>JAWWEV010000083.1:84522462-84556305 GCA_035583235.1 Hafferia zeledoni | reverse complement strand
CTGCATCCCGCCCGGTCCCGCATCCCGGCCCCGTCCCACCCGCATCCCGCCCTGCCCTGCCCGGCCCTGCCGCGCCCCACTTGTTGGCATCGCGCGTCGGCCAGATGTGGCTCCGCAGCTGGGCAGGGCGCCGGTATGGGCTCCAGCGATGCGAAGGCTGGGCAGTAATTGCGGATGCAGAGCAGCGCGCTGCGCCTGGATGCGCCTGCCTGGGGTTCTGCACGCGGCGCTGGAAATGTGCGCCGCACACACAATGCTGCGGGGAATCCCTCCGTACTTGGGGCAGGCAGAGCCTCTCTGTGCTGTCTATTGTCCGACTGATATAAAAATTCCTGAAGGCTGTTATTCCCGTTGTCTTTACAAAGCATCAGGAGATTACAAAATAAGATTGGGAAAGTCAGGTTTGAGGAGTTTAATCACCGAAGTTGGACCAGAATGTTTGTTTTTGAGGGAAGTTGTCTAGACCTCCTAAGCCTACATAATATTTAGGTATGTAGGAATACATAAGAAAAGTAACCTGAAGTAACTCCTCCTATAAATTTTGCAGCACCAAGAAATTTCATGTTAGGAATTACTTTTTTTAAAAAAGAAAATCTCTGTTAATGTGTGTGTGAGTGAAATGCATCAAGGAAAACAGTCTGTGCTTCTGTAGATGAAGATTTTGGTGGTTTGATTTTACAAAGTACACTTAATAAGTAAGAAAATTAACTGGAAGTGAAATACAGAAAAAGCAGCACATCTAGTGAAAGCACTCGGGAACTAACTGAGATACACTTTTTTTCTGTGTTACCCCACTCTCCCAGCCATTTATTTGAATGAAGCCTTAGTTAAGGATACACATGAAAAAGTACCTTCTAGAAAACTGATAAAAGCAGGCAAGTTGAAATTGAGCTTGCAGTGATGGAATGGATACTGTGCACCCCTTGCAATGATACCTGTGTCTGGAATCGAGGGCCCCAAGGGGCTCAGTGCCTCATACCTGCAGGCTGTAAGCTGCTCTTGCCAGGTGCCATGTGTTTATTTTCATAAAGCATGTAGCTTCTCCAGGGTACTGTAAATCAAATAAGACTGGACCATCTTTTCATGGCATGATGCTGGTGCCGTGTAATTATCTACTTGTTATAGTAGTCATGAATTTATTTGTTTTATGACATAGTGTGCCTTCTACCAAAATTGTTTTCAATGTTGTGGATATGGCATTTGGGTGATAATGAAGTTACTTTTTATCAAAGTCTGGGAAACTTCCCTGTATTGAATGTTTTGCAACAGATGCTCCTGTTAAGCAAGTAAGTTTTTATGAAGTACTCTTTGAGCTCTGTTGAAGCTTTTGGGAGTAATTGTGATGGAGGATGAGTAAACATGCAGTTTAGGAGATTTGTTACAATCATTTAGGAGTCAGACATACAGTGGTTTTGGACATCAGTGGACTGTACATAATATAGGTCCAGTTGTGTATGAAGAGCCCTGGTTGGGACTGGAATATGAAGAATTACAAAATTATGGTGCACTGGGAAGAACACATCTATAACCGATTGGAAAATAAAGGCCAAGTCAGTTTTTTGTAACTTCTCAGCTTAAGAGTCTATCTTGATAGTAAATTTGTAATACAGGAAGAATGTGAAATGTGTTCAGTGTAATCAAATCAAAGGCAGTGAAGGAGAGAATGAGGGCAGAGAGGAAAAAGAAAGTGCTGATACTCTTTGGTGTGTTTGCCTGAAGATTATGTGTGACATTTGGTGATACTATGCACGTATTCAGTATGAGAATGTAGCAGTGCTTTGAAAAAAATAACAGAAGAATAAAGGTTTTCTGATTAGTAGGTTGTTTCTACTACTTGATCCAAATCTGTACTATGACTACAGTCATACCAATATAGCAGCTGCTTGAAATGGGCACTCCAGTATAATACCAGCACTCAGAACTGCTGGAGATGAGCGGGGTTTATTTCTCCTCTTCCATGTTTCTGTTCTGACCACAAGTAGATACAAATCTTTGTATCCAAAGTGTCATTTAAATTGTGATTTAAGGCATTACTATCTAATTATTCTGCTAAGCCGTGTACCTCTTTCAAGACAAATCCAGGTGGCTTGTGTTGATGTTACTACTCCTTGGGTGCTCAAGGAGTGAATGGAAGAACCTTGACTGTTTGGCAGTGAATGGAAGGAGAAACTTAAGCTAAAGGTGAAGCTGCTGTCTCTAAGATTAGTCAATCAGATGCACATCTCTGTGTGGATCAAGTGTGAGAAATTGATTACTTATTGAGTTAATGCTTGGCGGAACTACAGGCAGTGATTTATTTGAGAATGGTGTTGGTTGTGTGTGTTGGAGGTCGGTGCAAGAGATGGAGGATCAGCTCCAGCAGAGCCATCTCATACAGCAGCTCCTCTATGTGCGCAACTGTGTTGCAAAAGGGAAACTTGGTTGCTTTAACAGTTTGCTGTTCCTAGACCTTTCTTCTTGGTATTGCAGTACTAGGTAGCTAAAGGAATGGAGAAGAACTTGTTTTCCCCTTCTGAGTGTATCCCCCAACAAGGTATTTAGCAGTAATTTGTTGCTATGTTAACCCTTCCTTTGCCTCTTGTTTTTTCTTGCACCAAGTTAACTGAAATGGCCACCTAGAAGAGCTAAAGTGTTTTTTATAAGCTTATTGTGCCACTTTTTCTCTTGTTATTTTCAGTTATTTGGTGCAAAGGAAGATGTGTGGTGTGAGCAAGAACCTACAGCAAACTTACATACCTTTCTTTTATTTTGTAGTACGAAAAGAAAATCACTGCTTGGGTGTGAAAAGTCTCATAAAAACTGTATCTTTTCATGTCTCGGAGAACCTAAACTGTCTACTCAGCAGAGAAAGCATTCTGTCAATAACTGTCACCTTGGGCCCCTAAAGTTAATGACTGAGTGACTAAATATTAATGTACAGCATTACTCCCTCTGTCTTCTTAGGGGAGAGGGGGAATAAAAGCAGCTATGTCCTTCCCACCCTGCAGCCTCCCAAGAAGTACTGGAAGGTTTATCATAGAAACTTGGCTGCTGGAGTATCACATGTTGCATAATGCACTGAGGTTGCAACTTGAATTATTTTATTACGGTTATGTCTCTCACCAAGTCTTATGTTTTTCCTGTCTGTTCTCATGTTATAGTTGTGCCTCTCCTGCTTTCTTCTTTCTCTAAGGTGAAGCCTGACAAAGAGGGTGTTGGACCTTGGTCCTTCTCTAATTCCATCACTCTTTTGCTGGATTTCTGTTGACAAATGACTTACCATGATGATGTGTGAGTTTACTTGTCATTAAATTGGAAAGATTTAAATTTACTTGACAATGATTCTAGGGGAGAAAAGCTTTCATCTTGGCTTTTTGGTCTCTGTGGGGGTAGATGAGTTCAGAGAATAATCTTGGCTTTCACTACTTCCACCAGAGGGAGCAAATTTTTTTACTGGAAGGGGTTTTTACTGCCCTTCATGTGCCACAGAAACAGATAACTCGAGCAGGGGAGAGAGGAGACTGATTATGACAATATGTAAACATCAACTTTTTGTCTGGGTTGTCTAAGAGATTGATCTTGAAATCCTGAAATATGGTCTGAATTAAGATAACTTCAGTGATTATCTTCTAGATAAGAAAGAATGTGTCTCCAACTGCAAACAGTACAGCATGTGAAGATAATGTGTACAGAATAAAATGGCAGGCTCATGATTATGCACTTCACTTAAAATCCAGAATGTAAAGATAAGAAGTGTTTTGTCAACAAAAGTAGAATTAAAAATTGCATGTTCCACATTTTTCTTGGGTTCTGGTTTTTCTTCCAGTCTAATTTTAGCTTTTATTTGGTTAAATTTGCTCATTCGTGTAGAATAAATATAATTTTCCACATGAGTGCCATCAATCTTCGAAGAATTGAAACTGACCATTTTTAATAAGAATACGCATAAAAATCCAGATCCTCCTAAACATGAACTGTATAAACCTTATGAACTTCTTTAATTTAGTGATCATAGGCCAGTTTGATACAGCTTTACATAATTTTCTGCATATGCTTTCTTGTGCAGAGGGTTACCCAAGTTGCTTTCAACATGCCCTTAACACGCTCAGTTTCCCATAAATGCACTGATTTTTGTTGAGCTCTTGTGTTTCACCTTGATGCCCTCAAGGAGAGTGGGCAGGAATTTTTTTTTTCCTTGTATATGTCTATGAAATATTTATTTCTTATGTGCATAAGATGTATCTGCAATTTTTTCTCCTTTCTTTTGATGCTTTGGAGATGAGCAGAGCTGTAGTTTGGGGGAAAGGCCAGGCTTGGAGGTGGTGTAGGGAATCACTTTGCTGAGAAACAGAATGTGCCTGATTTGCCTGCAGGACACCTGGATATGTCTCCTGGTTAGATCTGTTATTTCACAGAATTTTGGGCATTAGTGGTGCCTTAGCCTGCCTTGTTTTCTGCCAAGGCAACATAATGAAACCTCCTCGGGGCTCAAATGTTTTAATCTGATAAATCCTTTTTGTCTAAACATGGAGCAGATATCGAAATGTTTGTCCTGTGCAGCTGTCCAGAATTTTGATGGCCTAACATTTGTCTGAAGCATTATCAAACTACCAAAAAGAATAAAGTGAAGAGTGTCCCAAGTTTTTATTCTCTTCCATCATCGATTCTTAGACCCTTGTGTACAGTTATGGAATACAGAGCAGCTCGTTACTGATTTTTTGGATGTGACTCAGGAAACTTAGCAATAATAGGCACGAGTAAAAGTAGCATTGATGGGTGTAAAATCCAAACCCTGAAGACAAGGAAGTGGTAGGGTAAGCAAGTTGTGCCCCTGCTTTGCCCTGTACTTTCCTTATCTGCTCTTAGCAGTAGCCAGGAGGAAGGGTGGGTAGCAAAGCAGGATCTCCCATGACAGTAGATGGAGACTGTAGTGGATGAAAAGAAGCTGGAAATAAAGTCCTGGCTTTCATTCTGTTCTCAGTGACTGGAAGTTTTGAATTGTTTGGATTTGCTAGCCAAATTTTTTACTGGTTTCTTACATTCCCTTTGCTTCCAATAGTTCAAAGGGAAGTTATCATCAAAAGGGTTGTAGTCTCTCTGCAGTGACACCTTTCCCAGGTCTTAGTAGCAGTGGTTGGCTGTTGACTTAATCCTCTACCTGTTGTTTGTTGAGATAACTCTGTAGTGAAAAATGCTTAGAGAAGGATGAAACTGTTGGGAGAAGAGGAAAAATTGGCAAGATAAAGTGACTCTTGAAAGGAGAAGTGGAAGGTGTAATGAATAGATTTGGAAAAGGAAAGAAAACAGGCACTGTTACAGTGTTAGAAAAGATGAACCATTTATTAAGTGATAGAGAGATTAAGTGCAAGAAAGAAACATCTCTATTTAATTCAGACTCATGAATATAGTTGTGAAGATGTAAACTACAAAGCTACTTTGATTTTAGCAGAATTGATTTTTCACTCTGATGTACTCTCTCTCACTTTAATACCAGGTGTGTTTTCTCCAGGTTTTTGTGAAGCAGTGGAAAAACTGAAATATAATTAGAGCTCAGGGTTTCTACAGTAAACGTCTAAACTGAGCACTCGACCTGAACAGCTTTTAGTCACATGCTTTGTTTTATCATATTGTTTTTCCCATCCTTAGGCAATTCATTGAGGTGTGTAGGTGTGAACGTGTACTCACCTGTGATCATGACACTACAAGCCATTTCTGAATTCAAAATGGGGTTCAGAACTTGCTATGAAAATGCTGCAGTTCTGGGATGTTGAAAGGAAACACCAAGAGCTCAAAGAACAGGGTAATAAAGAAAAAACAGTAAGGCATAAAGGAAGATGGCAAAGGACATACTGAGTACATGATTCTCACTGTGTTGCTTTCTGTTTGTTTTGAAGAGTTACTGCTGTAAATCTGTTGTACCACAGTTCTGTAGATCCTTTTCTCTGTGGGCTTTTTCTTGGGTGCTGTGCTGACTTTAAAGCAAGAGTTCTGAAAACTGATAAACCTGAAAAAGATGAGTCATCTTTATCATTCAGTATCCCTGACATTTGTTGACTTTTAACTCCTGTTTACCTGTTCAGTGGTGACCTAATGAAGCTCTGTGATGCATCCTTTGCAGCCTTGATTGCAGCACGTTTTCTTTAAATTTATTATCTTGATTAACATGCACTTTTCCTGCGTAACTCTTGCCCAGGTATTTTTTCTTGTTTTCCAAATCTTTGAAAATGGAGACTAGACTGTGGAGTTTTATTTTCTCCTGAAAGGTGAGAAAAACTACATGTACCTGGGTGAAAACCTCTTTGTTTGATGTCTGTGCATCTTTACAGTATTTATTTTACAAAGAATATCGATGCAGCCCCTCAGTATGGATATTTCATTTTCCTTCTTTCCTTTGGGAAGTACTTTAAATTCACCATTAGCTGAGTCAACATTACTAACTTTTTAGCACTTGTTCATGTGGACAGATCTGCTTGAGAATTTCAATTTGCCTGTGAATTTATATAGATGCTGGTTATGCCTGCAAAGGTGAAGAAGCTCTTTTGGTTTGTCTGTAATGGTGTGATTTCCTGTAGTTGGGATTTTGGTGTTTCCTTTTATTTCCAGTTAAAGTGACCTAAGCTGAAGAAGAAGGTGCTCTTATTCTGAAATGTGGCTTGTGAGCACTTCAGTTGTATAACTGCAGTGGTGTATTCTGTACTAGGGCAGTCCCGTGGTGTAAAGGAGAGCACTCGGGACTCTGAATCCCAAGGACCTGAATTCAAGTCTCAGTGGGGACCATCCCGTGGCAGTTCAAGCCTCCCTGCCATCCCATCCCATCCCATCAGATCTCGGATGCTCAGCAGGGTCAGCCCCGGTTAGTACCGGGTGCTGTGACAGTCCCGAGGACTTCACTGTCACTGTCCAAGCTCGCTCGGCCGTGGCAGATGGACCTCAGGACTTAAAGGGTGGGGCCAGTTCTGTGCACGCTGTGCCTCACCTAAAAAATCTACTGTACAGGCTGGAAGGGCAGACCCACGTGGGGAGAGCCCTTCCCAAATCTTTGTTCGCGAAGTCTGGTCATACATACATATTCCCTGTTAGCCTCCTACTTTTGGCATGTTTTTAATCAGAAAGTTTAAATTACAGAACGTACTGAGTCTCCTGTTTGTAATTTGTCATTAAATTTAAAAGCTAAAGAGTAAAACTAGCTTGATGCTGGAACATTTATCATACAAAGATTGTGTGTAGCTGATGTTAGGAAGCAGGATAGCACCTACATGATGAGTTATCTCTTGCAATTACAGCTGTGCTGTGAAGTGCCTCATGAGGGCATTTATGTTACAAACCTATGCTGTTAAAGGAGTGCTGCTGTGCGTTTCTGATAAAAAAATTTTGTTTGTTTGTTTATGACTTTAATCTTGATGTCCATGGGTTATGTTAGTTTTAGACATTTGTCTTGAGTCCACGCTTGGCCATAAGAATTATGCAGGTCTGTTGGTGAAAGGCTAGAGCTAGATAGCAGTGAAAAGTTAGTGATCTGCTTCGATGAGAAAGATGAATTCCTTTGTTCATGTATCTTAAGTGATTTGAAATTACCTTATGTGTGGGATCCGGGTGGTCCCGTGGTGTAAAGGAGAGCACTCTGGACTCTGAATCCCAAGGTCCCGAGTTCGAGTATCAGTGGGGACCGTCCCCTCTTAGTTAAATGCCTCCCTGCCATCCCATCCCGTCAGATCTCAGATCTGTCAGATGCTCAGCAGGGTCAGCCCCGGTTAGTACCGGGTGCTGTGACAGACCCGAGGACTTCCCTGTCACTGTCTAAGCTCTCTCGGCCGTGGCAAATGGACCTCAGGAGTTAAAGGGTGGGGCCAGTTCTGCGCACGCTGTGCCTCACCTAAAAACTCCACTGTGCAGGCTGGAAGGGCAGACCCACGTGGGGAGAGCCCTTCCCAAATCTTCATTCATGAAGTTTGGCCATACATGCATACGTGTGTGTGATCATTCCCTCTGAAGTTACCAGAGACCATCACTGTTGACCATTCAATTCAGTACAATTAAGATTTCCTCTGCACCAGTTAGATACACTGAAGTAGTCACATAAACCTGTGTTTCACAGAGACTCCTTCGCCTTCATCAGGAGTCCCATAGTGCAGAGTAAAGAGGTGAAAATTGTTCTGGTGTGTTCTGCTTGATTACTTGTTCTTTGTCTCTGCCTGTGCATTCTTATTTCTTACAGTGATGTCTGATTAGACAATTGCTGTTAATAGAAATTCTGTTAAAACCGTATTGGGATTTCTGGATTTAAAAGTGTAAATTTGAAGGTGCACTTTACTGGTTAGGGATAGGGAATGTTTGTTGAACTTGAGCCAGAGATGTGTATTTTAAGAACATGGCACTGAGTTTTTATTTTTACAGGTTTGCATACTTATTTTGTTTCAAATCTTCTTCTGAGTATCAGCTTTTCACCCCGTTGCCTCTTCAGGCTTCTGCTTCCGTATTTTCAGCATTTTCAAGCTGAAATTCTTCATCTCAAGATTCTTAATTAGAACTCTGTGTTGTGATTTATCTGATGAGCAGAGTTGTAGAAGGCTGTTAGAAGCAGCAAACCCAAAATGACCACTTCTGTTTCTTCATATGTTGTCACTGATACCTTCCTGTCTCATTTATTTTTTTAGTTAAATATATGATAAAATTATGTGTCATAAGTCATTTAAGGCATTTCTGTTTTATGGAGGAACAGCTGAGAAACGGCAGTTTTTGTTGTGCTTCCGAATGGTTTCTTTGGCTTAAAGCCCCTTTTGTGTCTTTGGACTGGCACACAGGAACTGGCAGAACCAAGTGGTGCTGTGCTGGCCAGCTCTGTCTCCCTGCGGCCCCACGGGTGCCACTGATGACCCTGTTTCATTTAGGTTCTCACCTTTCAATAATAGTTCCAGAGTAATTGCTTTATCTCAGGTGTAAGATCATCTTCCTTCAGGGTTTGTCCCCTCACGTTAAATCCGTACTGAGGGCATATCTAGCCTGCCCTTATGCTTCATGCAGGCTTTATGTTTCTCCTACATAGAGGAAAAATTCCTGTAATTAATTGAAATGTGGGCTTCTTAAAGACTTAAAAACTGGCTTCAGTTCCCTCCACATGGTAGTTACGGGGGTGTGCACGTGTGTACACATAAACATGAGTACAATAGAGCTCTATTTTGATGTATATATAATACCTATGTGTATCTTTTTCTTACAGATATGGACCTTGGTAGTTGGTTACCTGCTGATGGTTTCATTTAAGTGGAATATAAGCACTGAACGTTACTTAAAAGCAGTCTCTGTCCCTGTCTGGATTATGCTGCTCTTTCACTTAGGTGAGTAACAAGAAGTTGTTACTCTGGTGCATTCATGGAGGTCTGTCAACAAAACTCCTTATTTGCTTTTCTGCTAAATCTGTATTATGGGGTTTTAGCTGAAGTGCACACTGTTTTCTCTGCTCAGTACTTCTGGCTGCATGTGTCCAGAAGCAAGAATTGGAGTAGGGAATGGGAACCCATCAAGATGCCAAGCATCATGTGTCTGCCACTCCTTCTCCCTAGTTTGTACTTCCCATGGTTTTCCCTTGCTTGGTTCACATACAGATACTTACTTCTTGACAGTGAGGAAGGGCTGGGCTCACATGTGAGTGACTTTAGACTTTCACTTGTGATGATATTATTATTATTTTATTGAGAACCTGCCATTAGCCAAGGCTGAAGCTGTAAAATACATTTAATAGTAATAGCAGCAAAAAAAAAAAATTCTATTCGTAGTCAACAATCATGTCAAGATGATATCAGCAATATGAAATACATTTGCCAGTAATCTGTATAATCTGTTAATACAAATATAAGGTTATAGTAATCTTTTAGACCTATGTTACACGTTTAATATTACAGATTATCAGCTTATATTCTCATATCAGAGTTTATGGTGGAAGTATCATTCAAATAATAGAAGACTATCATGATAGAAGGTTTCATAGCATACTTTATGATTTACTTTACTTTAGCACCAAGTTTCAAGGGTTATTCTGACCATGGGGGGATGCTTTCCTGAGGTTTTAAGCTACACGTAGTGGCTTTGTATTTGCTTAAATTTTGGCAGTCTTGTATTTGTTGAAAGTACAGGCTGAACAGCCAAAACCCACGAAGGCCCCGCTCTATCCCAGTCTGTGGAGATCTGTCATAAAGATACATTTTGGGGGGGAGCTTAATTTGCCTCTGATACCTAAAATGTTTTCATTTTGTGGATATTTTCCTGTGATTTTGCAAGGTTTTTCTGAAATTGTTCTCTAAAGCACAGTTTAAAGTCACTGACTGGGAACAGTAACCACTTGGTTTATTCATTGAGAAACTTGTCCACCTGTGTTTTCTATTCTTTTTTTTCCTTGCATATAGAAAACTTGTTTGTTTTATGACACTTCTTAGTTTTTTCCCAGATAGTTCTTGGTTGATGTGGTGCCTTTCTAGTTTTGCTAAATGCAGAGTTTATTAATGGTGTATCTTTCAGCTTCTGTGGCAGGTTCCTGGAGAATTCCTGTGTTTCTGGTTATAGTTGTTCTGATGACTGTAGGCATGTTGCATGAAGAGCAGAATGGAAAGGAGTCTTCTGGTAAGGACAAGTCCCTCTTTCTTTTGTTGTTGGAGGCAAAAGTTCTGTAAAGTCACGTGAAAGAATTTGGATCTTATCCATGTAAATTCAATGGCATATGGATTGCAAGAATTTATTATAAATTTTTTTTTAGTGTGTTTGTTTCAAAGTGGTTTACTAGTGCTGAAGTGAATCTTTGATTCTTTAAAGAAAATTTTTGCAATGGACTGATGTTTCTTTACCATAGTAAAGTAGTGACTCATTATCAAGTCCGAGTTTCAAACATAAAGGTAGCCCAGGACATTTGAAATCAGAGGGTAATTTTGAAAGAAATGAGCAATATGGGTTTAGTAGCTCCTATAATACTGAGTATGAGAGAAACTGAGGCAACTCCATTCAGGAAGTTTCTTATATGCAGTCATTAATTTTTAAAATATCATTTTCTTAAAACACTGGTTTGTGTTAAGACTTTGAGAAGAATAGGGTTTACCTGTTGTCAGTGTTGCAAAAATCAAGTATCAGTTGTTCCTGATGAAGGAAATTTTTTTCCTGTCTTGATGTCTGAGGAGGTGGCTAGTAAAATTGATTAACTGGGATCAAATTTTTTGGATAATCAGAATAGCAGCAACTGTGAATGACTTGGTTGGTAGCAGTTCATTAGCAAGAAAAGAGCTAAGCAAATAACTGGGTTTGAGTTTTAGCTCCAGGTGTATTGTAATACTAAAATTGGTAGCACTGATTCCTGTTTGGTCATACTGACTGCATATAATATAGTGTCTATCGGTATAATTTCTGTTGCTTGACAGCTTCAGTGGATTTCAAACAGCAAATAAAGCATTTTAAGGATTAAGCTTTTCTTTATTTATGTGCACATGTATATTTTACAGGGGCAGAGCTTCCTGGTCAGATGATTTCCATTGCTGCATCAACAATTGCCATGGCCATTTCAATGACAGAAGATGAGTCCAATATTGAACATCCCTCCCAACCCTCAGGTGACTGAATACTCTGTAAGAAACATTTGAATTTGTTCTAAAGACATGAAATTGGATGGAATTAAGAAGAAATTTCAAAGTAGTCCCAATTCTCTTTATTTTGTCCCAGACAGTACATTTAAACTTCCCTTGTGAGTCAGGTTTATCAGTTTTTAAAAAGGTTAAAAGGATACTAATATAACAGCTGTCTTGCAAAAGATAGTTTATGTGGTTGCCTGTACATTTTGAAGGTGTGACTGGAAGGATTTACTATGGTTTGATTTTTTGAGTTTTTTTAAAAATGGTTTTTTCCTTGATCTTTATTATTAATTTTTTTATTTTCCTAGTCTTTTCATTTGTTGGCAATGACACGATGTAATTGGATTTCTGCACTAGGTACAGGCAGACTGCAGTAATTTGTGTATTCATCATAGTGAGGAAAAGCCCCCATTTTAACTGGCATGCTCAAAGTCCTTCCTTTGGCGCGTTTACTGACATTGTCACTTTGGTCACATGATACGTTCACTTGCAATAACACAACTGGCTTGAAAGAGTTGCAAA
The DNA here is from genome assembly GCA_035583235.1 of Hafferia zeledoni. NCBI lineage: Eukaryota > Metazoa > Chordata > Aves > Passeriformes > Thamnophilidae > Hafferia > Hafferia zeledoni. The sequence goes on along the minus strand of JAWWEV010000083.1, from coordinate 84,544,198 downwards.
GAAGGTGTTCAGATGTCCATCACTGCTTTCGAACCTTACTATCATTGTTTGGATAGGTCTTTGATGGAATGTGATACTAGAAAATTAAGCTGTTACTGAGATCTCTAGAAAAAGTTTCATTCATTTCCTGCAAGTAGAGCAAACAGATCATTCAACTTGACAGAATGTGAACTTAAAAAACTTAATTTTTAAATCTAAAAAGGCAGCTTTAGACAACTTACTCTTTTCTTATCTTGGTTTCTACATTTTATGTGACTATCATAGAAATAAATGTAGAACCTCATGGAAGTATGTCCTGAAATTTGAGGCCAGAGCATGATGGTGACAGTTCTCTTATACTTCTGTGTCTAATCCTTAATTTTGGAATTGAGATTTTTTTTTGGTTTTTTGAGCTGAAATTTGAGGTCTGGTCAAGCAACAGGGAACAAAAAAGAGCCACCAGGTTCTCACAAATGTGCTGTGTAAGTGGTTGTGTTCTTTTTTCTTTTTTTTTAACTTACCAGTTTTATTTTTTTCACTTCTTTAAGGCAGTTTTGTTTCTGTTTTCCAGAAAAGAAAACTACAACAGTTTTACAAAGGTGTCTTTTACAGTGAATGGTTTTTTTGACTTATCTCCTTGAAACAGTTAACCAGATGGGGTTTTTTGTCGTATGAATTCTGTTATCCTTTTCCTTCACAGCAGGAAAAGAACAAATACAGAGTTTCCTGTTAACTCCTATCAATAGTTAAAGTACTTCTGCAACAATCTGTTGGAAAGTAGCATTCTATTCTGTGGTATGTTAAGCATAAATTTGGCCATCTTTGGTTTGGATCTTTTGTGAATAGTGATGCAACATCATTCTTGTACAGCCAAAGATTTTACCTGTGGGCTTAATAATCTACGACTGTTTTGGTTTTCCTTATACTGTTAAATCAATTGTAGAAAAACAGTACTTTGTGTTTTTACTGTTCTCATATCATTTAAATTTGTTCATTAAAAGACCAAGAGGGGAAATAATCTGTGTGGATTTTATAGTTTTTTCTGAACGCTCATTTTTTTCCATATTTTGTTGTTGAATACTGATGTTTAGTATTGTGGGCAAGGAGTTTAATGATACCAGTGGAGGTGGTCTAAGTGGTCTTTCCTGGTGTTCCAAGACTTTCCAGAGCATACAGCAAAGGGGAGGTCTGCAACTTAGAAAGCAGATACCATGGCAGTGCTTTGTAGGCCGGATTCTATTGTCTTGTTGGTTTGGGGTATGATAGATACTGAAAGCCTTAAATGTTGTCATGAGTATTACTCTCCCTTTTGTCCCTGCTTCTTTGCTTTCTTAAAACAAACAAACAAACAAACACATAAAATATTTTTCTCTTGAAACTATGGAAAGATGTTGTTATTCAAGAAGGGTTGTATTGAAGACTTCTTCTTAACAAGGTCACTGTTTTCCTGACTGATGCTCTGCACAGAGATACAGACAACTTCTCCCTGTTAATGCTGCTATTTCTGTTTCTTCTTGGGTATGAGAATAATTCCAAATGCTATGACAGCAAGAAGTTGACATGACAGAGAACATACTGTGTAATGAAAAGAACGTGTCTTTATAGGACAGCCTGGAAAATTGCTTTTTTTGCTGTTATTGTATTCAAAGAACTACCACATATTTTCATATTTCTAGAATTCTTTACTGAGGGTTGTGTTAGCTGTTTAGACTGTCATGCTTTCATTAGATGGAAGATAGAAAGGTTTTTTCCAGGTTTCATCTCTGCAAATATCATTAAGCACACTAAATGGGGTTTTGCAGAATCTGAAGACTCTGAGTTGCTATACTGATAGGACTTTTTTCCCATTTGTGTTGACAAGGCACTCATACTTTGGTTTGCAGAGCATATCTTGCCAACAGAATATGACTTTTTTATTTGCAAAGTTTAGTGGTTTTCTGGGTGAATCAACTTTGTGAACTGACTTATGATACGTTCATCTGACTGGCAGTTCTGATGCAGGTGTGTGTTTGTCATGGGTAGAGTACTGGGTTGTTGGCAGCTCCAGTTTTGTTTTGCTTTAAGTGCTGCAAAACCACATTCTGAAAAAGTTTGTGTCTTGGGATCCCATAAGATTTTTTAGTCCTTTTTTTTTCCTTCCCCCCTCCCCTCACCTCTTTCCCATCTGTTCTGCACTCTGTGTACAGTTTGCTTAATAGGGAAATGGTAAGAGAATAAGGCTGTTTAATTGATACTGCTCTAAACATTATTGTTGTTATTTAATTAAGGTTTTCTTCATTGCAAAAATATGTCCATCAAATTTTTCATTATCAAAAGAAGGAGTATTCCTTTTTATTTCATAAAGGTTACTCTACTAAGGACTTCTTGGGCAAAAAATGTTGAATAACTTTGATCTTAGGCATAGACTTCAACTTATTATTCTGTTTTGGCTTTTAGCACTTCCTTTTTTTTTGATAACTATTTTGAGTTTCTGCTTGTTGGAATGTTACTTTTTTGCTGACTGTATTAATTTTGGAGTAAAAAAGTAAGAAGTGCTAAGTAAGTTGAGTTGATGAAGATTTCTCAATTATGAATTTACTGATTTCAAATTTATGTTCTTTTAGCGTATCCATTTGTTTCTGTTAGTACTCTTCTGCTTCATTAAAAATATACTGAGAAGTACAGGGGAATCATAGACCCTTTTCCATGTGACAAAAACAGTTTGTCTTTTTAGGAAAATTTCTTTTTAAAGGTAACTTTTGCTCTGCCCTTATGAGAAATTTTGTCTTTTTCTCAAAAGTGTAGTTTGTGTGGTAGGGCTGGCCATCATCCTTCTGAGCCATGTACTGGTTTGCCAAGAACCACTCCACCTGAAGCTTCTGCTGTTTTTAGCTGCTTGCAGAGTTCCTTCTTTCAGGTTGCACGCTGTAATTCCTTTGTAAACATCTTGAAGTTCCACCAAATTCGTAAACAGCAACCAGCCAATGTTTGTCCTCATCCCAGGGTCCATCAGTTGGATGAATCAGTAGATCTGCATTATTGTATCAGTGTGGTAGGGGGGTGTATTTATAAGCTCTAAAGATTATTCCACTTATTTGTAGAACACCAGTGCAGACTTCTGCAACAAAAGAAGAGTGTTCATCCGGTGTGTGAGGATGCAGAGTTTGTCACTGACCACTACTGTACACGTATGACAAATTGGTCTTGTCTTTTTGAATGTTCTAGCTGTCATGTGTTAAGCTAGAAATGGCTTTCATGACACATTGCAGCTAAAAATGTGTGTGTGGAACATGAGTTGTTGGACTGATGTGCATGTACTGTGTTGTAGTACAGTTTTTACAGTAGCTTTTCTTCATGGGAAAAGGTGTGTCAGTGTGACACAAGCCCAGTGAAAGAGTTTGTGTTCATTGTTTACCAACTGGGGTATGTACCAGCATAATACATTGCCTTTAATTCTTCAGCATAGAGTAGCTTTTCAGGTTTTCCCATGTGTGTGTTCCTCCACTATGGCTGCAAATTTTCCTCAAGTAGTGGTGTGTGGGAAATGTGTGCATTTTGACTCCAGCACAGAGACTCGGTAACAGTTAATAATGGTGTTCTCAGGGAGAGGTTCTATATAGAATCGCTGAAGATGGATCTGGGGTCACCCATACTAGGTATATTTGCCAAGGAAAAAGTTAAATAAATAAAAAATTTACCATGTTCTACATAGAAGAATTTGAACTTGAACATAATATTTTTGCATGAAATGACTATTTGCTGTTCATGTATAGGGGTCTTTAACATATCAGTTCACATTTTTTTAATTGACTTTCATGTTTGCTAACTTTGGAGTGAGAGAATGACAACATTTGTTACCCACTAATTTAAACTTGATGTTAATAATGTGTGTTACACAAGCCGGAAGTTATGATCACAGCATGAGTGCAATGTTTGTATTGTAAGTGTTCAGGAAAAGTAGTAGTGTAGTAAGAAATTTGTAAGATACAACCTTTCTCTTCAATGTTTGCTCCATATTTTTAATTTTGTTTAAATGAGCTTTAAGCAAATCCTTTTAGAGTACTCGAAGTAAAGGGAAATCAAAGATTTATTTTAAGACTTTGGATTTCTTTTGAAAGTGAACTATTGTCTTAGTTTAGAAGAAAACTAAGGTATTTATATGGATCAGAAAAGAATGGCCTCCCCCAAAAATTCACCACAGCTTTGAAATTGAGGAGTTTTAATCAGAAAAATATATAGAAACAAAGGATACCAGTTCTTAAATACAAATATATATATATATATGTAACCTAAACTAGGACAGAACAAACACATACACTGTACAAACCCTTTAAATGAAACTGAACTTTTGTCTTTGCTCGCTTTGGTGCAATTCTATTAACGGACAGCAGGTGCTGCTGCTGCGCCTCAACTGGCTGCAAAGTCTCAATCCTCCAGTAAAACAAAGATGAAAACGTGGGGCGTGAGGTATTGACTCCTCTGAATGACTCATCTGGGAGATGAAAACCACAAAAGAGGATGGGGTGGAACCCTCTGGCAGGCAAATGCAGAGTCCTCTCCTCATCCTCCGGTCAGGGACGAGAAAATGGGGACAGGGTCTGGCAGTGGTGGTACTCACTCCTCTGCAGACAGAAAGCTGGCTCAGGAAAGGGATCTGTAGCAGAAATCCAAGGCGTTCTTCCTCTTCTCTCTCCCTCTGACAAGCAGCACAGAACATCAGAGCTGAGCTGGGGTTGTGGGTGGCTGAAACTGGGGCAACTCAGCTCCCCCCAAACACCTTCACGAGTCCAGCAAACTGTGGCTTCCACTCACCGTAGCTGGCAAAAAAAAGTGACATTCCCCCCTCTGGAGAAACCTCTCCTTTCTCCCTCACCTTCTCAGCAATCAAGTTGAAATCCAAATCAGTTGGCTACCCCCTTTTGTTATCTGGTGGCATGCGAGTTGGTCATTAGCTCCCAAATTCTGTGTTGGTAAAGTGTTTCATTAGGATCCAAAACTGCAACAACTGTACTTTGTGTTTTTCATCATTTTATGGTTCTTTGATAAAATATATTTCGCTTGTAATTTACCTGCAGTGAGAGGAGGCCTCTTAGAGTCTGTAGCAACTTTTCTTGGTATGGTGTTGCAGGATGTGGGAGAGCTTACACAGCTGCTTTTCAAAATGCAGATCAGTGCCAAGGCTGTTATTTAAAGAAATACCAAAAGAACCCAACTCCAAAACAAGCAACAAAGCACAGCTTCCTGTCCCCCACTTCTCCCTCAAAAAAACCCCAAATGAGTTAATTTGGGAATAGGGAGCTTATTCTATTCTGTAGTCAATATTAATGTGATAATTTCCACTTCTTTGTTTGCATGTGTTTGTTTTAGGATCCACTGAAGGTGATGAGCCTCCACGTCCTTCCCCATCTTTGTCCTCTTCATCTTCTTCTGGGAACAGACAAAGACCTGAGATTGGATCTTTTCTTAGAAAAAAGAAAACTAGTGATATTTACTTTGTTACACTTGTGTGGGCCATCGTCATTGTTCAGATCTGGCTGAATTTTTGGATTGTGCAGCTATTGCCAGTGCCTTTTGCAGGTAATAATCCAATTATTAGAAATCTTTAGTAAGTGGTGACTTTAGCTAACCTTAGGAACTGTTTTAAATACAATAGAAGGAAAGCCTTGTAGGCTTGTATAAGTTATAAATTAAAACTTTTTCAAGACTTGTTAAAACAAGATGAACTGTAGCTTCAAATAGGAAGATTGAAGTGCACTGTCTGTTACCATGTAGTGGACAGCTCTCTGTTGTCTTTTGTCATTACCTGAAATAATGTGGTGCCATACCTTACATAGTAAAAATACTTCTCGTTTAGAGTAGTTAGTTTTTCTTCCTCTTGATATCATCTCTTTCATAGTTTTGCACCTATACATAAAGAATATTTCAGCTGTTATTCAGTAGTGAGGTTTTGCTCATGTTAACTTTTAATTTCTGTCAAAAAGGGGTTGCTGGGTTCTGTGGACAAGTTGAATTGGTCTCAGCTAGTGGCCAAGTACCCACAAAACCAAACTCTCTTCCTGTCTTTTAATGTGGGCTTACCCATGAGCTGCAGGTCCCTTCAGGGAGGTACCAGCCCAGGCTTCTCCCTATCCCTACCCTACAGCCCGTTCAGGAGGTAAACCTGCTCCAGCACGGGTCCTCCACAGGCTGCGGTACCTCTGGGTGGTGTTCCTGTTCCACCATGGAGCTCTTCTGCTTCCCTGGCCTCTTTATTACCTCTGTTCGTCCCTCTGTTCCTTCTTTCTCTTCAGTCACTTGTTCTATGTTCTTCCTTTTCTCCCTCTCTAGAGTTTTGTGCCCTTTCTTTAATGCATTTTCACTGCAGCACCACACACCCATGCCTGCTGGACTCAGCTTTGGCCTGTGATGGATCTGTTGTGGAGCCACCTGGAACCACGTCTTGCACAAGATGCCCCTTGGTCTGTCCCTGTGGAGGCCACCCCAGAGGCCACACTGCTACCAAAACCTTGAGAGCTGCACACAATACACAAAGCTAATACAAACCATCTAGTTGTGCATCTGGAAATCGTGGCTGTGGGGCCACACAGGCTCGAGGGGCTGTGAACTCTTTAGAGGCACGGTGAGAGGAGCACTGTAGCAGCAGCTGAAGGGGAATGCAGTGCCTAGGAACGTAAATAGCTGAACTCTGGGTAAGAGGAGAGAGGGCGTTTGAGCTTTGGTTCATTCCAGTGTAGTTACTACAGAAGAAGCTTCCCAGTTTTGGTGTCTGGGCATCGTAGAAAATGGTGATCAGAAGTGATAAAGAGATTAGAAAATAAATTTTAGCCTTATTAGAAACAGAGTTTATGTGGCTTAATTTATTGAAAAGTCAAGGAGTGAATTAACTTCTGTTTAGAAATGCCTGCTTGGGTGGGAGGAAAAATGGATGCAACAGTTCTGCAGTTAGAAGGCAAGGAATGGTTTTAAGCTTGAGCCAGACAAGTCTAGATTAAAGTGCACATCTATAAATGAAATGGATGAATACTGCTGCCAGTCATTAGGTCTAAAATAACTACCCAAACAATAAACTTATGCCAAAAGAGAAGTTACTTTTGGGAATATTTGTGGCTTGTTGCCTTAGCAGTGACACTGGGCCATTAAATACTTTTTCTTGGCATATAACTGAATCATCACAAAAACATAACAAATAAGCAGTATAATGATGAACAGAGACAAATTTAGAACAGTGAATTACATTAAATGCCGGAAGGTGAATTATGATCACCTGGATTATCATCACAAGAGACATAATAGTAAAAATATTTGAAAAATAGGAAGGCTTATAAAACAAGTTTTGTTGCAACTGTGATCGAGTTTAATGAGATTGATAACTTTAGGCACTTCTGAGGCCCTAAGAAGAATGTTTCTAGTATGTAAAAAAGAAAACAAAAATAAAAATAACTCCCCAAAACCTTCAATAGAAAGGTGTTAATTTTGCCAGAGTTCCATATATTGGTAGAGAGGACTCACATGAAGCAGCATTTAGATTATTATAAACACCTTGATGCCATTAACATTTTTCCTTGAATTCATATGTACTTCGATGGAATGAGATGGTATTTTAAAATTGCTTTGTGTAGAGGGTGGAAAAATTATACCATATTTATACTGTAAAATGAAAAGGTGAAAAAACTGCTATGAATTGAAAAGTTAAACAAAAAAACAGGTTTTGGAACACTTGTAGCATTTGGTTCAGTGATGTGAGCCTGGGAATTCTGGTATTGTCTCTTTTTAAGATCTTTCATTTGCTTCCTTGCTTGTTCTATTTTTTTTTTTTTTTTTTTGGCTTTAGGTCACTTTATGCTCCCTGGGATGTTTGGAATTTCTTCCCAAGCAGCCTTTCTCTTATTTTGCTCTCAACTTTCTTGTATCAGTCCTCATTTCGCTTTTTCTTTCTTGTCTCTTTTTAAGCTAATATAATTACAGCCATTTGCTTGATTATAGCACCTCCAGACATCACCTTTGCAATGAGTGTCCATTCAGTTATTTTAGATGATATTGTTTAAATACTTATTTTTAAATAATAGTGGAAGGTTAGAATGCCATTCCAAGTGTGTTGTTCCTCTTGTAAAATGCAAACTTGCCCAGTTTTGTTGAGTAGCAGTTTATTGACCATGAGTTGCATTTCATCATACCAAACTTCAACCTGTAAGTTTGGTGCTGGCACTTGCACTGTATTTTCTCCTTTTTTTGTATGTTTGCCACATGATCTTAGAGGGAACATTTTTGTATTACTCAATTTCTTCAAGAGAATAAATCCCATATTTGCCACGTGGTGGTGCCAGAGGGTAAGTGAACTCAATGTCAGCAAAGTTGCACTGGCTCTCCTGGAGGAGAACATCAACTGTTACAGACGTGGCTTGCAGAGAACAGGCTCTTGTGGAGCTTTGATAAATGCCCTGTGTATAGTAAAAGTTAAACCTTTTAGGCTATGCATGTCATTTCACGCATCTCCAAGTAGAAGCCTAATGTGAGTTTTTGAAGATGAGGTGGTGTACTGCCAACTGTTCTGGAGCTGATGAATGGCAATATGTAATGAATCTGGTTTGGAGAATAGTCTGTCATACCGAAAAAAAAATAGCTTTATTAAAAATACACTTGATTGTAAGGATAGGGAGTTCAGTATCAAATATTGCCAAGGTAGAAAGCTGACCTCAAAATAATTTTTGGATGTTTAAAAGAAAAATCTATCAGTAGTACTTCAGTAGAAGATTTAAATGGATACTTCTTTACGTTGAAATGATACATGATCTGTCAGTTATTATAGGAAAGGTATAATCTAATAGTGTAAAGGCCTAAAACTTAAGAATTTAGGCTGAAAATTTTATGTGTAATGTAGAAGTTATATTATGCTGTTCAGTTCTGAATGTGGTATTTTACTTGGAGTCATCTGGCATGGTGTATGTCTGAGTATGTGAGAAATCTACTGTCCTGGAATCATGGAATGGCACTTTCTTATCCCAGGTCTTGCTCAAGTCTGTTAGCTATGTGATTACTGTCATCTAAATTCCATGTGGATAGCTCAACTGTGGAGCGAGTGAGGAGATTAGTACTAAAACCCCTTGAAAATTCTGAAAGTGGCTCCTAATAGGAAATAAAACTCAAGAGTCTTTTCCTTTCTTTTTCATAGGTCTTTCAGAATGGAATAGATGGAATAGTCTTGTGGTGGAATGGAATAGTCTTGTGGTGCTCCTCTGAAATTTCTGATACTTAATTTCCTTCTTGTGATTGCAGTTTGGGCACTTAAAAAACTAGTAGTTCATTTTGGAGTTTTGAACTTCTTGGCAAACCATTGCAATAGTTGGTGGCAACTTGTTGAAAACTTTGTGAAGGAACGTCAGGAAGCTCTTGCTCCACGGCCCATCAGAGGACTCGGAAGTGTCATGCTAAAGCTTGACAGTAAGGTATTCCTACTTACTTCCTTAAGCAACTTGAAAGTTTGGTTTATTGTCTTTTCACCATATGCTGAGATGCTTTGATTCTAAAGTAAATATCTGTCACTAATAGGTATGTCTTTCATGTAAAACTATCTGGTTTATGGTGTATTTTAAACTATGTCTCTTCTGTCACTATTCACACACTTAAGTATACATTTAAATTTGTTAAATGATTACATGCAAAGCCTGGCAGAAGTCACATTTAAAGCATTGAGTTAGCTTTATAAAATTCCTTATCTGAATAAGGCAGATTTCTCATGGTTCAGTCACCTTATCTGATTACAAAGATCTTGAAATTAATGAGCTTTAGTTTGAAGGATAAGATGTTCCTGCTACTGTTATGAAAACTTAATTTAAAAAGCAGACCATTGTATTCTGTAAGTAAGGCCCGAGCTAGTTCAGTCACGTTTGTTTTTACTGTGTGGAAGTATAATTGTTGAACACAGCAGTATGGTCATACAGAAGCAAGTTTTCCCTCTGTAAGAGAAGAAATATGTGAGATAAAGTATTTGGAAAGTGCCATAGACTAAGTCTTCTGTGTTACCCTCCCTTCTCCCCCACTCAAAATGTGCTCACATTTGCATAGCAAATGGCAGAGTTGGAAAGCTCCATGAAATTTATGCCATGTCTTTCATTCAAATTTTAAGGTTTCACATAGACTGATAGATTATTTTGTTTGTCATAGCTATGCCAGTGTGTAGGAATGTGCTTTCTGTAACTGTTTTGTTGAAATATTCTCTGCTTTAGAAAAAGCCTTTATCTCAGAGTTTTTATAACTGAATAGCTGAACCCTGTAAATACATTTGTCAGGGCATCTGTACCTTGACAGATCAGTCTTCAGTTTATAGCTCTGAATTTCTACAGGAGAGGGAAGAGCTTGAGCCTGGATATAAGGGGTAAATGCATGTCAAAAGGTCAACAAAAGCATTAAAATGGCTCTAGGAAAAAAGTAACAATTTCACAGGGTTCTTTGAGGAAGAGTTTGAGAAAGGAAAAGCCTTACAAAATGCAGCTATGAACATGATAAAGCAGTTTTCCAAAAGTGGTGGAAAGTATTTAAACATTGGAACAAATGTTTACATTGTACAAAGCTTTTCATTAAAGGATTTTGTTTTGTTTTGTATGTGAGAGGACTCTATGCACAGTACTCAATGTATTGTATTTCATGAGCTGTCAAGTTTAGTATCCTTATATTGCAAAATTGTATGTTATAGTATCCTTCCTAATTCCACTAAGTCTTTTCTCCTTAAAGAAGGTAGGGCTTTAATGTGCAGCAGAACTTCCCGCTCTTCAGCTTAAGTGTATTTAAGGTCAGTTTATATTCGTGTTGTTCTTGTCTAAGCAAAAGAAGAGTATTTGGCACAACTCATTTCTCCATCTCCCTTCTCCCTCCCATTTTTTAAATGACAGTCATATTTATTCCTTCTGAGTCTGTGCTGTGTATTAAAGCAATTTAAGCTCTTGTAGCTGTTACACGAAGGACACCTGATACTCTGCATGATTCTGTTGTCATTTGTGCCTATTCTAATTCTGTTTCAGCTGGCTTTTATCATGGGTGGCTGGGATTGTGTGTGTTCTTACAATGCTTATCACACTAATGCTTCTATATCTTTTAAGTTCTACTGGCTGTGCTTATTCTGTATATTGTAGGATCATGGATGCGTCATATCTCTGAGAATTTGGGAGCAATGCAACAGAATATTGACAGTTGTGGTTTTTTTGGGGACAGGGAAAGAAGAGGAATGAAAATTATATCCTTGCAAGTTCTTTTTGTAAAGGGCGGATAAACTTTATTTAATTTGGATTGCCAAATATTTTGGCTTCAGTAAGGGCTGCTGAAGAGGAAGTAAAGAATATGCAAACAAAATAAAAATTTGGGGAGTAAATTGTTACAGCTTACCTTTTGTGCATGTGTGTGAGAAACCAAGATTGAGGGATCATTTCCTTTGCAATTAGATATTTAACTTTTTAATATTTTAGTTGTACTTTGTTTTCATGAGAGTTGAAGCTGTTTAGGGGTTTTGTTTGTTTTGTTTTTATGTTTGCATACGAATTTAATTGGAAACTGAATCTCAGCATCAGAACATACTGAGGCCCTTACCTAAGTGCAACAAGCCATTGACGAGGTTTGTTTCGCACAAATATGTAGGGGTACTACTTGTTCTGGCAAACGTAGTATACACAAGTGGGAAATAGTTCCAGATTTGAGTAAAACATAGTGAGGATGAGGAAGACATCTTAGAATGGCATGTCTTTTTCTCCCACAGTTTGGGAGGCAAGTGTAGACAGTCTGGGAAATCACCCATTGTGAATAATGGGAGAGTACTGATCATGCATACAAATCTAATTATGTCTGATTTTTAAATAAAAGCAGCAGGTAAAGAACTGTTTGTCTTTTTCCCACTGCTCATCTACCCCTGGTTTTCTTGGAAATGCAGCCAAATGAAGAGAAATTCTGGTGAAGGGAAAAGAAAGTGGGGCATTGATTTTCATTTTCCCTATAAACAGTCTGTGCCTGTAAGTGCACACCTCCTTTAAAGATGGACTATAAAAGAGGATGTTCTCATTGTATTCTTTAGTCCGTGGTTGTGCATTTGCCCCATGGAGACAACAGATCAGCAGTTGGGATGTGAGAGACTTCCTGAGGAGAAAGCAGGGAGGTTTCTGTTGTCACCCACTGAGTTACATTAAAACTTAATAGATACAATATCATGCATATTCTTACCAAGAGTTGAGAATTAAAGTTTTCTTCATTGATAATGTTTTATTTTAAAGGAGAATATTGTCTATCAGTATGGTGACTGCAGTTTGTTTATAGAGTTTGTGAGGGAGTTCAGCAGCGTAGGCAATAGCTCAGCTGCAACCAGTAGACTTTTACTAGTTGGAATGTGCTACCATTTTACATGCATGATTTCTGGTGGACTTGTGAGAATCGTGTGCTTGTTACAAGCTTTTTTAGGGTATATCACACTAGAATTTTATGTGTGGATTGTTTAGATTGGTTGGACTTTAGGTAAAGCCAATCAGAGAAAAAGAACAGAATCTTTACCAGCGCATATATTATTATAGAAAATACTTTCATAGGCATGTAAGGTAGTAGATAAATAGTTTTTCAATAAAATACTAGAAAAGTGGCTATGGTCTTAATACTTTCAGATGACTTGAAGATTAGAATTAAGCTGTAGCCTATTTTCAAATGTAGATTGATTACCTTTGTAGAACTACTTAAACATCAGTATTGCTAAGCTAGTGGGCAGGTAGGGCCTCTCAGGTATTGTCTTAAACATTAATAGAAAAGCCAGTTATTTTTAACATACAGTGTTGTTTTCTAGTTATTGTATGTATAATCCTATTCCTGGAGGCTGAAATTATAGAAGAATACCAAAGACTTCTCTCACATTCTGCTAAAGTTATAGGCTGAGGAGAGAGCTCTAGTTTTTGTTGTATTTTGAATGGAGTTGCAAAGTGGAAAAATACCATGAGACCTACCCTTTTTCCAAAATGAATCTGATTTGTGGTATAGATGTATACATAATATTTAATCTGCAGAAGTAAAGTTAAAGTATGTTGTTGAATCAGTAAACAACTTTACCTGTTTTCACTGATAAATTATTCCATAAGTGAAGTAGTAAAATACAAACAGTGTCAATTTGAGGCTTTTGAAGCTTTGTCATTGATTTCTGTTACTGTGATTCCTTCCATGAGTAGTAAAAGCTACTGAAGGTAAATGCTTTGTGGCATATCTTATTTTGATATTTCCTGATGTTCATGGGTTTCTTTGTAAATCTGTTTCTTGCTTCTGTTCTAACTAAATTAACATTATGAGATTTTTTTTTTTATTTGAAATATTCTTACCTTTTGTTTTCATTGGGAGCTAATATAATTAGTGGCAACTGGTGAATACACTAGATTTACTGAGCATTCAATGATCTTGTTTTCAGGGGGAAATGAACTTCACTTACTTTATCTGACCTGTAGCACAGATGAATAACAACATTAAAGCTTTTCACTGTTGTGATTATGCTAGTAATTGATTACTAATGGGTAGAATTAAGAGTATAGTCCTACATAAACTAGGTCCTAAAATGAGTGTACTTGAGCATATGGATGAGTATCAGTAAGGAAAAATAACTGCAATGCAAACGGAGAAATTACCTGTTGACTGTTGAGAAGTACAAGAATTATATGAAATCCATATATTTATTTGATCTACAGTTTGTTATTGTATGTGCATCAGAATTAATTCTGTATTTGATGTTGTGCTATTGCATATGAATGTTTTAATATGAATATGGTATAAAAATTGTTTAACAGTGATTGACATAATAAGAATGTTTTGAAATACATAGGAAACTGCCTGAATGGGAGTATTAATGAAATAAACAAGTATCTTGTGTTAAGTTTTGATGTTTTGTTAAAATGCCCCTCTCAAAGTACTTTTACAAGTCCTGCTCTGAAATCTACAGTGGTAGCTCTCAGTATAATTAAACCAGAATTTCCCAGAATATGGTGATGGCTCTGTTAATATCATTAAAGTTGTTCCTATTTGTTATGTCCCTCTTTGTTTCAAAAGTGCATGTTAATAGTAAAACCTAGATTCTTGCATTAGAAGTTATGATCTTTTCTTCCTATTGCAATTTGCCTTTGTGTCCAAAACAATTTCATTTTCATTCTGTGGATGACTTTGCCTGCCTGTCTTTGCTTTTTTTCCCTATTACTGCATTTTTCAATAATTTTCCACTGTGTTGTCTTTTTTTCCCTTTTCTTCCATCTCCCCCTGCCACTGACAAGCTGTGGCACTGGCTTAATAAGAAGGTAAATAAACAGAAAAATTGTGATTCCAACTAATGGATTCTGTGGTTTCGGGGAGTTAGATTTTTTTTTTTAATTATTGTTTTTATTTTGCAGCATGAACACTCCTTAACATGCCTTGCTTTGTAGATTTCTCTTTCAAATGCCTCTTTTCCAGCTCTTGGTATAAGCTACTGAAGGTCATATAGTTCTACCTGATCTCTTGCTCTTGTCTTCTACTCCAGTGAGTGCATGTAGTTAAATGTTTTGTACAGCAGAGCGTTGCATTAGCATTTCAGGCAGTAGTTTCATTTAGTGGCACTTTTATTTAAGAGCAGTTGATTGCCACCTGGTCCCCGTTTGTACACTGACAAAACCAGTTCTCTCCCAGTCTGGAGAGCTGTTTTCCACTCAGAGAAAGGATCAGTTAACTGAATTAATATGGGAATGGCGAAGGTGTGAGGCAAGTTGTAAGACTGTGAGTGTAAGCGTTTGCAAACAATGCATGGATTGGTTTCAGTCAGTGCTGTAAACCTTTTACTTTTGAAGTGTCAAACTTTGCCTGTGTACACAGGCATAGTGTGTAGTGTTCCAGGAGTGAGTACATACATACTGGTATGGAGTGCATCAGGAGTGAAAGGAGACTTCACATGTCTGTCCTCAGAGCTGCTGAATCAACACTCTGAAGGGAAGTGAGGGCTAGTAAAAAAACCCACCAAAATTAATATAGTTGGTATAGCAATTTTTTTTTTCCTTTTGTGTGGCTTTTAAAAATGTGTGATGTGTTTTATTAGCATTGTTACTCCCAGTTCCCATAGTTCATCTTAGCCAACTACGTTTAACTATTACTCTTTGGGGAACTGTCATTCTAAGAGACGTTATAACTGATTTGGCTTTGTGTGACTGAAATCTAGACAACTTCTCAGTGCAGTGATACCTCTCTGGGCTTTGGGCAGTGGCATTGCTTCAGACAAGCACAGGTCTGGGGAGCGATGCCTATAGCATGTGCATGGCTGCAGGACCTCAGGGTGCTGTGGGTGAAAAATCTAGTATGTGATAAAATATGTACATATAAAGTGTTCTTGTAAACAATGAAATGGGGCTGCACAGCTGGTATCTGCTTTGGGTGGCAGATGAGGAATAATGCTGCATATAGTGTCTAGGCTAAGCTGCTATAATGAATTTAGAAAATTTGATCTTCAGTTGGGGGGTTGTATGTTGTATGTTGGGGGGCTTTCTGTGTTTCTGAACAAGAGGGTGGAGTTGCTTGCTTCATAATTCAGTTATTATTGTCCACTAAGAGAGGAATTTTTGAATGTTCTTTGGCCCTTGACTATAGTTTTCCTGGTTTAAAATTACATTTTTATTTCCTAACTTTTCAAAGTTTGTCTTATGTGAGTAACTTGCAGTTAGTAAATGTGTGAAATCATAACCCTTCATAATTCTTTTTGTTGTTAGGTATTGATTTGTTAGCACAATTCAGGTGAAGAGTTGAGTTTGGTGAGCCACAGGTGAAAGTTTAGTCTCAACTACTTTTTTCTGGCTCTGAGTTTGTCATTTGCTTCTTTGAAAATATTGATAGGTTGCAAAAACATTTTCATTGTAATTGCTTTGAGCTATAAAATGTCTAGATTTAATTTTAGTTTAGAGATTTGCATTATTTGGCAAAACCCTGTGAATATAGTTTCTTAACAGAGTGGGTCTTTTTAGTTCCTAGGAGTTATTTTTTAAAACTATTGGTTTACTTCAAAGTTTCATATGTAGAAATCCTGAAAGTCCTGAGGTGTTACGTGCAGTGGTAACTCCTGTGCATGAACGTATAATAATAATATTATAATCAAGATGACAAAAAAAGTGAAAAGGTGTCAGGATCTTTTGGATTAACTTTGTTGGGGGTGCGATTCGGTTTTGTGTGTTTGCTTTTAAATAATTGAAAATAGTCATATCCATTAGAGGGAAAAAAGGAGGGTATTTGTAATACAGAGCACTGGAAGCAGTTAAAAAGTTGATTCCTTTTGTGCCTTTTTCCTTTTTACCTGTCTTTGAAGGGGAATATTTCAGAGAACACCATGATAAATTTCTGCTAATCCAGCAGGACATTAAACATACATCACCTGGTTATGGTAGAGTTTGAAACGATGGTTGATCGTGACTGCTAGTGATAAAGCTTGGCTTTTTAATTCCTCTTCATGGTATATTTAGCCCAAAATACAGAATAGGCTCAGCTGAGCTAGCATGATTTGTTCTTTATAACACTGTCCATGTCAGGACTCTTTAGAAGTAATTGCTGAATTCTGCTGTTGTTGTTGGAGGGACACTGATGTAAATAGACTTGAGACCTCATATAAACTGTTCTCCATGAGACCGTTTGTACCTTAACTACTCAATTTGCTCATTTCAGCACAATCCTTGGATGTGTTCTGATTATAGGCTTTCCCTCATTCTCATTAGATAGAATAATAGAATGGATTGGGTTGGAAAAGACCTCCAAGATCATCAAGTCCAACCCTTGGTCCAACTCCAGTCCCTTTACCAGATCATGGCACTCAGTGCCACTGCCAATCTCAGGTTAAAAGCCTCCAGGGATGGGGAATCCACCCCCTCTCTGGGTGATGATAATGAGATGATACTAATGAGATGATATCCTCAAATATTAACTGAAGTAAAAGGAAATAACAAGTCTAAGAAATATGTTGGAAAAATTCTTCATAAGTAGTGGAGATCTTTATGTGAAAAAAAAATAAATGTCCCTGTTGGTAATTTTATGTAGATTTAATTGCAAATAAAGTAGATGCCTAGGTCTTCTTCACTGTGTGGGTAATGCAGTAAATCAAACATGATAGAAAAACTATTGTTCTGATGGCTATGCAGTGTGAAACATGAAAATATTCATTAATAGATGATGTATCATACTTTACAACATGCAGAACCTGTCTAGACAGTAGGATTTCTGATTGTTAAGCATGGACTGTAGTTCTCTTGCAGCTTAATGTAATATGGTTTGTATCATCACCAAAAAGTTGAACGAGGGAGTACTTGCAAATTGTTGAGGAGCTTTCTAATAGAATTCAACTCATCTTAAGAAAACTCTTTTTTTACAGTGAGCTAAATTTAAAAAAAAAAAAAGTTGATAACCTTTTCCTTCAAAACTGTGACAATTAAGGATAGTTTTTTGTGGACAGTCTATCACAAATCAGTAACATTTCAGTTTGGTTTTACAAGTGTGACCTTCTGTAGCTTGGGAGCCTGGCTTTCCTTTACCTTTGCATAATTTTGGATGTTGTGGCAGCATCAGCTTCTGCTGTTGACTAACCTTTAGATTAGAAGCTTGGAATTAAATATAATACTTTATGATCTCTGGCTAATGACTAGTGTTTAGTCAGTACATGTTTGTCTCTGTGTGCATGCCCATGGTTTACAGGAAGGATGTAAAGGGAGAACTGACAGGGCTGGGTAAGAGTGAGGTCTGGACCTGATTCGGGGGTAAGTACAAACACAAGGGGATTTAGCAGAGTAGCTTACCTGCAGTAAGGTAGCAGTTAGGAATTATTTAGCATGAGTGTGTAGAGGTGAGTGCCTACTAAGGAAGTGTTGTGGGTTGATGTAGAGGAAGGAAGGGAGTTTTAATAGCACCAAAACCAACAGGAAGTACAGCCCTATGTGAATGCTGTGCATCTGCTCTTACTTCTACAATACTCAGTCTAATTCAGTCGCCTCCTGTGATATGTCTGTACTAGTTAAGTAACTTGGATCTTCTTAAGATCTAAGAAAAGAGATGTAATTACAGTACCTCACCAAAGCTGCTTGGGCTGTCTCCCCAAGTAAATAAAGACAAGGTGGGTTTACATGGCTGAGCCTGCAACCTGTACTGGTACATCATTGGTGCTGCCATCACTTTACTAACTAAATTAAAGGTAATTCAGGCTTTACAACTGCACCTTAGTGGCAGTCTAGGCATATTTGAACACATATGGGTTGTCACTCCCAGTTTGGAGCATCAAGAAAAGATACCTTGTTTTTCATGTGCTGTCTCGGAGAGAATCATCATCCCGATCTTTTGGAGCTTGATCATCCAGTAGTTGCTGCATGGTGAAACATCTAAGGCATTCAGCCTCAGCTCTGCTGAGGTTACCCCTCACACAATCATTGAGGCTAGCATTTTTTGAAGGCTCATTGGAAATGCTTCCAATTTCATGGGTTCAGTGAATCTGATTAAGGTGCTATATGTAAGACAATTGGATTTCTTTTATCCCTAATTTACAAAGTAAATGGCTATTACTTTGTCTAAAATATCAAGGACAGCTTTAACTTTTGATAGATTCATTTTAAAGCCCATGTTGTAAAATTTCCATCCCCTGTCCATTCAAGTCTTTTTCAGTGATATTTTTGATTTCTATTCTTTAAAGCAGGGACTTTTATTTCTTGCTTCTCTTGCATAATCTTGCACAACCAGAGATGTATGTAAGGCTTGAAAGGGCACAGCAAATCCTGTTTCAGTCTTATTTCCAAAGAGGTAACAGTCTCATGTAGAGGTTGCTCAAAGTTTCTGAGAGAGCTGCAGTATCACTGGCAAGACATTTCTGATGGCTGAAATATTTCAGCAATGCTGAAAAGTGTTAAAAATATCTCAGACAAAAGATTTTGCACATTCCCTCATGTTCTCTGAATTCCTTTTTGCAGTTCTTAATATAGTGCAGATTTGGTTACAAAAACTTTCTGGCTCAACACCTTGTTACTTTTAAAAGCATTTTACATTTTTTTTATTTTTGTCATAATTTTGAACAACATTTTCAAAATGCTTAATATAATCCTTGTGTTAATTTAGGTCGACCAAGGAGCTGGTTGTAAAATCTTGAACTTTAAAAATAATTGCTTGATGTACATTAACTGCTCAGATGCTACAGGATGAACACACACAAACCCCCCCCTTTTTTCAAATGGGAGATCTAACTTCAGTATTAACTGAATCATCACACAGCACTCTACAGAAGTTAGTTGTTCCAGGGCCAATTTCAGCTGTAGAGATAGGATAAATGCTGAAGAAAGAACTCATGTAAACCGTCAGCATGTGTATTAGGAGTTTTTGAAGATCACTAAAAAGTTACTGGCTAATTGTTGACTATATAACTTGTACTCAAAAGTACTTTCACCAGCTCTATACATTGACTTTGACTTCAGTTCTCTTAAAGCGCAAGTTTTACAGTTGTGCTGCTGCTGCTGCTTTTTCCTGTAGTAATGCCAGATGGAGTAGAAATAGCTTTAGTGTGTGAACAATAGGAGCTAGAAAAATGTTTTTGGTCATACTTGCATGGGCTTTCACACCTTTAAAGTAAACAGTCAATTTGTGTATGAGATGAATCTCAACTTGCACTATTCTAGAGCACTCTGCAAAGTTGTGTGATGGAGCAGTTTTATTGTTTTGAATAACATAATCAGAATTTCTCTGATCTTAAGTGGTGTCACTATTTGTTTGTGGGCATGTATGGAATGGACCTTTTCAGAAACTGACGGAACAAGATACACACCTGTTCCTGTATCAGTAGGTTTACCTAATGCATGCTTAGTGCTGAGCATCCTTTTGACATTGGAAGTGGATAGAAATAGTTGGTGCTGAATAATTGGCCTGATATTCAGTATGTCCCATTTCAGTTCACAAGGTGATGAGCAGCTCTAAAAGTTTTATTACTTGCAAAAATACTTCATTTATCATATAAATGGCTCTTAGCTGTCCAAATCTGAAAGTTATGATTGTGCTTTACAGTATACTTTGATAATTTTGAAGTCCTATGCAGACAGTATCTATAGGATTCCAAGTTGCTGAAGGATAAGAAACAAGGACAAATTTCTGGGTTCTAGCTGACATGAATGCTAGCTCCCTTAGGTCTAGTAAGTAACTGCTGAATTAATGCTTGCTTTGCAGAGAGCTTGCCTTGTCGTGTGGTAATGTGTAAATGTTTTTTTGCAAAATCACATGCCATACCATGACCGTAATCATGCTAACATCGCTTGTTAATTGTTCATCTCCAAGCTTGGGCATAAGTGCTGTTTGATTAGAGCCTGATTTTGTACTGTGATTTTAAATAAAAAATAACAATACTGTCATATAGCATTACATTCATTAAA
This sequence comes from Hafferia zeledoni, assembly GCA_035583235.1. Classification (NCBI taxonomy): domain Eukaryota; kingdom Metazoa; phylum Chordata; class Aves; order Passeriformes; family Thamnophilidae; genus Hafferia; species Hafferia zeledoni. The sequence continues at coordinate 84,523,850 of JAWWEV010000083.1, read as the reverse complement.
GATTGATTTATATGCCATAATTTGTTTTTTTCTTTTTTTTTCCTGCACAGATCATCGTGTGGTTGGAGAAAATGCTAGATAAAATAATCAGCATTTTTATAATATTTTTGCTAGTGATAGGAACCCTTCTGCTAGCCCTGCTCCTTACTGCGAAGGTACAGTCTGCTAAAGAATGTAATCACAGAGCTCATTTTCAATGTTTTTGAAGGTTACTGACATTTATAGTAATTGTATAGCTTAAAGAATTTTTTCTAAATATTTAGTAACTAATTGCTCTGTAGTTGCACGTGTCACCATTCGAGGACTACAAAACATACAAAAATATATGATAATCTCTGGGTTTATATTTCTTTGGATTTTTGTGTTTATTTATCTATTTGACAAGCCTAATATATAGACATTTGGAAATACAAAATTTATTCTAGTAAAAGAATTACTGTCTTATATGTTACAGGAATGGATTTGTTTTGCATCCTGTTACACTTTCCCTGTCAACAGCAAAGCCATTTAGAATTTTTTCCTTTTATTTACCTTGCATCACAAACATATTTGCAAAATGCTTAAGGTGTATTAGTCATTTTGTGTGTGTCATTGCCTGTAATAACCTCCTGGTATCCTGTTCTGAGATTCATGATCAGATGTTCTCTGAAATTGATTTTTATTGGGGCTTTTTTTTCTCACCAGAAGAGGTCACTCATGTACTTTTTTTTTTTTGCCTTTATTTTTCCTTAATGGAGCTGTGTTCACACTTGAAACAGTCAGTGGAGATTGAATGTTTGACTTGAATACAGTTATGGAATAAAAATCAATGAGTTCTAATGTCAATATTCTTTTTCCAAAATACAGGTTTATATAATGTGGAGTACGTATAATTGAAAGCTTTAAGAGTTGTGCAAACATTCCTACCTAAAGCTTCCTTATATTCATAAAAGGACTATTAAGATATTTATAAAAGGTGTCTTTTATCATTCTTATTGAAGAATTAATTTGATGAGGCACTTCATAGCATGGCTGGTTATGTTAGAGCTAAGCATTAATCAATTTTTACACTTCTTTGATCTGTGGCTTAAAAAGACATATCTAAAACTGTGCTTTGTATTTTAGTACTTCCCTAGACAGCACTGCTGTATTGTTAAATTTTTTTTCCACTCATGTGTAAGGTTTAAATTTCCATTTGCTATTACTAGTGACAAAAATTGTCAGAACAGGCTGATTATTGTATTGTCTGGTTTTGGTTTTTTTGGTTAATGGCACTTCATTCGTCTTAGTGGGTTGTATGCATGGGAAGAATTATTCTTTAAATGTACACAGTGGTTACTGGGGGGGGGGGGGGGGGGGGGGGGGGGGGGGGGGGGGGGGGGGGGGGGGGGGGGGGGGGGGGGGGGGGG
>JAWWEV010000083.1:84507085-84517183 GCA_035583235.1 Hafferia zeledoni | reverse complement strand
CTCCTCTCTTGCAGCAGCCGGTGGCAAGTTCACCATAGAGCACAATCTTTGGGAGGCGGTGATCCTCCATCCTGGAGGCGTGCCCTGCCCAGCCCAGCTGCCTTCTCATCAGCATGGCCTCAATACTGGTGACACCTGCCTGTTCAAGAACAGACACATTGGTCATGTAATGAGACCAGTGGATGTTTAGGATTGAACAGAGGCAGCACTGATGGAAGTAAAGGAGTAGCAGAACAATAAACCATTTTGAACAATTATGGCCTAACTCTGTAATCGAGGTGTATTTTTCAAGGACAAACATATCCTCCTCCTAGTCCATTGAGGTGTGGAATTCTGTTTTGGTTTTGAGATCTAATGCATTTGTTGAGGAAGAATGGCTTTAAATCCTTTATTTATCCACACCTGAGACCTTAGGTGCTGCAGCAGTACAATTGCTGAATAACATTGAATTTGAAATACATATGAATGATAATGCTACAAAATTTGAAAATGGTATCTAAATCTGCTAGTTAATAGAGAGAGCTACCTTTAAAATAGAACTAGATGCATAGATCATAGGCCCTATCAGAAGAAGATTTTTGACTACTGGTGTGTTTCTGCTCTAAATAAATTGCCAGCTCAGAAGAAAGATCTCTGGGTTGCTGTGGATTGTTAAAGAATGTTTCTAGTTGTGCATCACAAAGTGCAACAGTGCATCTAGAGAGAATTGTCAATAAGCAGCAAATATAATGCTGTTAGATAAATCAGTGCAGGAACCTCACTTGGAATGTTATTTGCTATATAGCAAAAAGGATCTGTCATTTTCAGTGTACAGAGTACTTCCAGGTACTTTTGGGGATGACAATTAAAGCAGCTCTAAGTATTTAGATGCGTGTTGGAACTGTTCCTCATTGAGCAAACATTAGTCTAAGTCTAAAACATTACCCTTTAGCTTTATCATATCTGTAAGTTATTTGTATGTTTTCTTCACATCTTTTCCTCTCTTTTTTAAGAATGTCACCCATTCTGGAAGACACAAAGGACACAAGTGGCACATAAACCGTCAAAACAGCTGGCTTGGAGATATTCTGGACTGGCAAGATGTTGCGTCATTTGTTCATGACAACATTGAAACATTTCTCTCTGTATGTATTCTTTGCACTTATTACCGAGTTGGTCTCATTTTTAACTGATAGCAATTTCTCTTTGGAGTACCACTAAGATTGTGGATTCAAGTACATGGAAAATTAGGGAAACACTTTTAGTGTTACTTAAAATTATCTAAGCAATTATTGTAAGCCTACTTAAGGTATAACCAGAACTGTTTGTGATGAAGAAGCTCTCATGATTTCAGCACCCTCATTGATACCAGTGTCCCAGACATCTTCCTGTGGCAGATTGTTACTGCAGGATTCTCCATGTCACCTGCAAGCTGATTTTCAATGCTTTTATGTTATGCAGTCTTTTCTTTTTAAAAAGGAAACCAGTTGGTTTAGGTTATAATTGAAGAAACTATTGACTAAGAGGTTGTGAAAACAAAACAAAGCAAAAAACCTAGGGTTTTTTAATCTGATTTTTTTTGCCTCAAATTATTCGTGGGATTGAAAGCAGTTCCTCTGTCCTTTATGAAAATTCTGTGGTGAATGAAATTAATATTTTACACAGTGTGAATTCCTGAAATAATGCACTGCACCTTTTACCCTTATATAAGGAGAAGAAATACTGAAAACAATTCACAATGAAGTGTTTCACTAAAAAAATTATATTAAGTCCAAAATGCTTAATATACAGAGTCAATCCCTGATACCTTTGACTTGAGCTGTTGTCGTAAACTAGAAGTATCTTCAATTTTGGAAGACTGTTATTTTACCTAACTGGCAACATAACAGTTCTGTAGATGCAGTTAAAGTAATTGCCTTAAAACAGTTGTTGGTTTAGACTGGTGGACATGTGTGCTTTTTCTGTCCTCCCTCAACTGCTGCTTAAATTGCTACAGTTTCTATCATAGAAGATATGAGACAAGAAAATTGTTTTATTGCAATAAACCTTTTTCCAGTTAATAGTGAAATTTGCTTAATACTTTTTCAAGTCTGTTTGAGGCAGACTTATGAAAATGCACAGCACATCATGATTTAAAATCAATATGGAGTTTCCTTCTAGGCAAGATGGCAAGGGAGACAGGAGGAGAAACTACATGATAAGTGCTAGCTGTGTAATTTGCAGCATTGCTGTGCAGTGCCCAGAAACCATGATGGAAAGTGTACTTCAGGAATCTAAATAGGCTAGAGAAATGTGAGAAAAAGTATAAAGAGAATAAATATTTAAGAATGAATGTGTTAATACTGAAATATTCATCTAGCTAACATACTTGCTTTACTTCTAAAATCTGATTTCAAAGTCCACAAAAAAAAAAGTGACAACAATTGACTTGCTTTCCTGTTTATTTCCATGAACTGATTACTCATCAGCTATAGGGAAACACCTGTCTTTTTTCTCCATACACTCATGTCCTTAATGACAGACTGTAAACAAGTCAGCATAGTATATAGCTCTAAATCCTCATTTCACATCCTTATTGGCAGTATTTTCTTTGCTGGCTTGCCCATCTGCAGTGCATTGCATAAATATTTCAAATTAAAATTGTTGAAAATCTGATTTCTGTGCTTGTTCAGGGTCTTTAAAACTTGGAGATGATGAAAATGAGAATAGTTTTGACTTAAGTCTAGTGTTTCTAAGCAAGTTTCTTAGCTACCCTAAGATACAATGGAACCTTACTGCATTCAGGATTTATGTTTTTATGAGAGCATGGAAATCTTTCTCTTGCTATTTTGAAGAGGAACAATGGGTTATTAGAATGGCATACTGAATTGGGAAGAGCCAATATTTTAAATAATGTGAGTGCTTTTGAGAGGAGTTGTTTTGAGGGATTTGGGGCAGGGTTGGGGTAGATTTTTTGTGTTTGGTTTGGGTTTTTTGTTTGCTTGTTTGTTTGCTTCTTTTTCATATATTGTGGGACTTGGGTGGGATTTAGACCAGGTTGGATGGGACTTAGAGCAGCCTGGTCTAATGGAAGGTGTTCCTGTCTCTGCCCATGGCAGGGGGTTTGGAACTGAATGGTCTTTAAGGTCCTTTGCAACACAAACTGTTCTATCATTCCATATTATTTTCTTTTTTTCCTTTTGCTTCAGTGTGTTGTCTTTGGGGGGAGTGAAGTGTGGTTAATGCTGGTGTTTAAACGGGCTAGCTGTAATTGAAACTGTAAGGTGTTTCTGCATTTGGACACTTGAAATCAATGCTAACCTGGAATTCTTAAGAATACAGCAAGACACTGTACAGTCCCCAAACTGCCTTGGCAGTTTTTTAACATACAGATAATTTAAAGACAGTGAGACGACTGTAAAGACGTGTAAAAAGGTGGATATGCTGCTATGGTGAGATTTCCTCTACCTTTGGAAAAGAAAAAATGAGTGTGATTATACTACTTGCATGTAATAAATACTTTTGCATGGATTGAGTTTACCAAAAAATAACTGTCTTGCTAGTCCCTTGGCTTTATGAAGTATTTTGGATAGTACAGATGACAGTATTCCTGAAAATACAGCTATTTGACAGTGTCATATTACAACCACAAGCAGATAAGCTCTTTTCCATTGATGGAAATCGTGGAAGTGTTCTTCCTCTGTAATAAGATGAAGAGCATTTGCTGTAAGGAAAAGGTTAAAAGAAAACAGATGCAAGTGTTTCATTTCATGCTTTTCCTGTAGTGGAAGAAACCTTCATTTTAGAGTTGAAAGCATGTAATTAAACTGATGTAACTGTGCTGGGGAATTAGCGGTGCTCATTTAATTTTTCATAACAAGTATCAGGTAAAGTTCAGAAGACTTCTGTACCCCCTCAAAATGTGCTGTTTGTTATAGCACTTATGCTTAGATGTAGTTTGATGTGAGCAGACCTTAATTATTTTAAATTAATTGCCCTAATTCTTCATTTACTATGAAGATAAGCTTTTCCATGTCATCAGTTTTGCTTTTTTTTCCCCTAAAAGCTTTGATGTTAACAGCACTTGCTGCCCTTTTCCAGTATTATTAGAAGCAGTAGTGTTAAAAACTGGTATATTCAGGTATGTGTTTCTGGAGTGGGGTTTATTTAATCTTATTCCTTCTTTGGTGAGAGAGCAAGAGTTGATCCTCACTTATGCCTTGTGTTTTGCTCCACTCTAAGGTACTTTATCAGATGAATGAAATATGCAGGATGTAGCTGGACTGTTAAGATTTAATTTCTGAAAATTAAAAAGGTCTCATTCTTTCCCCACTCACCTTCTTTTCCATTCATACCCTTTCCCTCCATTTCCTGATTGCTTGTAGCATTGAAAAAGTAAATCTCTGCTTGCTAAATCTGTGAATGATGACTTAGAATTCCCTTGATGGTTTATGAGACATTACTAATGTCTCCTTAAATTGATCCTTTAGCTTCTTGCACAAGAATATTCATCATTCCACCAGCAGGTGGTATCTCATTCAGAGATTTCCCAGGCAGGAAGACAGATGACTTTCCATGATGATGTTCACAGCGGGGCTTCAGCTGGGTTGGGTTTCTCTTTCCATGCCTTTAGCATGACTGATCTGTGTGTTCTAAATCAAGTCAGATTCTCAAATATTTCACTGAGTTACTACATATCCTAATATTTCCTCTGGCCCTGATAATTTCTTCAATTATTGTCCTAAGTGTATAGCTGAGTCAGTCCATTTTTCAATACTGTATCAACTAGCAAACCTTTTTTTTTTTCCCCTAGTAAGATGACCATTTAGAGAATTGGTCTTTTCTTCCTCACAGTGAGTGTTGTTTTTTTTCAGGGTAGGTAAAATTCAGCCTGATACATATTCTAAGAGGAGTCGATTTCTTTATGATTGGAAAGTCAAAGAAATTATGCTGAAGGATAGTCCTTTTTCTGTCCCTGTTTCACCTCTGTTTCATGTAAAAGTCAAGCAAAGATGTTTTTTCAAAAATCAGCTGTTGAACCCTGAAGGGTTAACCCAGAACTTTATTGGGTAAACTTTTAATTAGAAATCAACTTTTGCTTGGGGCAGGAAGCTTTTGGTCTTTTGCATACTGTGTTTTTCTTCACAATGTCAATTGCTTGTATTTTACCTTAAAGGTTTATGGACTTGTTCTCGTGATGTCATTTTTGAGTTGTCAGGAGGATACATCTTTCTAAACATAAAAAAAAAGTTAAAAGTATACATAAGGGCAAGTTTTCTCCTAATACCTCTTTGTGTCATTTTATTCCTTTTATACATTTGTTAGGGATCTCTAAAATGAAGTTAGGTACATAGTTTTACTTGAAGTATGTTAACTTGAATTTCTCAGCAAATTGCTTTGTTGGTCAAGTGCCTTTTAAACCTCACTTTCAGATGTTGGCCAGTTTAAAAGTGGCCAGTAGGACACTTTAGTTGTCTAAGAACATTAAGTGCAATTTTGATTTCTTGCCTGCTACAGATTGGAAAGGCACAGTAATGGATGTTGATGGTGACACAGTGTGGTATGATGCATAAGGAAGTTCTGAATTCAGTGCAATTTCATAGTTCTTTAAACACTGATCCCTTAAGGCTACAAACAGTGTTTTGAGGGAAAAGGTGAGGAAAGAGGTGTATTTTTCAGTTATTTAGTAATGGTAATATTAAAGTGTCTTTATTACATATTTACACTTAGTTGTGTTTTGGAGAACTTGTTTCAGCTGGCAAGGTGTTAAAAATTGTTTATGTGTAGTAAGTGAGCTCATCAACTCAGCTGCAGTATGCTCTGGGAATCAAACAGCATAATGAACTCAGGTACGTGTATTGGATTTTGTGAGTGTTACTGAAGTATTTGAGCACGTTGTGATACTGTATTCAGTAATGATTAATGTCTGCCATGCCTGTCTTCTCATCCTAGCTATGAGAAGCATGTATCTTAAAATTTTAATGATACATATGCTTAAAGAGGAATTACTTTATAGATGGAGACGAGTCCTAAAAGAAGCACTTGCTTTCATAAGACATACCAAAGCTGTACGAAGGCACTGTCTGTGCTTGCTCCAAAGCATGTGCTTGTGATAACTAATTCAACAGTTCCAATCCAATGACTCTACCAAACAAGAATTTTCATCTAGGAGAACCATTCCCAATGGTGATTGAACCAGCTGATAGCTGCGTTCAAACTACTTGCTGTTGTATACTCTGTTATCAGCTCTAAGGCTAAAGCTTCTAGGGCAAGTGTTAAACAATGCAACTTATATTGGAGGAACATCCTATTTTGAAGGAAACTTTCCCAGTCACCAGGTGTGTTCTCTTTTCTAGCAGATGGAACAAGCACCTCTCCTTGTGAACCCTCACCTGTATCAGCTCAGCTTATGTCTTGCAAGTGTTAATAGTTGCTGTGATTAGTATTTGGAAGACTGGTAAATCAGACTAGTTTTACTGTTTAAAACAAAACTTTACAAGAGCAGTTCTCATTAACAACTGACTTCATTTTAATGGATTGCTTTACAGTCTTCTAATTGTTACTATTATGTATTCAAAGTGATCAGTCCATGACAATCTTCATGTTCCATGAACTGTGAGGACAGAATACCATCATGGGGATGCTGTGGTAGGTGGTATCAGTAGAAACTGTCCTTAATAGTCTGAGTCACAGAAGTCAAAATGAGCTGGCTCAAAACTGCTTAGATCCAGAAAGCTGGAACTGCAGTGGACATAATCTTCCCTCCAAATAAGAAGCTTGTCCTTTCATAAAGTAGTTTTGTTCCAGACAACTCCTACCCCTTGACCTCTGCCCTGGTCTATATGCTGTGATATTTGGGAGAGGCATTATTTTTCCAGGTCATGGCAGGTGCCTTGTCCTGTTGTTTGCCTATTTGGATTTTTTTCCCCCTTTCTTAATTGCTACCTCATTTTCTTAGACCAAAAGCAGTCTTCCTAGCTCTTAAAGTTGTGCATCATCAATGCCTTCTTCTTCAACTAACTGCTTGTGTTTCAGAGGGCTTTGTTTTCAACCAGTGTCTGTATTTTCAAGCCTTTGCTGCTGCTCTTTTGTGATTAAACTCCACATCCCAAGAGAATACCTGTGACACCAAGCTCCTGTTCACACACCAGCTTCTAGAAATAGGCTTAAACATCTGGGTCTGGAGCCTTGCACAGCTGGCATACAACTTAAGGCCTGCTATTAGCAATAACTACTATTTGTACTGAATACCAACTGGAAGACCTCTGCTTTAGCTACAATCTGTTCCCTCAAAAATCGCTGTCCTCTGTGTTTGCCATCCTCCTAGCATAGTGTACATTTAATAATGTTACCTGGACTGCATGAACTTCCACCGCTGCTGCACCCCCAGCATGAATTCTTTAGCCAGAGAAGAAGGAAAGAGACAGGTACCAGTGAGAGAACATTTTTCAGCAGAATGTCTTCTTCACTTCTAGAGAGAGTAATAAAATCTGTACAAAAGAAGAGTTTCAACATTTGTAATTCCCATTAAATAGTAATAAGCATGAACTGAGTAGATCTTTCTGTGTTGTAATTTCCTGTCACTTCCCCCAGCACTTATTCCCTCCCAAGTTCATGCTTAATAAATTATCTTTGATATGTTTCACTCAGTTCTAAAGGAGAGGTGATCATGTGACTCACAGTCCTTTGTCTGCTCTACAAATCTGGGTAATGGGGTTTTTAATTTGGTTTTTTGGGGGGTTTTCTTGGTGTTTTTTTTTGGTTTAACTCAGTCCAATTGCTATTTGTTAAACAAGAGTAACTGTTGCTAGTTTTGAAGTATTCCCATACAACTTTGAACCTGAAGAATGGCTTTTGTGTCAGAGCTTTTAGTTTTTTCAGTTGCAGTAGTTAGTCTGAAAGAAGCTGTGGCTTTTTGTTTGCAACCTTACTTCTTTTATATGTTTCAATCACTTTGGTTAATACATTCTTACTCCTTCTGCATGAAATATTTGTTATGAAACTACTGTCACTGCATTTAAGATGCCTCCATGTGCATCCTTTTTTCTGCAAAGCTAGTCTTTATTATCTGTAATAAGCAATCAGTTCCCCAAGCCAGTACAAAATTTAGTAGGTTGTCTAATTCTGTTTATTTTCTGTAGTTACTTGACTGATGCATCCCTACTCAAAATCATAACTTGTGGATTTGGCTGCACTTATTATAAAAATTACTTCATTACCATGAAACTTTCTAAAAACAAATTTATTATTGAAGTAGTACTTTTATTATTTGATTTGAAGCTTCAGATTTATTTCTACCTTGTGATGTTGCTTCTTGTTCTTTGTGTTTTAGCATTTTTGCTTTTGAAATGATGAAATTTTCTCCCAAGACAAGATCTGTTTGATAACGATGTTAATCACAATTACCAGATGTCACTGCATCTAGATTTTTTGCAATTTTACATAATAAAACGATTTTTAATATTGGGAGAAAAATTCTGAGACCCTGTAACCAACTGCCTGGAAACCTGTCTTTGGAAGACTTTTTCATTTGGTGCTACCTTCTGTAATGTAGGAGTGAGGGAAGATGATTTTTTTAAAAAATATGTCATATTTGTATTACTTGGAGATAAATCACTCTGTAAGCAATTCCCTATCCTTGCTAATACCATCCAATGCCTGACTTTGTCTTTGCTTCTCCCTCCTTTTCCAGATCCTGGAGTCTCTGTGGATAGTGATGAGTCGCAATGTGAGCCTCTTGTTTACTACAGTTACAACATTAGTGACAATCCTCTTCCACAGTGGGACAGCTCTTCTCAATTTTGTGCTTTCTGTGGTAAGTAGTATGTCATTGGTTTACGTGGTCCATTTTACTAAATGGAACCTAAATGCACATGTTGTAACAATAAAAAATCAAACCTAAAGCATTGAAAACTACTCTAAATTTATCTAATACCAAAATTCTTTAAGATTTTGCAAATTCTGTATCTGTTTGAAGGCATTCTAGACAGAGGGAAAGATTTGTGTAACTCCCACATTAGGGAGCTGGTAATCTTCCTATAATTTTTTAATGGAAAAACTCTTGTTTCAGCCCTTGCAGATACTAAGCTGTAACTTGGGATAATCTATGTAACTACTGAAATCTTATCCATGTCCTCATAAGCATACCCCTGTATAAGCCATTGCTTTCAGAAGATGGAAAGAATTATTACAGGGAAATCAGCAAATTGTTCTCTAGTTGTCTTTTTCTTAAGTAAAGAGAAGATTACATGAGAATATTTAATTTCTTCCTTAGTTCACAGTTTCACCTCTGATGACACATTGCAAACAATGTCTGACACATAAGCATACTTGAAAATTACAATTTTAGATACTAATTGCACATGATTGCCAGGCACTCAGACATAAAGCTCCACTTTAGATGCCTAATGACAGTATAATTTCATTGTATGCTGTTGCTGTGATGCATGATCCTGGCTTTTTGTCTGTCAGCAAAGTCCTGCCTCTTGCTGGGTCACTGTGCAGTCTGCTGGTATAGCAGAGATAGTTGGGATCTTGCTGTGTTGGAATTCTTTTAAAGAGTAAATGCTTTAACTGTACTCTTATTTTTTCATTTTGCCAGATTCTTAGTTGCTACAGAAAAGTTTTTACTACTTTGAAGTGGCACAAACCAACTTAAATTTTCCAGCAAGATTATGCCCAAAGTGGTTACCTTTTCAACTGACTACATTTTAGTCCAGTTTTAGTCATCTTGAATAAAAATTAAAATTATGAATTTTATTTCAATAAATGATTCAAAAATTTGCACTCTAAAACATAGAAAGAACCTCCATTTTGAAAAATACATCTTCCATCAAAACATTCCATAGGAATGTCAGTCTGTGTGGCATATCCAGCCATGATCCAGTAAGGCTGTATTCAGATCCAGTTAGGTATTCGGATTCTCAACAGATATTTGAAAACTGATCATTGGTTACAGGTGTGTACCACTTCTATTTCACTTTTGAATACAAGGACCAATCTGCACACAGCTGCAAAGGGATGTATATATATGTCTTTGTGTAGATGTATATATATATGTAGGGCAGTCCCGTGGCGTAATGGAGAGCACTCTGGTCTCTGACTCCCAAGGTCACGAGTTCGAGTCTCAGTAGGGGACCG
>JAWWEV010000083.1:84495216-84506985 GCA_035583235.1 Hafferia zeledoni | reverse complement strand
CCACTGCGCAGGCTCGAAGGGCACACCCACGTGGGGAGAGCCCTTCCCAAATCTTCATTCGCGAAGGTTGGGCCATTATTATATATATATATGTGTGTGTGTGTGTATATATATGTGTGTATATATGTATGTGTGTATGTGTGTGTGTGTATATATATATATTTATATTTGTATGTATCACACATGTGTGTATACTCACACATGCACATGCAGACATACTGCTCATGCTCTGTCACAAGAATCAGAAGAGAAATTTGGCTGATGAGTATCTACAGTCCTGGAGGGAATATGCAGATTTTTGATGCTGTAAAACAAACAACAAAACAAACACACAAAAAATCAAAACAACAACAAAAAACACAACAAACAAAAACCCCCAAAAGCTTTGCAGCAGAAAAGTGAGTATAAAAGGCAGATAGAAAAATATTTAGTGAGTCAGTGGATCTGATACACAAGCAATTAGATCGTGTTTCTTGGTATCTGTGAGAATGCTAAATTATTATTTTGGTATACAGTGTTTACCCACAGCTTTCTCCTTGAATTCAGTCTGCCCCAACTCAAATTAGAGTGTTTAATGTTTTTGGCTACAGAACAAATTCTACAGCAAGAAATAGTAACTCACCAGTTGTTTAACTATGGAAAGTTCCTACTGTTTTATCTTTGGTAAATTCCTCCTCTTAGCCATCACCAGGATCTTGAATTGTTGTTTAGAAAACAATTTAGGTATCTCAGATATCCTGTGAAAGAGGTCTGAAACCTTTCATACTCCTGTTTATATAAGATAGTACGTGTTTTTTAACTGCTGAATATACTATTGAGGCTATCCTATTTGTTTGAACAACTTGTTTGAACAGGTTTGTGGGTTTTTGCATTTCTGTTCTTGTGCTAAAGCAAAGGTGCTAATTTCTCAAAGTGCAACTATTCTGAAATTCAGTTGATTTTCCATGGTTCTGTGGTTACATCATCTTCTCTAGCAGAACTTTGGTTTCTATCTTTTCCTATCACGTAGTTCAGTTTAACACCATTTGATTCCATTGCTGTTCATTCCCAGCCATCCCTTTAGCTTTTGCAGTTCAGGTGGGTATGTGTATGTTGTGTCGTTACTCCTTAAGAAAGCAAGTTTCTTCTGTAAACACTGGGAAAGAACAGTCAGGATAAGCAGATATTGTACTTAGAGCAATATGCTGCTTTCAGTGTTGAAAACTGCACCTTCAAGAAGGATCTGTAGGCAGAGCTCGTGGAAGGAAGACACACCACCATCTGTGTGCCTGCTTCTGTGTAGAGTTTTCTAGTGAAATCAGGAAATATTACAGTAGCTTAGGAGAAATGGCAGAGCCCATCAAGGAGAAACAACCATGATTGCAGCATTACAGAGGATGGTAAAATCTAAGGCAAATTTTAAGATTTACTTATTTGAAACTGTAAAATGCCATAGCTGATACTGCTGCTGGCACTAGACTATTTCTCATTAAAGCATGGCCAATATTTTTTTTTAAATCTCAAAATGAGTGTTAACAGCATGCTGTTGAAATGTGCTAATGTAATGATTTGTCTTACTAGATAGATTGGTTTATCACCCAAGTCAGAAGTTACACACTTGGGAAGATGGAATACAGCCTAAACCAGTATATGACATTTGCTAGAAGAGTCATAGTAGGTGAATAGTTAAATGTGACTTTCAAGTTAAAGGCTGGAAGTATAGGGTAGGGGGAAGTAGTAGTAGCATTTCACTGAGTATAAAGGAATTAAGAACAGAGGCAGATACATGGCATTCTTGAGATTGGTAATGAAATATTGCATGTTGTGCTGTCTGCATTTTGTTTTCTGAGCATCTTCAGAGAGAATGAAGGAAAAGGGCATGAGGTGTCTGCAGACTCGATAAAATACTTGAAAGTAATAGACTTACAGAGGTCAGGCCATTTGGTTCATTAAAAGATTAAGATGTGTTTTTTTCTAGCATAGAAGTATGTTGGAAATAAGGAAAGTGAAAGAATCCTTCCTAATCTTGGGAAGAAAGAAAAAAATATCTGAGTCTTGTAGATAACGCAAATATAAGCTATAGTTTGCATTTGGAGCATACAGAGAGGATTTTTCTTGTTTGAGGCATTCTGTTTCAAGACTGGTGCAGTTCTGTGATTTATGCTTAGCCTAAGAAGTTACTGAGGAAAATAAAAGAAACAGTTGACTGCAACATACATAAAACTAATGCCATCTGATTGTAATATTTTCTCTTTAAAATGAAACAATGGAACTGCTATCACTTCTGCTGAGACTCATCATCAAACTCACAGAAGGAGTATTTATTTAGGTTTGCCAGCTTAACATAAAGTATGTTTGTGAGTTTTTGTGTAATTCGTATCTGATACCCAGCTGCATAATGTCTCTTGAGGCAGCTCAAATTTGTGACAGTTTTGTTTGTTTGTTTTGATAATAGTTTTTACTGTTCAGTAATTTTTTATCTATTAAACATGCTTAAAAAGAACAAAAAAACCCACAACTAGAATGTTGAATGGCATTCTAGATCAGTATTCTAGTTGTTTGATCTCAATGTGACTCTGAGAAGAGGCTGAACAGGGACAGAAGTTTTATGATGTTTAGCTAGAAGTATTAGGTTGTTCATGAAGCAGTGGAGAAAATTATTCCTTTAGGTCGGTGTGTTTCTAAATCCTGACTTGTAGAAGAGTATCTTGTTCCTTTCCATTACATTTCAATATCTGAAACATTACTGCACATTGTAATTCTGGAAAGTATTTATTGCCTTTTAATTTTAAACTGCAATTTCTTTTGCAGGTGATTTTTCTGACCACACTGTTTTACCTACTGAGCTCCAGTGATGAGTACTACAAACCAGTAAAATGGGTGATAAGCCTGACACCTTTATCTCAGCCAGGTCCCTCCTCAAATATAGTTGGCCAATCGGTGGAGGAAGCAATAAGGTATATTGCTGATTTCTTGCACTTTCTTTAAAATTCTTTTTTAAATTGATGTTCAACTGCAAATAATTAACAATTGCAATAGCTTGTGTTTCAGAAATGAGTTGCAAATCTCAACGATTTTCAAGACTCTAACTGATGATTTTTCCCACTGTGATTGTTAATAGAGCAATTTGATTGGACTTGCCTTAAAAATTTTTCAGAGGTCTATGCTGTCATGAATACTAGTGTTTTATAAAACTGATACACTCATGACATCCCCAGCAGTGTGTTTGCAGTTGTGTTGGCAGTAACAGCTGCAGCTGCTCAGGAGGAGCAGATTCACACAGCAAACAAACAGGTGAATTGGAGAACCTGACATCTGTACTGTACACATTCCAGAATTACTTCCTTTGGACTATTTTTAGTCCAGTCTTGGAGACTAAGTACCCATTTGCACCTGGAATGTACTAGATATGCTCCTGTAATGTATTTTCCAGATAATTTTCATCTGAAAAAATCTAGTTCTTGATCTCCATAAACCAAATTACATCAAAGGGAACAACACTTAAAACCATACTGTGCTGCACCTCCAGAGTACATCCACAATGTTTCATTCTTAGTTGCTATTCTTACGTTTCACCTTTAAACCACTACAATAATTGAAGGAGGATTTTTTGTCATTTCAAATATGGTTTACTGAGATTTCACAATGAAGCAATTTTGGGGTGGTACAGTAATGTTCATTTATCACAGATGAATGAAACCATCAGCTTTCTCCTGTTAGCAGCTTGGAATGCTAACATGTTGGTAATGTAATAAAATAGATTTTAACTAGGGAGTTTAAGTCACAGCTTACTTTTTAAAAAAAATTGATGGTTTGAGGAAAGTAAGCAGACTCTATGCTGAATTTTGTACAGCCATTGCCTCTTACACCACTGCTTTGTGTTATCCTGTGCATACATACAAAACATGAATAGACTTTACACTGGTGATGTATTATATCTACTTTCCAAACTCTTTGCCAAATGTTTGCTGTTTTAACAATGGGAAGGTTATATTGTGCTGTGTAAGATCTTGAACAACAATGCTAACTGCTGTAGCCTTTAAAGTGAAGGGGCAATTCAAGTAGAAAGCAACAAATTTGAAATTCTGCCAAAAAGTTAATAGCCCTTCTCTTGAGTGACTGCTATTGAGTTTTCATTGATCACATGGTTAGCATCTCAGCTCTATCTTTTCTGAAGAATGTGAGCAGATTTAGAAACTGAAATTTGTCTCACAAATTGTTGTCTTTAGCCTGTGGTAGAGGATAACAGTGTCAAAAAATAGGAGATATCGTTTATCTGGACCTGGGTCCTCTGCAAGGAGTGTTTTATTAAATGTAATTACAAGTTTATAAGTACGTGACACAGGTAACCCAAGATGTTTCTGAGTTTAGAATGGAAGCAAGCAAGAAACTGTTAGAGAAGCTACAAAAAATGAGTAAGAAATAGCCAGCATGCATTGATAACTGCACATATGATGACAAAAAGCCAGTGTGTGGAGGATGTGGAATGAGAAGCCGCTTGTCGTGTGCAAAGGAACTCAGTCTGTGTGTTCACTAAGGTAGTCTGAATCAGTCATTCGTATTTGTTTGGAGTAGCCTGTGCTTGGTGTCTTACTTGAATTCTTTGGAATGATACTTCCAAGATTTTCAGAAATCCCTCTCTCTTGGTCAGTTGTACCTCAGGATTTATCATAATGCTTCTAGGTTAGCTTGTATTCCACTCAAACCATACTGTGATTTTCAGCATGTAAATATGGAGAGGATGCTAACAATTTCGCATGAGTTTATCCTTGCCCAATTTGCCATATGCAAAACATTGACCACTGCAAGCCATTTCTTTTGTCACAAAGTAGCAGCTGTCCTTTCTTTTTGAACATGAATTATTGCTACAGGGGTAGGGGTAGGAACCTCCTCCATAAAATGCAAAATGGATATTAATATTTGGTGGTAGGTCAGGAAGATGAGACTCTTTCTGCATTATGAATTATCAAATAATCAAACTTCTGTAGTTGCTTCCACCACTCTCCAGCAGGACATGTAAGTAGTCCTTGTCAGAAGTGCAGGCATCCTCCTGGCAAGAGATGCAGTTAATCTTTCTGTTTTTTATAGACCAAATGACATAAAAATAATCATCTTCCAAGTTGTCAGTCACTGTTGTTCCTCTTTTATTTAAAATGTGTTTGTGGAAAGCACTAGGGAACTTGGATATAATCAAAGAAATCTGTTCCTTTTGTGTGCTTTGCCATTTATTTCAGAGGAAAAGAGCAAGGGGGCAAGAAGAGGAGGGCAATCAGCAAGTGGTTTCTGTAGCTCAAGAAATCCCTTCACTTGAAGATGTGACCCCACAAGCACTTAATCAAACCAAGACCTTTTCTCATTGCAGTTTCTCTCATCAGAGCTGTGTCATGTTTTTTATTTTATGGACTATAAGTAGCTATAAATTTTGTTAATATTTTTCTAACTCCCTTGATCATGAGTTTACAATGTCAGGTCTCTGTTAATGCAAGTAGATTTATATGTTGTATGGGGGCAAAAGCAGCTTTCCAGCCTACTTTGAGCCAAGTGTTGAATCTGTTTCTGTCACAATACCTCAGATTATAAATTTACACTTGAGTAGTGGGTGAAAATAGATGCAGCTGTGACACTACAGAAGTTTTGAAGAAGCTGAATGGAATCCAAGAGTTACCTGCAGCAAACCATGGCATGAAATGCTCTCCTGGCCTTTGGTAGGAAATTCATTCATCCAGGACAGTGGGGAGACTAAATGCCAGCAGTATGTATCAGGTCGGGGGGATCAAGCAGGGATTTGACAAGAGCATCGTGCCATGCCTGAGCCAAGAGCTTGTTTGGCAGGCCTGGTGGTACAAGGGCAGAGCAGTGGAAGACAGAAGATGGCTTGGAGGCACCAGCTAGCACAGCTTCACCAAAGACAAGGTGTTGTGGGAACAACATTAGCCTTGCCTGGAGGAGGTGACTGTCCTAGTGGGCGAAGGGGAGAGCAGTGACTGCCATTTACTCTGCCTTCAGCAAGGCTCATGGCAGGCTCCCACAGTAACCAGAGCATGGGCAGGAGAAGGGCACTGCTGTATGAGGGGAGGAGACAGCCATGTGCTCAGCAGGACAAATTCCAGCTGTGGGGATGCTGCTGGTGATTGTGTGACTGAGGGCAGGGGTGGGGCTGATGTTGGTGATGGTCTGGAGTAAGGGCTTGGGTGGTGCTGGGACAGGTCACCTTCTGCAAGGTTGTGGGTGTCCCTGTTTGGGGAAGGCAGGACAGCTGGTGGGGGTGTCCCTTGCCACCTGGTGGCAGCAGCTTGATGGAAGGCAGACCCTTTCCTCCCCAGTCCCTCAGACCTCAGTGCTGAAAAGATGGCACATCTTCAGGGTGGTGGAGGTTGAGAAAGAAGGGCCCACACAAACCCTGACAGTTAGCCAAAGAACTGATCTCTAGGCCTCTCTTGGGACAAGGTGGCAAAGGGCAACGCAAGGGATGTCCTGCTGCTAGTTTGGTTTTTTCCCATGTTGTGCATGTGATTGTTTGTAAGCTGGGCATTTGCCCCAAATACCTCCCTTTGATCGAGTTTTCCCAGTTCTCACAGGTAAGTCCTGCCAAGCAGACCTCCAGAAAGGAACTGACGGTGTTTGGACTATAGAAGGAATGCACTTTTGCAAACTGGTCATGAATCAGTTTTCCTAATTTTGAGTAACTTTCATCATGAAAATGCTCCCATCATTTTAAAGTAAACACTTGTGGATTCTTTCATTCATATACTGCTTTTACTCCTCCTCATTGATTGCATCTTATGGAAGAGGCAGCATTTAACCTACAGGGGAGAAGAAAGGTCAGCAGTTGTGGGATGACTCCATAAAGCACAGTAAAAAACCTGGGAGGAAGGTCACTACCCATGGTGTGTGTGACCACAGGGATTTCTGACTGATGTATGAAGTACTGATTCTGTTTCAAATCAACCAACTAATTCAAAATTCCATACTGGAATTTCATGTGCCATTGCCTGTAAAATGGAGTGGGAAATAAAAGTTTAGGAAAATTATAGTAATCCTGAATACTACAAATGCCTCAGTAGCAAAAGAGCTTCTCTAGGAATTTTGATCTTTGGTGCCCAGTTGGTTTATCTCCGTCTTTTTCTTTGGTTTGCAATCTTGGGTCTTTCTCACTCCGATTTTAACTTCCTTAATTCTTCATTTGCCCTTTGCCTTTCACACCCACAGCCCCCACCCCAACTTCCCCCCAGGTTTGTCTTCTTTGTTTGTGGGTTTTGCTTTTTTATTTGTTTAATTTTATTTTCTTCCTGTTTTCCATATTATGTAAGTGATTATCAGCACAAAAATGTGATGAATTGCAAAGGTAATATTGCACCTTCATCACATGCAAGAGTCTCCCTTCACTGACAGTGGTGGTTAGTTGCCTGTGAATATAGTAAATACAATTTACTTTCACTGCAACTACTAAAATCAGTCTTAGGAACCAATGGGGAAAGGGGAACTGAGTGGAGACTGTGGCAGAAGGGCTATGCTAGCATAGGTTGAGCTGCAGGAATTCTTTTGGCAGCACTCTGTCAGGTTTAGGAGGATGACTTGCTTTAGAAATGTGAGAATCATTTGGACCAGTTTACTGTATTTAGATAATTTTAGTTCACAGTAGTAGTTAGTGAAATTTTTCATTGTATTTATAACTAATAATGTAGTATTTTGAAGGTTGAGGAAAATCATAATCTGCCCATAACAGTGTGAGATTTGCTTTTTTCACAAAGGTTCTGTAAAATCAGGGTGGTTCATGAGTCACCTCACTGAATAAGTAGGAAAATTATGTTCTTTCCCCCTGACATGGGGAGGCAGTGCTCGTCTGGATTTTTTTTTTTTTTGTCCTGAATGGATGAAGCAATAATTCTCCAATTCACAGGTTTCCAGAGTAGTAGCATGCACACCTTTGCCTGAACCATTTTCCTTTCCCTAAGCAGCATGTCGTTCTCTTCCTGAATGCACCATACCCTTCTTCCCTGAAGCTCCCATTCTGCTTGCTCTGGTGGAGATATTGCACATTACTAAGTTGCATGTTCTCACGGCCTCGGTGCAATTTAGTGTGTGCGATACTTTCACATGAGTGCATGCACACGGGTATGGCTGTGGCTTAAAGTTACTGCAGCTTTCAATTTTGGTGGGGCCTAATTACATTGTGAAATGGTCTTAAACCCAGATCAGTATTTTGAGTGATGCCTTGAAACGTGTTAGTGGAAGTTTGTTCTGTAATGTCGGGAAGATGAGTACTGTTTGTTTTCAATTTGAGAAGGGTTATCATTGTTTGCTTCATTTTCTTCATTTGCCATATACACCTCAAATTTGATCAGACTTTTCATTGGTTATAGAAAAGTTGCTTAAAATATTACGTGTTTCTAAAGAGGAAATAGTTATCCTTAGCTGAAATTGGCCAGAAAATCAAAAGAAAGATTTGATATAAAAAAACCTTTATGTCTTCGTGGCTGATATGGGTTCTTAATAAATTTTCAGCTTGTATTTATTAACATCTAAAGAAATCTGAAATGAGCTAGCATGCAAAGAGACAAATAAAAAAAAATCTCAGCTGCTTAAACATCTAATTGGTTTGCTGTGGCATCCTGGCAGTAATGATGGAGAAAATGAGGCAGTGATACAATTCCCACAGAAAACAATAATCTTCCAGCATGTTCAGCTAATGCTTGGAAAAAGCAAAATGTGTGATCTTGTTTATTTTACTGCAAGATTAATAATGTCTTTCAGATTAATTTTTCAAAGACAACTGTTAACTGATTCAGCTTTGACTGAACTTTTGCATGCAGTGTATGTTCCTTAGTAGCAGGAGAATCTCTTGTGGAAATCTCTTTTGTCACAGGAATGGCTTTAACAGAACCTGACTGAAATTTCTCAAGCTTTACTTATGGTATCTGTTATATGAGATGGGAATAGAATTGAAAATGATTCTGTCTTAATCATCAAACCAATGGCATCCTGGCCTGTATCAAAACTAGCATGGCCAGCAGGACCAGGGCAGTGATCATCCTCCTGTACTCAGCATTCACTGGTGAGGCCACACCTTGAGTTCTGTGTCCAGTTCTGGGCCCCTTGGTTCAGGAAAGGCACTGGGGTGCTGGAGCTGTCCAGAGGAGGGCAGTGAAGCTGGTGAAAGGTTTAGGGTGTAAGTCACATGAGGAGAGGCTGAGGGAGCTGGGGCTGTTTAGCCTGGAGAAAACGAAACTTGAGTGACCATGTTGCTCTCTACAACTACCTGAAAGGAGGTTGTAGCCAGGTGGGGATCAGCCTCTTCTCCCAAGAGGAAATGGCCTCAAGCTCCACTAGGGGAGGTTCAGGTTGGACATCAGGAAGAATTTTTTCATGGAGAGGGTGGTCAGGCATTGGAGTGGGCTGCCCAGGGATGTGGTGGAGTCACCCATCCCTGGAGGTGTTCAAGAAATGACTGGATGTGGCACTTAGTGCCATGGTCTGGTTGTCATGGTGGTGATTGGTCAGAGGTTGGACTCCAAGATCTTTTCCAGCCTATGTGATTCTGTGATTCTGTAATGAAATAATTGCCTGGTCTAAAACTGGGAATAACAGATACTTATATTTTATTTCTAGTTACATGGAAAAAAGGAAAGTTTCAGTTGTTATTGGAAAAAAGTTGGTCTATAAAAATGTGATCCATAAATCTAAAAGAGATGCTATATTGTTTCAGTACATTTGCAGAACCAAACTGACAGCAACTGTAACCTGTTAATCCTAGTGGGATAGATAGTCATATTTTTAAGATGATTGTTGTAGTAGCAATAAACACATGACTTGTTCATACTACTTTTTTAGTTTTTAATATTTCTTATATGCAAAAAAAACCTTCAGAATTTTTCTTTACTTGTATTTCCTTTTTCTCTTATATTGAAAATGGTCTTTCTTATTAAACAGTTGTCTGTGTATTGCTTTATGTACATATGATTTTAAACAGTTATTCAAAGAACAATTCAAAGAAAATCTTCAAAGAAAATTTTAGAAAATTATTTATTTGCTTATGCTTAATCTTTACTCCAAAATTTACCTGAAAATATGTTCATTATTATGCACACGTAATTTGAGTGAAGCATGTCACAAAGGCTGTAAATTCCATCTGAATTTTACAGTTTACTACAACTAATTCACAAGATTATCCAAGTGCGTGATCTGATGCTGAACCAGACAATTTGATTCTCCCTGCTATGCAGATTGGTACCGTGTCTTTTCAAACACATTGTGGGGTTACTGAGGACTCGTTGCTTTATAGAAGGCAGTGCTGATATTCTGCCATTTGTGTCTTTCATAGTCCAGATGGTGCATTCTGTATGTTTTAACAGCAGTTTCTGAGTGGATATTTGTAGTTTGTAATTGTCACTGTCCAGGTTTTTTAAGACTAAAGTTGTCTGTAAACATGTAGAGGATATGGGTTTGTGTGTGTGTGTGTGTGTGTGTGTGAGCACACATATTGAAATGCAAAAGCAGATTTCTGTGCAATTGCCAGGAATAATGTAACTACATTGCATCTTAGATACTAGTCCTTTAGTTATGTATTGCACTTAGGCTTTTGTATATATATATGTATAGACACACTGTTTTCTACAGCACCAACTTTTTGAAAACTATTTGCATGTCAGAACCTACAGTCTCTAATTGAATGAAAATTTAGTTGGTAGTGACATAGACTGTATCACTTAAAAGAGCAACATTTATCTTGTATCTGAAATTCAGCTCCGCCAGTTAGTTTTTCTCTACTTCTTAGGCAGGCCTAGTAACTAATAGGAAGGGATGGAAAGACAAGGGTTGCTGAAAGACTTATTAAATAAATGGGTAAGAGATTTTTCTATAAGGCATTTCTAAGAATAAAAGTATGCTATGATAATTATTTTTAGTATGACATGTTGAAGGATTCTATGCTTGGATTTCTAATAATATTACTGTATATATTACTGTAACCTTAGTTAGATTTCTGCTATTGAAAATACAGATTTATTGTAATGTAAGAAGACAGCAAGAAGTGTGATGTAAAACTTCAGGATTTTCTGATGTTTCAAAGATTTACCATCACAGCTTTAGCTTTTTGGTTTTTTGTTGAGTTATAAGGTCAATCCATTATTTATTCTCTCCACCAACATAAGCAATGAAAATACCCCCTTCTTTATGCTTGTGATTCATAATTTTATGAAAGTAATAATCTGAACAGTTTGGGAGTTTCTTAATATAAGACTACAATGGATCTTGAGCTGTATTGACTCCATCTAGCTGTGCTCTCATTTATGAAATTTTCAAGCTAAAATGGGATCTAAAAGAATTACATCTTTACAAGTGGTGTGGAAAATGATAAATGTTCAGTGCATGCTAACAGCTAAGAAAGGCTTGAGTAAGGCTAAAGGGAAGACAGACTGCATAGCTGAACAGCAAAATAACAAAGCACATGGAAACAAGAAGCTATCCTTTAAAAAGCTGAAGTTTTCACTAAATAAACAAAAGGATCATAAACTTCAGTAGATAGAAATGGGCCTAAAGTGTTAGGGGGGTGGTGGTGCTGAATTTGATTGATTTGTTCAAAGCTCCACAAAATGCTATTAAACCAGAATACAATTTTTCATATGCAGCAGGAGCAACAACAAGCAGTCACGGGGGGCTGAGGGATGGCAGGGAGTACTCAACAACAAGGCAGCTGCAGGCTGTTGTAGAGGGGAGTGTCTTAGTTTGAGGGGAAAAAACCAAGATGTTTACTCACAAGAGGAGGAGGGGGCTTCCTCCTCAATAATCACG
>JAWWEV010000083.1:84472324-84495116 GCA_035583235.1 Hafferia zeledoni | reverse complement strand
CTCTCTTTGTTAACTACTGGCATGGACAGTTAATGGCAGGGGAGAGAATTTACATAATAATTCCAAACTACAACAGGGAGGTAAATTCATGATGTTTTATTTGTTGCTGTGAAGGTAAGTGGAGGGACTCAAATTGTAAAACCCTTCTTATGGGTGAGCTAGAGAGAATCTCTCAGAAATTACAGTGAGTTTAGAAGACCTTGTAGAAAAAGCAGATAAAATGAGAAATAGCTAATTGGTGAGAGTGGATGATGCAAACTCACTAACGAAAACTCAAGGGCAAAATTAAAAAACAAATGTTCCAGGGAACACAGGAAGTACAGACATGTAAGCTGATATTGGTACTGTGCAGCTGAGTAGGAACTAAAGTTAAGGACGTACTAGCACCTGAGGAATATTATTTAGTTGGAACGAATCAGTGGAGTTTTTACAGAGAGAAGTTCTGCCTTACTCTTCATGTTTTTTGAAGTGTGGGCAAGCAAGACAATTAGTAAGTTGATCTGTCTCCTTTATTGTACTGAAATTTCATAAAGGTTTTTTACAGCATCTCTTTCCAGAGGCTTTCAAGGACTAGGGATATTGGCTTTAAACAGAAAGAGGGTAGGTTTAAATTAGATATTAGAAAGAAATTACTTACTTTGAGTGTGGTGAGATACTGGAACAGGTTGCCCAGAGAAGTTGTGGATGTGGCAGGATTGTAGAGCAACTCAGAAGACAGAATTGTCTGGGCAATAAAATAACTGATAAAATGTACTGTAGATGAAAGTGATGTATGGGGGTGAAAACCAGTCCTAACTTCACACATAAAGCAATTACCACTGTGCTGGCTGTTATCTGTCGGGAGCTGTACTTTCTGGTAGACTGGCTAGTTCAGTGCTTGGTAATACTTAATAACATCTGACAGGCATATCATATGTGAAAGTTTGTTAGACCAGACCTAGACAACAGAAACACAGACTACTACTCCCATTGTAGGAATCTATGGTTTGCCTGTACCCTGAATTACTGTGTGCCATTCTGGTTCCTGCATCTCACAAAGGTAGGAGAGCAGTAAGACAGATTAGGGGAGTGGAAGTATGGATCAATTTCTGTATGAGGAATGACTGAGCTGGTTAGGACTCTTCAGCCTGGAAAAAAGGATATTACAGAAATTGAGGTTTCCAGAATTGGAACCAGTGGGAAGAGAAGGACTAGGTTGGACTGTTTGTGGTCTCCTTTTATCTAAAATCTTAGGGTCATCAAAAAGCAAGTAGGCAGCTTCAAAAAAAGTGTAGGTTTGTGCAGCAGGCAGTAGATGTAGGTAAGGTCTTGCCAAAGAATGTCAGAGTTGCAGCAACTTGCAGGATTGAACATGAGGACTAAGAAGAGAGATTAGTTGAAGATTACTAAATAGAGAGCCTGCATCAGGTTCCACCCTGAGGTGGAAATAAAAGCTGGAAGAACTTCAGTGGGGATTGTTAGATTATTTTCTCCTATTTCTTTGTTCCCTTAGCATGTGCTGCTGGACTGTACTGAAGATGGGATGCTGGTAGACAGACCTTTGGTCTGAACAAGTTTAGCTTTTTATATGTTACATTCCAAGATCCATTTTAAGAATAGTTAGATGTTTCATTTATTAAGCATCATGGTCTACTCATGATAAAAATCTGGAAATGTTAGAAATAGTTGATTTAGAAATAACTAGTCTTCCCAAATACGGTTCTGGGAAGAATAATTTTAAGTTTGCAAGTTATATGTGATTTAAACAGGCCAAAATAGTAATTAAAAAGTTATAGCAAATAGAAAAGTACTTCAAAGAAATAATCAGATGTAGAATTTCTTAAAAGTTGCACTACATGTTAATTGTTCTTTTTCATGGAATGTAGATGTTTCTGTTAGAGAAAAAAATCTGTGTGCTATTGTGTCCTTCCAGACTAGTTACCACTCCTTAATGAAATTTTGATACAGTCACTGGAGCCCTGCCCTGCCCTGAGAGGTGTATGTAATACTTGCATATTGCACCATCTCAAGGACCTATATTTTGTTCAAGACTGTATCACTTTGTCTGATTTGTGTCATTATTAGCCTGCATATGTTGCAGCTGTTGCCTCTTTGTTCAGTTGTATCATTGGAAAGAATGACGATAAATAAATTTCAGCAGCAAAACTGTTGAAATCTTGGCATGGAGTCATCTCTGAAAATTATTTGCATATTTATATTGCTCCTAAATGATCTTACTCTGTCAAGAAACACTTACTGCCACTTCTGCTTTATTCATAGCCGAAATATATCTTAGTGCACTTTGCTTACTTTAATGTGTAATTTGAAACCGAAAAATAATGAATCTTTTTTTATTGCTAAAAGAACAGAACTCTTAAAGAGAGTCAAAGTACAGCTTGGGAGGTTTTTTGCAAAAGGACTACTTGGAGTCGTTTAATTCTTCAGTGTTGTCCTGATGATCACTTGAAACTGTAGAAGGATACCTTAGTCCTTTTTAAGATAATACCTGTCCGTCCTTTGATTGTCACTGGCAGCTTGTCTTTTGCAACAGATCTTGGTGGTCTCTGAAGGAAGAAGTTATTTGCTTTTGAAGTTAGGGTGACAGTGACCATTAGTTTCAGCTGGGATAAGGCAGCGCTGTTGTGCAAAGAAGAGTTCTTGCTCTCTAGCCACGAGTGTGTTGGCTTTTTTCCTGCTGAGAATGCAGCTATTTATGCCGCTACATATGAGTTGGATGGGGAGTAGAGATGAGACCTGATCTAGTTAGTTAAAATTAACCCAGCAAAAAATCATTATTGCCTGAATTCATTGTCAAAATTGTTGTGGTGCATAATGAAGACTGTGCTGGCAGGTAGGCAGAGGGAGGGTGATCTGGGGCAGAGGAGAATATTTGAGAACAGTGGAATGGGAGGGCTCTTTTCTTGGGACAGTTCCAAGTTAACCTGATCTGAAATAAATTGTGAAACTGTGCTGTGAAGTTTGGAGTGCGTTTCACTTATACCTTGAGCTCTCTATTTTTAATATGTAAAGGTTGTAATCTTCAAAGAAACTGAAGATATGAAGTTTCTTAAAGTATCATTTTGAGTTAGTCAGCTCTTTTATACAGAAAGATTTTACAACAAATATACAGTACAATCCTTTTAATGTCTACTTAGAGAATACAGGAAAATATCAAATATCAGTGGTGTAAAGAAGATGACAGAAAAGTGAAATACATCTTTTTCTAACAGTATTTTTCACTGAGGCTGTTCCTGGTAACAAACTTGCATTTTAATTGGATTGTAAACTTCTGTGTGGCTTGTAGTGTTTTGTAAGGAATTTAGAAAAATGCTAATTCTTGTAAACTTTTCCAGAGACAAGTACCACCTTTGTCAAGTTTGTACTCTTATGCCCATTCACAAGTCAGGGCTAATATGCCTTCATTATAAATTTAGTGTAATAACCAGTGAATCTCTCTTCTGAGTTTACATTGTGCTTACTATAATCTTTCTGGTAACTCCAAGTCTCATTATTTCAGCTCATATCCTCTTCTTTTCTCCAGTGCTCTGGGAAGAGATAGATGAAGGAAATCAAATTAACTCCAAGGTCAAAAAATGAATGTTTGGAGCTAAAGAGCTCCTTTCAGCTGGAGTTGTTGCAGCATTAGGTTGAAATTTTTGAAGTTTCACTGTGTTGCTCATAGTGAAGAGACCTCACCTGCAGGCTCTGTGAAGTGAACCTGAGTTCAAGTGGACATGCATTTAATGTAAACTACAGTAGAAACAAAGGGGAAGCTCTGGACATTTTATGGCAAATCAGTAAAAGAGAAAACAAACCAAATCACTAACCTCCACAAACACCCCATAAAATGAAAAGGTGGCACTTTCCCATGTGGAATCTACAAGCAAACTCCCTAGGGTTTTTTTTAGTGAAGTAGAAAGAACTTTCATAACATCAACAAGAACTAGGCCAGCTATGCAGAAACATTTGACAAAAGTTTTTTCATTTTTAATCTGAATAATGTGAAGCATGACCCATGTCATCTGATTTTTTTTTTTTTTAATTTTACATGCTCAGTAAAATGGAGTATGTATGTCTAAGTGTGCCTTACACCAAATTGCCATGAAGTGCTCATAAATTACACTTTTGTAGATGACAGCTCTTTCAGGTAAAGTGGTTCGTCCAGCTACAGTGCCAAAGTGCGACATGAGCAGCAATTGGATTTTCTGATTTCTGAGGCATGCAATTACTCTGGTATATAAAAGGAAGCTGTATGTGTGCCAATAATGTATTAAGAGATTAAATTTATTTACCGTCATAATTACACCAGGAAAGTCTTCATTTTACAGATGGTAATAAATTGATGCAGCTTTTGCACTAGCATACCACATCATCTTTAAGATCTGCTATCGCAGATGCAGAGTAGCTGAAGCAAACTGCTAATGAAGATTCTGACTCGTGTTTCCAGAATTATTTTTTTGCTGCCTTTAACCATGAAGTGAAAGGGATATGAATTTCTAGAGACTTTAAGATATGATTTTTAGTTTTGTGACAGAAGTATCAAATGTAAGTTTTCAGAGACTTTAAAGTTCTCCTGGGCGATGCCTGTGCTTTTTTTATGACTAGTTGAGGCAGACACAAACCACAGTAAAGGAGAGGAGGAGAACGAAACTAGGTAGGTGTAGCTTCCTCCCTCTTGCTGCTTGACCACTGGCGCTTCTTAACTTTTTGGCACTGTCTGATGCCTTCTCCTTTCAGCTTATTAGCTGTGTGTGCTAAATCCAAGGAGCTAGAGAGATGCTGTACTGTTCTGCAGTCTGATTGCAGAGGAATGTTCTATTTTACCATTGAAATATGTTGCATATTAACTTGCAGAATAACATCAGACAAAGACTTACCTGTTAGTCCATGACTAACTTTTCTGTTATTCTGCTAGTACATCTGGAACAAGTACTGAGATTAACAGGCAAAATTATCTTAAAAGCTGTGTAACTACATCATCAAAAGCCATGGCAGAACTTGAATTTAAATTTGAATTAAATTAGTCTGAGGGAAAAAACTGTGCTTGTGTGACCTGAAATGTGAAAACTGCATAAATTAGAATAGCAGTTTTGGATGCTTTTTTATGAATGAAAAACAATTTTGCAGTTACACTATGCTGTGGTTAAATTCACAGCAATCAGTCCTGACTGTTAAATCCTTGAGCTGAGGCTATGAAAGCAACTTGTTTTATAGCCACCTTCAATGGATTTTTTCCCTGAGTTAAGGTCTTTTGGTTACCATAATAAGACTGTCTTCCCTTCTTTTGTATTCTCTGGGGGAAAAATCTAAAATGGCTGCTTGTTTAAAAAGTAAGTCTTTCCTTTAGTTGCAGATGGATATTTTATTTTCAAGTGAAGTTGCTACTTCCAATACCTGTCTCAAGCTAGAGTACTGCCTCACCTGTATAGTGAAATATGGTTTGGGGACATGCATGCAGAAGTTGTTAAGATCTTGTTAATTTTATTACAGAAGAGAAACATCCTTATGGAACAAATAAGGAGATACCCAAGGACAGTTCTAAAATTTTTTTTTACTACTGTGACATATTTGTGCTGCTGTTCCTGTTTGATAGGAAAAAGATTTACTTAAGAATTGAATTACAGCACGTTGAAATCAGGGTTCTTATAGATGCTGTTAAGTATTTATTGTCTCCTTCTAACAAATTGCTCTGAACATGTTGGGTTGTTTTTGCATTTCTGCTTTTGTTTTGGAAGGACCTGGCAAATGGCATTTAAAAAAATTGAAAACTTTGTGTCCCTAATTAAGAAATTCAGAAATTGTGAGATACCTTCTTTATAGTGCAAAGTGTTCCTATAGGACAGTAATAAGATTCAAGAGACCAACAAGACTGAGGCAGTTGGCTTGACAAAAGCATAAGGGGCTTAATGGGAACAAATGTATCTTTACTGCAACCAGGAGAAGTGACAGGGTTTTTGTTGCACCCTCATTGACCATTGCAATAAAGATAGCACATCACCACTCCCTCTGCCTGGAGGCTTCCATTGCCAAAGGTCCAGATAGATTTCTTTAGTCTTCTAAATTCTTAAAATCCAACCACAGATAAGTTGTTCATATGGATTAAAATGGTATTCAGCCCTCTATTTTTGTAAATAAAACATTGATAGATGGGTTATTTTGGGGTCTTCTCTTGTCCTTCCAAATTTTTTTATGCCAGAAGCTTACTTTTCTTATAACTAAGATACAGGTGAGTATGTCAGTCTTCAAAGTCTATAGATTTTATGTATTTTGGTCTGACTTTCTCTTTTAGTATTATGGAAGTTTCTCTAAACTGGGAAGTGTTGCAGCTTTTTTTATTGAGGCCACCACATATTTGTAAATATTCCTTCTCTTTATGTACCACATAATACTTGCTTGTCAAAGGTTAGGTTTGTTATTTCAGGTCATTCTTTAAAGTTTGCTTTTTTTCCTATATTTTCTCTCTCCCTCTTTTGAAAGGAAAGGTGTCTTGACAGCAGTTGTTCCTAGTTTATCATTTGGGAGAATCTCACATTTTGAACAGTAGTGTTGATCTGTGAGGTTTATCATGCACTCATAGCTTCCAGTGAGTGAATTTTAAATAAGATAATTTTGATTCAGAAGTCATTTGGAAATCTATGTGAACCTTTAGGTAAGAAAGGAGAGCAAAAATATGCACACTGCCCACAGAAATAATAATGAGGATAGTGGCCAAAGAAGCAAAAACTGGGAGTCTTGGAATTCTTGCTGGTAGTTCAGAAAAGATTCAACTGAGTAATTTAATATCAGAGAAGGTTTCTTTCCTAGAATACTCTATGGACTCAAGGAAGGAAAGAAATTGTAGTCTTAGAGACTTTAGATCCAGAAAGAGCTGGTTGTCTGGACAGACTGTGTTGCCCTTCAAAGTGCAATGATAGTCTTGCCAGTTGTCATCTGGCTCTATGATTGCTGTTGTATGTCTTCCAGTCCTCTTTATCCTCCTGCCAAAGTTCCCAAAACTGCAAAGACACAGTCAGTGTAACTAAAACCACATTATAAATTGGTAACTTCAGCAAACTTCATATTTATGTGTATGCTGCCACTTCTGCAGTGATGTCATTCTTCAGATTGTCCCGAGGTGAGGAACTTGGGGATAGTTCAGTTACTTGGATTGAAGCTAAAATAGTAACTTTGGGAAACTTCATGACTCTCTCAAATACAGATTAAAACCCAACATAATACCGGGTTGAGATATACCAGTTTGATATTATGATTTTTGTGACTGTGGACCTACAGCGTGGGTTTTCAGTTCAGTTATGAGATATTCCACATGTGTACGTGTCCCAGTGCTGTAAAAATGGGACAGCACTTAGTTGCCTGTTTGTTGTCTCACAAAGCTGTGGTCACATTTTAGAGAGGAGAACTTTGTTTTGTATCCAGAGTGTTGAAAGTAGATTCAGCAGGATTGAATTAGATTGCCAGACTTTCTGTTTGGTTTTTAGTAATGTAACGTAGTAAGCAGCCTAAAAAGCTAGGAATATCAAGGTATTGAGGCTAAAATCCAATAATGGATATGAGATACTCAATTATTTTCATTCAGAAGGACATATACATATGTAGAAAACTAGTAAGACTTTAAATAGCCTATTTCACTTCACATATCACTGGTTTTAAGACAATCAAAATGAGTAGAAAAATAGAAATGTAAACAGAAAAAAAAATGAATGAACTTCTAGAAGTGGAAAAAGGCAAAGGAAAAATAGTAAGTAGATTGTATGTAGTATGGTACTGCTCCTCATAGACAGAAGGTTATTTTTGATAGAAGATGTGGTCTGATGCTTGAGCAGTTTCTTTCAAGGAATTTATCCCTATAACCTATTGTACAGTAAAGAACAGTATGAGAGTTTTTTGTGTTTATATGACTTGAATGACAGATGTGAAGGATGTTTATTCTTCTCAGCGGAAACCAATGCACATGCAGTTTTGATTTATTTGTGGCATTAATGGCTTTTCAGTTTTTCAAAGCAGCTTGTGTGTATATCTTCACAGTTCCTGGAATCCTACTGCCAATAAAAATTAACTGAGTTTCTTTGATTGTTTTAGAGGTGTATTTGATGCTTCCCTCAAAATGGCTGGGTTCTATGGACTCTACACTTGGCTGACTCACACTATATTTGGGATTAACATAGTCTTCATACCATCTGGTAAGAATCTGAACAATTATAACATATTTATAAATAGTATTACATAATTATTTCTTCAACAATATGAGAAGGATTAAGTGTTGCCAGCAAGTTTAATCTCAGATAATATGGCCATGGAGAGAAAGTCCTAATTGCTGTCTTATCTCTGAGCCTTGACTTTTCCTGTTTTCAAAACACATTCCCTGCCAGTTATTTTACTTCTGTCTGTTTCTTTTGCTGGATGTAATTCTTTCTCCCTTGTATTCAATCCAAGTCTTTTCAGGTTTTAACTTCATTCTGCTGGTCTTGGCTTCTGTTTCTTTCATAGCTGACAGGTGCTGATTTTTCAAGATGCCTAAATGCAGGGAGATGTGTTTTCATGAAAATGCATGATGGAGGCATGCTCCTTATTCTCAGTACTGTTGCCTGACTATTACCAGCCTCTGGTTTTCTTTATTCTTTAATCTTTGCATTGAAAATGGCTGGACAGTTTTTCAGTGAAAAATCGTCTCCCCTGTTCCTCTTTTACCTCTTTTCCTCTAAAAAGAATAATAATAATAGTAATTTAAAAATGTTCCTGTACAAGGAAACCTAAGGGGAGCATAAAGCAGGAAACCTCAACGTAACTGGAAATGACTGTATTATGAAGTGCAACTACCTTAAAGGTACTGGTTGTCATTAGACCTGCTTAGAAGGTAATTGGTCTTTTGCTTTCAACTACATGCAAAATCTCAAAAATTTTTGCTTTCTGGTTAATGACACCAAAAAAAGAAAAAAAGAGGGGAAAAAATGTACTTAATTGTGTTTTGTATTATGTTCATTCTTGGTGCATTAAAATAAAATGACAGCAGTATTGTATCACTTTAGATTGCAACAGGTGTTTGTAGTATCAGAAGGGTGTACGCCTGTGTGTACATTTTTGCATACAGAAATATGTAAGTCATAAATTTTATGTTTGCCTGGTTTCTCATTTATTGCGATTGACTGCAGGAGATGTGGTAAGTTAGAGTGAGACATGGGCTCATATACTTCCTTATGCACAGGTGCTGATTTGAAGCTATGTAAAAGTTTGAAGTGTGTATTATTGGTATAACCTCAAATATTTCTGAATTGGTGCCTCTTTTGGAAGTAACTCCCTATGACTGTCAGTTGGTGAAGTTCTTCTGTATGGGGAATGGTGTAATTTTCTTTTTTTCCTAAACTACAGCTATAAAACACCAAGAGCCTCAGGTGGCATTTCTTCAATGTCTTACTTAGAGCAGTTGAGAGAAGTGGGAATTACTGGTGTGGGAAAAGTTTCAGAATTTAACTGTAAATATATTTGTGACATATGTTTCTCTGGTCTTTTTCTCACTTTTGCTTCTGTGTGCTCTAGCATTAGCAGCAATCCTTGGAGCAGTGCCATTTCTGGGGACCTACTGGGCAGCGGTCCCTGCAGTCCTGGATTTGTGGCTTGTGCAAGGACAGGGATGCAAAGCCATTTTTCTTTTGGTTTTTCACCTCTTGCCAACTTATTTTGTAGATACAGCAATTTATTCGGATATATCAGGGTAAGTACATTGAAGACTTTTTAAAGTTAGCATGGTAAAAATTATTGACAATCACTGATGCCTTTAATTAAACTGATTTTTCTGAAGCATGTGACAAAGTCTCTTCAAGCATAGGAATAGGTGTAGTGATAGTAAGAAGTCTTACTGGCCTTTATTTTCCCAGGCCTCTTTTCTGTGAACTTTGACACTTCAGAGGTCTTGAACTCAGCATCAGAAAAATTAGCTGTTTTGACTGGGATTCTTAGAATTAGTTTACCTTTCTATTTGTCTAGTCATTGACTAAGGGTCTGTGTAGCATTCTCTGTTACGTCTGTTAATGCCAGATGATACTGCAGAGCAAGAAAAACCATGAGCTAGTCTGGGACCTGAGAAAATACTTTAGTTAATTCATTAATTAATTAATTGAAATATGGATTGTGAGAATTTTGAGGATTTTTTTAAAGCCAGCCTTTGTGTTGTGTTACCCCAGTCCAGTGCAAAAGTGTGTTGAAACTGCAAAACTGACGATAGGCTTCTACTGAGACAGTAGCTAGTGCTGTTTTCCTGTTGTGGGAGGTAGGCACAGATTTCTTCAAAGAACTTAGCAGATGTTTGGCTGCCTCTTTTGACTTGAAATGTCGCCTGGTTTCAACTTTGAGTTTGTACACAGAGAAACAAACTCCAAATGATGGAGGCAAAGTCAATGTTTGCAGTTGTATGTGGAGTGCAGCTGAAATGTTCACTGACGTTTTCTGCAGCGCTTGTCTGTGAATACCTTTATGCAACACAGACTAGAAGATAAGGCAGCACAGTTAAGCAGAGCTGGCAAAGATGTGAACTGTCAAGGCTCCCATGTGCAACACATGTTCACAACCATGTACAATATAGGTATAAAGGTGTATTTCTCTAGTTACTGCTTCAGTCTTGATCATCAGAAACAATCCTAGTAAACTGAGTCAAGGACTTCATGTTCCAGGTTTAGTTACATGGTGGTACTAGTCCCTCATTTGTGCTGATTTTATTACAGGAGAGTTAATGTTGAATCAGGACATCAAGTGTGTAAGTTCTATGTTGCTGGAAATTAATTGAACAGAGAATACCTAATGATAATATGCCTGCCCAATATTAATACTAATTTTCAAAGACTGTGGCTCTAGTTATTTTGCATTAATTAAAGCTAACAAGTAGAAGTATAATCAAATTACATTTTTTTTTCTAACAATAGATCATGTATAAATTTAAGGCTAGTAGGTATTTAAACGGCCAATAATTCTTCTACTTACTAGAATACATTTTTTGACTGTAGGGCATGCAGACTCTGTTTACTGTCCAGAAAATACATGGGACAGGAATAGATTTTCTGACAGTGAAGCAAAATTGTGTTCTTCCCATTAAATAGAACAATAAGCATCATGCTGTCTTGCAGATTAGATTAAACCTATTTGAAATAGCTATAATTAGGTTATGCAGGGTTTTCTAACTGGATTAACTTTGTATGATAGTCCTGATTCATCAGGTGATCTGTTTAATTTAGCAAACTAGCCAGAAGAACATTTAAACTGATACAAATGATGGCAAAAAAAATATTTGAAGTTTTTAATGGTTTAGAAATGAATCATGTGTCTACTGTTGGAGAAACATTAAACTTGACCTTAAAGTTTGTCCGTTCAGAAAAACAATGTGGCCCTGCCAGTAGGTTAAGTTTGATCTAGGTGAGACATGATTAATGTGTGTATGAGTTAATAGGTCTTGTTTCATGGTCTCATTTTGCATACAGTTGTGACGAAGGCAGACTTGAAATGTGGGAGTTGAGTAGAATTCAGGACCTTAGCAGAAACCTCAGAAACTGCTGGAATTCTGAACTGACTAGCTGGTGTTTTCAATGCATTACAATCAAAATTTAGAGGAACTTCCTGAAAATTTTGTGCTAAGTATCAGCTGTAGTTTTTCTTGTACAGTTCCATATTGCCAGCATTGTTTTAGCTATAACAAATGAAGGATGATGAGCAGGTTTTGAGTAAGTGCTGTTGGTAGGATTTGCGTTTTGGACCTGAATTGAGACATGGAAAATAAAAATGTTGTGGTTTACCTGCTGCCAAAATAGCTCTAATCAAAAGCTCCACTGGACCAACTTTCCAGTAAATATTGATGTGTTCATTAAAATCTGGTTGTTTTTCATCTGAAAACATTGGAAGCTAATTATAACGAACACTCAGGCTGGAAGGGTTTTTTATTACAAAATGGGAAGATGTGGCTATTTATTTAAAGACTGTATGGTAACTGTTCTTTGAAAGATGCAATGCAAGTTGCTATCATTGTGTAAATTAATGTCTTTGCCCAGGGATGCTCATAGTACGTGTTGGTAATTGTGTTAAAATTTACTGGTTCTTGACCATAAAGCATGGACAGTCCTCACAGTCAAGCATCTTTTCATTCCCAAAATGGAGATGTTTTTGCTGTTAACTCCTTCAGACATTATTCAGCAGATGTCTATAAAGTAACTCCTCCATTGTGGATATTACCAGGGTTACATGCTGTGGTACTGATTAATCTGTTGTGCAAATACAGCACAGAATACAGATTAGGACATTTATGTGGTCATTCAAACAGCAGTTTATTGTGTAAATATTGGTATCTATAGTTGTGTCATTTTTAAGCTTGATAAAACATGATTATTAATTCACATTTCATAATTGATAATACTGTGTTTGCTGTTCTTAATTTAATTTTATTCTTCTTGTGGCAGAGGTGGTCATCCTTACCTGACGGGTCTTGCAGTAGCTGGTGGAGCATATTACCTGGGACTGGAAGGAGCCATCATAGGACCAATTCTACTCTGTATACTTGTAGTTGCTTCCAACATATATAGTGCCATGTTGGTGAGCCCAACAAATTCAGTGCCCACTCCATCACAATCACCGTGGCCATTACAGATTTACCGGTGAGCTATAAATGTCTTACTGTATGTATTGTGTTTTTACACAGATCAGTGCTTGTCTGCACAGGTGTAGAGAATGAGTTTTAGATAAGAGTGTGCATCCACATCTACATGAGTATTGGAGTATTTGGAGATGATTCAACTATCCTATGTTCTAGAAATAAAAATTATGGTGAAGTAAAACACTCACTGGAACTTGTATACTTGAAGTGTTTGTTTAACACCTCTCAGCCTCTTACAGAAGAGTCTCTTAGAAAATACACAGATAACACCTTTGTGTGCTGTAATTTATATGTTTCTGTTGTGCTAGGAGATGATTGAACATCCTTTTTGCTTTGTATAACTATTATTCATGGATATCTAATAGAGTTCCTTGTCCTTAATAAAGGGCCTGTCTAAAAATACTTAATTTTTATGTGTTAATGTACAATACTGCAAAATATAAATAAACATAACTTGATTTTTTTTAAGTCATTATTCCATTAAAAGTATGATCCTGATTAATGTCATTATTGAAGTTACCGAATGCGAAATGTAGAAATGTATCTTTAAACCATATAGTTAAGGAATGGGATGAATAAGGTCCTAACTAAATAACTAATTACAGTTGGAAACCACATTGTGATAGTGTTAATGACAGCAGCCATTTAAATGTCTCTGCTGTCTTATTAAATTATACAGGTTAGCTCATTTTATGTGTATATCTTAAAAAGGATTCTCTGCCTGTCAGAAATAATCCTTTGCTTTATTCACAGGAACAGTGTTGTCATCTTTCATCTAGGCAACTTAGGAGAAAAAACACTAATTGGACCTGGGTGTACTCTCTGACTTTTAGAAGTTACATTCCAAGACTTACTCTATATGCCATAGATAGAGCTTCCCACAGTATGCACAAAAATCTGCATGTGTGTTTGTTTCCTGTCCACTTTGTGGAAAGGTAATTATTTGTGATCACTGGACAGATTTACGTCTTACTTTTCACTTTTCTTCCCTCTCCTCTGCCCCCAGGTCTTCAAGAGAGAGTCCTGAGGAGATGAAAATGTCTGGGGAGTGATGAAGGTGCTGTGCTGCACCTCTTCGACATAAGGGAACCGCTGTTTTCTATCTTGAGTTCACAACAGCCATGGCCTTCTGTCCCTTTCCAGCTGTGCCTGGGGGCAGCTCATGGGGAAGCATAGCTTGGGGTTTAGGAGAAAACACTTCTCAAACATCTGCTGGCCTTACATTATCGTGCACTTTGCCTCTTTAAGAGAGAATGTCTACTTCCCATGGCTTTGCACACCAACACACAGTTCAACTGCCTCTTTGAAGTCTTTGAAGACCTTCTGTCTTCAGGAAAAGAATAGTTAAGAGGACAGGTACATCCACTGGAGTCATTATCTGCTGAAATTACTAACTTGGCTTTTATTTTTTGGGTTATTTGTCTTACTAAATTGTAGTAGCTTTAAGGAAAGCTGTAATTCCAAAGTATTTATTTTTAGTTAATCTAGTGGCAAAAGAAGTGTAAACTCCTCGTTGTGAAATGACAGTATAAAATATTTGCTGCTCCTCAAAATATTTCTTTATAGGCTTCAACCATCACCTGTAACTCATAATAACACTTAAATGTTATCCTCTTATAGGCACTGAAATTTAATGTTGTTGGAGACTGGTGTTTCTAATATCTTCCTGAAATTAGTAGAAATGCAAACTGTTAAATGTGAGTTTTCCTCTTACTGGAGTAGGAGGACTTGTTTAAATAGTTTAAATCTTGCCCTCACTTGCAGTGAAATCTGATGATATTTTGCAGCTTACCCACCCTCCCAGTGGAGTCATCTTGTCAACTAAATTTAATCCAAGGCCTTAAGTGTTTTCAGGCAGTAGTAATGTACGATAGTCATGTCTACTTCCAGTAATAGGAAGAAGTTGAATTGGGATTGTTTAATGTTGGTTTTCAAATGCTGTGGCTGAGTTCAATTAACTTCTCAAATTTTATTTCCAGAGAGAAAAGGGAGAGAGCATGGATTTTGGTTTAGTTTAGTTTGGGGTTTTTTAACCCTGTAAGCCTCTGGCCAAATATCCTTCTAAGATATAAGATACATCTTAATATATCAAGGTGTGTCTTATTAATAAACAAAGTTCTTGAATTTCTGAAATGATGTGTTGTTTAGGACACAGCATCAAATCCTCTAGTGTTTCTCTTCCATATATAATTTTACTTAAATTGCAGTTTTGGTGACATTTAAGGCCTTTTGTATTGATTGTTGAAATATTTTGACACAATGGATCTTTATAAATGGATCCTTTTTTGTAAAAGGGAAGTGGGGTTTTTGGTAGATATTTTTTCATACTTGCACAGCTTTTCCACAAATACAATGAGGCCCTGGGTACTAAGTAGCAGATGCACTCTTAACCAAAGAACTACTTTTCAGTTTCTAGTAACTTCTCTTGAATTTATTTTGGTTTGATTGATAATGAGTTGTACAAAATACAGGCATACCTTGTATTTATTGTTGACAGTAATGCAGTGAGTGAAACAAAAATTCATTCTTATCCAGGGGATAAGGATATCTAGGTTGTGTGTGCAAACAGCTCTCAGTAACTAAGATGTTTTACTTGAGTTGCAGGAGTGCTGACAGACTTGGAAGGTTCTTATTTTGATGATGTTGTGTGTATTTTTACATTGTTTCTGAAAATACATTTTCATGGAAAGTGATTGGAAAGTACTCTGGTACTTAGTAAGCAAGAAATTTCTGCTATAGTTCTGCAATAAACAGGCTGCCTATTAAGACACAAATAGCTTTGCTCCTCAGATTCTCAAAGTTTGCTGCTGCAGTTTTACTAATGAAATTTTATATTGAAGTGAGGGGGGTTGAGTGTTCTGTTTGCACACTTGCAGGTATGTATTTAAAGGACAGGATTGGGCTTAATTTGGTAGATGGACTCAAGTTCGTCAAAATATGGAAATATCTCATTTAATATTTTAAATTCTGAAATATCTACATATCAGTTCCAACTCACTGAATAAGAAGAATGTATTGCTTGAATCAAGTCTCTGTCCTGTGGTTTTATTTCCTTAGCGTTTTGGCTCATGAGAAATGTTTAATGAAACACGTTTTTATAATTGCTGCTGGTTAGGGCAGAGGATGATGAAGCTGTCCCTAGGTAATCCTGCAACATTCTAACCAGCTTGAATGAGAACACGGTGATACTTAGGAAACTTCTTTATTTTATTGCTTTTTGTTTAGTTCATGGTTTTGCACTGAATTGTTGTGTTCTTCTAGCTTATTGTAGACAGCATCTAAAGAAGATTAGTAGCAAGAAATAAAATGCATCTCTAATGTATTTCCAGTTTTCCATTGCACCTCTTTGCTTACTGGCCTGGACATTTCTACTGTCCACATTTGCTATCTCATTTCCTGAAACAATCTTTCATATTCCTATGGTATCAACACAGTAATTTTAGAGTCATTCTAAAGCATTATTTTGTTTGTTTTTAAGTTTTCTTCTTCCTTTGGCTTCACCCAATCACCTTAGATCAAAGAAGGGTCTCTGTTAGGTAGATTAAAATAATATTTCAGACACAGTTATCTTCCATAATGGCAAATGAGTAAAATCATCTGAGAAGATGCCTTG
The DNA here is from genome assembly GCA_035583235.1 of Hafferia zeledoni. Lineage (NCBI taxonomy): Eukaryota > Metazoa > Chordata > Aves > Passeriformes > Thamnophilidae > Hafferia > Hafferia zeledoni. The sequence goes on along the minus strand of JAWWEV010000083.1, from coordinate 84,478,896 downwards.
CTTTTACTTTCCCAGTGTGTAGAGGAGTCATTTTTTATGGAGAATTCATATCTGTTGTAGACTTGTCAGTTTGCCCTCCTTTAAAATGAGGCTTCATATTGATGCTTCCTGTTTCAAATTCAGCTACAATTTGCCATAAAGAACCTTCCATAGCACAATCTTACTCAGTAAATGTAGCTTAAGGAGCTCATGCTGTGTGCTGTGCCTGATTGAGGAACCAATTATGTGGTCCAGTAGTGATGCAGTGACAGTATACTGCCAAAAAAAAAGATAAAGAAGAGTCAAACCTTCCAATAACACCTTCTTAGAATAGGAAATATTCACTGAATGTCACCATGGTTAGAAAAAAACCCCACAAAATACCATCTTATGAAAGAGCGTACTTTGAGTATTTGGTCTTTGTGTTTAGTATGTGTCTAACTACCCACAGAAGTAGCAGTCCTTGTAATTGCATATTTAGCATTTTATATTGTTTTCTGAGAGACTCTCTCAGAGCAGTTTAGATCAGTCTCACATTAATATGAAAATAATTAAACTGGTTGTTTTGGCTTTGGTCAATGTAAAGAGCCAGTTTATGGTTATATTTCTTCATCTGCAAAAACAACCAGCAGCTCAGTGGGATAAGCTTTTAGCAGATGTCTTATGGGTTTCATAAGAAAAAACCCCAAACCCAGCAACAAATCAAGCCAAAAGCACCCTTTTCTGCAATTTTCTACAGTTTTCTTAGGAGAGACCATCTTTTCCATAATGCTTATATACAAAAAGTTGATTGCCTTTATCTATGCTGTAAACAGTCATTCCAGAAGCAGGTATTTACTGAATGTATTTACTACGTGTAGTATTCAATTTGAACCAAAAATTTAGAGTTCAGAAGGGAATGTTCATAGTAATCCAAGACAATGTGGTCTCATGGTATTGCCAAATTTGACTATGCTGGTTTTTATCATTCTCTTCTAGCAAGTCAGACTTGTGGCAAATAAGAGTACTGCCAAAAGGCTGGTGCTGTTTCTGTACTTGAGTCAGAGTTAGCCCTTGCACCCCTTCCCGTCCCTTAACTGTGCTGTGACAGAGCTGGCAGAAGTGACTGTGCCAGTGTACAGCCCAGCAGGCCAACTTCAGCTCACTGTAAATACTGGCTTCATTGGATGCATGAAGCCACAAACTGCAGTGGGCAAGGATCTGGCACATGTTCCTTTTGCCAGCCTTGCTATAATAGGGTGGCTTTCAGCACAGATGCACCATGACCAGGTGGGAGCAGAAATTACTTATCTTGAAAGACTGCTTAGAAAAAAAAAAAAGAGAAAATAAAAAGAAAAAAGCTTAACATTATAGTAATGCATACAATGCACATTTTTCAGAAATTAATTTGGTAACCAAGTATCTAGTAATGCAGCCAGTAGTCAGATATTTTCATGCACAATGGTGTGCATGTGCAGCTTATCTGGGTTTCACTTAGGCTTCTCTGATTTCAAGGAGTAAATGGCTTCTCTTAAAGACTTTGGGGAGGAGGATACACTGGATATGTATTTTGACAGTTATTATTGGAATAGGAAATCCATAATCTGTTTAATTGAACAAAATAAGGAAAAAGCATTTTTCCAGAAGGATTTGATTTTCTCTCCACTATTATACATTGTGGGTATCAGCACAATGTTAAACACTGTTTTTCAGAAAGCCTGAAGATACAAAACTGGGTGAAATGTTCCTCAGTAAAAGCAGAAGCTGAATTGCTATGCTGCTGATCTCTAATTCTGGTGACAGAATACTGCAAATGGTGCTGCCCTTCTTATGGACCTGATACACTAAGGATGGGAAAATACCATTATTCTACTGAGACTCCATAGCTTTGCATCATTGGCAGAAGATGCTTCCACAACTGCCATGGTTCAAACATTGTGTTTGTATTATATGGACTTGGATTTGTCACTGCAGATAGTGGCACCTTTGTTGAATACTACCTCTGGAAACAGCTACAGTTTCCTTCAGAAGGTGCCAAAAGGTGTTTGGATTTGAGTTAGTATTCATTATGTTTAATAATGGAGGTAGCATTCTTTGAGATGCAGTTGTTTGCCGTCAGGTTTGCAATTTTACAAGAGAAAATTGATTTCCCAGATAATCTTTACTGAGTGACAACTGACATCTCTTAAATCCATGGATGCATCGACTTTTTAAACTCTATATTGACTTGTATTTCAAAGGGTTTCTTCTTACTATTATTTCTTAAGCTTTTTGCTGAAGCAAACTTTGGCAATTCCCATCTTATTTCTATTTTTACAAAACTAGAATTGCCCACAACTCTTAACAAACGTTAGGGAGGCTTGATCTTTAACCCGGTACCATTTATCTGTCACTTTGACTAAAGTACCTTATTGCTCTACTGTAAAATTTTCCAAAATTGCTTTTAAGTGATCAGGGGCAGAGGAAGATGGGAAAGGAAAAAAAAAAAAGGCAATATGGAAGATTAATTTGGTGGTTTGAAACCAGAAGCAATGCCAGAAGTGATGACCATATTCAGGAATTCTGTACAGGGTTTGTAAATACATATATTGATATGCAGCATCATATAAATATGAGCAGTCTCTGTCCTATTCAGACTTTTAACTGAAATTTTGTCCAATCTTTTTTTTAATGATATCTGAGAACAAAATTGTGCCTGTAGATAGCAAAAACAAGCAACATTTTCTAGAATTTATGTTTACTTGATACGGATTGAGGAAGAGCCAAGCAAATACTGGTAGGGGGACTACAACTGCCTTGTTGTAGTTCATATAAAGTAGGGAAAAGCTGCTAGGAATGCATTACTGACAGATTACTGTTCCTGGAAGTATTTTCACACATCCTCTAAAGAGCTGCCAAAATTAATAGGTCATGAAATATGTCTCTAGTTCCCCAGACTCTTAATCTCTTCACACCTCATCTGGGTATTTTGTTTTGAATATGCTTTAGTACATGAGACTATTGCTTCATCCCCTTTTGGGATGCTTGAAGGGAAGGGCATGCTTTGAATGGCCATACTGAAATAGTATGTCTAATACAGGAAGGAATTGCTAATTGAAAGTAAATGCATCCCTGATCTGTTCTGCATATGGATGGACTTGGACAAATTCATGTTGCATTGCATTAAAGATTATATTTTGAATATACGTACTATGTGGTGACACCAAAGCCAGGTTTGAGTGAGAAGCAGAACGTATTTGCTTGCAGCAAGGGTGCATCTTCAAGGTAATAAAGCAGAGCGCATGCTCTGACATCTATATATATATATATATATATATACACACATATATATATATATTCTGCTACTGGCCTCACTTTTTGCCACTAGACTTGTATACAATGATGTAATGAGGACCTAAAATCAAGTGTTTCATGGCACTGGTATAGATTAAATGTAAGAAGTATCAAAAAGCTAAAAAAATGCCACAGAACAAAAGTTCATTAGGCTTAAGAGCTGAAATCCAGGCCATAAGGCTGGAAAAACAAAGTCCAAATATTTCACTGTCTTTCTGCCAGTCTCACCCCAAAATGGGAGCATTTTCAACAAGTAGCGATAAAAACTATTTTTGTGTTGCTTGTAACTTACTGGCTCTGTAGATCAATGTTTTTAGTTTCTGTCATCTGTCATCACTGGTGTGTATTCTGCAAGCATACAATTTTTTCAGATTGTTGCCTTTAAAAGCAGGTTTTCTATGCTTCAGTGATGGTTGGAAACCAGCTTTTTATACCAATAGCTGGGTACTTACCTATATATATTTGCTAACTAGTGTTTGATATTTTGGTCAGAACTAAGGGAAGGTTGGTTGGGAAGGATGGTGTTTTTTCCCCTTTGGGAAATTTCACCAAACCAAATCCAAAGAAACTTTTGACATCGAATCTGACTGGCTACACCCTACTCCAACCTAACAGCAGATCTTTTGCGTTATAGAGTGTGGGTTGTTCTAAAACGTGCATTCCTACCCAGACCCTGTGGGGATTTGGCGCAATAACTTCTGTTGTCTGTTGACAGAAATTTTGTCTGTAAATGTACATGTGATATATTTTCAGAGTGGAACTAACTTTGTCATCATTGGGTTTGGTACAGCACGTGGGTTTGCATGTACAATATTGAAGATATAACCCCTATGTCCATCTGTGGCAGAGTAAAACATGTAAGTTAAGATTGAGAAGTACTTGTTTAGATTGCAGAGGTATTTAAACTAAATAATTTTGATTGTATGCACCAGTACTCATCTTGATAAAAACAGTTTTTGTAGTAGGTTTAAGATGCTTTTAATTTAATATTATATTCACACCACAGTCCTTTGTAAGCACAGAATGGTTAATATATTTTGAAATAAAATGCTGTTAACATAAAGAAAACTGAGTTTGAGTTGAATGATGGGCTCTTTGGAATCAGCCACAAAGGCAACAGTTAATCTGGTGAAATAATAGGTTTGCTGGAGTTGGATCTGCAGTCCCTGTGTAAGTTATGTCACTGAGAGAAGCCATACTTCCCTTTTTTTCTTCCCTTTTTCTGTGAGGTAAGGAAGTGTAGCAACGCATTTTCAATGCATGGCTTGGAGAATGTCATGCCAGAAATGGATGGATGAAGAAAATACGCCAGCCAGTGAGAATGCTTTAACAGCTGATGTTTTTAATGTGGTTTAAATGTATTAAATGTAAAAACTGCATTGTCATTGCCGCCTTCTTCCCATAAACCCCTGCCAGGCCAGGGGGCTGGGAGAAGGACAGTGGCCTCATATTTCCTGTAACCCTCTCCCATTGAATGTAAATCCCCTTACTCCTATTGGCACAAAGCCAGACTCCCCCTTGTCCCTTATTGGTGACTTTGTATCTCTCCAAGTCCATATAATCCTTATCCCCTGATTAAACTTCCTCTTTGTTCCTGCCTTCACCGGTGGTCCCTGTGTGCCCTTTCTGGGGGCTTTCAGAGACCACATGGTCGGGGTAAGCATTGAGCAAATACTTTTCCTAGGTTAATGGACTAATAATCCAGGACCAGGAGAAGCTCATATCGTTGCAGATTCCCTTCAAGGAAGGACGTGCCTCAAGAGTAACTGGTTCAGCTGGCACCTGGCAATTCGCTGCACTGCCTGCAGTAACACACCCACACATCCAGACCCTACAAAAGCAGCTTACAGTCGGCAGCTGTAGGTAATTCAAGTTACTTCCATTATGGCTTATTCTCTGAACTGGAAATGGTTGTTTAGTGTTTAAGCAGAATTGTAGATCATTCTATTGACTATAAAGCAAAAGTGTTCAAATCCTCCCTGCATGACTGCTCACACCTTTTAAAATGAGATATGGCTGATATTCCAGTTTTCATCCCTCTCACTATTCTGTGACCAGATTCATTGCCTTGAAGTAATTCATATAGGAGAGTTAGTTTTAGCTAGTATCATTTTAGTTCTCTGAAGGGATCAAACCTTGTTTAGTTTAGTGCATGCAACGTGGGAATTCTAGCAACATAATTATGATCTGATTTTTTTTTCTTTTTTTTTTTTTAATTGGGACAAATTTTCCAAGATGTTCAGAATTCCCTTTAAGTTAGAACTGAGATAAATGCATCTGCAACCAGGCAGCCCAAAGCACATATACTTCTGTGAGAACTCCTTAGCTCTTGGATGTTTTTTTTAGTGGTGTTACTGTGCAGATAATGGTGCTTTTATTAAGAGAAAATAAGAAGTTCTGTTCAACACTCATTACAGATAAAGCTTTATAATGGTATAGCACCAACCTCTCTATTCAGTCTCAGCTGTTTCTTCAAAATAGTTCAGGAGGTACATGTCCAATATAGTTTATTAATATTTTGTGGGTGGGAGGATAAGGAATACGAAAGTTATCAGGCAGTTATGCAGGCAAAAAATGTGCTGATTACTGATGTATTTTTGAGCTTGACCAGAGATACAATTTAAAAGATTGCAGTCTTTTGTCTTTACCTCTTATAAAATAGCAATGGATATTTTGAGAAAAAATAAACCCTAGACTTACAAATACATCTAATTGTCATAAATCCAAACACACAGTGAATGATGGCAAAGAAAATTGAAAGCTGTTCAGAAAAGCTGTTCATGGCGTGTATAAAATTTTGTGCTGCAACTGAATTATAGTATGTAATTGTATCAAATGTAATAAGAATTCAGCTTCCATACCTTTGACTGAAGGATGTTTACATCAGTTGACATATAAAGTAAACAAACTTTCGCGGAGGTTAAATGGACTCTACAGACGAATTTATGAGATTTAAAGTGAAAGCTATTTATTTCACACAGCACACGGTTTATATAGGGTTAGAGGTACATCTTATTGGCTAAAAAGGTCTCAATACAACACTCTAAAACTTGTAATTGGTTAAAAGTTTATATCTTACAAGTTTAATGTTTATATTAACTTTATCTTGATGTTTTGAGTTCTACGTCTGGAGAACAGGAAGGCAGTTAAGACATTCTCAGAAACATTCGTAAGGAGTAGTTAGTCGCTTGACGGGCAAATACTAGGTGTGTGTCCTTGTAGCTGGAATATCTAAAGATTCTCACAGAGCTGAAGCAGGAGCTTGGATTGCTCAGAAATTC
>JAWWEV010000083.1:84450836-84472224 GCA_035583235.1 Hafferia zeledoni | reverse complement strand
GGGAGGCTTGAACTGCCAGGGGACGGTCCCCACTGAGACTCGAACTCAGGTCCTTGGGATTCAGAGTCTGGAGTGCTATCCAATACACCATGGGACCTCCCCTACATAGCTTTGTATCAAACAATTAATAGTTTCCTTCTACTGTCCCAAATCAGAAATTACTCTGTGCTTGCTACTTTTCACAAGGAAGATCATATTGCACATTACAAGTAGTTCCTTTTTTTTTTCTTTATATGAGGTAATCTTTGAAATTACAGTATCAGTGCTGGCGTGACCTGTACTGTGATGGGCCCTGACAACTTCTTTGAGGATTCAGTTCTGTGAAGTTCTGAGCATGCACACTTGTAAGTGTTTTGTTTAATTTAGTACATGCAGGATGGTTTAAGGAAGAGGTAAGAAAAGCATTTCGCAAGTGTGCAATGGTAGGAAACAGTTAATTCATGGCTCCACTCAACTAAAGATGGAGGTGTTCCTGGAAATTACAGGCTATGCCATCGTGTAAGGATGAAACTGTCTGCCTTAAGCAAAGCCCCAACTGTTCTAGGTCCCCTAGAGCACTCTCCAGTAATATATTGCATCTGCTGTCTTGGAGCAGAGAAAATGGATGGGAGCTATGAAGCAAAGGAATAATATAATTTGTATTTGTTTCCCAAGCTCCCTTGCTGGTCTCTTAGACCCTTTATTTTATGTTCTTAATTTGTACACGTTCCCTAGGGCAAAGACTAGATGAAGCTTGAGCGTAGGTGTGTAGGGTAAGAGCACAGTATCAAAGTGCAGTGGGATGCTGGGAATGCACGAGGAGCACTGAGAACAGGCTGCATATCCAGAAATTTCTGGAAGCAGCAACGGCTACTGAAAGCTGCTCGTGTAGACATTGTCCTCACTGTCACCCCCTCTGAAACTGTGTTTGTGACCACATGTCACAGAGCTGATGTTCTGCCTAGCAGGAATACTACTTCAGCCCCTGTGCAATAACCAACCAAAATTAAGTACACTAGACTTTTCCACTGTTTTTACACCATTCTTTGTTTGTAGTAATAGCTATAAAAATCTCTATCCACTCCCTCACCTAGTTCCTCCTCCCTTCAGTGTAATTTGGATTTTAACACTGAAGATATTTGCAATGCATGCAGATGAAATCTGAGGTCCAAATATGTACAAACAGCAGTATGGGGTAGGTTTTGTGGGGTTTGTTTGTTTTTTTTCTTTGCAGACCTACAGCCATGTACACACTTGCATTCCTGATTCACGGCATCAAATCCTTGTGCCTTAGATAACTGAAACAGGCTCCTTGCTTTGATTTTACCTTTCTGACCAGAATCTAATCTTTTTTATGAATAAACAATAAAAAACAAGATTATCTTGGGCAAACAACTGCATTTGTTTACTTTAGAAGACAACGGCAAAGAGAAGACCATTGTGATAAAACTTTGTGAGCCTTTGGTTCTTTAATAATTTGTTGATAAGTATCTTTCAGCTGAAGTTTTCTGACAGGAAAATCACGCATTATCTTGCCTGGCCTGACTGAAGCCCTTTATGGGAGAGAAGAAGTTTAATTTAAAAGTGTTGCATGACTTTACTCAGCACATCCTTTTTAAAGCATCACTGTTGCTGAGTACACACTTTGCTCAGAGAACTGTGGAGAAGTCAGGTTGCAAGCTTTGCACTTCATGTTTCTCAGTTTTCTAAAGCAAAAATTTCCCTTCATTCTCAGGGCCATGAATGTAATTGGGCTTGTTTAAAAATGGTATACTTTGGTAATTTTGGCTTGTTTGAACTTGCCATATAATCGTAGAATATCTTAAGTTGGAAGGGACCCCCATAAATCATCAAAGTCCAACTCCTGGCCCTGCACAGGACACCCCAAGAGTCACACCATGTGCCTGAGAGCCTTGTCCAAATGCTTCTTAAACTGTCAGGCTTGGTGCTGTGATCACTGCCCTGGGGAGCCTGTTCCAGAGCCCAACCACCCTCTGGGGGAAGAACCTTTAACTGATATCCAGCCCAAACCTCCCCTGACTCAGCTTCATGCTGTTTCCTTGAGTCCTGTCGCTGGTTACCTGAGTGAAGAGATCAGTGCCTGCCCCTCCTCTTCCCTTCCTGAGGAAGTTGTACCTGCAGTGAGGTGTCCCCTCAGTCTCCTCTTCTCCAGACTGAACAGACCAAATAAGCTCAGCCACTCCTCGTGCGGCTTCCCCTACAGACCCTTCACAAGTTCTGCAGTTTCTTGGGGCATTCACCCTTGTGTTGGTGAATTAAATTCGCTGCCTCCCGTGTGCAATTATGGATTGAAAGGCTGAGAGCATCCGATACGGAGATTTAGACATTAATCCATAACTAATGATACAAACAGTTTAATGATCACCATATTAACAAGAAATGCTTTGGCAGAGAAACATTTCCACATAATTCTCTTCTACATCTGTTTTACCAATAGAGGTAACTGCCCTGTCACAGTTTAAATCATAATATTTTCTAAGATGCTGCAGTCAATGAGTTGTAATGATTAATATGGTTATAATTGCTATTTAAGGGAGTATATCCAGTTGGGTTTATCAAGCTAGAGGGATTGCAAAGGAAAATAACCTTCCCTCAGTAGTTTTAGAACTCAGATTAATGATGGCAAACTTAAAAATGGCAGTCCCACCAGTCAGAACCATCTGAGGCATTTTGGCATTGGACTGGTGATTTGAAGGCTTTTATACTCTATGTCAAGATGACACATGCCCAGTAAGTGTCAAGGCATGGCTGTTACCAAACTGTCCACATACAGGTTACAAGCCTGTGGATGTCCAAAAACAGAACAGTGGAATAATATTGATTGACAGTTAAAGGATAACTTGACTGTTTCATGTTTGCTGGTTGGAAATTGGCTGCAGGTTTTTTTATGACAATGGGGATATCAGTCTTGCAGTGACAACAGTATGAGGCTACAAAAGGACAATGTGATGTGGATTTCTGTTATAGTATTTTGCTTAAATGTGACATACTAAAAAAAAAAATCATAAAAGGAATCTAGATCTGTTTTTTTATCAAAGCAAATAGTTGCTTAGATGCATATCAAAGAAAAGACCTAAAAAGGTCTTTGAGATGTTCTGGAACTTTTTCTTGGTCAAGACAGTTCAGTTCTACTCATTTCAAATCAACCAGGTAAAAGCCACAGCTTCCCCTTCAGAAGTCTGAAGGAAGGCCTAAACCCAATATATATATCTCTCAGGAGACAGCAATGTCAGGTTTTCTTTAGATTTTTTTTTTTAAGTTAATCATCTATAGACTTTTTCAAACAAATCCTGTTCTACAAAGAGCAAAGGCCACTGGCTTTTTTAATGCTGTTTTTGCTGAAGACTTTCAAGAACTGAGTCAGTGACAGGGGAATTCAGAAGCTTACACACTGGCAATGTCAAGAGTTTTCTCGTGTCTTTGTGGTTTGTATCTGACATGTAATGAGCTATTTCTTTGCTTTATGAAATACAGTTAGTAGGTAAGTGTAGACTGTCACTGCTGTACTATTGCAATGGTGGTTATTCTCCTCTCATTTTTTGATACATCCTAACAAACCATAAGGTACCTGTGCACTGTAAAGCCTATTTCTTCATGGAGGTTTAAACTAAAGACTCAAAGACAAAATAAATTTGTTTTTCTCTTTGGAGTATTGTCCATTATTCCAAATTGATGGAGTCTCATATGTTTTCCTAGCAATATTTGCCTGGGAAAGTGTCAGCTCATTTAAACTCTCTGCTTACCTTCACCACTGGTTGACAAGCATTAAAAACCTTGTATTCAAAGCACTTCTGCTCTCTTAGGAGAACAAAATGCATGTCCTGTGGTGATAAAAGCTTCTGATATATTTAATTTTCTAGTCAGAATGAGCTACCTTGCACTAGTAGTTAAGTAGCTAAACAGAAATTTCTCAGTATCTGTAGGAGAACATGGGAATTGCCTCTGCATTTTTTTAATGTTGCTATTCTCTTTATCTCTTGGGAATAAATATTTAAAGAAAATGATTCTGAGCTTAAATTCTCCCACCTGGAAGAAATTCATCATGGCCACAGACCAAAGACACCTGCTTTTTCCCAGATACTGCAGGTTGTTTTCCACATTCCTATCTTTCAAAGTAGAAGTGCTCTGCATGTTCATATGAATTAAATAAAATACAGAAAACTCTGACCAAAATTTAATGGTAAAGGGGATGTCTGTCTTCTGGGCAGTCATTCACATGCCAAATCTTACCCAAGGAAGTACTTTCATTCTGATTGACTGTGAAGAATTATGTTGACCTATCAGACTCCTGTGAGACCTGACAAACACCAGGTCACGATAACATCAAGATTAAAAATTGGTAACACAAGTGAAAACTAAATGAATTATAAAATAGTCCAGTGACTGTAGAAATAATAAATGAGAATACTTGTTTAGAAAGCATTAGGGTAGGTTCTATGAAAAACTATTCTTGGTCTAGCACACTATTGTTAATGTATTTCAAGACAGGAAGAAACATTGTAACTATTTGAAGGTGCACTATAACAACTCTCAGCACTTGTAATGACAGGTCAAAATTCTTCCTGAGAAATCCTGGTTACTTACCAAACTGGTCTCATTGCAACAATGTAGGCATTAGTAGAGCCAGGTGCAAGGTGATGCATTCAGAATTATGGATCTGTTACGAGGATTATATTTTGGAAGCCAATCCCCCTTAAAATGTTTAGGGTTCAGTTTAAATATCTAACAGGATGAAAATTAGTGGTGTTGGGTGATGATTTAAAGAAATCATGCTATATTAAAACAAATTGTTCCATAAGTGGCTGGCTGATGATTCACTATCACCAGCCCTTTTTCTTGGGAGAGACTTTAACCTACCAGCTGTCTGCTGGAAATAGTGGAGAGGAGGCAGTCTGGGAGGTTCCTGAGTGTGTGTAAGAGACCTTCCTGACCCAGCTGGTAAGTGGACTTCCCAGGGGTGAGGCCCCACCAGACCTGCAGTTTACAAAGAGAGAGGGGCTGGTGGGATATGTTGTGGTCAGAGGCTGCCTTGGGCACAGCAACCATAAAATTATAGTTTTCTGTACTAGGTGAAGTAAGGAGGGGCATCAACAAGATTTATACCCTGGACTTCCAGAAAGTGGACTTTGGCTTATTAAGGACACTGATTTGGAAAGTTCCTTGGGAAGCAGGCTGTAAAAACAAAAGGGGCCCAGGAAGGCTAGACATCCTGTAAGAAAGGAATCTTGAAGGTGCAGGAGCATGCTGTGCCTATGTGTCTAAAGACTGGCCTGGCTGAGCAGAGCGCTTTTGCGGGAGCACAGGCTGAAAAAGAGGGTGTATCACCTTAGGAAAAGGGACAGGCAACTCAGGAAGTATTTAAGGATATCATTAGGTCATGAAGAAAGAATATTAGAGAGGTGAAAGCTCATGTAGAACTTAACCTGGCCACTTCTGTAAAGGCTAATAAAAAAAAGTTTTATAAATACATTAATAACAAAAGGAGGACCAAGGACAACCTCTATTCTTCATTGGACAAGGTGGGGAATACAGTCATCAAAGATGAGAAAAAGGCTGAGGTACTGAACACTTTCTTTGTCTCAGTCTTCAAGAGTAAAACAGATCATCCCCAGGGCAACTGGCCTCCTGATCAGGTAGAGAGAGAGAAGATTAGACCAAGAGGAAGTGGTTAGTGACCTGCTGAGCCACTTGGATCCTCACAAGTCTATCGGACCAGATGGGATTCATCCAAGCATCTTCAGGGAGCTGGCAGAAGAGCTCACTAAGCTGCTCTCAATCACTTACCATCAATTCTGGTTAGTCAGAGAGGTCCCAGATAACTGGAGGTTGGCCCATGTGATACCCATCCAGTAAAAGAGCCAGAAGAAGGATCGAGGGAATTACTGGCTTGTCAGCATGATCTCAGTGCCCAGCAAGGTAATGGAGCAGATCACCCTGAGTGTCATCATGTGGCATATACAGGACAACCAAGGAATCAGACCCAGTCAGCACAGATTTAGGAAAGGCAGATGCTGCCTGACCAACCTGATCTCCTTTTATGACCAGGTGACCTACTTGGTGGATGAAGGGAAGGTTGTGGATGTGGACTATCTGGACTTCAGCAAAGCGTTTGGCACCATCACCCATATCATACTGCTGGAAAAGTTGCAAGCCACAGCTTGGACAGGGGCACTCTTTGCTGGGTTAGGAGCTGGCTGGCAGGGCCCTGAGAGTGCTGGTGAACGGGGCTGCGTCCAGCTGGCAGCCGGTCACCAGTGGTGTCCCCAGGGGTCAGTGTTGGGCCCCATCTGGTTTAACATCTTTATTGATGATTTAGATGAGGGGATCAAGTCTACTGTCAGAGAATTTGCAGATGTTGGGTGGGACTGTTGATCTGCTGAAAGGTAGGAGGGCTCTGTAGAGGGATGTGGACAGGCTGGATAGATGGGCCAAATCCAATGGTATGGGATTCAACAAGACCAAGTCCTGGGTCCTGCACTTTGGCCACAACAACCCCATGCAGTGCTGCAGGCTAGGCACAGAGTGGCTGGAGAGTGGCCAGGCAGAAAGGGACCTGGGGGTTCTGATTGACAGGAAGCTGAACATGAGCCAGCAGTGTGCCCAGGTGGCCAAAAAGGGCTATGACATCCTGGCCTGTAACAGGAACAGTGTGGCCATCAGGACCAGGGAAAGTGATTGTTCCCCTGTTCACTGGTGAGATCACACGTCGAGTATTGTGTCCAGTTCTGGGCCCCTCAGTTCAGGAAGGACATTTTGGTGCTGGAGTGGGTGCAGAGAAGGGCAATGAAGGTGGTGAAGGGTCTGGGGTGAATGTCCTATAAGAAGTGGCTGATGGTGGTGGTGCACACTGACAGAGCTGGGGATTTTTAGCCTGGAGGAGGCTCAGGGGAGACTTTATCACTATCTACAACTACCTAAAAAGAGGTTGTAGCCAGCTGGGGGTCAGCTCCTCTTCCAGGCAGTCAGCAACAGGATATAGTCTTAAGCTGCACCAGGGGAGGTTTAGGTTGGACATTAGAAAGAATTTCTTTGCAGAAAAGTTGATTAGATATTGGAATGATCCAGCCAGAGAGGTGGTGGAGTCACCATCCCTGGAGTTTTTTAAGAAAGGCCTGGATATGGCACTCAGTGCCATGGTTTAGTTGACATGGTGGTGTTCAGTCATAGGTTGTACTCAGTGCTCTCAGAGGTCCTTTTTAATGTAATTGATTCTGTGATTCTGAGAAGTGTGATCCTTGGATCTTTAAAAAAGATAGCACCAGGTATGTCCATGGCAGTAATAGAACTGAGGAAATAATCAGGCTAGTTCTGAGGCTCTTGCATTGAAAAGGATGTTGGATAGTAAAAAAAAAGTTCTGAAATGAGAAAAGGGTAACTCAGTCCTGACAAATTTTCCTTCTAATGTGAGATTAAAGAAACTTCATCTTTGGAGTTTAGCCAAGAAAGAGGTTATTGATGTTGGATTAATCAAACTCTAAGAAAAGCAAATTGAAAAATCAAAGGGGCCTCCTTTAGGAAAAAATGCCAATATCAGATGGCTGGAAGTTTCAGAGGCCTGAAATCTATTGGGAGGATGCAAGCACTCTGTGGGGAGCAATTAGTAGTGTCAAGATGTTGGTTGGTGTTGAAAAACTCCAGACACACCTTGCCTGTGTTAAGCTCCTGATTGGCCCATGAATGTGGCTGGCAGTCAACTGCTCCATATATAAAAGCTGAATCCCTTTTTATATGTCAAAATGCAAGATTTCTGAAATTTGAGATTCCTTTGAAAATTGGTTGAGATTTGCAAAATTTCACACTCCTTATAAACCTTAAGTAGTGAATTATAAAAATAATATGCAAAACTCAAATAAGCAAAATTTGTCCAGGGACACAAGAGGCACAAGAGACACCTATGTCATGTATTCAAGCCTTGCCTATAGCTAAGGCAGAAAGACAACAGTTCCAATGATTCTTCATATTCACATAAGAGAAATTTGGTTTGCAAAATTATTAAATAGTCTAGATTTCATTTTATTTTGCAGAAACTCCAAAGACCCATAAAATTGAACACTCCTATTCCAGACTAAGGACTGAGTCTACATTAGATGAAATGCAAGAACTTGAAACAAATTTACACTAGAGCTAAGGCACATGTTTTAATACTAATTAATAATAAATCTCACTGATGAAGGTATTCATCACCACTGAGGATGTAAAATCACTCCTTACAGTGCCCAGGACAACTGAGATTGTGAATGAAAAAAAATCCTATGGCTTCTGTTTTGTAGGCTGGAAAATAAGGCCTAGAAGAATTGCTTTATCACAAAATGTTGGGACCACTCAGAATAAGGAATGTTACATTCAGCTAAATTCCCTCCTGTATTTAAAGCAGCCATAGTTGTCAGAAAAGATAAGCAAGGCCTGCCATCTTGCTAGCTGCAAGATCAACATCTGAAATTTCAAGATAATTTGTTGCATGCTACTGATCTATGTCCTTTGATGTATTTTTTTATTGTAACACAAAAATGGTGGCTGCACAAGGGCATTTTTTCTGGGGATTTAGGAATGGAAATGGGTTCATGAGTCATGCTGATGCCAGATAAATTTTTCAGCTCTGCATGGTGTTACTTTGATGTTAGCTTGTTGACGTTTATGTTTTCCAAATAAATAACCTGTGATGTTGAATGAAAAACATTCGGGGGTTTTTGTCTTGTTTTCAAAAAAATGATGCCTTGCCTTGATCTCTCTTAACAGTAACAGTTGCTCCTTGGGGGGCTTGAAAACGCTGTCAAGTATTCTGATTTGTTGGCTGCTGCTTCATTTTCTTCCAGAGTCAGTACCTTTTCTGGATGGCATGTGGTTAGTATTTATCCTCCAAGTACTAATTGGTCTTTAGTGAAGGAACAATCTATTCCAGAGTGCTCTAGGGTACACAGGAATGACCTTGTAGCTTTGCTGAGTCGGTAAAATGATAGGAAAATCCCACTGGCGCCAACTGGGGATTTTTACTGGCTTTGTTTTTTAAGCCCTATGAATTCCAGTTCAGAAGATGAACTGAGTAAACTGTTGTGGGCTGCAGCCTCTTTATCACAGTTACATGATACTGAGGCATTGGTGCTATTTTTATAAAGTGACAGACCCTTTTCCAGCACTGCTTGCTCATAACTAATTTTTATCTTTAAAACCTTTTTCCCCCTCTTAATAATAAAAAAACCCAACCAAACAAAAAACAAACAAAAACCAACCAAAATAAAATCTAGTGGAACATTTTTGCTGATGGATGGAGTCTTTTGTAGAAAAAGATGGATATTCCTACTGCCAGACAGTTCTTTTTCTTTTGCTTTCTAGATTAGGATACTGCGATAACTTAACAGCAGATCTCAGCCTACTGAGAAGCAGGAGACTGTTGTTAAGTGTTTATTATTCACAGATGAAATGAGGTAGTGAGAAATTCTTGGTGGGATAAACAGTGTGGATGTAAGTGCTTTCATTACAAACAGCAGGAGTTTAATCAGACACTTCAGAGGCATCAGGGTCAAACCCATGTACTGATTTTGAAAAATCCCACTCTGCACAGTTTACTTTGAAGATGGAAGAAGTCAGTGGCACACCAGTAGAAGGGATCAGGGATTTTGTATTCTTGTGTGCTCAACCTGTACGCAGAATACATAATGCATGTGCTACATCTATGCACACCTGCCACCACTGAAGCTGCTTTATCTGAAACTGAGTGTGGGATGTTACCTCCCCAGCAGACAACTTGGAGTTTGTGTAAAGATGAAGCTGAGTGATGTGGGTAGATGTGCTACAAGGGGGAAGGAGCCCTTTAGGTGTACCTGGATGAGGCCATGCTTCAGGTAGGCTGCAAGGGAAGGGAAATGCTGGAGGGAAGTGGCAACATATGGGATGAGGCCATGTGGCTGATTCCTGGCTGCCTGTTTCCTGGTGGCATTCCGCTCTGTGAAGCAGGACCAGCCTGTGGGAAGAGGCCACACCCCTCCTGGACCTAGTCTGGAGCCTTTTTTTGATCAATGGGCACCTTTCTAACTTCTGTGGGCTTGTTTAAAGTTCACAGCAGTTGTAAACTATTGGATCTCCTTTGTTGCCCACTGCAGACTGGATTTACAGCCGCATTTTTCCTGCTGAAAGGCTGAAAAATGATCATGATTCTGGCAGTGTTGCTGCGTCAGGGTTTCCTCAGGTTCTGTCACACACTTAAGAGTTTTGGACTCTCACTCCGACCACTGAGAGTTTTAATTATTTTTTGGGTTTCATTCTTCTTTTTCTTTCCAGGCAACCCTTTGTTTTTGTGTGACGGGTAGTATAAAATATAGACAAGCAAGTGAAGCTGGTTTTTGTGTGTTGCTCTACATCTGTGCAGGGACAGAGTGGGGGCACAGGCTAAAGGTCAGATCTGAAAAGGGAATTGTGATTTATATGCCCAATATCACAAACACTACGATGAACTACTGAGTTTGTTTTAATCCTCAAGGAAACTAAGGTTTGTAGGATTGCTGTTTTTATTATTGTGTTCCCCAAAATCTACTTGTGGATGAACCTAGAAGCCTGTCTGCTTGGCAGAGCTGAGCAGCTCAGTAACAGACACTTCAGCTCTCTAACCCATAACTAGGTGTTGTTCCTCTGCTTCTATTAGCTGCACATACTCTCAGTAGACCCACTCTGCATGTTTGAATTTGGGCTCTTGGTGCAATGGAGAAATGACTGCCTCTGTATTTTACAGCATGGACATCATAAGCATTCTATATAGGATATTTTTACCCTTTTCAATTAGCCTGGTGTATTAAATACTAATTGGGAATGCAAGATCAGCTTACTCTTCTCCCTGAAAGCAGCCTGTGTGGAAGAGGATCCTAATTCCTTGCTGCTGCTCTGGTAGTAAATTCATGTGAAGTAAGTGAATATATTTTTAAACCTAGGCTAGAGGCTGCTGCTCACTCTGATTTAATAGGTTTTAAATATTCAGTGTCCAACAGAATCGCTTCAGCTAAAAAAGGAATCCACTTTCCCAGCTCTAGGTGGGTAAAGCAGTGAGGAGGAAAGAGTAATGTTTTAATGTCTCAGGCAGAAAAAAAGTATTGAACCCTCTCAGGCAGGTGTTCAAAGTCTTGATAGTTGGGTAAAAACAGACTGGCTGCAACCCTCATAATTTTGGCTGCGTGTTGATAAAAGAATTATTCCCTGCTTGTGTCCATCAGAAATATGCTTTTAGGAGAAGGTTCCAGACTTCCAGTCCTGAGCCAAAGAGTGTTGCCCCAACAGTGCCAACATAAGCACCAGTGAAAACAAGTGTAAAACATATCTTTGGCATAAATGTCCAGCAAGAAGTGCTCAGAGTATGGCTGTCTGTGGTGGAGGAAAATGGAAGCAAAACCCCCCAAGGATATGATTCTGAATTCTGTAGGACTTGTCCATTTAACTTGCCATTTCCAGAACATCTGCTTAGTACGTTCCTGAATGGGTTAGAACTTTATGAAATGCAGAGACTGCTCTTCAAATTATAACCATTTCTCCAAAAAGTGAAGGCACCATGGCATTGGCTGTGTAGTATCCCCATTTCCATGGAGGAGTCGATCATCTTACAGCAGTGTGAGACTGCACATTTCAAAGTGAAGGTCTACTTGGCAGCTTACATTATAGAAACTTGCCAAGATCTTTATGCTTAGCAGGTTCTGATGTTGGTGTTTGCAGCTGCAGTTCTTTAGAAAAATTATCATCTTGTAAAGAATTTTGATGATTCAGAATGAAGTTTTAATTAAACAGGAAGTAAAACCATAGGAAAATAGAATAAAATAAAAATGCAAACATTCCCCACCTGACATGGCAAATTTAAAATGTGGTTTTCCTGAAAACTAAAATTAGAGTTGCTTTCATCTGTCATTGACCAAGTTTCAATTTATTTTTTTTCCCAGGATGAATATTGAGCAATATTTGCATTGAATCCGTAATTGTCTCTTGAATATTCCTCATCAGTTATCTGAATTGTTTGCTGGGAATTGTTATGTTCCTGTACAGGGAAAAAAAAAAATCCATAACCAATTTCTGAGAGCGGGATTACTCATGGAAGTTTTTGATTGTCTCCGGTTCAGAGGATATGTGAGAACAACCAAAGAAGTCCAGCAGAGAAAAATTTACTGCTTTCAAGTTGTGAGGCACACCAGATTAAAATATAAACTTCATCTTATCTTCAACAACAGACAAAAGATGTGGAAGAATGTTTCATAGTTGGCTTCTTGTTTCACATTTCATGAAGCAGAAAGTTAAAACCCTCATTGATTCTGCTGTGTAAAGTCCTGTCTGATAAAGAAAATCCTAGGGATTATGCTGGGTCTGTTGACTTTCAGAGTACTTTGTGCATTGTTATGATGACTCCATCAGGGGAATGTTCCTGTAAGCCCAATGCCAGCCCCAAGCAGCTTTACTTACAGTTTTATTGCTGTAGTGGGTGGTGACCATGGGAGAAAAGCTCTGCAAGTGGCTTCCTACTTAAATGAAAATCTAAATCAGATTCTGAAGAAAGAAGTTTCAAGATTATATGTTTACTTTACTCCACTCTGGTAACTTTGATGTGGACTAAGACTGTGTAAAGACTGTGAGTAAAGAGAGTTAAAATATGCTGGTCTGGAATGTGGTGAGCAGTAGAAAGGAATACCTACCTATTATGAACCCACAAATCCATTCAAGACTACCTTCCTTTTCAGACCAGCCTGGAACAGCAGCTTAAGTATTTAGGCAAACTGTTAAAAGAAATTAGAAATTAAACATGAACAGTTATGTGTGTTACACAGAGTTACTTGTAAGTAAAATTGTAGGCACAGCACATGATGAGTACAATGGTTGATATGAAAGAGTGTAATATGATCAATTATAGAATTGTGTATTTGAGAAATAGGCACAGACTTCAGTAAATAAAAGCAGACACAAGTGATATCATAGAAATTCTCTTGAAGCTTGTGTTCAACATGCACAGTCCTTACTGCCAGTCAATTTTATCACTTTCTGATGATGTTAAGCAAAGGCTACCTTAGGTTGCAATTGTGGTACATTTTTCTTCTTGAAAGAATGGTGCTGCTGGGGAGACCAACATCATCTTGGAAGGGAAAACATACTAGATCAACAAAGCAACAAATGGGCTTTGAACTTTGTAAATGGAAGTACTTTTGCATAAAGACATTGCTACTGATCCTATCCTAAGCTTAGAAATAGATCATTTGAAACAAAAAATAGTATACACTGTTTGTTGTAGTAGTTTACCAAGGAGGATTTGTCAAGTCTACTATATATTTGATGTATTTCTTTAATCCAAAAGCTTTTCTAAAACAGTAGTAATCTTAGAAAATAAAGGTAGTTCCTTTGGTTCAGGAGAAGTGTGGTTTGCAAAACTGGTCTATTTGCATCATTGAAGCACACATCAGGGAAAAGATCCTGATTTTCAGTGAGTTTATTTAATTACTCGCTGTGGTGTGATAAATTGTGTTATCTTTCTAATGTGTACTGGAAATACCTTGGGAGAGATGTGTTGTATTTGCATATATTACAGTTTTATCTCATTGACACTTGATAAATAATAATAATCTCATGATCTTCAGAGTCAGCAAATAGTTTCACCCTGGGAACAGCTTAGAATCAAGTGCAATTACTGGCTAACTCTTAAGCCAACAGTGCTGGAGAAACTGCTACTTCCAGTGGATTATTTCAGAATTTAGTATGCAGTGCTGTCAACAGACCTAAACTGTTGTAAAGTAAGGCTGTTATTTCTTGGTGAATTGATTGGTTTTCTTTTAGCAGGAGCTTGAAGGGCTGTGTTGTCTGACACATAATTAACATCTGAAAGCAAAAGTATTTTAAAAGCTTTATCATTTAAACAGATAATGTTGTCATGTATTTGAATTTTTCTTTATTTCTTGTTTTAATAAAAATATTTTTAAAATTGAAACTATGGCTTTCCCGTTCATCATGGAGCTGGAAGCTATTCAGTCTACTCTTATACAGGTTTTCATAAACATTCCCTTGACAGCTAAACATTTCTACCCTTAGTGCACATTTTTTCATAGAAAATGTGACACTGCTGCCAGTTTCATTCTGAAGTCTGTCAAAGAAAGGGTACTTAGTAGTTAAAGTTTTCATTGGATTTCCTGATATTGCTGTCAATTTTTTACTGCTTTGTTTTATACTGTTTGTCTTGTCTTTGGCCAAAAGAAAGAAAGAGCTGCAAAGAAGAGCAGCAGAAACTGCTTGGTAGGTGTTTTTGAAATAGTATAGGAAAGTTTAATTTTGAGTAGTGTCCTACCTGGTTACCTTTGGAGAGCTTAACTCCATCCCAAGGAAGACAAGCAAGGAGTCCACAGGCTATAGAGGACACGGAGCATGACTGTACATGTTTAAATGTGATTTAGGTGGATTTATAAAATGAAACTATAACAGACAATATTGACTGCATATTTATATGTATCCTGAAGAAAGATCTACTTGAGACAACTCACTCAACTTCAACCACTGAACTTCCTAGCCCTGAGCAGAGCTCTGGCCCATGCTTGAGCCTCGCAGTAGGGGAGAAGTTCTGGTGCAGGTGGTAGTGCAGCTCTTTGCCTTAGACACAGGCTACAGGTTTCTGCTTTTGTCTCCAACAATTACTTTAAGCTGCAGAGAATGATGTGGCTGCAGAGTCCCCCAGCTGTTTGACAGCACAGGTTTATGTGGAGGGCCCAGGGACACAGATATTTGCCTTTCTCCTCAGTCTCTCACTCCAGTTAACATGGAGCTGTCTGATAGTCAGTGTCAAGACCAAGCATTCAGGCTTGGACCTGAGTTACAACAATTCTACTTGTCCCCCTGTGTGCTTTTAGTCCAGGGCAAATCCAGGGAAGGTTGATTTAATAAAGTGTGTCTTAGCAGAGTTGCCTTACCTTGCCTTTTCCCTGGTATGAGCACATCCCCATCAGCTATTTTTAGTGCTCACAGGACCCATGGTGGCCTGGTTACATATCACCTCTGGAAAAGATAGGGGGGGAAATTAATTTTGCATTAATTTTAGCAAAGTGCAGAAATATAAATATGTTATGCTAAAACATGACATTTTAATTTTTATTTTAACAGGAATAAAGGTGAAAAGAAACCACTGGATTTACTTTGTGATAGATTTTAAAAGTGTAGAAGTTTTAAAAGTCTGAGTTGTCTGTATACTGTTTGGAATGTACCTCCTGAAGGCTAAAAGCTGTTATGTCACAACTGTGAGAGCTGACTTGGAGCTGCTAACATATATCCTTTGTGTATGTGTGCTGGTTTAAAGGTAAACCGGCAGGAGAAATGAACACAACACAAAAGAGATTATAAGTCAGAGTTAGAATTTAATAACAATATTACAATAAATTCAATGGCACAGAGACAAAAATTGGTTTCAACCACAAAACCCCAGAAGTACAACCTAGCACCCTGGGGCACAAGCACAAAGAGATTTGTTAGCCCCTGTTCTGAACCCTATGTGGTTTCCTCAAGTCCAAAGTGGAAAACCTGTTGGTGCATCTGACAGTTGCAGTCTGGTGGAGAGTGGTGGTCGCAGTCTAATTGAAAGTGGTGATCTCCTCCTGTTGAGGTTTTGGTTCTCCTCTCAGTCCAACAAGTGACCCCTGAGGTCTTCTTATCCCAAGATATGTACCCCCAGGTCCAGGTGGGAGCACCCAGTACCTCCCCCAGGGCAGGAGTCACACAATGGGTGATTAACTCTGTGAGTCATGGGATATTTGGAATCGTTGATGGCCCATTAGCAGGCACGCCCCCTCAGGCTGGGTGTGAAGGCGCTAATGACTTCCTGGAGGGGAGTTATCACAGGTCTTATCTCACAGATGTCTTTTACAGCCAGCTCACGACCTGAGTGGTCAGGTGTGCCCTGGGCTGCTGCAAATGGTCCATTATTCTTGGGAAGTGAATAGAGGGTGTAGAATACACAGCTTTGATCACCCCCACACAGTGATAAACTGGTCCCACCTGCTGAACTAGGACAGTATGATAATCTTGAGGTCTCAGTAATGCTTTCAGAAGAGACGGATTTCAGCAAAGGAGCGTTCTGAGGTGCAGGAGAAAGAGGAGACCATTTGAATTACAGGTTAATTTTTCTTGGTTTCCCCTTGCCTATCCTACTGCAAGAGATCTAAGGACTACAGTGCTGAGACGAATTTTTTGCATTCTTTGCAGTGAAATAAATATGAAAATACTTTATAAATATCAAATGTGTTTATCCAAAAATAATGGTTAAAGCAATTTTTTGTACTGGATGAGCAAGCAGCTGGAGGGAAGTGCCCAAGGAATACCATAGCTGTTGTGTATTTGTGTCTGCCTTGCAGAAATAATACAAGTTTATTCAGCTTTAGCTGAAAATCTGAAGTGAAAATTGCATCTGTGTGTTTATCAAACATCTGCAAATTTTTCCGTTTTGGTTGAATGCAGCTAGTGCCTCTCACTGGTTATTCATAATCATCCCTCTGAGTCAGTGTGGTGAGGAGCTGCGATTTTTAGAGCATATTTGCTGTTGTGGAACTAACTGAGTTGCACACTGCCTGATGAAATGTCAACTAGAAGATACTTCAGTCTCAACAATTGTGCATAAGTAGTACTGCTGTAAAAAAAAACCCCAAAAATCAAACCAAGCAAACTAACAAAAAAAGTATTCCAAAACATTTCATGCCACACTTGTGTGAACAGATTGAGTGGATTTTTTACAAGGTGGTTTGGCAGAAAACTTAATTACTGTTCAAATCTCTTTCATGAAAAGAAAAACTTTCTTTAGAAAGTGTTTTTATACAAGTGCAAAGTATAGTTAAGGCTAAGTAAATACACTAGATTTTCTTATTTAAAGATTTTTTTTCTTAGTGCAAAAGAAATTAGTGCATTTTCCCTAATTAGATACAATGCAATTAATATTTCATATTTGATTTTAAAACATTCAGTAAAATTTAAAACAGGAAACATTTAATAAGAGTTTGAGATATTTAAGTAATGTAAGTAATAATGAAAAAAATCATTTAACCCCCCCAAAGAAACAAAAAGCTACCAAAACCCCATCATAAAACATAAGAATGTGAAATTAGACAAATTTTAACCAAGTTAGAAACTCTGTTCTGGCAGCATCTGTGATACATGGTGGACACATTCCACAACTGGAATGTTTCATGTGAGATGGATTATCAGATTCCTTAACTTTAAAACTTCACTTTCTTCTATACATCTACCTGTCAGACAGGAATTTGTATAAAGATTGAAGTAAATGATTCATCTACCACTTAAGAACAACTTAGCAAGTTTTAAAAGTATAAACCCAGAGAGCAGTCCATCAGTTTAAATGTTCGGCTTGTCAGACCACTTCATTTTCCCAGAATAAATATGTACAGTGAGGTTAATTGCATTTATACTGTCTTACCACCTTGATTTCCCATATATTGTGAAGGAGGAGTTTTGTATGAGTGTGGAAATAAGATTTGATTTTAATAATATTTTCCTTGGAATCTATCCAAGCTGATAGAGTTAGGATTGCAACTGTGAGCAATTCATAGCAGCCAGGAGTGTTTGCCTTTCAGGAGGTCAAGCCCTTTGTGGCTGGGTCTTCTCAAGGAGGAAGAAAGATGCATGGATGGGTCCAAACAGAATGCATACAATGCAAAGTAATTTAAGAGCTAGGTGTGAGTCATATTGGGTATTACTTACAAAAATATGCATAATTAACAGACATTCTAATTTGGGGAGCTGAGGCACTGTAACTTCTTATGAAACTTTGTTTAGCTTTTGAGAAAATGCAGGCACAAATCCAGTTTGCTATGTGAACAGAAGCTTGCAAAGAAAATAACTGCATATTTTTATTAAACTATGAGCTATTTCTTCATTTGCAATGTGAAGAAATGTGATATTTACCTTATGTAAAGCATTTATGACTTTATTCTCTATTCTGAATGCTTCATCATGATCCAATAAGCAATGCAGATGATCTGCTTGTGGCAATATCTCAGAAGTAAATAGGAGTCTCAGGGTGATGGTGTAGGATAGGTGGAAGAAGTCTAATGTTTTCAGGCAAATACTTCTGTTTCTAATAAAACAATCTGCCAGAAGGATGGCAATCCAGTGATGCCTTCTAGAAGCTGGTACAGAATATTCTGACGAAAAATAAATTCACTCCCCACGGCACACAGACTCTTGCAAATCATCACCAAAAGCATTTGTATAACAGAGCAGCTATCCAAGTTGATGTTAATAGCAAGCATCAAGGCCTTTAAAGTTCTTAAATCCACTTCAGTGGATATTGATTTGGATAGTAAGAAACACTTCCTAAGGGAAACACTTGATAAAAGATCTTAAGGCAAGGGGAAGTGATTTTGCATTGCAGTGTATGTGGAGAAAGAGAACATTTAACCAAACAACAATCTCCATGCTCAGTTGTGTTTCTGATATTTTGTGCTGCAGCATCTGGAGTGTTTGAGTTCCTCCTCTGGTGTCTGCAAGCACTGCTGCTCTGAGGGTGATTCTGGCCTTGGCAGGAGAAGGGCTGCTGCTGTTCTCGTGTGAGCACAATTTCAGCTTTGTGAGTTCCTCATGAAGAATAAGCAGGGCATGAGAGTCCATGTAGAAACTGAGGGCTATAATGGCTGTTCTTCAGAAGGGTTCTGCCTCTGTGAATGGGGGCTGTGAGGGCATGGAGTCAGAGAGCATCTCTGCAGGAGAGTAACATGCCCAGTGACAGGACCTCTGTGTCAGGTTCTTCCAGCACCCCCAGACCTTGAAGTCTGAAGGTCCAGTCTGCCACTGCTTTGAAGATGTGTGGCCAAAAATTAGGAAGCATTATGGACAGAGCTTGCCTGAAGTTTAGACTGCCTTGTTCAGCAGCCCAGCTGCTGCTGCATCAGCCATCAGGATCAGGTTCTTTGCATGCTCCGTTTATGCTTGGATACTGAGATAACAAGAATGTTTGAAATGTGTGCTGAGCAGAGGTATTAGCAAGGGGAGGAGAAGACAGGTGATCAGTGACAGCCTTTCTTATGAAGAAGAGTGACTTCAGGTTATCATGCATGATTATTTGGACTTGTGTGCTATTTGGCCTTAAGATGCTTAAACTAGAGCTAAATAGAAGTACATCTTTTTTTCCTGTCCCCTCTCACATTCTATTGCAGTCCAGATCGGCTTGACATTTTTCAGATGCAAGATGAGCACTGTCCCTGAGGCCTCTGCAGTCTGCTTTGAGCAGCTGGAACAGAGAGATGATGTATTTGAGGAGAGTAAGGGCAGTGTGACTGAATGCAGAGATGGAGCTAAACTCGGGTGGAAGCTTTCCTTCGGTTCACCACCTTTTAACACTCATTTGCTATAACTCAGTCACCTGAACATGGGCTCTTTTGTTTAATTCCACACCCCTCCCTTTTGCTTTGCATTCCAAACCTATTGATGTGCCAGGTGCTGTGAGGGCCCCTATTCAGATCCAGATGATTTAAAAGAGTCTGAGTCTATAGGATCTGAGGAAACTGGAGCTTGGTGGGAGCACTGCCCAAGGGCCCAGCAGGGGAAACTCCACAGAACTGTGACTGAACCGGGTAAGTAAAATGTGAATGCAGTGGAGTGGAAGAAGACTTCTGAAAGATGAGTTTTGGTACACTGCTGGTGTAACTAGAGAGCCTTGTATGAGTGAGTAATTAAAGCCTGGCATATTGCAAAAATCCTTTGATAAAGGAGTTAAGGGATAAAGTGATGTGGCATCAGTGGTAGGGGACAATATGTGATTATTTTCAGCATGTCAACCAGATGAGAGAGAAATGGAACAGGTGCGGAGACTGAAGGAAACAGATACAGAGTAAGAGACAAACAAAGAATTTAGGGGTGGAAAAATGGAAAATGTGTGGATTTTGTAATTCCAGACCACTTCAGAGTTACCCTTAGAATTGAAGTACAGAGGCAAAGTCTGTGAGATATTTTATATCCTTCAGAATATAATCTTTCATTTTTTAAATACACATGTGACATGCAGATGTTTTTGAGTAAAATGAAATCCAGGTTTTGTATACAGCAATTTTCAGTATGGTGAATGTCTCAGCTTCCAGGTTCCTGAATTTTTTAGGATTGTGGAGAAAAGTGGAAGACTTTTTCAAATCAGTTAACTTTGATATGTTTTGAAGAGGGAGAGACAGAAGAAATGTCAACCTTCAAATAGGAGTTAAGCATGAATAGTTAACAGGCTGCATCTGTGTTAGAGGTACATGCCAATCTTATTAGGGAAGCAGCTGCCTCTTATCTTTGTCAGCAGCTTAACCTGGCCATTGGTAAAAAGCGCCTAGCTAAAAAGAACCTTTGTCTCTCTGTTTTATATGGCAAAACTTCTCATCAGATGTGTTATCTCTTTGTCTTGTAGCACCAAATACAATATTTAGGTGCATTTCTGTAAGTATACAGGACTGGATGCAGCTGTGTCGCTAGTGGGAAAAAGAGAGAAGATATTGTAGATGCATTAATAACTACTCTGTCCAACTTGGAATATACAAAAGATGCTGATGGAGGAAGGGAAAAATAGAGGTGGTGTGAGTTTGGGTTAGTCCTTTCCTGCAGGATTGTATCAGCAATAGAGAGTGATTAGTGCCTCAGTCTTCCATTTTTGCACAAGACTTGGATGCCTCGAGGAATGCAGTGAGTGGCATTTTATACACCTTTTCAAAGGTGGCAGCACTAACTTGGGATGGGTGAAACCTTTGAGGGTTTGTGAAACTGTTCTTTGAGGTCACACAAGCAGATTGATTTTGTGACCTTGGAATAAAAAAAATCTAGTATATACAAAAGCTCTGCAATAGAATTGACTGAAATAGATACGGTCAGGGAAGTAAAACGTAACAGAGAGAAGGTAAGAAAAGAACTCAATAAGGAAAAATAAAACCTCGAGCAATTGCACTTCTTCCATTCCTCAGGTTGGCATCATTACCCAGTCTTGTGATTGTTGTGTCACAGTGGTTGGGGTTTTTTTAAACATCATTTGAAAACAAAACAAAAACCCCCCCAACTTTTGAAAGTATGCTTGAAAGTGATAATAATGAGAACTTACAAACAACATTGAAATTAAGCAGTCATTAAATTAATTATCATATTGCAGTCTGTACATGACGTGTGCTTTTCCATGGTTCAGTAAGGCTTTGCTTTTTCCTCTTTACAAGCTCACAAGATCAGGCTGGTACTTCTTTGAGACTTTTTAGAGTCTATCTTTCATCTTGGATTGTCACCTGATTCTCCAGACATGTCCCTTTTGATGACAACTTTACAGGGTACTCTAGTTGTCTGGTGTTTTTTTTTGGCTTTTGTGGGGCATTTTTGGGTGACTTTGAGGGATAATTTTGGGGCATTTTTGGGTGACTTTGAGAGGTGATTTTGGGGC
>JAWWEV010000083.1:84320898-84450736 GCA_035583235.1 Hafferia zeledoni | reverse complement strand
CCCCCCCCCCCCCCCCCCGCGCGGGAGTGTTTGTTTGTTTTTTAACTAACTACTGTTTCCTCTGCAAGTTGTGCACAGTATTGATTACCTGACTTGGTGGCAGTTCTTGGGACTTCACATTACAGTGGCTCACTTTTCTCTTGCTTATTTCTTTTGTCTTAAATGTTTGTAGAACCCTAATGTGTTTCTCACAACACATTCTTATTCCCTTCTGAACAAAATGCCAGCAGCTCCCAAAGCAAGCATTATTCCTGCTGTTCAGAACTTAAGGTGCTCAGTCAGAGGCTTCATTTTTTCTTGACAGACTTCCTCAGACCACTCATTGCTCCCCCGCTGTGTGTACCATCTAGGTATGAAACTGTCCTAATTCGGTAAGTCTATAGGTGGTAAAAAACCAGTACTTGTTGACCTTTGCAATTTACTCACAAGTCTTATCTCACTCTTCTAGTCAGGGTTAGCTCAGTGTGACAAACCCTCCAAACACATCTTGTGGCTTCACTCTTTCTGATACTGCATGGATTGTGCACTTATCCAACCTAAATATCCCAGTTGCTTTCAGGCTAAAGTTGTGTTCATCTGCTGCTGCAAAGCTGTCCATGGTTATCACTAAAATATTCTTCTTGGCCTATCACTGTTATCACACTCGTGTCTTGAAGACTGAGGATTCCAAGTGCGTCAACATGTATGAGAAGAATGCCTGGTTTTTGTTAGTGCTCTATTTACTATAAATGTATAAAAAAAGTAGTTTTTCTGCCCCTTTGCTGTTCAGTTCTTCAATATAATGTGTTTTTATTCTGCAACTTCTGTTTAACAACTAGAAAACACTGACATTATCCAAAAATTTCTTTTGGTGTTCTTTGTGAGTCACTAATAAGGATATGAACTCCCTCTTCTCTCTGCAACCATCCTGGTGTGCCTTGCTATGACTTTGCGCAAGTTCAATATTGTTTGTTTGGTTTCTGTTAGTCTCCTGGTTTTTTTCACATACTGTGAGCTAATGAGAACACGTTTGACTGGCTGACTTTTCCAAATAAATCTTGTGTGAGGATCGCTATCAAAAGCTTCAGAAACTCCAAATAAATTCCTCTCAAAGTTGCCTTCAGAAACATTGCTCTTGTATCTTTTGTTCCATGGTGGATAACTCAGAAGGTGTTTATTAATTTTCTCACACTCGATTTGGCTTTGGGTAGTATTTTATTTAAACAAAAATTTTGTCATGATAAGGAAAGATTTTGTTTTGACTTTCTCTGACAAGTTCAGGTTAAATGTTCTGACAGCTTCTTAAAAAAAAGAAAAAACAATGCTCTGTGACACTACTGACTTCCTCCCCAGGTCAGAATGAGGGACACAAATTATTGTTTTATTATACATATTGAAGCAGTTGTGAAAAAATATTTATTTCTGAGGCTTGGCAAATTTCACAGGCAATGCATCAATTTTCAGAAATGCTTTCTGTAGGTATTTTGTACTATTTTTGTACTATCCCACCCTTCTGGAGAGGACTGGTATGTTCATGAGATAACAATATAGTTGTTAAAAAATGTGTGGAAAAGTGCTGTAACTAGTTGTGATGGAAAAATCTGTATTCCATGAACATCTTTTTCTATCATATGCCTTGGGTTGACAGTTTTATTTTCCCACTATCGTGACATAGTCATGATGGCGAAGTCATGTTTCAAGGGTAATTACATTGCATTGATTTGGTTAGAACATTTCAAGTCTTGCTTCTCTCTGGCCTTTGATGGAAAGAAGATATTTGAGCTAAAATCAATATTATTTACTTTCTCAATTATCCTGTGTAAATTTAAGTCTCAGCTTTTGCAATTCAACTACAGCAATCCTTAGTGAACCAATCACCAATCCTCTATTAAGAGACATTAATTTTTCCCACCTACTTACTTTTGGTTGAAGGGAAGTGAGAGAATGAACTTCATCTCTAAATGATGTCTACCTAAGAGCAGTTATGAATATACTGGAAGTGTTGTGACATATTTAAACAATTTGTATCTGTAAGTTGAAATGTAACTTCTCTTTTTTCACAGCCACTTTGCAGCTTAAATGATAGACTGAAAACTAAATACAAAACAACCACTATATATTTCTAGAGACTTTGCAGTATTTCAGGCTGACTAAAGACTAAAAGCTGCTAGGATGGCCAATAGTCTAACTTATGGTTAGAGACCATAAACGCTAATTAGGTTAAAATATGGCATTTCTTAGAAATTTTCTTTACAATCTACAGCTGGTTTGTGGGTTTTGTTTGGTTTTGGTTTTGTTTTGTTTTTTTCCTATTACATCTAACTTTCTGAAGATGAATATATTTGCAATGCTGTGACCTGTCTTTTGTTGATCTTATGAAAGAAACAGCACTTGATGTGGATCAGGTGGTTTTGTGTTTTTTTTAAAAGCAGTCTGCAGTGATTTTACAGGTAAGGTGAACCTGCAACACCAGCATATATCTTTACTAGGTGATGTATTTTCTGAATGTTGTTTCCTCTTCTTACCTCTCTTTTTCTGTTCTGGCTGATCAGGTCTCATCAGAACTTCTCTGAAGCTCCTTGAGGAGACTTCTAGAACCCTTGGGGGTCTCTTTATTTAACTGCAACCCCTAAAATAACACTCTTGGAGTAATTTGGCTGCCAGCCAATGTGCAGCTTTGTGTGTGAAATGATACAAATATCAGAAGATGATACCCTTCTTACACTAATGATAATTTTCTCACACTACTTGTCCCTTTTTATTTAATAGTGTGGATGTAGTGCTGGTAAGAGAGGTCCTTTTGATAGTGCTGTGGAAGGAGATTAACTAGAAAAGGTGACTGTCATACATAGGTTTTGGGAGAGGAAAGTTTAAGGAATTTTCTTAGGAAAAAATAATTAGTCTTATCTCCATGGTCCACGCAGGTCTGGTCTCTTCAGGTCAGTGTGCTAATTACTGCAAAGTGGAAAGAGGAGCTAGTTTTGAGATAGAGAAAATATAGTGCAAATATATGCCACTAACTGGCCTAAATGGAAATAGAATTTAATCCTGACCCGAAGGCAAAGCACACGAGGTTGGCACGAGGTGATTAGCTGTGCTCTTGGGACAACGCCAGTAACTTTTCAAAGAATGTTGAAATTGTAGAGCTGAACATGGAATGCAAGAGGAAAGGTTACTTGTGTAATCCTTTTTCAAACATGTCTCAAATTGCATGGTCACAGCCTTTAGTTTCCAGAGAATATACCATGTTTTCCACAGTCTCGCTGTCCTAGGCTTCTATCACTTGAACTGATGTAATTAGGGTAACAAGTAAAGGTTTCCCTCTCATGTGTGGGGTGCCTGTAGAGGGTGTATGGCTAAACTTTGGCTCTAAGGTTAAGGATTCTGGTAGCCAGCATATTTTTCAACACTGTCTCACAGACAGTACCTTCACTTTCTGGCAAGGTGTAGCGTGGTGGCTGGAGCAGTGCTGACATGCAGACTCACAGCATATGCAGGTCTGTAGGCTTGGTCTGTTTGTTCTGAAAGCAATATGGCAAAAATAATTAGACTCGAGTCTCATTGCAGTCTCCAGTATGCCTGGAGTGCCTTTGGGCAACATGTCACGTGTCTGAGTGGGAAAATAAGTGAGATATGACTGCAGAAGGAGATTGTAGCACTCTGGCCCATGAGCTGGAAGCTCACCAGCTCAGCCAGGAGTTTTTACTTTCAAATATATGGAAAGTTTTTTAATACCTTGAGATAGCATCAAGAGAATAAGCCACAAACTTGTTTCCAGGAGGTATTTTTATTGTTGGTTTAGGTGAGAAAATAAGGGAACTTCGCAAAAGTTCAAAAGGGCACCACACAAGCCAGACAAAGTGTTCCACCACAATACTGACCCAGCACTAATCTACAATGCTTAAGACAAAATCCAGTCCCTCCAGCTTTGAGCCAACCAAAGCATCAAGGAAGGAGTAAAGAAAGAGAAGCAGAGGGAGCAAGTAGAGAGAAAGAGGGAGAGACAGATCAAATAGCTTCTACTGAAACCTTGTGGCAGACCAGCTTTCACAAGTCCAGATGGCAAGGATATGACATGTGGCACACCTGTGCCTCTTGTTTTACCTGCTCTGGTCTCTGTGGCCAAACCCCACAGGTAGGGCCTCTGACCCCCAAGCCACTCAGGAGTCCCAGGCCAGGGTGAGGGCCAGTGTCCTCACTGTCCCTGCCAATCTGAGCTGGGTCAAGGGCTCCAGGAACTGTGGGGTATTATAATTTTCCTGGGCTGTTTGTGACTGGCAGCTACTCCGGGTCTTCCCTGTGTGGGCTCCAGAGGCTGCCATGAGGGATACAATGCCACCTCAGCTCTGTCAGGTTTGACCCATTCCTTCCCCCTCCACAAACACACACACACCCACCCCACAAGGTGGTTCTGACCCCATAAAAACTGATCTGATGTCTAACAGAGATACAAGCCCTCACTAGTGTAGGTACCATGAGCTGTGCAGGAGTCTTTATACAGGTCTGTAGGGTACACTGGGCAGCAATACGTGCCTTCCAATGTTGCTTTCTTCCATTAAGCATTATGACAACTAAACCTTATAAACAAATATCAAGGAGGGCAAAACATCCAGGGTGAGCTCTGAAATGAGCATCTTTCACCTGAAAGTGGGGTATTCCAGCACGCCATTATTGTGATGATATTAATTTTTTAACTGGTTGTCTTTTGCTGCACAGAGGCTGAACAACATGTTGTGTTGACACATTCTTTTCTGTGCTTTATTTTCTTCCCTGAAAACCTGTAAAAATATGTTTCATACATATCCTTTGGCAGAAGGTTTGTTTCCTGTGGCTTTTCCTGCCTTACAAATATGTGTGCCATTGTCCTGGAGCACTGGTCCCATCACTGGGTTGTAAGCAGTGAGCTTTCAAGATTCTTTGTTATGACCCTGTGACTTCTAAAAGGAAGAGGAAGCTAGTGAGTTTCTAAATGCTTTTTTCTCCACCTCTTAGATTCACTTCCACCAAACAAAATCTAAAGCCCATTTCATAAAATTTCTGAATTGCAAAATTAACCATGTTCTGTGTGCCAAAGGGATGTGGTGGGCTGGGGAGAAAAGGGTAGACATATAGGGAAGATAAGATTAGTTGTAGATTTTGAGCAGAAGGTACCCTGGGTATAAGAAAAGAATCCAACAGAGTGGACTAAAAGAAAATTGAATATCAATTCTCCAAGGAACTGGATAGTTGCTAAACTATAGAAGCAATTTCTGGACTACCAATGCAGGCTGTGAGTGCTTGTAGTAAGAATATTATGTACATTATTGTTTTGCTGGTTATGGAATGAAAACTGCCAAATGTTGGTTTTCTTTTAAAAAGAAATTGGACTCCCTTGGGTATTAGGATTGTTCATCCTGAGGAATTAATAGACCATAACTGGCATGCATATAATTATCTGCCAACTAATTTCTGTTCAGTGTGAGCATTTCTGTTAGATTACCAGAGAGCAACAGTGCTGTGTGGGGATGTACTGGCTATTTCTGCACCAGGGCACTGTTACCTTGCAGAATCATTTCTGCTGAAAGAAAGACATGAAAAATCCAGAGTGATTGTCCTGGGAATCTGTACTGCCACACTTGTGATGCGCTGTAACTACCTCCAGGGGCTGCCTCTCTGCTGTGAGAACTTCCTCTAGCAGCTCTTCAGTCTCCTGTAAAAACCATGGGATCTGAGTAGAAACAGGATGTGCATGACACCAGGCCTTGGATGGTCACATGCAGGCAGTAAATAGGGTTACTTGCAACTGTTTATGTGTGTACAGTTTCCTTGTAACCTTAACCTTAATTAGATGCAACTAAGTTGAGTTTAATGACTGTCTGTGTTTTATGACTACTTCACTTTTATCTATGCTGGATAATTAATTAGACTGGAGTTTTCCCATTCACAATTTCATCATCCTTCTACTTGATATTCTTCTGATATTTGAATTTTAAGGAGTTCAGGTTTTTTGGTTTTTTTTAATAAGGAAAACTTCCTCTGTACTGTGTGTAAATCTAGACAAGGCTGAAATTTGAATGACTGCCATTTAAAACTCCTTGAGAATGGCCTGTCCCTGTATTTTGAGGTTGTATCTTGGTTAGATACAGATAACTGAATCAGGTGGGGTCTAGGCATGAAGATGAATGAGACAGGTTGGTGCATCTCGTGCTGCTTAGGCATGCATGAAGGCGAAGGTGCTGAGGATCTCCTTAGCAGTGTACAAGAGGCAGAAGGCTGGGGACTGGTACCTGCTGGAGGTTAGAATAAGCTGCTATTATCAACTACTTGTCTTAACTGCTCCTGAACTCTAGCTCAATGTACCTAGTCTCCCACTTTTCTGTTGGGCAGCATAGCAAGGAGAAGGGAAGGTCCTTCACTGTCTAGTTCTGTGATTCCTCTACCACTGTCTATAATACAGCTCATCAAATCATATAATATCCTGAGATGGAAGAGACCTCCAAGGATCATCAAGCCCAACTCTTAGCACTGCACAGGATATCCCCAAGAGTCACACTATGTGCCTGAAAACATTGTCCAAACACTTCTTGAACTCAGGCAGGCTTCGTTCTGTGATCACTTCCCTGGGGAGCCTGTTCCAGTGCCCAACCACCCTTGGCGTGAAAAACATTTTCCTGAAGTTTGACCTAAACCTCCCATGACTCAGCTTCATGTCATTTCCTCAAGTCCTCTCACCGGTCACCACAGAGAAGAGATCAGTGCCTGTGCCTCCTCTTTCTCTCATGAGGGAGTTGTAACTTCAATGAGGTCTCCACTCAGTCTCTTCTTCTCCAGGCTGAACAGACCAAGAGACCTCAGCCGCTCCTCATACGGCTTCCCCTACAGACCCTTCACCATCCTCGTGGCCCTCCTTTTCACACTTTCTAAAAGCTTAATGTCTTTCTTATATTGTGGTGCCCAAAATCACACACAATACTTAAAGTGAGGCTGTCCAAGTGCAAAGCAGAGTGAGACAATCCCTTCCCTCAACCACCTGGTGATGCTTTGCCTGATACCCCCAAGGACACGGTTGGCCCTTCTGGCTGTCAGGGCACTGCTGACTCATATTCAACTTGCCACTGAAGAGGACCCATGGGTCCCTTTGTGCAGCACTGCTGTCCAGCCTCTCATTCCCTAGTCTATGAGCACAACCAGGGTTGCTCTGTTCCTTGTACAGAATCCAGCACTTGCCCTTGTTAAACTTCATATGGGAAGGAATCATACCGGATTACCTGGGAGCTGCTGTACTAGAGGCATCTATAAGACATGAAAATGAGGTCTGTGAGCAGGTTATTCTTGTACTTCTATCCTGTTGCTAATACTTGGTCTTCAAAGAGCTGAGTCAATAATTTTCACTGCCTCAATTTTGTTAATTTTAAATAAGTGGGAGTTTATTGACATATGGAGGGTTATAATGGCTTCATACTCAGATAATTGTTATGGTGTTCTTGGTTCTCCTGCGTACACTTCAAGAATGACGATGAAAAAATGGAGATAGGGTTGCAAAGCATGACTGGAAAACTGTAAGATACATCTTCTAGTGAAGGACTTACAGAACTCCATTTGTTTATTGCACAAGGAGGTGACTAGATGAGTGAATTTCACAAGTACTTTTATAGGAAAAATGCTGAGATCTTAAATCCAGAAAGAAACAAGAAGCAAGAGCTGAAAGTTAAAGTTTAAAAGAGAAACAGGTGAGTTTGGCGAATACTGCATTTGTTTATAACAGGGACAGTGGTTAACTGCTGGGATAAACTGACAAGCTCTTGAAGTTTTCAAAAAAAGAATGTGATGTCTTGTTGCAAGATGTACTGTAGCAAAATATAAATTGTTGTGTTGAAGCAGGATTGACAGGGTTTTAATGTATAGCAGATTGAAATAAATGGTCTAGTAGTAATTTCTGATTATAAAACACAGAGTTCTGTGTGCAAAAGAGGCCCCTTCATCCATATGTATGAAGGCAGTAATTTTAAAATAGTAAATACTGAACTATGTGAGGAGATTATACTTCTACAATATTTAACTTTCTTTTTCCAATATACATAGTACAGAGCAGACACATGCAATTTTTATTGATTTAATTTACAGATATAGTAAAAAGAATTCACTTTTGGGTATAAAGGTAGTCATCAAAATCTAAGTGTGATATTACTCAAAAATACCTGTGTTTCCAGCATCCGCAGTTGCTTTCAGTGGTATTTTTGCTGTAATTTTTTTCTTTCCTTCAAGTTAGGTTTCTCATGACAAACTAAGAAACAAAACCAAGCAACAAATTAATCACAGGTCAAAACATGTATTTGAATTTGAAGAAAGGGCTTCCTTCCAGTGTCTCAAGACTGGGACTTGAAGGGCAAACAGTGTATGCATTTTGGATTACGTGTGCTTTTTTCCTTTCAATATCAAAATACAATCTGAAAGTGTAATAAACAAAAGAATTAGTCACATGAGCCCTGCAGTTTAGTTTTATGATTTTGAGGATAACCTTCCTCTGGTTCACTTGTACTTTTAGTTAATGTGACAGTGACTTTATTGTGCTGTGTTTTAAAAAGTGTGAGGGCTCAAGATGGGGCACCCAGAGTTCATTTGCAGGTTTTTTGTTTAAGATAAGAAATGACAAATATTAGAACTGCAACAACCTTGGTTCTACTTTTGTTGTTAATAATATATACTGATAGGAATTCACAGTGCTTTCACCTGTTGCCTGAAGGTTCTCCATCAGACCTATTCTGCAGACGTTCACCACCTTCCTGGTAACAGCTGGTTGACCCACCAGTGTCAAGCATGTAGTATAATTACCCTGACTACTGGAAATGCACTCTCCAGAACTGCTCTGATCTTCATCCTGTCTGCATTTTAGGGCGTACCCTGAACACTGATGTTTTGGAAGTCATGAATGATGCAAACTGCATCTATGGAGCAGGTTTTTCCAGTCTTTTTCACAAATGCGAACAAGGTGCTTGTATGGTGGTTGCTTTGGATGTTTAGAATTTAGGGGAGAATTTTCAATGTAATCCAAAATGTGCTGGATTCTGTGTTTGATAAAAAATTTGGAAGGATCCTGGTACTTTCCATGTCAAATTTGTTGCCTTTTTTATAATAGAAAAATAGTAAAGAGATCTCTCCATTAACAACAGCTGACAAGTTCATTGCAAACTAAGACATAAATATATGGAGAAGAGGGAGGTAGAATTGGCTATGAATAAATAAAAAGCAGAGGACTGATGATTGTAGGTGCATGTGTGTATACACGTACGTGTGGATGCACAAGCACAGAGGTCACTTCAGCTGATGGTTCCTGCAAGATAACCTTTCTGCAACTGAAAAAGCAAAGAATGCTGGCACATGGAGGAAAGTCAGAGGTGAAAACCCCTATATTTTTCATTGTTAATGCATAGCATTTTGAAGAAGAATGAGCAGCAGGGAAGGTTTTGGCTTTGCAAGCAGACATATAAATGTCTGTCCGCTTCTAATGAACCTGCCTTGCTTTCTGCCTGAGTTGTCAGTGTTTGTGCTTCCCTTTTTCCTTCCTAGCTGAACTTCTTTCTTGATCAAAGCTCCTATTTTGTTTTTAAACTTTTCATTCCTGTAAATGACTGGAACCTCTCCAGCAGAGCTTGGCTAAAGCCAAAGGGAACTGGAAGCAAAGAGCAAGGGCAGACATGAGGACAAATTATGGACACTCGGGGGACACTCCTTTAAAGCAGCAAGAAGCAACTCTCCTTCCTCTCTTAGCATTTCAGCTCCTTCCAGACCTTTCAAAGGAGAAGAAAATTTCTTTTTACATCCCAATGCAGGAAGAGATGTCAAGGAGACAGGGAAAGACCTTGGCAGTGCAAATAGCTTAGATG
Source organism: Hafferia zeledoni (assembly GCA_035583235.1). NCBI lineage: Eukaryota > Metazoa > Chordata > Aves > Passeriformes > Thamnophilidae > Hafferia > Hafferia zeledoni. The sequence goes on along the minus strand of JAWWEV010000083.1, from coordinate 84,440,894 downwards.
TTTTTAAAGGATGTGAATACTTATTTTTGGAAAGTTAAAATAATTCATTCATTATGATGTAGGCAGCTGCAACTAAGATTTAGACTGGAATGACAGATTTGAATACAAAAACATTAAGACTCGGCCAAAGGACACTGTCACCTGAACAGTTTATACCCAAATAACCAAGGACAGCATCTCAATATCTGCCTGGCAAGAAGCAACAGGCAGTGGTAGTCTTTTTGCTCTGCGTGACTGAATGCTAAGAAAGGCAATCTGCTCTGTAACTATTTCAGGCCCTTCTTTGCTCTTGCCTTAGGCATGAAGTGTACCAGGCAGGTGAAGAACAGAGTGGGGACACAAGTGCTTTGGTTGTTTACATTTCTGATGCTAGCCTTGTATGACCTGTCTGTCTCAGTTTCTTCTTCTATGAAAGATCCATGGATGAAGGATGAACACTATGATGTCATTGCAAGTGATGATGGCAGTCAACTAAAAAAGCTGGTTAACACTAAAGAGACAAAAAAGTACTCCTTGCTCTTCAGGCACATTTAAATAGGAGCTGTGTCTTAGTAACTTGATCTTACTAATCAGTCATTCACATTTACTCTTTTGACACCTTTATGTTTTCTTTTTTAGCATTGTTTCCTCATTGACCTGTTGAACTATCTCCATTTAAAGAATATTTTACTAGTATTGCTGCATTTTTACTGGCAAGAGAGAAGGAGACAGTCACACTGATGCTAGCTGGAAAGAAGGTCTTTTTCATCATATTAGTGAGATATCTTTCAAAGTGTGCTCCAACTTTTGGATGGCTCCCCATTCCCATATCAGCTTTGCAAAGGGACCTGATGACCTTCTCTCAAAGTCAAGCTAGGCCTGGCATGAAGGAGAAGATCATATATTTATAGGAACGTTGAGATTTATTAGACTGTAGAATTAACCAGCCTTAACTTAAGAAGACATTGTCAGCTTAAATCTCACCCATCGTTAACATCTTGTACAAATAAGCTGTAAAATATACTATGCCTGATAGGGGAAAAAAATCATCTCTTTCTAAGATAAACAAATGCAGGCATTTCCCTGAACTGTGTGAAAACCTAAAGCACAAAAGACTGACTCGATGTTGACAGCAAGTGTCAAACAGAAGTGAAATGAACTTTGTATCTGTGCTGAAAGAAATGCAGTTAGTTTAGCAAGAAAAAAAAGGGGGAAATACTTTCTTTTGGTGAGTAACAGGACTTGGACACCACTGCTACTCTGCAGTAGTTTCACAGTCCTACCTCACTGTATGGGTGTCAGAGAACGGGGGCTATGTCAGCTTATGAATAAAAATTTGTTCCCTATGAACTGTCTTATCAGTGGTCCAGACCTCTCCCATGTTCTGTGTGGTTTGGATGAGCCAGATGCTGTACACAAGCATCATCATTCCACTAGGTCAGCCCTGGTCTAGTTTCATCCTGAAGCAACATCAACAGCAGTGTTGTAGATCAGCTCTGCCGTAGGTCTGTTTTCTGCTGAGCAGCTCTGCCTGGCTGTGGAATGAGGAACTGACCACAGGGCAGCTTGAGGACTAGGTATGTCCACCGAAAAATGCAGGGTCAAGGAGATCCTTTGAGGATACAGTATGCCCTTTAGTCATCACCCAGTAATGTGGCCCTTCTACCATCTGGCGTCCTCACATTCACCTGGGGGTCTCTTCCCCTAGCAAATTGTCCCAAGTCTTCTAGCTGAATAAAGCTTTGAAAGACACCAAGGCTGCAGTTTTTTGTTTCAAAGTGCTGAGCGCTTTAGTAATGGTACTAGGTTGATATTGTTACTGTGAGGGATGGCTCCTCTTGGTATCCTGGTGCTGCCACCTCTTTTTTCTTTCTTTTTTTTATATATTTCATCTGTATCTGCCTTCCCCTCCAAGTGACACTATAAAGAAAGCTGTCTCTCTTCTTGGACTACAGAGTGTAGTAGGCTTGTAATGTTTCTGTTGGCTTTGTTATCCTTCACGGGTATTTCATACATAGAAAAGTACTGGATGCTTTCCCACCAAGAAATGCACTTCCTTATGTTTCTGCCCAAATATACATTAACTCTTCGCTTCAGCCAATGTATTTGTAGGATATTTGAGCTATGCTGTAGGGTCTGTGAATTATTTTCTGACAGTGCTGCCATTATTTGGCAAATTGAACATTTAGTGTGTTCAGAGCAGGATCAATGGGTGTATCACAGTCTGACCATAGGCGAGCCAAGCAGGACTTCCTGAAGGGAAGAATTTGGAGCTACTGAAGGTCCTCTGCTGCTAAAATACCTAAGACTGATGTTACCCTGACAACTGTAGAGAGGACATGATCTGTCCTGGCTTGGATTTGGATGTTACTGTGATTCCTGTCCTAGACTGGTCTATCAAATCATCAATGAAATACTTGTTTTTCACTAAGAACTGGAAAGATGAATGTTCTGGGTTTTCCCTCAACAGGAGAAAGATATTTTTATGCACAGAGTTCAGTTCTCAGCCCTATCATAGACTGTGAATGACCTTGGGTAGGTGCTTAACTTGCCTGTAAAATAAAGAGAAGATCCTGTCTGTTGTCCAAGAAGGACTGTGAGGGTAAAATGACTGTAGCTCTTCAACAACAAAGCAACATTATGTGTATATATATATATATATATATATATATATATATATATGCTATTGAAACCTATGTAGCCTGTATATAGCACATGCATACATGTATGGGTGGAGGAGGATAAGGACCACAACAGAGCTATTCGGCCTTTATGGTTGAGGTTTCAATTCACTGCATCCATGACATTTCTGAAGGAAGTAGCCATCCTTCCAGTAGAAAATTATTTATGCTCATACTTGAAAAGTGTATGTAATTATCCCTTATGAAGTAGCTCATCCCTTTGGTTAGCCTTAGATCACTGGTGTTGAAAACTAATGACAGATAGGAATATACTTATAATACTTTACGAAGATACGGATCTGCCCTCTCAGTGAACAGATATAAAGAAGAAGGACAAAAAAAGGGCTGTCCTTTTAGTTCTGATTTTCACATCAGAGAAACGGTTTTCTCCAAAGCTTTGTGGCAGATCACATTTTAAAATTTAATTTTAACCTCTTTCCAAAATGAGAAGACCCTATGACCTGTTGCTGGGCAGAGAGCTGATAGTCTTTGAAGCAGCACTTAGCAAGCTTGGGGTCAAATTCCAATGGCCCTGTAGGAAGCCTATAGCTTCCAACTGTGAGACTTGGCCTTCAGAGGTATTTGCCAGTAGACATCTGAGTTCCCTGTGGAGAACAAGGAGAAGGTTCTGAAGAGGCTAAGTGGGTTGGCTGCTGATAGGCTCCCAAGAATTTCTTCAGGGTATGTTCTTTGTTGGGTTCACCATTTCATGTTCAGATCTGTGTGCAAACTCGTTTTTCTCCATTTGAAAACAATCTTCTGTATTCCCAGCAAACAACTTGTGATACACTGAAATGGACCAGAGACGCCCAAAATTCACAGTAACATGTAGTCTAGAAATGCGCCCTTTTACTTATGGATAAGCTCTCATTAGATAGATGTGTGGTTGTGTTCTCAAGGCATCCCTTGCTGTTTGTCTTGATTTCTTAAGTAGATGATTTAGATAGGAAGAAGCCAGCTGTTATTTTTCCAGGGTTTCCTTAGGTGCAGAGAGAGTAAAAGTTGAAAGTTAATGTCAGATTACTTTTGCTGTTGTGTGGCACTTGTTCAGAGTGACAACCCTAAGAAACATGTTGTTTTCTGTAGCTGTGAGTTCATGTTGGCATTTTCCTTTTGTAATGGTTTCCTATGGTTATCATATTCCTTCCTCTTCAAATTTGCAGTTTAAATTATACCATTGCATACTTACATTTCCTTCTCAGCCTCTTTCTGCTAATGAAGAAGCAGAGAAGCCATCAGGTTGTTCCAGAGAGGATGAGCATGAATTCTAATTTGATTCTAGCATAGCTGACTTTGTACATGTCAGCACATTTTTATCCTTACAGTGAGACCTCTCCCCTCTGAATGCAAGGACTAGAGAAATCAGAGGTACTTTCCCTCTAGGGCTGTCTGAGAGCTTTTCTTGGTCTGCAACAAAACGGAAAAAGATGCCAAGAACAGAATTTATAACCAGAAAAGACAAATGTGTATTTCAAATTATGTATTTTATTTGAAATAGAAGTAGCCTAGATCTTAACATGACAAAGACTTATCTCTGAAGACATGACTGATTTCAGAGTGTCACTAATATGGAAAATGCAAAACCTTGCTGGGAGACAAACATAGAACCATTCTGAACAAGTGTCTGTCTGTGCTGTGATTTCTTAAATTCACTATGGAAACTAAGCTCAGACAGTACTTCTTCACCTCTTCTGGCCAAAAGTATATCACATGTTTAGCAAGAGCTCTTTAAAACTATTTTTGCACTCCTCTTCTAAATAGCACTTTTTGGGTTAAAAAATCCCAAACGGACAAAATCTATATCACAAAAGATGACAAATGCATAAAAAACACTGTTGCATGCTGCAGCCTGAAGCTGCTGGTAAGTTGTCCCAGTCAGTGACTAGTTGTTGAACCTGATGGTAGGAATTACTATATTGTCTCCAACATGGGTAAGAGTCCACTAGAAACATGTGTGTTCCCAAATGATTTCTTTCATGAGTGCCAGAGGCCTTAAAATTCTTTCTTATTTCCTCTCTCACAATTTAGTGATGTAGCTTTCTTATGTCCATATACACAAACCTTTGAAGAAATCATACAGCATTTAAATAAATTATGGTGTGGGGTTTTTTTTTAATTGCTTGTTCAATTTTTGTTTTGTTGTTTTGGGGGTGGGTTGGTTGGTTGGTTGGTTGGTTGGGGGTTTTGTGGTATTTTTTTGCTGTTGTTGTTGGGTTTTTTGGGAGGGTTGGTTTATTTTTTTCCTAATAAAGTCCATCACAACTCTAATCACCTAATCCAAATAATGTTTTAGATTTCTTTTTGTTAGAGGTACTTATTGCTTTCATCCCATCAAGTTCCTAAAATTATGAAGTGCTTCTGCCATAGCACATATAATATATTCTGCCACTGTAGTGCCAAAATCAAAGATTTCCAGGAAGTCCTTGCTTACTGTAGCCTAACTGTCTTATTCCTCTTTTGGTGCTGAGTTTTATCCCCTTGACGCAAACTCTTTGGGAGCTCAAGTGAGCCGACAAAATACAGAGTTGTACTGAGAATTGGCAATGCCTATGGCATACACCTGTACTTTCTCACTATCTACTATACCTTCAGTGCACCTGACTGTGGTCCCACAGCCCTTCTGGCAACACGTTGGCTTTTTCGGACTTGGTATATACACCCATGTTGTAGCCTTTACCCCCTACCCTTACAATGCCTTAAATAACAGTGTAATAACCAGTGTGATTAAAATGCAGGAGCAAGGTATGCTAGGTAATTTCCTCGTGCTGTGGGAAAACTAGTGTCAGGCAATTTCTTGTGTTCTTAATGATAATTGTTCTCCTTCAGTTTCTGTCCAGGCTGATATTTTAACATCTTCTAGCAAGGTAGATTGTTTTACTTCCTGTGGTTTTCCTGATTGCACAGAGGTTTTTTGGTATCATGCCCTGGACATTTTACCCATATCCTGTTGTTGAGGAATGATTTTCCCACTGTTGCCTTCACTGTTTGTTATATTTGGCAGAAGGCCCCGGTGGTACTTTAGTTTAGCTAAGACTTTTTTCTGCCTTGTTCATGAAACCTTAGAAGCATAAAACAGATTTGATGACTTGCCTTTCTCAGGCATTTATTGAATTTTCCCTTACCCTGAGTTTTTGTGATTTGGTCTGTCTTCTAATTGCCAACACATTGAACAGATTTTTTTCCTTGTTTGTATTGAACCCTTATGCTTTGGGGGGTTTTTGTTGGTTGATTGGTTGGTTATTTGTTTGTTTGTTTGTTTGGTTTGGTTTTCTCTTTTTTTTTTTTGTTATTGGTTTTTAGTTGGTTGGTTGGTTAATTAGTTGGGGGGTTTTTTGAGTAGTCACATTTGTAGTTTCTAATGATAGCTGGATATTTGTAAGATACGTCATTAGTTATGGGAGCAAATTCTCTTTTTCCAATTCCATGTGTTTTTATTCTCCCTAGTGATCCCATTGCAAACAGTTACCAGAAGCCTTGTAGGTGTACAGCTCTGCATTCCAATGACTTGTCAGAGTACAGCCTGGTAGATAATCATAACCACCTTGCAAGATGCAAGTCAACTGTCTGTATGATAAGCCAGTCAGGGTGTGCTATGTCTTCTGAGGCTCCTGGTTACAGAATGGAAATAATTTGTGAGATGGGGTCCACCTGTTTTAATTTTGGTGATCTGTTTCAGTCTCCTGTATTCTTAAGCAGATCTAGTATCCATGGTCATGTGCTAGGACAGGGACTGCTGAGCACTTCATTTGTGCTGATTTAAAAGAGCCAGTATGATGAAAAGTGAGGAATTAAGTCTCATTCATCTCATAAACATTTATCAGTGTGAAGTTCCCTTCCCTATGTCGTCATTTCTTATGTCTGGGTGTGCTGCTTCTATAGGACAGCTTCTTCTAGATGAATGATCAGATATCTTGATTTTTGTTCTCCCTCCTCTTATTTCTTTTTTTTCGTTTGTTTGGTTGGTTTGTTTGGGTTTTGGTTTTGGGGTTTATTTTTGTTTTCACTAATGAAGATATGACAGCAAGAACAGCTTGTGGTCCAAGTGATTGAATACTATTGGGCTCATGAAAGCACAACTGAAGATAGCCTAGCTGAGGTAGCCATGGGCTATAACCAGATCATTAAACTTTCATTTTTATTTTCCAGTCATGTCATTCTAATTGAATAATCTGCTTGGAATCCTTTTTGAAGTGATTTGAACAGAGAATTGAGACATGCCAGAGAGTAGATTAGAGACATTGTATTTGGAACGACTGAAAAGAACATGTGATAAAAAAGAGAAACCCACTCCTAGTAGGAAAAAAACCTAGCTAAATGAATGCAATGAGAAACTTCTTTCTTAAAAGGCATAAGACAGAAAAAGAAAAAAAAAAAAAAGAAACAGAGAAATAAGGTAGGCTAACAGTATCTAGTCCCACTTTGGCAAGAAACAAAATCAGTTCAACAATTAAGTGCTTTAATTAAGATCCAAACCAGTGATATTTGACATCAGTTGAAAGGGAAAAAAATAACTCAAATGTTCCAAGCAATGAAGCAAGAGGAAAGAAACCCCATACTGAGAATCATTAAGACCTAAAAGTAATTCATCACAGGCGCAACTAACCTTATTACAGGAAAGTTGCATTGTCTTCATGGTGCAGGCATTGATTCCAAGCTAGGAAATAAACACGAAAGCGTCTTTTGTAGTAAAAACAAAAATATTAAATTGCTCCTGAAAATTGTAGCTGTGCTGTTTACTCCACCAAGGAAGAATAATGAGACTGTTGAGGGAAGTCCAGCCAGCCAGCATAAGGAGTGTATTTTGTTAAATTCTAATTAAAGACTAATTTCTGCTGAACACTGTCCAAGCAGTGAATTATTTATTAAAAAGAGGAAGCCCAGGGGAAAAAAAGCAAAGAGCCCAGATATTTCTCTTTAGCTGTCAGAAGCCACCCCAAATTTTAGTGAGTTATGGTCCAGGTTAACTGCTTAGTTACCATATTTACTTGCCTGGTAGCATAAAAAAGAGCTCTGCCTTCTTCCTGCTGGGCTGTCTTGTTTGCCTGTTAGATAAGGGCCTCATTCAGTTCCATGCATAGATTAATGCATCTTGCCAGAATGTAGAAAAGCTAAGTAGATGGGCTAGAGACAACACTGTGGCTGGTGGAGATAGTCCAGGACTAGCAAAGTCAGTGCCCAGCTCAGACTGGCAAAGTGATGAACCCAAGCTGGCTTTGTGTACAGCCACTGTAGTGCCTGTGCTATGTTTTTCTTGGTGTTTCACAAAACCCAGGTTCTCCAGTTATTCTCACTATCTTTTATGTCTGTATGCTACTTTCTGAATTGATGTTTGATAGACTGCAATTCCATGAAGAGATAACCTGAACAGGCAAAGCAAAGATAGTCCGAACTGAAGTGAAGCAAAACCAGAAACATCATCATTCATCCCAGTTCTGATCATTAATTGGCAGTTCACAACAAACTTGGCCTTAGTTTGCCAGACCAAAGACACATGTGAATTTATTGGGTAGTTTGAACTAAATTCTTATGATGAGAACAACCACCATTTCAAGTAAAATCATGACAACAGCTGAGCCTCAGAAAACTTCAACTTGGTTGTGACTTTCCTTCAAACTCTAGGTGGAAAGAAATATGGGGAACTCAGCACTGAGATTTCATGGTGAGTACAGACAAGAATAAGTGGGATTTCCAGACAAACACAGGTGAAGGAGCAGCTTGTAGAGCAGGGGGTGTGTGCTGTGTGCCCTTTAGGATTCTGGTAGAACTAAGTATTTGGGACAATTTTGTTAAAACTTTATTTGGTTTAGAAGGTGGATTTGATAGAAGTCTGGGGTTTCCCTACTAACCTAAGTGGAGAGCTGTCCATCCTGCCACAGACTGGGGTGGTGGGATGAAGTTGCTTTGAAAGTCAGTAGGCATGGAAGACATACTGTCCTGGACTGCCTTCTGTTGTATGAATATGGTTGAACATACTGGTGTTACTGTGAAGACCTTGAGCCTGCTGCATTACTAAGAACATCCTGCAGACAAGAAACCTCTTGCTCAGTCAGAGTTGTGGTTGCTTCTGCTGGGATAGGTAGTAGGATACTTCAAAAATTTGGGCTTCTTCGGTGTCAAGAGACAGGCCTGCCTGTAATTTGACTCTTTCAGTCCCAGTCAATGGGATATAATTAGGAGAGCAGTCTTTTAATGAAATACTAATGCTGGCCTTAGCAGACCTTTGCAGATGTTGAGGGAAAGGCTAGGGCCAGGCCTGCCACTGAAGTATCTGGTTCATTATTTGGGCCTTCCAATTTCTGATTGTTTGCTCTTTTCTTTGCATAAAAGAGCTGTTCATTTAACCCCGGGATTTTTTGCATGCAGGTGTGCATACTGCTTATCATGAATACTCTTGTGGTGTAATTTAATTCCAGAATGAAAACCATGCATTTTTTAAAGAACTTTGGAAGTCAAACTGCCTAGAAGAAAGGTTAGTACAAGACAGAAAAGAAAACTGATAAAAAGTCCACATGCTTGAATAAAAATGCAAATAAGTTGATTGATAAACCAGTCAAGGAGGCGAAGCCATATTTTTGCAACTTGAAAACTGAACAGGATCATCCAGTTCAGTGTTGGAGAAGCACAGATCATAAGGGTCAATTCATTTTCAAAAGCAGAGTCCATTGGAACTAGAAGTTTAAGCATCTTTCCCTACAGATAGCTCCCCATCGATGGGGCAGTTTCAGGGACCTAGAGCTGCTTTTGAACTTTGCTCTCCCCAAGCTGGTTCTGTCAGCAACAAGGTCCTCTGACTCTGATAAATGTTCAGAAAGTAGGCAATCATTCTTCCAGTTTTCAGGAGTTTAGTCAGATCAAATAGATTTCAGTTAGTGCATGCTTACAAAGAATCTTTCACAACAAACAGATCCTTTCCAAAGCACCAAGAGTGGTGTGACACTCGAGCTACACATCTTTTGTATTACAGCCTAATTGGCTAGAATACATACTGGGAGAGTGTGTGACCAGGATAAACTCCTTTCTCAGCCTGAAGGAATTTCAACTTTTGTTACTCATCTACCAGAGCAAAGGAAGTGCTGAGTGGAAGCTGTTTTCCCAGCCTGAATCAGGTCACTGTGCCATCAACAGGGCTAGTATACAACTGAACATGTAAGAGTCTTTGATCAAAAGAGGGAGAGCACAAGGGGGGACATTGCTGTCGTAATTAGGGCATTCTCTGTGGTTGGGATTATGCTCCTGTTTGCTTCAGTGACTTTGCAGAAGGAGGAAGCAGAACTCATGATCACCAGCAGGACTTAATGGGCCAGTTTTTGCAATCTCCTCTGTACTGTGGCCCAGATTGCCAGGAAAATTCCCCCCATTTATCCATATTTAGCAAGTGTGTAAGGTGCATCTTGAGGAGGCAGAAAATATAAATTTGAATCCCTTAGGCTCAGATAAGTATTGGCCTCAAGTCTCCTACTTGCAGACTTACTCTTTTAAGAGGGACACGATTAAAGGTAGCTCACTTTGACCCATTTCTCCAAGGAAGACAGTGATCCTTGCTTATGTTCTTTCTTTTTTCTCCATATGTAATAGAGATTTGTATTTGGAGTACATCACGTAAATAATACTGTGTAGTCCATCAAGCAAGTTTTTGAACACTTAACATGGAAAAAATGTGAATATATGTCCATTTTGCTGACACATTTCCGGAGGTCCCTCCTTAGAGTTTCTGACCTCTCTACAAGAATAAACATGTTGAAAGTTACATGAGTGAATTTGAACTTGATTTGTGAGATCTCCAACTCTGGTTTTGACTATATTTGTGCAAAAAATGTCTGCTTGTGAGGTTCAGAGAAAGGATGATTCTGTGGATATTGTTCATATAGAGCTAATTAGCAGCAGAAGCAAGTAACTTCACCGCTACTGGTACACAAAAGGTTTGCAGAACAACAGTGTGAGAACAGAACTAATAGAGAAAAGCATCAAAATGCTTGAGAGGGAGGGAAGAAGGGAGGGAAAGAGGTCTGGCAGAAGGAGAAACTTGACACAAAAAGTTTTGCTGCTGTAAAGTTTTAATATAAAATATAAAACCTCTCCAGACTGTGACAGCTCCCTTAATCCACAAACAAGAAAGTGATTTTTAAATGAATGTCTCTTCACTAAAGCCAACTAAGAAAACTTTTTTTCTGTTTTCACTCAGTAGACTTTCCTTATGAGTTACATTATGTGTTTTTGACAGATGGTGTTTTATTGATTGTGATTAGTGTGTTTCTGTGTGGGAGTGTGTACACAAGCCAGGCTTCAGATTGCATTTCTTTTGGGGCTGCTACTTTTCTTTCAAAGAATTGGCTGAATATATAGTAGATATAAAGAAAAGAGTAGATACTTTAATAAACACAAAGAGTTATTTAAAACCATGACGACAACAAAAACAAAAGAAAAAAGGCAAGGAGAAAAGTAGAAATATATAACTATTTATAAATATTACAAAATCAGGAAAGATTGAGTATTTTCTGGAAAAGAAGTAATTTTATACAACCTGCACACCTTGAGACAGAAAAATTAAACAGGGTGGAAATGTTATTTCAGATCATAGAACCATAGAACAGTTTGGCTTGGAAGGGACCTCAAAGATCATCTAATTTTACCCCCTATGCCATGAACAGGGACACCTTCCACTAGACCAGGTTGCTCAGAGCTCCATCCAGCCTGGTCTTAAACAATTCCAAGAATGGGACATTCCCAGGTTCTCTGAGCAACCTGTTCTGGTGCCTCACCACCCTCACAGAGAAGAATTTTTTTCCTAATATCCATTCTAAATCTACTCTCAGCCTGAAGGCATTCCACCTTGTCCTGTCACTACATGCCCTTGTAAAAAGTCCCCCTCCATCTTTCTTGTAGGCTCCTTTCAGTTACCAGGAGGCCTCAATTAGGTCATTCTGAAGTCCATTTACTAGATCATGGCACTCAGTGCCACGTCCAATCTCAGTTTAAAAACCTCCAGGGATGGTGAATCCACCACCTCTCTGGGCAGCCCCAGCCTGTATTGATACCTGGGGTTTGCCCTGACCCAGGTGTGGCACCTGGCACTTGGTCTTGTTAAACCACACAAGATTCCCATGGGCCCAGTTTTCAATCTTATCCGGGTCCCTCTGGATGGCATCCCATTCTTCAGGTGTGTCAACTGCACCACTCAGCTTGGTGGCATCTGCAAATTTGCACTTGCACTTCTGATCCTCTTTTTCCTAAAACAATGGTTTATATATATTAATAAATCAACTTTTTGATTTGCTCAAACTTTTGAATAAGCAAATGAACTGGGAGAAGAGGAGACTTAAAGTTCTTACCATTTTCACTGAAGGGACCTCTATCTTACTAAAATATGTTGATTTTGTTGTAACACTTCACAGCAAGAAGTCTAAAATTATTTTAGCAGGCCATCTAGATACAGTTCTTAGTATTTATTTAATTGTACTTTGAATGTATGACTTCATACAAAAGGTTTGACTGTGTGAAAGTGAAATAAAATATTTTAATGTCTTTGAAACAAATATTTCTTTGAGGTTTTCTAGCTAGGGGATCTGGCTACTTCAGTTTTCAATCTGATGTGATATTTAGAAAATTTCACTATCATGGCTTCTTGATAAGCAGAATGCCATTTTCCAACTACCATTAAGTAAAAGTGAGAATTCTGTATTACCAAACCAGATACATTTCTGTGCGAAACAAATTAATGATCTAATTAGCATATTTTATTTAATAACTTTTGCAAAAATGGACATGCCCTTAGATTGTTTCAAGTTCTGGATACCTGACTCTCAGCAATAAGGAGAAAAGTGAGTACATTATTTAAAATACAATTCAATGTAACTGCCGGAGAACATTCCTGATTTTCTCTAATGATCTGGTATTAAGATGAACTTAATTTCAAAGTTTGAAAAAGTTAAAGACTGAAGGCGGGGCCAAGGAAGATCGTTCTTATACCAGCAGTAGCTGTCGCCTGCTTAGAGATAATAAAAAGATCCTCTGGAATTTAAAACTATACTTTGTCTCAGCTTAGGTACCTGCAAGCTTTATGTGTTTGAATTCATTCTTTGTATTCACAAAACTCAGTTAATTGGGCTAAAAGCCTGTTTTATTAAAGAAAAAGTATCAAATCTTGACCAAATATTTGTGGTAAAAATATGAACCAGATGTAATCTTTATATGTACAGTTTTTTGAGGTTTTCTTAAGAGCTTGGACAACATGCAACAGTGCTTGAACAAAACCTTTCTAAACAGGAGAGCAAAGTCCAGGGTTAACAACGCTGTCTGAAGGGGAATCCCGGGCTAGTGTCCCTGAGCCATGACCAGCGCACCTGGCTCGGGATGCCGCGGGCACAGCCTGGCCTGGCTCGGGATGCCGCGGGCACAGCCTGGCCTGGCTCGGGATGCCCCGGGCACGGCCTGGCTCGGGATGCCCCAGGCAGAGCCTGGCCTGGCACGGGATGCCCCGAGCTCAGCCTGGCACGGGATGCGCCGGGCACAGCTTGGCCTGGCTCGGGATGCCCCGGGCACAGCCGGCGCCGAGTGCTGTCCCGGCTCCCGCGGTTCCTGTGCCGCTCCCCCAGGGACACGGCTCGGGCTCCGAGAGCTCATCCCCGGCCCTGGCGGCGCTGGAGCCTCCGGGCGCTGCCGCTGCGGAGCCGCAGGTGCCGAGGGGCGCCGAGCAGAGCCCGCCGGGTGTGCCGGGGCTGGGCCGGCACCAGGCGAGCTCCTGCCCGGGCACAGGGGGAGCTGCTCCGTGTGGGGCTGCCGGCCCGGCCCGGCCGCTGCTCTCCTGCTGGGGCCGTGCTCGGCTCCGGGACGGGGCTGTGCCATCCGCGGTGTCCTGAGCCTGCCCGGGGCAGGGATGTGCTCTGCGGGCTGCTGATGCTCCTCCTGCCGCCGCTGTGCCCTCAGCACCTGCCCATGGAACAGCTCTTTGCCACCGTGGCCTTCCGACACACCTCGGGACACCTGGCCTTGGCTGCAGTCTTCCCAAATCTCCAAGGGCACTGCACATTTTAGATACCTTAGGACAGTTCTCTGTGAATACTGCATTCCCCGTCCTCCTCCTCAGCCAAGGTCCCTGGTTCAGTGGGGCGTGGGACTCAGGTCACTCCAGTGCCTTCTGTGTGCTCGGGCTCGGGATGGCATCCAGCCCATCCAGACCTGTCAGCTCTGCCTACCCAAGGTGGAGAAGTGTGTTCCCCTGGCAGATGAGAGAGGAGATAGCAGGGTTTCTTTAGAAGTCCTTCCTCAACATGAGGACGATTTCCTGTGTAACCCATGCAACCCCATCTTATCCTTGGCACTCTTCTCCCTGGGTCTCTCTTTGAGCTGCCAAGACCACGTCAGCCCTCCTGCTGCTGGAGCTCCTTGTCCTCCAAGCTGTCCTTCTGCCATGGCAGGGTGGCTTTGCTTTGCAGAGCCCTGTGCTTGGGCAGGTCCAGCTGCTCCTCTGCAGCCCCTGTGCAGCTGTAGTCCTGCTGGACACAATAGTCCTGTGGCTCCGGGTGTTGTGAAGCAATGTGGGCAGGGCAGCAGTGGCAGCCTGTCCCCATGGAAGGACGAGGCCCTGCCTGTCCCAAGGCACTGCATGTTGCTGCCCACGGCCCACATGTGGGAAGGAAAAGGACGAGGCATGGGATGGAGGTGGCAGTCCCTTGGCAGCTTGGGTGTTGGCATTCTCCTGTTGCCTGAAAAGTCTGTAAAAAAGACTCCCAGCCAACTTTTGGTAGGAGATAAGAGAGCAGTGGCTTTAATGAGCACCCAGGCTCACCCAGGAATACAACAACACACACGTGGGCGAGCTCTAATTTCCATGGCTTTTATAATATGATCTATCCAATCATTACTTTACACATCTCTAGTTCAATTTTTTTCCACCCTAGTCCTACCCCCTCAGGATTTGAATCTGGGGTCAGTGAGACCTCCTCTTCATTAGTCCTCTTATTCCTCAGACTTCTGGAGTTCTTCCAGTGTTCTGACTTCTGGGTTACTCTGCCCTGTGCTTATGTCTCCTTTTGATATTCTTCAACCTTCTGCCTTGAAAAAGAGACTAAACAGCTAAAGGAATTTGAGCTTACTGATCTAGGACAGAGGTAACAACAGAAAGACATTAAACTCAAGATGCTAGAAATATTAGCACACTATATCTGCTTTTGCTACAGCTACCGTATTCCTAAAATCTATATAATGTGAAAATTAAAGATCAAAACCCCTTCCTGCATCACTCCAAAAGGATCTCTGTGTCAGTCTTTAGCATTCCCTGCTGCAGCCCTGCCAGGGTCCGGGGGGAACCTGCCTCCTGAGGGAGGTGCTCTCCCAGGGCTGTGCAATCCTTCAGTGCCCCCATGGCCGGGGGGGGACCCACTCTAGTTTTGCAGCTAAACAACCCTCTTCTACTGATGCACTGTTTAATCAACCACTGTGTGTTTGTGGGCAGTGCCTCTCTCACAATATGCTTGCAGAGCATCCAGGCTAAGTCTGGCAAACTGCCATGTTTTCTGGGGCTCTTCCATCACTCTTTCCTTTTGTATCTCAAAGTTTTGGTCACTCAAATACCCAAGTGTTTGACAAGGCACTTTTGATTCCTCAGCTGGTATAAAAGAGGGTATTCCAAAACTCCATTTAAGCTCAAGACTGTGCTTCTGTTCTTGCCTTGATCTCAGTTGCAGGGGTTCCTGGCTGCAGATCTCTCTCTACTTCATCTTTTACCTTTGGCTGTACTGCTGGACACCTGGTTTGTTCCCTTGCCATGTCTGGGGCTGGCAGTGGAGCCTGTTCAACACGTGGCTCAGGTTCTGTGGGACTGCAACCTTGGTTAGTGATGCTTCCTGTACTGGGACCACCACTTGGAGAGCAGTCAACTTTTCTGCTCCTTGACTTTCTGTCCTTGTAGGTTTTTGCTTCCTTCCTCTGTCAGTGTGATTAATGATAATGATGTGTGGGGAGTAGCATCGTCTCCTTGGGGTTTTTTTGGAAATCAAATAAGTGATGGTGGTGGTAATGTATTTTTATGTGACTGTGGTCAGAGATGTACTAATCCTTTTGTGAGATGGTGTAGGATGTGTAGAAGCTCTGGAAAGGATCGAAGAGAGGCAGCCCATTTTGCAGCACTGTGGTTTTATATTGCTGTTAAGTCCATTGTCAGGCTGCATCTTGCTCTCATTCCCACTTTGGGAGCCAGGCACTAGAAGTTAAAGATTGCAGCCTCTAGTACATGCACACCTAAGCCCTTTATCAGATCCAGCCTTCAGACTACTATATAAAGCTGTTTTAAGGTTCCAAAATGTTTTTGTCAGCATCTTCAGTCCTCAGCCAGCACTCTGATTGAGAATCTAATTATGGCCAGTAGAGGGTAAATTTGATGAGAGATGTTGCCTCTGAGTCTCCAAAGGCATGCCTTGCTGCTCCAGCACTGTCAATGCTGCAGTGCTCTTCTGCCTCTCAGGATTTCCCTTGTCTTACAGTGCAATTGTGTCTTTGCTAAACAAGCAACACTACAGATTCACAATTACTATACTGGTCTTATCTCCAATTATCAGCAATTTGGTTTTATAGAGATTTTCCCATTTTCAGGAGTAGATTCTCTGATTTATTTTCCTGTCTTGTGCAGCCTCACATTTACTCAGTTTCTGTCCTCTGAGGCTTTTCTTTCCTTGAGCATGTGAGAAAAACACATTAAAAAATCCCTACAGTTTGCTTTGAAAGACTTGGAGAGAGTACATTGATTGAAAACTCTCTGGTACTAGGTTAATTCAGATACTGCAGACATTCCTCAAGCACATCTCATAAAAACCTGCCTACTCTAAAGAAACAGTAGATGGCTTATGTATTGCCTTTATTATAACTGATGTGGCACAGTGTTTGGTTTATGCTTCTCCTGTCACTGGCTAAACTTGCTGAATTTTATTCAGGCCGTGAAAGCATCTGAATGACTCAAGAACCCGTGTCTGCTCCGAAAGTACTTTTGAAAATTTCACTGATAATTTCCAGTTGTTTTAACTGCCTGACCTGTGTTTGAATTATGTAAATCCACCATTCTGTTAAACCCAGCTTGTTTTTATCTAACCTTAGTCATAATCTGGCTACCAAGTCAAATTCAGTTTTATTTTACTTTCCATGGCTAGAGGGAGTATTTCTGCTGCAAGTATTTACTATTTTAGCATTAATGTGTCCCTCAGTCTGTTAAACATTTTATCTTTAATATCCATGCCTTAGAAAAAGCCCTCCCAAATGCCTACATCACAATTTGCATCTGTAGCATTTCCTTCCTAGCCTGTCTGGATGGGACTTTTCATTCCTATGTTTCAAATAGTGACTGGCACTTTGATCCTTCTTTGTTTCTTGGGCATTTTTGCATTATGACAGCTTTTGTGATAAGAAACATGTTGTTGCTTGAATATCTTTTGAGGGTTTTTTCCTTCCATTTGCTTAAAAGGAGTTTGAGGGTGAATAGCTTAAACTTGTGTGTCTGATTTTCATTGGTCAGATGTTTAACTTCTGCTTAGCATGGACACCTAAAAAAGATGGAGACATAGATCCAACATGAAAGTATTTAAAATGTATCTGGGAAGCAGAACAAAGCAGAATGCTGTGAGAAGAGAGAGACATACCACCCCTTGTCTGTTCATTTGCCAAACTAGGGTGAGCAGGTTTTCAAAGTTAAATATGTACATTTGAGCTATTCCCTCTCCTCTCTTTTATAACAAAGGGCAAAAAAAGGCAATTTCCAGAATAAAATTCATCTCAGCCAAAGGTATGAGCCTATTCCCACCATCCTCCTTAGCAGTCATGAAGTTATAACAGGTATGGGCAACAATGTCCTTATGCAGTTCCTCTGGAACTCAGTGAAGTTTTCTGCCTCGCTGTCAGTGAAACTTATCTGGCAGTAATAATCCTGCTAAAGAGAGTTGTTACTCTTGTAGATGTTACTGAAAAATTAGCCATACAAAAAAAAAAAAAAAAGGCAAAACAAACAAAAAAATAAAATACTAAATTTTAGTCAGATTTTCTTCTGACCACAGGCCCTGAAAACTGAAGTCCTGATATTAGTCTGTCGGGGGCATGTACATCAATCTGGGCTATGTTTTTCTGGGGCTGCTGTGGTCTTGGACAAGTTTGGCTGTTTAGGGTTTATGTCAGTTCAATCAGGCATCTAAAGGGACTTCACTGAATGTGGATTGATTTAAAAGTAAAAACATTCTTCTTGTTTTAGGAGAAGCCATATTTTGAGTAACCTCATCTGCAGTCAAACAGGCTGCCTAGTTTCTGGAAATCCTTTCTTGTTCTGTTCAGTATTGTGGAAGGTCTGTGCCCTCAACAACATGATTTGACACCAGCACTTGTGATGAGGAGGAATTTTTATGTGTTGACAGCACTAACTCCATTTCTGTTCATTGCTTTTTCAGAAACTGTTTTGGTTAATTGTTTTTATTTGCCTTATTCCACTGATCACTTCAGAAGCCATTTAATAAAGAGATGGTAGGAAATTTAACTTCATTTCCTAATCCTTAAGCCACTAGGTTTTTTTGAATTTGTGAAAGGATACTATTAATCTGTATTGGGAACTTATGTTGGCTGGTTTCATTAGCTGTTTTGACAGTGCAATTATTGTCAAAATTGTTACAACAAACAGACATTTTAGGCTTTAAAACTTGCATGCAGCAGCTTTAATTTCTAGGGCTTCTGGAGCAGTTAAGTGTTCCAGTAAGCTTGCTGCATCACAGAGAGATCTGTAGAACCTGAAACAAAAACCTGTTAAAAAACACAAAAAACCTGAAACCTGTTAAAAAACACAATCTCTAAATCTTGAATATTTGAAAGGGTCTACCTTAAGTTTTTATTCTGTGATTGCATTGGAATGCCAGGACCTAATGAAACACTCTCCTCTGCTGTCAGTATCAACCAGTAGCAACTGTCTCTGCTCAAAGGGACAGGTTGATTCCTTCTCTCTTGTACATAAACAGCTGTTTTGTGATGGCAGAAAGCACTTTCTGATTTTTATGCAGTATACGTAAAATTGCACCATTAATGGTTGGCATTGCTAAATTTTCACCCCTACTTAATAGCATGTAGGCTGCCATGTCTTATGAGTGTATAGTATGGCCTGTCCTTTCACTTTATTAAAAAAAATACAGTTTACGAGATCAAATAGACATGAGGCAACAGAATCTTCTTTGTTGCCAGGGCAGAGGATCATGGCAGGGGTTTTATGGTACCACAACTGCAAAAAGCTGCTGAAGGCCACACGTAACCAGCGGCAAACACAACTCCAGTTAGCTGCAGAATTCTGAAATTCTTGCACTGAATGAGCTTGACTGCTTACAGCTGTGAAGGACATCTCTCACTAATACTCAAAACTTAGTCCTCTCTAGATCTTGATGCCTCTTTCCAGCTTTCTGGGGCCTTCATTCTGCCTCTCAAAATGTAGAGGCTATTGGAAGCTTTCTATATAGGCAGTGCTTTCTGGGCACTGTTGGAGTGCCAGTGAAAGGAAGATCTGGGAATACAAAGCTCTGTTTTTACATTTCTGTGTTTAGTTATCTAAACATAGCACTCTTAGGGCAAGGTCTTTTACATCACTGTAGAAATGCATAGTTAATATTCAGTTGTTGAGTATCATCAACAGTGGAGAAGGAAAACAAGGATGACAGAGGAACTTTTGAAGAAAAACAGTCGGTCAATTCTTTCTCATTGATTCCTCTAAGTGGAAGCATTTACTATCAGTGTGACAGTTTAACAACATTATGCTTAATTATGCTCTTCACTGTGTTGTAAATCTGCTTCAGTGTGTGGGATAGCACCACCACAGGCATTGCTACACATTTTTAACATGGCCTGTAGATAAGGGCTATCATAATTTTTTTCAAGGTGCTCTTCCTAAAGAACACCCAATGTAGAGTCTTCTCTTTGAAGCTCCAAGTCCTGGAGTGGCTTTCCTATTAGAGCAGATCAGGAGAGCCACTAGGCAGAGCACTGGCTAGATGCCCTTGGGACTTCACACAGATTTGTGGTATGACTTTAGACAACTCACTTTGGTTTTTGCTACAAGCCTATCGAAATATCTAACTAGTATATCCAGGATTATGAAAATTACTTTATATTCACAAACATGTGCAAGATTTAGCTCCACATTTTCCAGGCCTCTGTAGCCATAAAGTGAGAGGTGGTTCTTATGCTAGAGTACTGAAGCTAGTAGGGAGGGTGGTCATGAGATCTAGCAGTGCTATTTAATCTGCCTTGTTACTTAATTTATTTCACTGAAAATCAGGAATGGTATATATAGAGGAAAAAAATTCTAAGTACAGAAAATGTGGTAGGTGTTGCCAGGGGCCTGCTTACTCCCATTAAAACACTGTGATAAAATTAGAAATGGTTTGATCTCAAGATTCTGTATTAGCATCAGATGCTCTGCTTTGTTTCTCTGAAATTGAACTTGTTTGATTTTTAGTCTCAGTTGTGTTGGAGTTGGCAGAGGAAGGACAGTGTACAGTTAAGCAGACCAAGTGACATGTACTTTGTGTAACTAGTGAATGTGCTGTGGAGGACTAATAGGAAAATAAACAGTTCAAAGGAATTATAGACAATACAGATGCAGCACATTCCTTTCATCTCTTACTGATTTTGAAATATTTGAAAACTTATTAAAGGATATTATAAATATAGAGAAATATTCTTTGTAGCAAAGTACAAGTTAAGGATATTTTTTTCTTACAAATTTTGCCTTGGAGACTAAAGCATGCTTGGACTTGTGCTCTAATGAATAGGAAAAATATTCTAGTGATAAGGGAAAAGAGCAGTTTTTCTAACTGTTGAAGTTTCTATTCAAGCACCAGGTCTTGCTTGAATGTTTTCACCTGAGCATTCTTATTTTTCCTCCTTCACCTGGACTCTGAAGCACTTTATGTAAAAAGCATTTTGAAAGAAAAAGCCTTACAAAACTGATTTTCATCACGATAAAATAAATGAAATTTGCTTTGAGCAACTGCCCAGTGTCCTCATAGAGTAAACCTTGAAGCAGAGTTTGAAAAAGTAGTTACGGAAATCTTTTGAGATGCTGTGAAGTAGTAGCACCTGCAGGAAGAATCTTTCAGTTCAGGCTCTTTGTTTCTCAGTGGTGGCACCACTGTCTGATCTTCTTTTCAAAGTAACATGATTCAGTGGTTGTTCTCAGAAATTTTACGGTTTTCTTCCAGACACTTATGGTGCTATTTATACCTTCTGCCTTTAGATAGCTGAAAACTACATGTCTATTTCTGAGTAGGTACCCTAACCTGTATTTACTGTCGTTAGAGAGAAACTGGCACCTCCACAGAGGTGTTCCTCTGACTTGCTTTGGAAACCGGTTTGAGAATGAAATTACTTTCCTTCTTTAAGTGCCTTTTTATCTCCTTTGACTGTAAGGCAGGGCTTGGAAAGAGCTCACTCTTACATGTCTTTTACCTGCCTTGCTTAGATGGACTGAATCCTTCTTTCTGCCTCAGAAGAAGCTGAATGTGGTTATTTTTTGGTTTTGAAGGAGCTGACCATTTACTTCCAGTAAGAATGGGTTAAGAAAAAGCTTAACAGAGTGAAGTGCTGTACTTGTAAGACTCTCCCAGATATAACCAAGAACAGAGATAATTGCTGTTTTGGAACAGCCTGGCTTCTACATCTTAAATTGGGCTGATTTATATCACAATGCTGTCTCCGAGTAATGTCATTCTTCATTGCTTAATAAACATTTAAAGACTGTTTCTAACCTTCAAAAAACACCGCAAATGATAAATACTTGCATTGGAATTATTCTGCTTTGGCAGCAGAGTTCAAATCCAACTCATTCCATTAATAAGATCATGTTACAAAGCAGGGTGTCCTACAGCTAGGGGAGAAAATTATCTTTGTTTTGCCAGTGCAACACAGTCCTTAAAGTACAATGCTACTGCTTTTGTGATGCACTGAAAACCTCACTGCTAATGTGCAATCTGAGTTTTTCTTTCAAGAGAAAAAATGTGTGCTAATCTATTGGATTATTCACTTGTTTTTATGACTTTGAGGGGCTTTGGGGCTACTTTCTAAGTAGACATTCCTTTCCAAATTTCTTACGTATGATGGCTATCTAAGAAATAAATTCTGTTTCACTTTGGTATTGCACATCTGAGCTGGTCCATAGTTCAGCAGTGAGCACCCAGGACAAGATGTGCCTGAGCAGAAGTGCTGGAGATCCTCTGGAACACAAGGAGGTGCAATGAAGACAGACAGAGATTGCAAGACATACTCAAGCAAGTGAATATCAGTTATGAACAGCATAAAAAGTGCAGGTATTGTTACTAGCATGTTGTTTTAGTTGAATTTAACTTCATACCTAAATTTATTTGGCTGTTTTGGTTTTTTTTTTTTAATATGTGGAACACTTCAACATTATTGACAAAAGACATTAGTGCTAATAAAAGAGGATGCCTTGATTTGCTTGGAAATGGAAGTCTGACCAGCCAAGTAGCAATCATGTAGATGGAGCTCTCTTTCTAGATGGCAGTAAATCATCGGAATGGTATGTGGGCTTCATGTAGTGTTTGTGAATAAATGGGGGCCAACATAGATTTTGCTCCTGTAATTGCTTTCTTTACTAATTTATCCATTATATTGTGTCTTTTGTTCCAAAATACTGTTCTGATTAAGGCATAAAAGGGTTTACCATTGGATTACCACTGGATGCTGGCACTCTTTACTCTGGATGTGTTATTTATTTTTGTCAAGTTTTGCCTTGCTTTCTACTTCACCTGTTTTAATGATCTTTAGTGAAATCCATCAGTTTAAGAAGGTGGCTTTCTTAATGACTTATGCACCATCTCTTATTTTATTTTCAGTTTATTGTAGCTTTTATTTATAATTTAGTAAGTTCTGCAAATACCTCCTGCTTTAATTATAGTGGCATGTATATTGCCTTTACAATCATATTGTCAAATTGATGTTGTTTAGTACCGTACAATACTGTGATTTTTGTCAGGTAACAGTGCACGTTTAAGACTAGAGGATGGTAGCAGACCCTTTCCATCTTCAAAATCTCTGAATCTGTCTGTTGTTTTGTGTTTCAGTTACCTTATAATGCTGCTGCTCATGAACACTATTTTCACACTGTTTACAGCACTCTAACACATTAGTTTGAAACATTGCAATATGAAGTACTGCAAACTTAAAATTTTGGAAGTCCTGTCAGCCCCCTGGCTCTTAGAATTTGCTAATTGTGCATAAAATACCAGATAGTCTGGATGTGACTGGAAAGAGATCTGATTAATGCTTTTTCAAAAGATCATTCTCAAAGGATAATGTGGATTAAATGTGCAATATTTTTTCTCTTGTACCACATACAGGAACAAACAAGTTGTAGACTTCCATTTACTTTTTCCCTGACTGTATTGCCATGACGTCCAGTAGAAATAATTTTTGCCAGAACACTTCCTGTGAGATTTAGTTTTGAAGTGGCTTTCCATTTCCCTGATTTGTTTAAGACTGAATCCCAGAATCTCAATGTGTTTTCAAGAAGTATCCATCCTGCCTCCTTTCAGTTGTGTAACATTGCCAGTGACGGTGAGTGTACTGCTTATACTAACGTGAATTATTCAGCTGTTTATCCTGCTGACTTATGAAGGTACTATGCTTAGTGCATAATTGGCAAAAGCTTTTAGGCTCTAAGATGGGAACTGTTGAGATGTGCAAGATATTTATGCATTTTTGTTTGCTTTATTTTCAGATGTCCCTGACCTCAAATCTTTAATCATTCCAGTAAAGAAAAGTGAACTTGTCTTTCTCAGTTCCCAGGTAAGTTCCTTTGGACGCATTCGTGCACACCAGTTCTGCTCTTGAAGGGATAATTACCTCAAGCTGCAAATCCTACCTAAATAGAATGTGATTTTTTTTTTTTCTGAACTAAGATGCCTACTTTTTTTTTTTCTCATAGAAACAAAGGAAGCGACTTCAATTCCTCTGCTTGTGATACAGTGAAGATTCTGAGATCTAAAATTCAACCAACCAGGCCAAAAGGTCCACTTCTTGCAACAGGCAAGAACTGGATGCTCTTTTGACTGGAACTCAGGAAAAAAAGAGAGTTTATAAATTTTGGAAGAAAGAGCAGGCAACTCAGGAGGAATACAAGGATGTTGTCAGGTTATACAGGGAGAAAACCAGAAGGGGCAAAGCCCTACTAGAGCTTAATCTGGCTACTGCTGTAAAAGACAATAAAATTGTTTCTGTAAATATATCAGCAACAAGAGGAGGGTTAAGGAGAATCTCCATTCTTTATTGTATATGGTGGGAAACATAGTGACAAAGGCTGAGGAAAAGGACAAGGAATCTAATGCCTTCATTACCTCAGCTTTTAATGGTAAGGCCAGTTATTCTCTGAAGATCCAGCCCTTTGGGCTGGAAGACAGAGACAGGAAGCAGAATGAGGCCCCCACAATACAAGGGAAAATGATCAGCAACTTCTTACACTGCTTGGGCACACACATCTATGGGCTGGATAGGATCCACCCCAGGATGTGGAGGGAGTGGGTGGGTGTGCTCACCGAGCCACTTTCCATCGTTTACCAGCAGTCCTGGCTAAGCAGGGAGGTCCCATTTGACAGGAGGTGAGCTAATGTGATACCCATCTGCAAGAAGGGCCAGATGGATGCAGGGAAATACAAGCCTATCAGTATGACCTCAGTGCCACGGAAGGTCATAGTGCAGATCATCCTGAGTGCCATCATATGGCATATGCAGGACAACCAGGGGATCAGGCCCAGCCAGCAAGGGTTCGTGAGAGGCAGGTCCTGCTTGACTGACATGATCTCCTTCTGTGACAAGGGGACCCACTTAGGGGATGTGGGAGAGGCTGTGAGTGCTGTTTACTTGGGCTTTAGTAAAACCTTTGGGACTGTCTCCCACAGCATTCTCCTGGAGAAGCCGGCTGCTCGTGGCTTGGATGGGTGCAGCGTTCAGTGGGTTAAAAGCTGGCTACCTGTCTGGGACCAGAGTGGTGGTGAATGGAGTTACATCCAGCTGGTAATGAGTGAGGTTCCCCAGGGCTCAGTGCTGGAGCCAGTCGTGTTTAATATCTTTATCCATGATTTGGATGTTTGGATTGAGTGCACTTTCAATCAGTTTGCAGACACCAAGCTGAGCATGAATGCTGATCTGCTGGAGGGCAGGAAGGCTCTGTTGAGGGGTCTGGACACACTGAATTGAAGGACTAAGGCCAATTATATAATGATCCACAAGGTCAACGGGTCCTGCACTTGGTCAAAACAACCCCATATAGCACTGCAGGCTTGGGGCAGAGTGGCTGGAAAACCCTCCACTGGAAAAGGACTCCGGGGTGCTGGTTGACACTCAGCTGAACATGAGCCAGAAGTGTGCCCAGGTGGCTAAGAAGACCGATGGCACCCTGGCTTGTATTAAAAATAGTGTGGTCAAAAGGACTAGGGAAGTGATCATCCTCCTGTACTTGGCACTGGTGAGGCTTCTCTTGAATCCTGTGTTCAGTTTTGGGCCCTTCACTACATAAAGGACACTAAGGTGCTGGATCATGCCCAGAGAAAGGCAATGAAGATTCTGGAGCACAAACCTGACGAAGAACAGCTGAGGGAGCTGGGGTTGTTTGTCCTGAATGCTCAGGGGGACCTCACTGCTCTCTACAACTACCTGAAAGGTGATTTTAGCCAGGTGGGGGTTGGTCTACTCTCTCAAGTAACAAGTGATAGGACAAGAGGACACGGCCTCAAGTTGTGCCAAGGGACATTTACGTAAGACATTAGGAAAAATTTCTTCTTGGAAAGGGTTGTCAGACATTGGCACTGGCTGCCCAAGGAAGTGGATGAGTCACCATCCCTGCAGGTGGTTGAAAGACATGTAGATGCGGTACTAATGGACAAGGTTTAGTGATAAACTTGGCAGTGCTGGGTTGATGGTTGGACTTAATGGTCTTAGAGGTCTTTTCCAGCCTAAACAATTCTCTGATTCTATGGTTCATTGTTAGTATTTATTGTGTTTGATGAATCAGAGGAACAAACTCACCTGTTTGGCAAGCCAGGCCTGGAGCACAGGTTGCACACAGATATGGATCTCAGTCTGTGCATACTGAGGCTGCTGCCTTTCACAGGCTGTGCCCTTGTGCTAGAGAGGGGACCACAGCAATCTTCTGGCTTTTATGGAAGTTTGCTGCCATTTGCAGGCAACTTGCCAGCATAGGTCCTTCAATGGAAATGGATTGCCAATAACAGCACCCTTGTTAGAATACACAGTGGATTGGTTTATTCTAGTCAGTTGTCTACATAACCAGGATGGAAATGAGAGTAATGAATATATTGAAGTGTTTGAATATGGCTTTATTCCTTAAGATTTTCAGTGGGTGAAAATTAGCATTAATTCTAAAGGAGGAGAGCTGACCTTAAAAACTCCATTGTAATTTACCTTAGAGCTACCAATCTTGCAATTACTGAGAAACATTTGCTAAAACTTAATTAAAAAGATAGATCACTGAAACTTGACCCATGTTATAACAATATTGGTACTTGTTTTGGATCATGATATATACAGATGTTTTAAAACCGGTGGTGTGAATCCAAAAAGTAAAATTAGAGTGTATCATTATGTATCACTTCTTTTTTTCATTTTTTGTTTCCCTATTTCACTTTTCTAAAAAATTTGGAATGGCATGTTGATTTAGAGGTACAAAACACACATAGTGAATCCCTTTTCTGTTTCATCAAATCTGCAGGAACCCTGCTTATGCAGTTTAGTATCTTTAAGTGTTTTACTACATTTTTGTTTTTTATTGGATCAAATAAGTCATCAAATTAGCCTTTGAGTGACTCAAAATCTTGAAAGTTTGTTCATCATACAAAAATTCAAATTAAGTGTAGTCTCCTCTTGATACTTGTAATCTTTTTTATTGTTTGGAACCCCACTAAACTGTGTTCTATATTTAATTATTTTCTTGCACAGGTACTGAAAACATCTTCCCTTAAGAGGTTTCTCATGTAAAAAGTTTCCCTGCAGTGAGGAATTTGTGACACAAGATTCAACATAAAACATAATTTAAAATTTAAACCTCCGTCCACTTTAGCTCCATTAGAGCTTAGTCTGGCTGTATGTTTTGGTGCTTTTAGGTACTTTACAGTGTAGGGAAATGTTGTTTTAAACAATGTCAACTTGTCTTCTCCCATGGCAAAATAAAGGCCAGTGCATGTTGTTTCCACAGAGGTGAACTAAGAATAGCTGTAAACTAGAAGATATGTTTTCAAACCCTACATCCAAAAATCAGAACTGTACTAGAGAGCCAGTAAGGTTTGTATTGTCCTGTTCTGGTTGAGCAAAATGCTTTTCTCACTGCAGTGTGTTTCTCTCATTGCCTGAGAAGGCTCTTTCCTAATTTCATCCCCCCCAAAACATTTTTAAACTGAACTTTATTTTAGGTCTGTAACAATTTAAGCAGAAGCAGCTGCTGAAGCAACCAAGAGTTGTTTCTCTGCAAGTTGTTTAAGCTTATTGACTGCAGGAAGCAATGGACTCCAGGCCAGGCTTCCTGCTGGGTCTCACAAGATCAACCCTGTAGGGATTTTGCTCTGCAGTCATTTCACTGAAAACAGAGAGAAAGCAGGAAGCTTTGCTAAAACTGATGTGATGCCTTTTGCTTGGGATTTTATGTAGGACTATTTGGCTTGACAGGAGTTCACACACATGTTTCAGCAGCCTGTGACCAGAGACTGTTAACTCCTTAGTTACTAATGTTAATTATGACACAATATTCATTCTGTTAATAACAGTATCAGCCCTGTATTTCAGAGAGTTGATACTTCTTTTCTTGAAAAATTTTTTTGGAGCTTTTTCCCATTGAAATTTTTATGACATATAGATTGTGTATGCATATCTGCTTATGCATATACACACAAATTCATGCATATATCTCTATATAGTGCACACATACACACCTCAAAATCCAGCAGTATTTATTCACAGGATTCATGTCTTGTTTATCAGATGCCTTGTCTTTAGAGGAAATAGTAATGTATAGTAGTATGGAATGTATAAAGGTATTCCAGTTTCTCAGTTTCTTTCAGAGTAAATCATAACAGCTCTTGAATAGTGAACAACAACAGTTAAGGACAGGAAATAAAAAAGAAGGCAAAAGACACTTGAAAATATTGTGAGATTGTATGTTTAGAGGTTGCTAGTTGATAATTATACTGAAGTCTGGATGGGCTGACTAGTGGCACTCTCACGTTTGAGGATATGGCAGTGAACTCTTCTGTCTGTGCAACATTTAAAGTTACAGAAAAACACTTCAAATGTAAATTTCTCCTGTGAGTTCCTTATTAAATTATTCATATACTTTCAGTTTTGCTTAATGAACCTGTGTAAGTGCAGTGTTTCTAAGCTTTTTGCTCTTCCAGACAGACGGGAAAGATGGTTTGGGGATCACGTATATGGGAATAAACATGAGCTAGCTCTAAAGTGGAGTGCAATATATGGCAAAAAAATTAATCTATTTTAAGTCTTAGTACAGAGTCTTCTAGAGTTTGGATAAACATTCCCAGACTAGATCTAGATGCACTTGGTCTTCTAATAGTTTTCAGGATTTGCAGAAGGCTGGGGGAAGGTGGCCAGTAATTCAATTTCTGACAACCTTAATTCACAAAGGGTAGGTGAGAGAGCTGGCCAGAGCCTTGCCTGAGGCTCATCACTTCTCTCTGGGACCACAAGGGCTCAGCTGGAGGAAGCAGGTGCTTGTTGTAAGCAGCCCTGGGAAAAGAGGAGAGTGACTTGGTGTTCCAGCCTGCCTGGGGCAAGGACATACTACTACTTGGGCTTGATTCTCATGGGTCCCTTCCAGCTCAGCATATTCTGTGATTTTATGATTTAACTCTAGCAAGGCTGAAAGCATAATTGAAAGGAAAAGGATGATGGAAACCCATCTGAGGGAGGGCACTGCAAGTGGAGATGTTACAGTTCTGTAAATAAGCCATTCAGTCATATTTCCTTAATATCCGTAAGACCCTAGTGTTAAATGAAATGGTTTCTGTTAGTAGTACCCTGCAGTGCTGTGGATGATGAGGTACAGAACAGGCAAAACATTGAGAGGACTCTTTTTTTGCCCTAGTAAATAATCCTGATGAACTGTATGCCAGAAGTGAAAAATGGTTTCCCTCTGATACATTTCCCTCTCTTGTGACTTAGGGTGTCTATTCCACTTGCCACTTCACTGCTGCCAGCAGCAGTTAGCAAACTGGGTATGCAGTCTGGGAGAAGCTAGGAAACTGGGAACGGTGCATATCCAGTCACTTTACAGATTCTGGCCGTGCTTGAGAAGAGGTGGATGTAGTGTAGGACTTGGCACTGGGCTTACACAACTTGGCTGTTTTGTCTGTTTTTAGAAGCAGCAATAGAAGCATAAGCAATGTGCTCAGTTGGTATAGGAAGGGCTGAGGCTGGAATGTCAGATTAAGTTGCTCAGCCTGCTAGGTCTATTTCCAGTTGCTGAAGAACAAGAAGGTATTAGTAGTAATGACTTTTTGTAAATTTTAGCTCTGGTTCTTCAGTCTCTGAACTTTGGTGGTATAACATGTCTATCCTCTAACACATTTTTGCTTCCTTGAGATTTCCCATGGAAAAAAAAAAGTGTATGTTTTCATGACTGCTGCTAAATCATGATATTCATAGTGGTGAGCAAAACCAGAGAGAAGAGGGATGTATGTAAGGCATGAGTAACCTTAACAGTTAGCATTGCTATGTCTTTTGTTTATTGTGATATCCTGTTTGGGACTCTGAGCCTAAAGAAAAATGTGGAGAATTCAGAGCATGATCAGCAAGGGAGACTTAAGAGATTTTGCTCTCAGGAGCAAACTTAGTCAGGAGAAGATCAGAATACAAAAAAGACAATAAGAGGAAAAGAACTGTCTGTTCTTTATGGTTATGCTGGACAGGGCAAGAAATAATGAGACCACATTCTAGCACAAGAGATTTCTCTAGTCTTAGGTGAGAAAAATAGCCAAAAAGATAGCTCAGTGATGGATTAGGTTGTCTAGGAAAGGTGTGAGTGCCTCATTGGAAGCTGACACGAGAACAGGTGAGACAAAACTGTCATGAATGGTTTGTGTCTAGTCAGTCTTCCCTGAGGCGGGGGACAGGCTTGGGTAAGCTCCCAGACCTTTTTTTTGTGATTCTCTGAATATTCAAGAACTCCTGTGTTGTTCTAATGTCTGCTGGGAACAAAGCAGCAGACAAGCTGCCAGACTGGTAAAAGCAATGTAGGTTAGAAGACTGATGTATTCATAGCCTGTGGGAGAGATGAGAGCAGACCTCTGATGTTGCTGCTGCAGATCACTGCCCGCACACCCTTTGTTTATGTGATTCGTCAAAACACACCACTATTGTGTCCGGGGCAGTAGCTCAGCAGTGTTCAATAGAGAGAGAAGAGAGGAGCATGGGAAGGACAATGAGAAGAAGCTAATCAGCTATCCTTTATCCTTTGCTGCTTCCTCTGTACCCACATGCAAATACACACCACAAGTAATCAAATATATGCAAAGCTAATTGTTACAATATTTAACAGCTCTGTGTTGTATGCCCCCAGTTGGTATGGTTCCCTCTCAGGAATATATTGAAAGATTTAAAAATCCCCTACCGAATAAATGACCCACTAATTCCATTGCTTTTGCTTGTGAAAGCCTCTGTAATTTATGTTACTCAGATGAATTTCTGTTAATTTCCTCCATAAACGGAAGTTGACAGACTTTGCAAAATTTCATAATACATGTGCATTTCCCACTGCTCTGTTCTGCTTGATATTGAGCCCATCTGAAAAAAAAAAATCTCTGTTCAATTCTTATTATTCGGTATAGAAAAGGAGGCGTTGCACAGAAGTGGTAGGAAACGTAATGATAGACATGAGAAGCTGCTTATTTAAAGCTTGTTCATGTGCAGAAACAGATGCCAGAGTTTAATGGACGAAGATGTGTTGTAGAGTATGAGAGTAGATTAAGAAACTCAGAGTGCACTAGGAGACCCCTCCCCAAAACTCTCTTTGGCAAGTCTGCGGTATCCGGTAGGGGAGAAAATACTCCTAATACTGCGAAGTGAGGCTTTGCAACAAAGAGATTATACATGAGGGTGGAGCAACACAATAATGTAGATGGAATTGTAACTTTTCCCTAAATAAATAAGTGGATGTGGGAGTTTTTTGCCTAGTGTAAGCAGTCCTTGGTGTTCTAATATGACTAAGGCTCTGGACTTTCCTGGGATGTGGCTCGTGCTGGAGAAGGAATGCCGTATGGATGCACCTGATGTAACTACCTTGGGTACTTGAATTGTTGAATCCATTTTGCATGAAGCTCAGCACAAGTGTGCTACCCAATTCCCTCCCTACCTTCTGAGATGGTCTTGGAGGATTGTTTTCACCTCTAGGCCAATGGCTCATGTAGTTGTTATAAGCTTTCTGAGATATGCCATGCAGTATTATTGGCACAAAATGATGGTCATTGTATCCTGAAACAAGTGTATCTGTGATGCAAGCTTGCAAGCTTTTTTTTTTTTTTTTTTTTTTTTTAAGTAGTCTTGGATTTTAGCACTCTGAGGGGCAGGAGGAGAAATATTTTCTAGCCACTTTAGGTGATTGATAGGTCATGGTCTTCAATATTTATCACTATATTTCCTTCTCTCCTTTTTCTCTTATTCTCACAGAATATTCTGAGTTGGAAGGGAACCCCAAGCATCATCCCATCCAGCTCTTAAGTGAATGGCCTATACAGGCATCAACCCCAAAACCTTGGTGTTACTAGCACCATGTTCTAAGGAACTGAGATAATCTCCTGGTTTTGAGTGTCAAAGCTGTGTCATGAGGTTTTGACTTTGGAAACAGTAGAGCACTTATTGACAATTATACTGAAAAGATTTGTTAACATAGAGTTGGTGGCTGCAAGTATATGAAAACCTTGAGCTCAATAGACTGGGATAGAAATCACAAGATTTTAATCGCATCAGGTTCTTTTGCCTTTTTTTCTGTTTTGAATCGTGAGGTGCATCTCAGCTGTGGTTTTGAGCATTTATTTATCAGCATGAGGTTAAGCAATATTTATGTAATTACTTCAAACAGAAGGAAATAAAAGCTTTTTGTTAACGTGTGAATCTAGAAGTTGTAATTCTGAGCAAATTAAACCTAATGTTGCTGGTTGGTGTCATGCATGTGCATTGCAAGGTGCTTGAGAGGATCTAAGTGTTGTTGCATGCACAGATGATATGTTTCCAATTAAGTGTTCCTACAGTGTCCCAAGAGCAATATGGATCTGTCTTTTCCCCTTTCTGTATGGTGGCTAGAGCTAATTCAGAACAAGACTGGTGTTCCATGGTTGTTGATTAAAGAAGCTCTTAAAATTTTGGTAGATGAGAGCATATATGTTTCTGTCCTTCTCAGCTGTCTCAAGTCCGTAAGGCAACACTGTGACTTCTTTCAAGCTTTCCTAAGCTGGTGTGGAGTAAGTGTGAGGTTCAGAAAGTTGGGAAGAAATTGTTGCCCTGGGAGTGTGGGTAGTGCCAGTGCCATAGTAATTTTAACTGAAGATGAGAAATTGTCTAACCCCTTGGCTCTTGGAGCTGAGCAGCAGGCAGGCAGGCATACTGTGAAGTTCATCCTATAGCAACAGAAAAGCAGCTCCAGTGTGTGAGGTTGCACTCAGCAGTGACACCCTTATCATTCTGGTTAGCTCAGTATCTATACTCATTTTAGTAGCCAAATATTTTGCTGTTCTGATTCCTTCCCAGGCTGTGGGGTATTTCTTGAAGTGTAGAGGAGAATATACAATCCATGGCTGTCATGCCATTTCCTGGAGTAGCTCTCATGTTTTGCATCTTTTTTGATTTTTCAAGGGAATGATTTGTGTTCAAACCTTCTGCTATCATCATCAGGAGGCTGATTTAGTTTGTCTATTAGTCTTAACAGATCTTATGTTCTGTTGAAAGTCAAAGGACATGTTGGCTTAGCTCTCAGATCATTTGAGCCCTTCGCTATGCGATCAACTCTCAAAAGGATTAAAAGAAAAAGCTGATTAAAAAAAAAAAAAATCTACCCCTTCACCTCCTAAAAGAACTTTTGACACTTTATTTCTAATTCCCTACTGAAACCAAGTCCGTCACTTTGGGACTTGGATATACTCTGAATATTGTCAGGGAAATCCACTCAGTTTTTCATTCTATTGACTATTCCAGTAAAACCTACTCCTACTCTACCCACTTTAGGAAAGCTTGTTTTGTAAAGTGAATTGCAGGTTGTATTTCTTTCTTGATAGATGTTGTATTTCTTGATAGATGTACCATTAGCACATGTACAACATTGTTGTTTTAGAATCAATTATCAAGGTAATAGTAATATCCATTTTTATGCTAGTGCTTGGAACTCAGAGTATCCTAGCCAGACTGTGGAGCTCAGTAAATTGGTAATTCATGTATCTAGTGCTAACAGTGGGGTTCAGTGAAAAATAGCAGCACTCTTGGAAAGTTTTTCTGCAGTTTTTCAGTAAACTTTAAACTGATTTTTAGTCAGGGAAAAAAATGTAGAAACAGTATTGCCTTTTGAATAAAATGAGTAAAAATAAAGGTAGCTAGCCTAAAAAAAAATGATGCATCTGTATTACCCAGGGTTGCTTATGTTTGTATTAGCCATTGACTGGGCTTTCTGTTGGGGTTAAGTATTCCATTATCCCATGGTGTACCACAGTCCTGCAGCTTGCATGTTTGATTTCCTTTTAATTTAACTCAGGGAGTGGGTGGATGTGGGAACATCCACTGTGTCTACTCCTAAAGTCTTCATGTAGTACAACTTGCATTCAAAGAGAAGCAGAAAACTTACTGCAGTAAATAACTGTATTTACATAGGTGCTCCCTGGGTATAGGAAAGGGATAGAGGTTTTAATTTTGCATTCAAGATTTATGTGTATGTAAACTCTTGGTTTGTTGCATGTTCCTGTGCATGTTTAATCTGCAGAGATTATGCTGAGAGGCTGTTTAGGAAATCTCTCACTAGTTCATCAGCTAGGACAGTGGCAATGGGAGGAAAACTTTGTAACAGGCAGGAGGATAGATGCTCATCATCATGATCAGTAGTCCTCTGTGCGTGCATGCACATCCACATAGCTCTCTTGAGCAGATTTGAAAAGTCCTAAGGTGCTCTTCAGAAACCAAGCAATGGTTCAGACAGTTGTTTCCAGCAGATGTGATTGCAAAGCTGAGTGCTGAAAACATGGTCGTTCCAGTCTGTGTAGCTGACAGATGTTGTGGAATGGGTTGTTAAGGTTGCTCCTTGGGGAGCAACTGAAGATGTGTTAGAGCCTGGATAAGATATTCAATCAGATTCTCATGACAGCAGGTAATAATGCAATATAAATGCGGGCAAAACCCTGTACAACAGACTGGAATTGTGTCAGATGTTCTATGTCTGCTGTATCACAAATTATGTATTGCATACCTTGTTTCCAGGTCTGATGTTTTTGAACTGGTACAGATGTGTAACAAAAATTTTAGGAGATAAGAGACTGAATTACCATTTAAATATGGAGTGGTCAATAGCAGCATTTTTTAAAAAATCAGAATAATCAGGGCAATAGCAAAAATCCCTTAAAGGCTCTTGCATGGAAGAAGTTTTCTTGACTTTAGGTTCCTAGACTTTAATCAGAGGAAAAATAGTTCCTACTTGATACTTTGGGTCCGATATGATGTTTTTCAGAATATAAAGGTGGTTGACTTTCTTCCCACTTTACATATAATTTATAGAAAGCTGCAGAATGACTCTCAATAGTGGGGTTTCATTGTCCTTGCATTTTATTTCCAAGGTCATGTGTCCCACCTTCAGAAATAGGAGGATACCTGAAGCTCAGAAGAACATCACAGAGCAGTTGAAGGTCAATGAAAATAAACTAGAGCAGTGGTGTGACAAGATGGTCATGTATATATAGGAACTGTAAACATGATTTATTTATTTATTTAATGCTCAGAGCCACCTACCATATTTCTCATCTAAATCTTGGTCTATAGGAAGGTACTTATTACAGTGCTTCAAAGATTGTTTTGTGAGCAACATATGGCATTAAGTCATGTATGGCTTAGTAAAGCTCAAGAAAAGCTTTTGCTGACCTCAGAGGTAGTGCCACCTGGCACTTCTTTCTGGAGAATACAAAATGAGGATTCAGGAAATATTCTTTAGTTACAATTCTTACTTAATAATAGAAAAAAAAAGCAAAACCAAAACCAAGACCAACCAACCAACCAATCAACCAAAACCATTTCAAGGAGAGAATCTGTCGTATGTTGTTCCTTTGTAAGTATGCAAAACATTTATTTGAGGTAAGAATGAGCAATGAGTTGACAAGGGATTGAAAACTCTTTTGACTCCTTTTCTATTTTTCTGTCCCTTAAAAGCTGTTCTTCTAGACATTTTGAATGCTGATTGCTGCGGTTGTGGGCAAAGCCTCATATGAAGTACATTCATTCTGTTTTATTTAGTAAGCTGCAGTAAATCAATCAAAGGTCTCATCATTAATACACTTAAGTATTCCTACTTAAATACATCAAGACTATTCAGGTTACTGCTATGGGTTTAACCAGGTGGGCCTAAATTTAGGTTTTAAAGTTCAGACTAGGCCTGGACTTGAGCTGGGCTAGCTAAAAGCTGACTTCTTCTAGCTAATAGTATTGTATTTCATACTATATTATGGCATCATCTCAAAAGGGGTAAAAGACAGTGTGTGAGAGTGGCTTAGTCAGTTCCATCAAAGCCTGAAGTAGAAGAAGGACATGCTACAGCTCTTCTACTGTGCTAGGCCCCTGCTCCTGCTGCCGCTACTTGTATTTTGTTTGAATTTCAGGGAAGTAGAAACATTTTGTTGTTACTCTTTTTGTTCTTTGCTGGGTGTCTTTTGGGGTGCTTATAAAACTACAGTGATAGAATCTGTTTTCAGTGGGAGGTAGAAAATTGTTGTTATATCCAACTTGTGTAAGTGTGTGTTATATTGTAATTTTCTCTTCGTTTTCTCTTTTCTGTATAAATATACACAGTTAGTTTAAGCATAAACCTAGTTTGGAGACGTTTTTTTCCTCTCCCTCTTCTTCCCTTTTCACTCCATCTTGGACAGTTGGCGTTTTGCCAGCTCAACCCAAGACAGTTACTTTTGAATGCCACTGATTCGCAGAAGTCAGGGGGGAGAGGAGGAGAAATTAATGAATTTCTCTTAATTTTTAGAGGACAGAAAAAAGCTGCAAGCTCTTCCAGAAATGTACAAGCACTACCTATAAGTCAAGTTTGAATATTTAGCTGTCTTAATCTGTGCATATTGGGTTGTGTGTGTGTGCGTCCATATAATGACTTTGCTGATGGAAAAATGACTAAAAAAAAGAGATTATTCCTGTGGAGACTGTCAGCAGGTAGCTCCTTGCCATTTCTTTAGTCTAAAGGTAAGTATGTTGTTACTTTGAAGATAGTTATGATTGTTGTGCTTAAGCATCCTCTGAGGTCAGTCTAAATCTTGTAGCATTGTGCTTCCAGACTAGATTTATGTATTCATGTAGCTCACCAGTTCTCTGCAGATATAACACATGAGATCTTGGAAGCAATTTGATGTCATAAGCACAGAGCTAATAAACTTTGCCTCTCAGCAAAGCTAATTGCCTTAGATAAAGCAGCGAGCTGATAAGATTTCATGGTCTCTGGTTCCTGAGCCAGCCTAGTCACTGTTAATGCTACTATCTGTACTCCTAGTGTGGTACAGTTAATACAGGAACAGCAGGACACAATATTCCCTTTTTCTCAGCTGAATGAATACACTTGAGTGCTGAAATGAAAACTTTTGGCTCTCATATCAAGAGGCTGGTTTTTTTGTACCCATCAGCACTTCCTAAAGATGCCCTGTTTTCTTGCTCTGAAGTGCAAGGTGAGAAATGTGAGGCTGAACCTACTAAATACACTGAAGAGCTCTAGAAGTGAAAGAATATTTACATATATCTGTAGATCTGTCTAAATGTGGAGAAGCCCTTTGGAAGTCAAAATGATTCCAAAGTTGCTGATTTGTTTAGTGACTGAATATGATGTACCTTTAGTGCTAGGGTTTGCCATAAAATCGGTTAATTCACTTGCACTCTTCAGAGCAAATATTTGGTTATGCTCCTGTTGTCATGCAACAACAGGAAAATGACAGTATTTTGTTTTGCCAGGCCTTTTTAGGTGGTGCACTAAGAGCATTTGTTGCTGTCTCATTTTGCACTTGGCTTACCTGCTCTGACACCTGGAGGTGTTTACCATGTAGTTACACTTAAGACAGCTTTACTGACTGCAGTGCCCACTGCAGTTTGGGAAGAGTGGTCTGTTGTCACCTTCTCCTGTGTCTTGTGTTGGTCTCGGATGAAATACAATTCTAGTCATTGTAGCCATCTGTGTGAAATGTCTGACCTGCTTCCTTCAGTGTTTGTAATTTCTGTGGCTTCTTTATAATGTTTTCTTTTGTCGAGACTGACCAAAAAATGTTTTGATTTTATTTATCCCTTTGTCTTCTGTGGGATGAGTAAACAGAGTCCCCTTTGCTAACCCATTCGTCAGTCATGCAAATGTGTTGTCGAGTAAATTTCATAATTCTTTGACTCCACAAACAGGAAAGTCCAAATCTTTGTCAATGACCAGAATTTTAAGCCACTGTTCTATCTGAATGAACTATCTTGCCTCAAGTGCAACCATCAAACTGTGATAGGTATAACAAAATTCATGTTATGCCACCTCCCATGCCCATATAACCCACTATTTGTACTTTTATTTTATTTTGTTTACCAGAAGGGTAATAGACAGGAATAAATTCAATTCATCTTGTATCACCAAATGTCATCTGGTTCTTCTTTATTCATTATTTAATTGATGAACTTACAGAGCTATTTTAGACGCATTAGGCACAATTGTCCTTGTCAGAGGTTGGTCTTGGTTGCAACCCATCTTACTGTAACAGAAGTATGCTAGTATTAAAGTTACAGAAGGCACTGATATGAGAGACATATTTTGGAATGAGGCGTTTATATTCTAAGGTCAGTCTGAGAGGAAGGTGCTGAGGCAGAAAAACTCAGAGCTTGGTTTTAAAAAAAAATCAGTTTCAGCTCATTATTACATTTACTACATTTATACGTTTACTTAAAACCATTCACTATTAGTTATATGACAAATAAAAAACTACCAGTCAGCACCCCTAACACTGACTTTCAAATATTCTGAAACAAAACTGGAGGACTACATAGAGATAATAAATAGTAGACTGCATACTGATACTGATTAGATTTCAGTGTGAGATGTTCTGTCATATTGCTGTGTTCTGAGAGCTTAAAGAACATCAAAGTTGTCATTTCTTTATATATCTTTATGTGATATCTTTCAAAGAAAAGCATTTAAGACCCCAGAATACTACTGAAATGAGCATTGTGAGGAGAGAGCAACCAACATCCTCTGGAGCTGTGTGTGCATAGCTGTGATCTTAATCTTGAAGACAACTTGAATCGTCCTAGATAAGTTTTCATTTTCATTTCTCCCCACCTTCTTGCTAGTCACTTAGCAGATCAATAGGATCTTTATCCTCCCCTCCGCATTTTTCCTTGCTGCTTGTTTATCTTTGCAGGACTAGGCTGAACTTTTTCCTTCTCCTTCAAAGTACTTCCAAGCACTTCTTTGCTGCTGGTCTCTTGTGATGCTTTGAATTTGACCTCCTTCTGTCCTCTGTGTAGATGGCAAATAGCTTTGTGCACTGTTATTTCCCATTTTTGTAGGACTTCATACATTTTTGTGGACATTTGTAGAAACAGCTTGCACACAAGGCAAACTAGCTGTCCCTGAGCAGCTGGGTATTTATGACCCATTAACATGTGCTGAGTTTTGAGACTTTCTCAAATGATGATACAGAGCTTGAGTACTGATCACGAGGGAGGTATTTGCTGCCTCAGTGCTTAGCACTTCAATGCAATTTTTTAATGCTTTGATGTTATATTTAGTGGTTTGTTGGAAAGTGGTTTGTGCTTTCAGAATTAGGCTTTTTGTGCTGCTATTATATGTAGTATCTCTGGCTGGAAACTATTCTTTGCATTAACATCTCCATCCAAGAAAACTTGAGACTACTTTTTTTTTTGTGTGTGTGTGTGTGTTTCAGAAAACAAGCCAATGGTATCTGGGTGACTTAGGGTAGTTGTGTGTAACCAGAGCCTTTGACAGCTTAAAGTTCTAGTCTGCACTGCTGCAAAATAGGGAGGGAGGAAAAAGAATACAGCATCTACAGATGAAGAAACTGAAGGGGCAGGGTGACTCACATGATTTTTCCAAGGGAAGAAAGCTGATCAAGGATGATCTAATGCCAACATAGACATTACATTTATCTAAATTGGTGAAGTCAAAATGTTTTTTTTAGGACTGATGCTTTTCTAAACTATTTAATTTTGATTGACAATTATTCTTCATGCTATGAATTCAGACATAAAATCATAATGCTTATTTTGTACTGACCTCTACAGTTTTCTTCCTAATCAAGTATTTTAAAATGCTGTTTGTGGTTGAGGAGGTGAGAATGGGAAGAATTAAAAATTAAAAAACATACTTCTAATTTTGAAAAATAGAATTGCATTTGTTTTAAATGACAGATCTACAGGATTTTTCTTCTTTGTGTTACCTGACAAATTTGGGTGAATTCTTATTTAGCCAGCATGCAATTTTTTGCAGAGAAAACAGGATAGTAGTTTGGAGTTCTTTAAACTAGGAGCTGAGAAAGGCAGACAGGTGTTGGGGAGAATTTAGGTCAGACAGATACATTAATAAAACAGAGATGCTTTTCAACCTAGTAAGGAAGAGGAGGAACAGATGGAGATCCTGGAGTTAAAATGTCACAGCACAAAGGTAAAATGAGTGTGTCAGGCTAGAAGCTAAAAGAAAATGATGGCCATTGTCTGTACACCTGTGTGAGGAGCTAGACAGCCAGAAGAGATGAACTCTTTTGTCCATAGTTACTGAGGCATGGCAGACTGATGGAAGTTGATGGACATCTGTGATTCCTTACTACTGACTGCACATAGGATGAATTAGGTCACAGATCTGAGTGGGAGCTGTTCTATGATCCTGTAGAACCAGAAAAGGAGATGTGTGACAGATATGTCTGACTGTGTTTTAATGCTCTCTCATGAGGTCATTCTGCCTCAAAAGGTGTGCATTCAAAGAAGCAAGGTTAAGTTTGTAGATCTAGCCTTAGGTTTTGTACCTTTTGAATACTGCAGTGCTGTCTTCATGTTCAGTTAATACAGATTTCTGTTTTTCAGTGGGTTTGTAAAAAATGTGTTGCGCAGAAGGCTGTGTGGGAAAGCCAGAGCAAAAGTGCAGGAATGCAAGATTTTCTGCTCTTGTGTGGGTAATCTGTTCTCTTGTGTAATCAGGTTGCTGACAGTTTGCTAAATCAGTTTTTCATTTTCACAGAGAGGTACTCTGCCTCTGCCACGGAGTTTAATAAAGATGTTTTTGTTGTGAGACTTTTGTCATCTTAGCAGGGCAGTGTTTTCCTTTTACTGGATGAATTTGGAAAAAAATATTTATGGTGAAAGATACCTTAGGGCAGGAGATGATAATTAATGGGAGATGCTGTCTTATACTTTTTTTTTTTTTTTCAGAAGCATCACATACTCTGTTGTTTCATAACAGAGACTTACACAAAAAGAGTTGATTTATCTTCCTGTTGCATGGGACATTCTGTAAGTGCTGTTTGTCTCTTTCACAGCATGTAAAAAGGAAAACTTTTCCATAAGAAACACAGTAAATGAGGAAAATAATCTGATCCTGCCAGATGCTTGATAAAACTATATTACGCTGTTTTCCTTTTGTGCATGAGGCTGGTGGTTTCTTAGGACTAATGACATTCATGTCTTCAGTCCTTAAAAACAAATAACAAAAAAACAAGTCCCAGAATAATGCTTGGCTGGAATGATAGATAAGATTGTCCATTACTATCTGAGACAGTCTGGTATCCTCTTAGACATTTGAATAGTCTGCAAACATTGTAACTGCACATGGCAGAGAGACCCTGCTGCATAGTTATCTCTGCTTGTTTATCTCTCCAGTTGGAAACAAGCTGGTATAGTTCATGTGTGTTCTGTAGCTAACCTAGCAGCATGTTTCTGGCAGAGTGGGAAGGAGCCTGCCATTAAATAATTGAGGAGCTGTGAAACAAGGATGGTACTTAGAGAGCTGTTGCCTGTTGCTTTCCTTAAACTGAGGGATAAAAACGGAAGTCTTGGAATCTAAGTCACTGAAGTAGCAGATCACTGAAGCAATTATTTGGTGTCAGTCTCTTAGTGCCACAATTTCCTCA
This sequence comes from Hafferia zeledoni, assembly GCA_035583235.1. Lineage (NCBI taxonomy): Eukaryota > Metazoa > Chordata > Aves > Passeriformes > Thamnophilidae > Hafferia > Hafferia zeledoni. The sequence goes on along the minus strand of JAWWEV010000083.1, from coordinate 84,399,856 downwards.
GACTGTGTGACAGGGAAGAACAAGAGTAATTCTTCTGGTAATCAGAAGAAGCGCAAATAAAGCTACAGCTTATTCATAGACTGCAGAAAATACATTATGGTTTATTTAGTTGGGGCACAGGAGGTTGAATCTTTACTCCCTATGGATTCCTCAGTGAAACTAATTGAAATATAGCAGTGGAAAATGCAGGGGAGGATGGAAAAGAAAGGAGAAGTTATTGCTTGTCTCATGATTATCCATGCCATCTAAGGATAAGTATGCTTGGAATTAAAAGCTAATAGCAATTAGTATGGAATTGTGTTGGACAGCTCGTGGTGAGACCAAGGACACCTTCAAAGCCTTGTTTGTAGACACAGTGGTCCTGCAGAGTAGTTTCATGGGAAGGTTGGCACTGCAAAGGTGGTGTGTAGCCATCTTTTCCTAAACACTCAATAATAAGCAGTGAGTCCTACAGAAAAATGTCATTATTGATGCTTGTGTGATATTGGAGATACTGGAGATACTGGTATCTTACTGACATCAGTTCTGGACCCTTCTGTAAGGTGGTCTTTTCTCTATGTGTTTGTTAAAACGGTGCAGCAGCTACACAAGCAATATACAGCATGGTGGATTCTTTCTTACTCTCTGAAATTCAAATAAAGGCATAGTCTTGATGACACACACACACACACACAAAAAAAAAAAGGCTAAAAAAGGAAGTAAAACCAGATAACCTTTTATTCTTGCATTATTCATATACACGTCAAACTGCAAAGGACGATTTGCTGAACACTAACTCAGTTTCTGGATAGTGTATGAGTAACATAATAGCCACAGGCAACGAGGTTGATGCCTCCAGGTAGCTATTCAAACATGAAACACAATCTTGACAGGTTTGGAGGTTTTTTTATTGCAATTGAAGCATCATTTTCTAAATAACCTTTCATTTGAACGTCAGCAAGAATGTTTGAAATCAAGTGGGATCTCTTTAAATATTAAGCACTTCTGACAGCAATATTAATATTAAATAACATTTAGCAAACTAATCTGTTTTAACATGTCCATAAGAAAACAAAAGCAGTAGTAATTTCTAGTTACTACATTAACTTCAGTATGATGTTTATCAAACTTGTGTCACTCTAAAGAAAACAAGTTAGATATTAATGCAGTTTTCCTGTCTTCAAATCCCTGAGAAATCATTTGCATGACTAGCACAAAGAAGAATATTTTTCATGCATATCCTTGTGTATGACTCACGATAAATTTTAAGACAAGCAAAGTAAAATGTCGTTGCAAGTGTATACACTATAATGGGTGATCAGCTCCTGAGACTGTAAAAGGAAATACAGCCAAGATCTTTAGAAAGAACTAGCCTTTCTTCTGAAATTGAGTTATTTTTGCCATTCAGCAGGCGCTTCTTTGGCTACCTGAGAAAAATTTGTGTATAGTGAATAGCCATTCTTGCTTTCAGGAAGGTGGATGATGAAGGTATGTGAAAGGAAGGAAGAATGGCTTTGCAACATGTATAAAGGATGCAGAATAGCTCCTCAAGAGGAGGAAATAGTCCACGTTTATCCACGAACAAGAGCATGAGACAGTATATAAATTATGGAAAAGATAAATGTAGCATTTCACAAGCAGAGCTTGTATGTTGGTAGAACCCTGTCAAGATGGCAGGCTCAGATTCCGAAGAAAAGCAAGGGAAAACTCATCAGTTTTCATATATGTGTCATTGCAGCAGAGTGTCGCTCTGTTTACATGAAAGACTTTAAAAGCGTTTCTTGCTGTACCCTTTAGTGTGGTTAGTGCTTCATGTATGTCAATGTGTGATATCAGGTAATGTAATTCAGTGTCTGTTTTAGTGTATCTTGTTATTCAGAAGTGGGTTATTCACTTGAGGATGTTAGAGAGTATCCCAAAAGGGAGGGGTTTTTACTCACTTAGGCAGATCACTTTTGAGTCACATGAATTTTTTAGTTGTTCCAGGAAACCCATATTAGAAAGGAAGGCTCTGGCAGGTATCAATGCCATTTAGCCTCTAAAGGCCAATGCAGGATAGAAAAAAACTCAGAGTGGAAGTTCATTATTTTCCTGTTTCAGTGAACAAGAGATGTGTGGCCACCTCTGGGTGTGCACTGTTTGGACCAAGGGTGGTGGCCAAAAGGTTGCAATTAGGCCAAAGTCCTTGTCCTGTTTTTTCTACTCTGCCATACTGTGTTCTCTGCAACTTCTAATCCAACAAATGAGGAGAGGAGAAGGAGGAAGGGTGTGAACAATGCTGATAAGTGCCCACAATTACTTTTTCAGGTTAAATCCCATCTGGAACCTGATTAATATGCCCCTTCTAGTGTAGTGTGCAGTGGGCTTGTTCACAGTTTTATCTTTTCACACAGTTTTTCCATTAACATGTTGTGTCCAACTCCTAACAACCGGGATGTTTTAATGACAGATTCCTGGACACATACTCAGAGAGAGGCTATCTATTTCAAATAGAGTGTAGCAAGCATGAAATGAATTTTGATCACTTGTACTAGGAAACCTCTTTTTTTTTTTTTTTTTTTTTTTTAAATGTAATATATTATTTGTGGGTAGGGAGTGGTGTTGGTTTAGTAGTTTTGTAGTTTTCTTAAGTGCTTTTCTGTCTCTCTTGGGTTTTGGTTTTTTTTTTTTTTTCATCTTTGGCAAAAATATATTAGCAGGGGGTTTTTTCTGATATTTTAAGAGACAGGGAACATGTTCATGGTTTATAAAGTAGCTTCTAAAATAACTATCACAGCTAACAAGAGTTACTTTTCCAAGCTAAAAATTTGTTGGGTAAGTATAACTTAACCAAATAAGGGAACTGAAGTGTTTTAGTATTCTACTGATTCAGAGAACACTGATAATATATACTGTATTGAATAAATTGGCTGACTGGATTCTACCGAAGAACGTGGTGTCAGGATTGGAGTGATTGCCAAAAACTCAGCTACGGTTTTGGCTTGACTTGGTGATTAAAGGGGAAAAGTCAAGATTATATTTGGGTAGCCTTGGGAGAGGAAAATGTGGGGAAGTCCACAGATTTTGGAATGTTGAAATGTCGTTTTAGTGAGTGCTTGAGATATCTGTTAGTTTAACTGTTCATCTCTGTATTTCATACCTGCCCATAAATTGCTTGTCCTCTGACCAGTAGAAATGCATCACTACAAGTGGAACACTGATTTTCATTTTTGGTGCAGATGAAATTCTCACTTCCATGAAATTGCATACCAGAGCCTAGAATGCAGTACATTATATTTAAATAACCATGTGTCTTTGCTTGCTGGCCTGTGTGGCCACAGTCAGGGTCTCAGGGCTTTGTTAAGCTGCAGTTTCTTGTGGTGTGTTGCTTTCAGTGTATATGTCTCTGTCAGCATATATACTCACTCTCTATATTTCTGGGTAGTGAGAATAAATGACCTTGAGCCACAACACAGCAGTTGCTCAGGGACACTCATTGTTAACTAAGCCGAGGAGGGAGGACTCTGCCTGAGTGAGTGTGTTGCCCAGTGCTCTATAGAGAATGACCTGAAACGCTTTCAGGGAACCAGGGCATTAGGTTCAGATTTTCTTTTTAGAGGAGGATTTTTTTATTCTCCCCTGGGAACAGAAAACCCTGAAGCACACTCACTGCTGCTGTAAATTTTCTGTCTCAGCTGCTCTGTTATAAATTAACTGGACTCCTTCTGGATGTGAGAAAGCAGATTTAATCAACACAAAACACAAGTTCACTGCTGTTTCTGTAACAGGAAGAGAAGGCTTTTTGTTTGAAATCCTAATTTAAAGACAAATTTGGCAGCTAGTATCATCAGGGATACTCTGATGATTCTTTTTCTTTGTTTAGGTTTTTGGAATCTCTGCCTTTATGTTAATGTTGAATGTAGTTTCAAACTTATTTTCTAAATTTTAGCAGCCCCTCAGCCCTCAATATTTGACAAGTTGTTTAAACTGCTTCGTTGAATGTTTATTGTAGGCGTTTCTTAAATGTATAGAATATATTCTTCCTGTATATTTGGAGTGTGTGCTTTCTCAGTTGTGAACCATTTTGCTTGTGAGCAATGAAGGGTTTTTGCAATCAGCTCTAGAAGCATGAGAGAACTGCAGAGCAAAAGCTAGCCCTGCAGCATTGGAGAAGTTGTGTTCAGTTCTGTCTTCAGGCAAGACTCATTCAGATCTGCCACGGATCACTGGATCCTTGTGAGGAGTCAATATACAAGTTACTCAAGGCTATTCAGCATTTGGTTTAAGAAGGCTTTAATGAATATTGTTAAACATGTAAGTTGTAGTTTTTTCTAGACAATGCAGTTGGTTCCTTTTGTTTCTCAGACTGTCAGGATTTTAAAATAATGGCTGAGGGCTTCATCACCCATCACAGATGGATGGTTGTGGGAAGGCAGTTGTGATGTCAGTGCAGTTTGGAGGCACCTGTGTGTATTTGGGCAGCGTCACTAATGAGCTTTAAATACTATCAGCAGCAGAGGATGAAGCACTTGCTGAACCAACTTTCAAGCTCTGGGAGATATTACTTCCTCTGCTGTAGTAGGCCTGTTTGCATACAGCCTTTATTTTTCAGATATAATTTTCTGTGGGCTGAACTACACTACCCTTCTTGGACTGTAGCTCACGGTCAGTTTATGTCCAGGTACTTCGGGATTGATAATATGACTAGAATTGCTAATGTGGTAAGTCTAAATGCACTTTTTGTTTTAATGGTTGATTATTAAATGGACATTTTCTTTCTCAGAATCCTATTTGATATCTCAGCTTTCTGAAAGATTTTGTACTATTTTATTTTAATCAATAACTACAGATTCTATAAAGGTGCTGCTTGTGATTCATTTGCTATTCTGTGTGTGAGATACAAGAGCAGCTGACGCTGATCCCTGTATAGAGGGGCCAGCAAATCAGATTTCTGTTTGAATTTATAAAAACCCTAAATCTGCAAGCCTATCATGCAGCTGCAATCCTGATAAACTTACTTCAGAAGCAGCACCAAAAAATGGCTTCTGATTCTCCTGGCAAAGTCAACTGCAACAGTGCTTTCCTGACTTACAGATCTCTTGGATGGGTTTTTCTGCTGGCAACATCACAGACCTGGTTCTAGCTTCTCCAAGTAGGTTTACTTGCTCTGTTTCTTTAAAATGTGACAGAATAAACTTCCTGCTTCCAGGCTCAGTCTTGAATCAGTCCCTTGGCTCAGGCTGGCCCAAAGCAGCTGGAGCTGCACCTGTGAGGCAACAGAACTGCTTGGTCAGCAGGCACATGTGGGCTGCAGATGGCACTATTATAGTGCTTGTAACACTGAGCAAACTGTAGTAGAATACTTTTTCTCTTGAATAGTTAACTTGACTTTATCTAGGGTGGTGTTTAGGTAACTGGGAACACAACCATAAATGCAAACCACCCTTGCTGAATGTCAAGATGGGTTCTTGAAAACATCAGAGTGCTGAAGCTTCTAGCAGACTATGTTCTTGGCTTTTTCTTAACAGAAATAAAACATACTGTACTCTGGCCTGCTTGCACAACAAGTGAACTGTTTTGACTAACATTTCCCCTAAACAAAATAAAAATGTTGAACTCTAGCATGGAAAACTTCAGCTTGAACTGGTTGGCAAAGCTGCAAGCAAGTGAAAACAGGGATCTCTGTGGAAATGCCTGGCAACTTTAATACTTGGCAGCACCGTCAATCACACCTATTGTAGCAGCAATAATGTCAAGTGCTTCCCAATTTATTATGTACCATTGGGATGATGACCTGTTTAGCCAAACATTTTAATAAATCACTCTTGGGCAATTGACACAGATGACCAATACTGTGACATTTTTGAACACTTTTAAACAACAGATTTATGGTGAAACAGGGCTGATGATTATGTGGGTAATAGAATAGAAAAGTACATATTGATATATTGTGTTCAAACCACATTTCAGAGAGTGCCCTTGGGCTCAGCACTCAAGTTATTTTATTTGCTTTGACCTTTGTATGGATGTTAGAAATGTTGAGTAACCTCATGCTGACAATGTTATTAGGTATTTTGGGGAGACTTCCGCAAATGCAGACATATTCTTATATTATTCAAAATGCCTTGAAAGGTACAGGCTTTCATGGAATATCAACATGATGACCTTTGCTTCATAACTCTGATAGCTGAGGAAATCTCATTATAGACATTGCAGTGTAACTTTGGTTTGACTTAATGTTGTGTTTCTTTCTAAAAACAGAACCAAAAAACCAATTTGCTCAAAATGTGATTTAGCCTATAAGGCTGAGGTATTTTATGCTATGCTTTTATGATAGTTTTCTTATTGCTGTGAGAAGTGTGTTTCAGAGACTAGTAGAAAGCATTTGTAACAGCTTTTGGAGAGAGGACTAAAAATATTTGCAGTTCTGTAGGCATCCCCTGTGTTCCCTCTGTGTTTGGTGATTGCTCACCTAACACAGAATAGCATGAATATATTGATAGGTATTGCTAACCTAGAGCCAGAAAGCTTAATTAGTCACCTTCACTGCCTGTAAAAACCTTCTCAGAAAACATGACTGTTATGGCTTGTTCTGATGTTATGCCCTGGGTCAGAGTTGTGTCAGCTCTTAAGGAAGGCTTTTGTGGTTGTAAGGCCACTGATAGAATGAAACATTATGTTGATTCCTGTTTGGATATTTGACCAGCTCTGTAATTTTTTTTTTTTTTTTATTATCAGCAGCCACACAAAAATATTTAAGGTTTTTAGACTCTGAATTGATTTTGGCGTATAATAAAGGATGGTTGATTGTGGAGCTGAGGAAGCTGGGGATCAGTCTAAGAACACCACCACAATTTTAGAAACACTTTTCAGCCACTGTGAGCCCTGGCCAGTGGGTGATGTTTGTAGCCCCAGAAACTGAAGTTGAGATTGTGGCCTCAGTTCCCAGTGCTTTTATCACAGGCCACATCTGACAAGGCAGTATGGGACCCAAGTTATAAGAGTCCCTTCATTTTCCCTGTCTCTGTTTGACTTTGTGTGCTGCTGGGAGCAAAAACCGGCACAAATGTAGGGGAAACAAAAGTGTCTTTCCCAGTTACCAAACCCTTTTCGCTGAACAAAACCCAGCGCCTACACAGAGTGCATTTTGTCCTGTATCCACCAGTGCAAAGCCTCTTCAATTACTGCCCTTTGAAATCTACTGGAGTGGTTCAGATACTCTGAAATAACAAATACAGTGGTAGCATCAACAGGCTACTATTTTTATAACACTTTATCACTTCCCAGTAATTGTTTCATAGTTCACTGTGCTAGCCAAGAGAGAATTTGCTTCTTGACATAAATATTTGTGTCTAAACAATATGCAACTCTGTCACCATGACAAAAATGGTCTCGCTGATATGCTGGGAAGGAAGGAATGAAGAGACTTACCTGGGAGACCTGTAAGGTTTATTTGGGAGATAGATTAAGAATTAAATGACCTTTTAAGTTACAACAAACCAAAAACCCCCTGGAACTTTCTAACAGTTTGGAAGGATATTTAGGCATTTGATACTACTCCCTTCTTTGTGTGCTTTCTTAGATATCATTTGTTTCTGAGAAAGGGTAGCTTGAAAAGTAGTCATACCATGTGTCTGAGAGCCAGGTGAAACTCTGTCTTAGACTGACCTGTTACCCTGCTTTCTGAGGCACTTCTGGTTTCCCCTGGTACCCTGGGGTTAAATTCCATTTTGAAATAAATGGATGCAATTTGAATAGATTGCAAACTGCATTCTGTTTTTCTTGCTTCTCTACAGCAGTCAAGCAGGAATGATTGTCTGTTTCTTGATAGCTGCTGTTTGGACAGCTACAGGAATTTGCAGCTCTGCAAAGAAGTGTGTTTGCCCTGCTGATGTCCTCTATCCCAGAGAGGAACACTTCATGGGATGAAGTTTAAAATAGTCTGGAGGAGAAACATTTGGATATTTTGTAGATAATTTTTATCATTGTGTTGGCAAAGCAAACTGTATGAAAACCAGAAAGCCTAATTAGGTGTCTTCATGCCCTTAAGACCTACTTAAATGAGAATAAATAGAAATACTGATTTTAGTAGCTACCAGTAAGAGGAACATCTTTGAAGATGTTTGAAAGTGTATTGAGAAATTAGATCACAAAATGTTTTCCCTTTAACATTTATATAAGCACTGATTGACAGTTGAAGAGACTAAGCTGAAGGTTATCTGTTTTACCTTGCTTTTTCTCTCTCAGAAAAGCCCTGGTAGAACAGACAGATCATAAACTCTGACGGACAGGTCAGTGGATTCTTGACCTTTGGGTGAATTGGCTTGGGAAAAAACCCCAAGCTCAAAACAGTTTGACCGGAAGGAGTGGGGAGGTTAATGCTGTGTTGCAGGAAGCAGCTGCGACAGTCACTGTTTCTGGCTCAGCTGGAATGTCCCAGCTACTTCAAAGTCATGTCTCTTGGTATCTTTTGTGAACGTGGTATCTTGCAAGCTGTTGCTGTTGATTCTTTAACCTGCAAAGAAGATGAGAAAGGGAGATGCTTTTGATGTCAGGACTGGCAGTGCTTGGACATTTTGTTCTCTTGTCTCGGAAGCCCAATGTCTGCTAACATGTACTGTGTTGCTGCTTAGCTGCTCTGCACCCGAGGGGAATAGAAAGACTTTTACCCTCTTCCTGCTCATTTTTCTTGTCTATTAGTTTTAGTACCTTCAAGTAGTTACAGATCAATGGCTCTTTATCTGCCTGTTACCCTTGCTGATGCAATTCCGTGCAGCCTTGTCCTACAGGTGTCTTCTCAGAGTAGAAAAATGGCCCATTTTTTCTCTTCATATTCGGTTCTTGACCTCTGTGAGCAGAGACCCAAATAGAAATTGTTGTTACTTGCACACTGAGAGTTAAGAAAATATTTCTTTTGGACTGGCTGAAGGGTAAGTGACATTGCAAGAGATACCTAAATTGGACAGACACACTTATGTAGCAGCCAGGGAGGTCCCTAAACTCCTGTTACTGTTCCTGCTTATCCTGAGTTTTGAGCCCACGCGTGCTTTTTAATAAAACTAAGCTCATGTTGTGAAATAGTGTTTTAAGGGTTTTGAAAAATCTTAGTCCTGGGTATGGAGGTTGTAATTGTGTAGTTGTTTTTTGGGTTTTTTTTGGATCAAGATAAAAGAGGAGAGTAGTTTGCTATGGGTTACCTGTTACTGGATGTTTGTTCTCCAAAGCACTGCTTGACTGAGTTCTTGTACAAAGTCAGGGTTACGCTTGAGTGTGGGTGAAAACTAAGGAATGCTGTCAAGAAGATATTGTGACACTCTGGGTGGGCACAACTTAAAACGTGGTCGATATGTGTGAAGCTACTAGTCTGAAATACTTCTGTGTATGCTGCTGGGCTGACAAGTTCGTTAACACACAGGCACCAAACCAGAGACAACGAGGAGCACTGAACTTCTGCAATTATCTTTGAGAAACAGAATGGTGAGCAGAACTGGAGGAACTCTGTTTTGCCCTCTGTTTTCAGTGAGAGGGATGTAGGAAATGCACATTTCTCAGGAATAAAAAAAGAATAGAGATGAGAAAGGGGACAAAAAGAATGGAGAAAGAGACGGAGAATACAAAGGTTGACCTTGCCTCAAAAGTCTGGGACAGGCAAAGGCAACAGGAAGAGACAAGAAGGTTTACAGGGCACCAGAGCCACTTAACTTTATTGTCTGACCGGGTGGGTCTTGTAACATGAATGAGGTAGGAAGATATTAGGAGACAAATTGTAATCCAGTAAAACCAAATCCAATTGTAAGATTATCAGAAGAGACCTGACACAAGCCCAAATCTAGTTCCAACAGGCCAAAAAAATTAGAGAAGACAATATGCAGGGAGTGTGTTTTCCATCTTTTTGACCTGCATTCTCGCAATAACTAACAGGTGGTCTTTATGGAACTGCTGAGTAGAGTCAGCTTGAATAAATACTTGATATGTAACTCTGTAGGGTTTAATTGATGTACAGTATACATAGATAATAGAGCATATATGTCAAAACTGCTAGATTGGAAAGGTCTTACTGTTGTCTTGCAGGACCTTGCACTTGTCTTGCCGGGTCAAGGCCCTTGGGCTTCTCTTCACATCTTGCCTCCCCAGTATGAAAAAGGCAAGTGCTGCAGTCTGCCAGGACATGGAATAGGTAAAGGGGTCCAAACATTGCAGTCTGCCTCATGCTGCTTGGCTGGCTAGAGTTAATTAAGGCTTCAGCTTTTGGGTTTTTTTCATGTAAAAATGGGGGGGTTTTTGGGGAAAAAAAAAAAACAACCAAAAAACAAAAAACCCACCCAAATCCCCTTGCATTCAAAACAAGTAAAAGTTTATTAAAATAATAGTTTTTTTAAAGCCTTCCAGAAAAACTATATGCCTGCCAAAATGAAGGGAGTAAAAGAGGAAAATATAACTGGGTTCTTCAAGCCAATTGTATGCTTTCAAGCTCAGTCAAGTCATTTTGCATTTTCTCTGTTCAAGATGTCTCTTTATCTGACTGGGCTGAAGGTCTTTGAATTTTTTCAGTTAAATGTTAATTTGATAAGTATTGTCATAAACTAGCAGCAGAGCCTATTTGACAGTGGAGCTGTTTTATGCTGGAAGCAGATTGGTTTTGAAAATGCAAGTTCATTTAAGCTTACTGTCAGCAGTAAGAGATTTTTGTAAAGAAGCTTTGTCAGGAAAGTTTCTTTATTCCTGACTTCAAGCTCTATTTAAAAAAAAAAAAGTTATAATATTGGAACAGGAAGCTGAAAGATTGTATTTTCAGTTCTGTGAGTGACTTTCTATGAGATCTTGGACAGATCACAAGCACAAGATCACAAGATTTTCTTGTTAGGAAATATCCATAGAAGCTGAGCAGTTTTATTTCTGGTTAGTTGTTTAAGAGTGACAGACCTGTACTATTCAGTGCTTTAAAACTGTGATTGATCCTAGTGTCATATGTGAAGCAGTTGGGAGACAAGTTCATGAACACTTAAAGGAGATACATAGGCCCAATTCTCTGCTTGTTTTCCTGATATGAAATGTGAACCATCACTAATTCAGACCTAGAGTTCATAATTTGTGAGAAATTCTGCGATCTGGTAAGAGACGCAGATGATGGTAACTAAGCACAAACTTTTACAAAATTTGGATTGTAGAAGATCTGATATGTTTCATTTTAATCTTTAACACTGTTACATTTTACTAGAAAAGGCTTGTGCAATAAGAGAGAATTTTTGAGTCCAGCCTAAATATTCTGCCATTTTGCTCTTGCTCTAATGACAGTTCTCAAGGTCTTTAATTAAGTAATAATGTGCGGAGGGAGTCCAAGAATTCATGCATCAGGAAACTTCTCAACTTCAAAAGAACCAAAGGTTAGAAGAGCAGAGAACTCACTTGTAGTCCTTCAATTTTTCTTGCTTGTGGGAAAAGAATAGATTGCTGCAGCTCTTCTGAAGGGATAGCTTTGATTGAAGTATCAAATGAACTTGTTGTTATTAATGACCTCCACTGCAAAGCTTTGCTGAATTACCATCTGTTATCCCATCACTGCCAAAATAGTATAATACTGGTGTGGCTGAATGTAAGGAATTTTGTTACAGCATGCAAATGCTGGTAGCACTGACATTGGAAGTGACCCAGCTGGGGTGTATTACTTTGTAGAGTTGTATGGTGTTAATACTGTAGTGCTTTCAATAGCAATATCAGGTCAGCCTATGTAAGAACTAGTAAGATTTACAGGAATTACTGTGATGTTCCACTTCTAGTTATTTACACCTTTGCTAATGCAACTGATGAAGTAAATTCTATAATCTAAATATTATTTTTCTTTCCCCTGCTGTTTGGAGCTTTGCTTTCCTAATTTTTCTCAGCGTTCCTGTTAACTCAGTGCTTCCCTCTGTTTTGAAGAGAATATCTTTCTTTTTGAAGATGCATACCTTTAGATGGTAGTTCAGTCTTTTGGCTAGCCAGAGATAATAACAGCAATTTTCCACTGAGATCATTCATTATGCTCATGACACTAAACCTCATAGATACTAATCCCCACTCAACTTCTCCTTTCTCAGCCTGTAGTGACTCCATGTAAAGCACCACTGGATTCCCTCACTGATTGTTTAATTGACGAAAGGCAACAGGCATAAGTTGACACATATGAGATTCCACCTAATGCAAGGAAACAAATTTTTGCTGTGAGTGTATAAAAAATTTGAACAGGTTGCCCAGAGAATTTGTGGTGTCTCCATTTGTACAGACATTTAAAACCTAACCAGGCATGGTCCTGGACAACCTGCTTTAGCTGAGCCTTCTCTAGTCGGGTACTCTTTGGTCTTGAGAGGCCCCTTCCAACATCATCACTTCTGGGATTCTGTTTCAGACTTAACTGGATCTTTGAGATGTGAACTATGTGTATAAGTGTACAGAGATGTTGCACTGTGGAAGAATAACCTCTTATGCCTTCTTTTCACTGCAGTTTTGGCTCCTGCCAGATTTTTTGCCTGCTCAAGTTGGTTGTCTGAGCTTCTTTTGAAGCTCCTTGCCATCTGCATTTGACTAATTGAAAGCGTTTAGTAGCATCCACAAACTGAGGTTTAACTGTTCATTTTCCTCTCCAGATCACTGATGAAGATATGGAGTAGAAACAGTCTCAACTCTTGATTTCCCAAAGACCTCAAAAATCATTCTTTTGCATCCTGAAAAGTGATTGCTAAACTTGAAGGCTTACCCTTTCCTTCTTACCATTTCAACTCAGAAACATTTGTGAAAGAGCCTTTATTATCCACTCCTAGATATCTGAATTTGGTGTGGAAGCTTGCTCAAGGCTTTTTGAAAATCTAGATACATTGTATCTACAAGGCGCATTTATTTGAGCTCTGACTGCCACCCCTGTAGAAGTCCAGTCAGTTGATGAAGCAGGATCACCCTTTAAAAAGTCATGGCGACTTCTTGAGATGGACTCAATTTCCCTATGTGCTCATTGGTGTTACAGTTTATTATAGACTATATATGTCATACTGTTTCTGGAAATCACTCTTCTCTTGTTCCCATGATGCTCCTTGGAGCCCTTTTTGGAGTCCTTTGGCAGTCCTTCAGTATAGCAGCTCTTCATAGTTATCAGCTATAAATCTCAGCCAGCAGTTCTGAAGTTCCCTGCTTAAGTTTCCTCAGAGCTCTCAGGGGAACATCATCCACTCCTGGTGATGCAATAACCTCCAATTTGTCTATTTGGTCTAATACTTCCTGTGTACTTATGTTAAACTGATCTAACTCCTCAGAGATATCTGCTGAGTTGAATTCATACGGTGTGGGATCTCTCCAATACCTTCTGTAGTAGCAACTGACCAAAAGAGTGCATTGAGCTTCTTGGATGTGGCCTTATTATTCCTGAGTGCCTGTTTTATAACATAGTCATCAAGAAGTCCTACCAGCTCCCTTGCTGACCTTCTACTTCTAGGGTAGTTAAGAGATGTTTTAGTGGTTGGTCTTGAGTATATACAAGGCACTCTTTAGATTCTTTTTCAGTCGCCCTATTTTCTGTAGTATTTAATGCAGTTTTCTGTTCTCTTAGTTTGGACAAACTTTGTATGTTTTTACATTGTAGCTTAATTTGAAATCATGCCCTAAAAAACTTCTTGTTTATTGTTACAGTCATGGACAATAAGCTTTGTTGCAACCCTGGACCACTTGGAATCAGGTGAGACCCTTTTTGGCATCACCCCAACACATACTTTTGTTATTATCGCCTTTGATTTGGGTAGCTAAAGTGCCAGTGCTCAGTGTGCCACTTGGGTGCAGCACGTCTGTGCTGGCTGTGGAAGGAACAGATGTTACTGTTGTGGTTGGCTACAAAATGAGCTTGTTATAATGAAATGGCTCAGCGCAGTTATGTTCACAGCATGCAATAAAAGATGAATCCCTGGGAGCTGAGAAGGAGAGAAAATCTGAGAGCAGAGGATTGAAAAGTATTTCATATTAATTTTGTTAAAGTCCTGGACATCAAGTCGATACATCACACCTGTCTTTTGCTCTCTTTAGTTTCCTGGGCCCAAATGGGCTAAAAACACCATCTGGTAAAACTGGAGTCTTCTGTTCTTCAATAGGTCAAAAATGATGACTATATAATAAAACTTAGTGCCAGCATATAAGAAGAATCATTAAGAGTCCAAATCCTGACTTTTTGAGGGACCCTTCTAGATTTTCTCAGCATTGAAGAACACTGACTTCTGTAGTGTAACAACTGAGAATGTATGAAGCAAAGCTGAAAACCCTGATAATCTATGGGAAGAAGAAATGTAAATGACTTGTGTCAGGATCCATAGGAGAAGAGAACTGTGACAGACATGAAAGTTATGTTTTAAGCAGAATAGCTGTTGACCAAATGGAGGCATTAAGTTAGCCTTTAGCTGTTTTTCTTTCAGTTTCCAATAAATTTTTTTGTCTGTGGTACATTACATAAAAACTGACTTGTCTATCACTTAGTGCATATACATAAGAGAAGAGCATTTTAAACAGAAATGTCTCAAGTGAAAAATACACACTGATTCCAGAGGCAGGTTAGATCAGTCTTTTTGGAGAAAGTAATTTAGCTGGCACAACTGAAGTAGGCTGACTCTTCCTTTACAAAGTATGCCGGGACCCACCTTCATTAGGAGAAGTAAACATTATAGGATGCTTATCTTGAGTGCTTAGCATCTCAAGGTGTTCTTGAGGAAATCAGCTATCAAACTAAAGAGCAGCTTTGGGCCTGGGCCTGACTTTGTGTGGTGACTAGCAACCTTGTCCAAGTTTTGTGAGCCACTGTTGCTGTTTGGTGGGATTTTGTAATCCTCCTCAGTTACAATGAACAGTTTTTAAAAAAGACCCCATGCCTGGAACTGTTTGATGTAGCCCATTCAGATATTCTTCGAAGTGTCTGTGTGTGCCAAGTGTAAACCACTCTGAAGTAGTGCTCAGTGGTAGCAACCTTGGGTGCTCATTGATTAAGTGCTAGCCATCTAGGGCCATCTGAGGTAAATTTCTTCCCAGGTTATCTCCTTGAGTAGCTGAGGAATGAATAGATCCTTCTGGCATCTTTGCCAGAAAAAAATGACACTCTCAGCTCCTCTTCTAGGATCATGTAGCCTGTGAGAGATGGGGAGTGGGGTGGAGAACCCTATAAACATTTTCAGAGTTTGAAATCCAATGTAGGCCAGGGTGTGGGGTTGGTTAATTGTGGTCTTTTTTAATCTGCCATGTGTGGTGTGTGTATGTTGTAGAATAAAGCCTGCATTTTTCTTGGTCGTGAAAACAGGGGAAAAGCTTTTATCAGACCTTACATCTGTTGGTGCCCCAGGATATACAGACAGTAACTAATGCCAGGAAACCCAGAATGTGACAAAACACTGGCAAATGGCTTTATCCGATTTGTTTGTTTGACACTGTAGTAGGAGTATCAATTAGCAGAATGACTGTATTCTAGCCAAATGAAGGAAAAATTATGGTAAGCCAATGCTTGCTACTCTTTGCTCTTTTGAATGTGTCTGCCCTGCAGTAAGGTGCTATGTCTGTTTAGATGTAACATTTTAGATCCGTACCTCTGTTTCTCACAGAATGAGTCAGGCATATTTCTCCCAAAACAGTGGACAGGAAAGAAACAAACAGTCATGCATTGCATAGCTCCTGGTTGTTTCTGAAGAACTTGGAAACAGCAACAAATCTGTTTCAAAGTGCAACCCTGCATTGCAAATGTGTTGCACCTCAGAAGGAGCTTTTTCCCTGCAAATCCTTTGCTTCCCATAGGTGGTTACCCATAAGTGGTATGAGAAGTGGTGAGATGTTTAATGTAGGCATCTCCAATTACAGTGTGCTTGTTTGCCCTGCAAACAGTTGAGGGAGCGTCTGGCTGCCCACATGCCAACAATGCAGTCAATGTCTTAAGGACCCTGAATAGCCTGGATGGTATTTTCCAGAACTTGTTTTCTAGACATTGCGGGGTGTGTGTATGTAAAAGTAGCAAGAGTTCGATTTCTTTTTGTATCAAGCTTTTGGAATTGTCTGTGTTAGAAACAAAAGCATTCTTAAGGATGTGGAAATAGTGCTTATAATTCAATTGAAACAACACAGAGAGAATCAGATTGTGAGATGTGCATTGGGACACTGGGAGTGGGTACTTGGCTTAAAACTTCTTATTCTGAAATGATGAAATATAATTACCTCCCAAATCCTAATAGTTATCCTGTATTTATGGCAGGTGGTAACTGTGTGGAAGGAAAATTTAATCTTGGGATTTTTTTATCGTGACACAATAAAATACCTCAGAAACCTCTTCTATATATGTTAGTCAAACACCATTTTTAAATACTTGCTTTTTGCCTGCCTCCTGTATCTGCACTAATCCCCCAAGACTCCTCCATCTGCACTTTCTGTAATGAACAGAAAACTCTTGTACTTCTTGAATAGTTTGTTGGGGTTGACAGCCTCTAGAAAGAGCTTTGGAAAACTGGTGTGTTATTTTTTTCCTCATCTTGCCTCCTTTTCCCACCGGGGGAATGCACAAACATAATCTTCATGACCACACATCCTGCAGTCAGGTTTCTTGCATTTGGGGAAAGTAAGTCTAAAGGAAATGTGTTCAGCATAGGTATCATGTATCTGTTACCTGTGACAAGACAGCACCAGAAAAGCCTTATTATGGACAGTTATCAGGACCCTGAGATTAGTTCAGTTGGTTAGAACACTGTGTTAATAACACTAAGATTGTGGGTTTGATTCCTGTATGGGCCATTCACTAAAAAGTTGGACTTGATGATCCTTGTAGGTCCCTTGCAACTATGAATATTCTGTGATTCAGGATGTCTTTCTGCCTCTGAGGCACATAGCATTTTCCTTCCAGCTAGGAGAGTCATAGCCATGCCCAAGTCTCTTAATGCTGCTAGTTTCCTCAGCCTTAAAATGAAGAAGCACCCATATCTTAAAATAATAATAATAGTAGTGAAGTTAAAGAAGAAAACACTAACCAGTAGCTACATACCTGCAAAATAATACATATGTCATTTGCCAAAGAATGGCTTTGCAGTAGGTAGGGTCAGCCCATTGTTCCTGGGCTGTTCATCTTCTGCCAGGACCATGCACATAGTTTGTTCCTGGCTACTAGGGTTTTCAAAGTACAGTTTTATCAAAGGTGTAACTTTACATTTATATACTGCACTTTGGGAAAAAGTCTGACCTACTGGACAAGCACAGACTAATTGTACAGTGTGCGTACTGTGGGGTTTTGTGAGGGGAATGGAGTAATGTGATCTGCCAAACTGGAATCCTTGTGCACTGACCCTTGGAGCAGTTTACCATTCCCACAGTAGCAGAAGCAGTAAGCTCTGGAGAGTATGATTCCAGAAGGAGATGGAAGTTCACAGTGTTTTTATTTAGGAGTTACAGGATGTACTAGCTGCAGTATAGTAGAGGGACATGGCTGAATACTTAAAAGTCAACAGTGTAAGCATGAAGCTTTAATCCATGTCTTGTCACTTTTCCTGCTAAGTGATAGTGGATGAGAAAAAAAAAAATCACCAACTTGTCAACAGTTTTAAAGTAACATGTATATCTGTTAAAATATATTTCTTTGAGTATCCTTTCTGTGTTGCTTGAGAATCTGAATGGCTTTAGGAGGAAACAGTCATTCAGAGGTTTCACAGCATATTTTAATATGTGATAATGTAAAACCAGATAAAAATCAATGACTTGTGTAGGAAGGCAAATAGAGCAAAGAAAGACCGTTAGAGAAAGTCAGCAGGAAAAAACCAGCACTACTCACTTTTAAAAAATGTATCTGTATACCTACGTGTTTACTGTCTCAGTTTTTTCAATGATCCTTTTACTGTGAACAAACTTCTCCCATGTGAAAGGAAAAATCTGGAATAATTAACCATTTAAACATAAAATTAAATTAAGGTTTTTGTTCTCAAAGCAAAAACTAAATTGTCTGGCATCTGTCATTTGAAGACGGAAAGCATTGCGTTACATTACTGGAAGGGAGTAAATCTTGGTTAGATTGTCTTACAAATTCTTTTAATTGATTTATCCTTTCTGGATAGAGATTTAATGGTAGTATTCCTTCTTATGCCATAATTGGTGGATATTTAATTGAATGAATTCTCTAGACAGTTTGTAGGCATAAATATGCATGTATCATGGTCTTTTACATAATAGGTATTTTAATTATATATTGTCAAAACATAACTTAGATCAAAGCCCATAAAAAAACCCATGGTCAGATATGAAGCTTTTGCTTAATGACAGGAAGAAAAAAAAAAAGGAATTGATGGGAAAAGATTAAATTTGCTCGGAGCCAAAGCAATCACTCAGTGTACAAGTTTTGCTTCCCTAGTGACTGGACTAATCTGTTTTTGTCAGAATCATATTTTCCTGTTTTATCTTGTAGGGACTAGTAAAAATGGAAAAAAAAAACCAAAACAAAAACCAAAAAACAAAACCAAATCCCAAACCCATGGAAATTCAGTTTAGATAGCTGTTCAGAGTTTGAAAAACTATTTGGTCTACTGTCTGGAGAGCGAAGATCTGCTGTGGACAGATTCAGCTGTAGTGGGAGTATCGTTTATATTACACGCAGGCTCTTTCTATTTTTTTGGACGAGTTATTCTGTTACTGATGTTAGTGGGAGGTGAGAATCCTTCCAGATGTCCCCAGGATGTCAACAAAGTTGGTCCAGATATGAGGTTCACAGTCCTGGCATGGCCTTGGTGGTTCTGGGCCCCTCCTGTAGTGACTGCAGCCCCCTCCCTTCTGAGCTCAGGCAGTGAATATCTAAGCCAGACCCAGGTTCCGGTGGCACCAGCCATATGCTGTTGCATCTCTGTTGCTCACACTCTGCCACTTTGAAAGATTCTCCAGCAGTCAGCAGGGGGAAGCTTACTGCTCTGTTCTGGTAACAAGGTGGGTTATCTCTGCAATGCCACAGGTTGAATTTCCTTTCATGCTGCCTTGAAACTGGCCTGTGGTTTTGTGCTTTATGAGGCTGAAAGAAGTTGGATGGTGTGGGAACGATAACAGCCAGCCTGGCTTACATGGTCGTAAGGAAAGTAAGAGATCTGTTAAAAGTCATTCTGATTATATGTTACATATTTTCAAATGTAAATGTCTTTAGGCAATAGGATCCTTCATGGAAAAAGCATGAAAAGAAACCAAACTGAGAGACAACTGCTATTAATGCACTGTATTTCCTCATGTTCAGTAAATAATGATGATGATGATCTTTACTCCGTCTGAACAAAACAATGCTCTAAGCAAGATGGAAATTTCTTGACAGACTTGCAGGTTCTCATAGTTCTTTCATGGTAGCTTATGTTAAAATCTTATAATTGTATGCCAGGTAACAGTTCCAATCAGCGCTGGCCCATTGAAATTCATGTTCAGGTTCATATTCGTGATTCATTTCTGATAGTATCCACTTCTGAAAGCGATGCAGGAGGAATGGCAGAATGTGGGAGTTCTCCAGGTTTTGTTATTGGAAAGCAATTACGTCATGTCAGTTTGGGGCTCAAAAGCTCTGTCTGGTGCACTCTCATGCTGACATCTATTTAGGTGGAATGCCAATGATGACTAAAAGTGGCTAAATGAGACGGATGTGTTTCTCAGACTACAAGTCCACCCTACTGTGCTGGCTGAGCTTCAAAACGTCTGTGCCCAAACCAGGTGTGGCCTGACTGATGCAGGGAAATTTTACTGAAAATGGTAGTGGTATCTTGAATTTTCCTGTTGGCATTGTTTTGTTTTTATTTTTTTTTTTTTAAAGTATAGAAACTAAAAGGGATTTCCTAAAATTGAGCAAAAGTTACCTAAAGTGGTGGAGCACATGTGTAGGCAGCCGAGTGATTCTGTTGTTTCTCTTGAAAGAAAAGGTATTACCCAAGGTCTCGCTTCAAGTACTATTCCATGAAACTTGCACCAGAACTAGTCTAGTGGCTCCTCCAGCTTTCTTTTAAAATCCAACAACTTGAACTCCCACAGAAGAAAAGGTAACACTTACTTTTTCTCTTCTGTATGGCTTTTTTTATATATGCACTGAACGTAGGAAGGGTTGAGGCCTTGTTTTGAAATTTGTAAGTGACCTTATGATGGGAATTGCTTTGAAAGAGAGTTTTCAGTAGTGTGATTTTTTTTTTTTTTTTTAATCTGAAGCCAAGTTATTATTCTTAAACTGCTTCATCAGTTTAAGAATTCTAGTTTTCTGAATGTGACATTCAATACATCTGGTGTGCTTTTTAATCTATGGCTAAATCTCATGATCAGCCTTTGAGACTGTCAGATAATTGTTGTTTATTTCAAAGATGGAAGAAGAGAAAGCTGAACCTAAAGAATGAATTCAAAGTCTTGCAGGTAGAGAACTCATGTCTCTTGGGTTTTTTATTGTGTGTTTTGGGGTGTGGGCTTTTTGGTTGTGTTGGGGTTTTTCGTTGGTTTGTTGTTTGTTTTTTTTGTTGGTTGGTTGTTTTTTTAGGCCTTTGCTTGGACAACAGTCTGTGCAAGGTGCTGCTGTTTTTCTCTGTTACTTTAATCCATGATAGCTCTACTTTTTTGAGGCATAACAAGGCTTTTTACAATAAGATAAATGATAGAATATGAGAAAAACAGCCATTTGGCATTTGAATTATTTCTCCATTGTTGTTTTCTCAGTGTAAGGTACTGTAACAAATCTGCTGTGTCTTTGGCACGTCGAGTAAGGACTGAAGTTTACTCCATCTAGGGTTCTGTCACCTGTAGAGGCCAGTATTTGACTGCCACTCGCGTTGTGAGCCAGTGCTGCAGCAGGCAGCTGGAATACACTTCATCTTTCCAATTGCAAAGGGAGTAGAAAGTTAATGAGTGAGTACCTAGGAAAGTCTGGAATGCAATTGATATTCAAAGAAATTTGAGTTTTAGATTTTGATTTTTTACAGTTACAAGCATTTCTGGTTTTTGTATGGAAGGTGCAGGCAGATATTTGGGCTTTGTCTTAGTGCTGGATAAGCAGATTTGGAATTGGAGATCTTATCTGCTGTTCAACTACGTCTGTCTTTCTAAATCTTCTCAGTGAACTTTGAGGCCAAGTTGGATGAGTGTTGGCTGGTGAGTTTCTTGTTGAAAGCTTTCTTGGCTTCTGAAACATTGAGATTTGGGCTGCCTGTGTTTGAGTTTTTCCAGCTACCTCTCAGTTTTCCTGGCAACACATTTTGCTTAGGCAGGTGTTGTGGGCTGTAGATATTTCACTGTCACAGAGGAAGTCTGGCCAGAGCACCTGCGTGCTTACATGGTGTTGTTGTTGCCTACTTTTTCTTTTCTCTATTGCAGAAATATATGGATTTCTGTTCAGGAAATCTGATGATAGCCTCACAGTCTAAAGATAGATGATCTGTCTAGTGCTTTGCTATCATTGCTCATTCAAAACTTTATGTTGTCAAATCCGAATTTGCAATTTAATCCTTTTATTTATGCCATGGATATAACCAAGTGGATACAGGGAACAGAATATTTCCTTGGTGTTTGATGCAGCCACTGCTGAACATGAAAAGCATAACTATGCCATCCAGCAAAGAAAATTGCCATCTGCTCCTGAGTAGTAAAAGATTGTCTTTAAAATCAACCTCACATACGCACTCGTCTTTCTTACAGATCTAAAGTATAAATAAGTCTCTTGCAATTGAAATGAAAAAAAAAATGCTCAAGGAAGATCTCCATTAAGAAAAGTGGGATTTACTGTATTAATTGCATGGCATATTTTTAAAATGAAATAGAGAAGAACTCAGTTGAATGTCGCATGCTTATTTCACTAAATAGATATGGGAGACAGTGCATACATGGTGTCTTCAGCTGACAGACTTCAAATGCTTGAGGTGTTTTTTTGAGAAGCAAAGCAGCTCCTGCCATTTTCATCTCTACTGGAATTAAGGTGCTTTTGCTTCCTTTTCTTTTGGTACAGGAACAGTCTTCTCAACGGCAAGTTTTTTTTCCCTCTCAAAATATGAGCAGTCAGTTGTCATTCACTTCACGGAGGTTCCAGTGTAAGAGAAACTGTATCTTCCTAGTGACTGAACACTTCCATGTGGCACAAAAGGTGTCAAAAGGTTGCATTTTCCTGTGTCTGCAAGTGAGAAAATTTGTAGAGTATCATGAAGTTCTCCTTCACAGTTACACAGGTAACAACGTTAGTAGTTTCAGCTTACGGAGACGAGTGTGTGTCAAGCCTGATTCTATGCACACATCAACTGTCTTTCTCAACAGGTTTGTGAATGCTGTGACACTGTCAATGTGTGCAGGCAAGTGGCCTGGTGGCCAGATATATGTCCAAAACCAGTAGTAAGCCTATTGCTTTTCAAACCTACTGCTCCTAGTTCTGGCTTTCTATTAATTAAGAGCTATTGGAAAGTGCTTTGCAGTGGTGTGTGAGATGCAATTGATAAAGCTTTTATAGTTGGTTTTATGTGTTTCCTGTGTTAAATCTTTACAAGGTAAAACTAAAAACAGAATGAAAAGCTGAAACGAAGAAAATAAATTGTTCCCTTTTCTATACCTCAATAGGTGTTTTTTGGTTTACTATATCAGTGTTATTGGTCATTTTTCTACCCTGAATATTACAGAAACAGTCTAAGGACACATTTTCTGCTGTTATGTGTTCTGCAGCCTGACTGGTATCAGTGTAAATGTATATGTACTTATCCGAGAATGAATCAGACATAGATAAGAATTCTCCTAATGCATAATTTATTTAGATAATTCTCTCTTTGTAGAAGCACCACGTATTCAATTTGTCTTTGACAGACCTGAAAATCCTGCCAAAGATCTCTGTAAAAATCCTAACAATCTAATAAATTTTCATTATATTTATTGAAAAAAATAAGACAAGTTGTTTCATCTTGTAAATAGGTTACATGGCTTAACTCCTATGGGGAATGAATATTCCAGAGAAAAAGATGTGGCAAATGGGTTTCATCTGTATTCACACAAACCATCCCACTTGTGTAGAAGCACCTTTCTTTGAGGATTGAGAAAGTGCTGTGAACTTCATTAACTTCTAGAAGAAATCATGGAATTCCTGTCACCAGTCATAGTTGGATCAGTTGATAGAAAATATTCAAGAGCAGTGGGTTGAAAGTGAAGCAAGAAGTTGCGTCAAAGAAATCTGGTTCACCAAAAGTAAAAATTGGCCAAAGGAACAATATTAAAGGACTAGATCTGTAAAACACGTAAACTTTTAAGCTCAGGTAAGTCAAATATGATTTTACCTCACAGTCAAAGATGGCTCCTTCAGCATCCAGACCTGAAGGAATTTCAGGAGTGACTCAGAAGACACAATTGCCTGTATGGATGGGATCACCAATTCACCTGTTGGGTCACCTATGAGGCCTCTGAACCAGACCCTTTTGGCACTTTTCAAAATTTGAATAGGGATTGTAATGCATTTTGAAAGGTGTGGATGTTTCTGCTGTTAGTGACCCAATTGCTTTTGTGTCCCGAAGGGGCCCTGGCTCCCATCTTAGATCAAGGGGCCAAGGGGCTCCAACACTACAGCGTGATCTTGCCCCACTGAATTATCATCTGTTCAACAGGCTCTTCTAGCACGCAGGATCTTTACCTATGCAGTTACTCTTTCTTTTCCATATGTTTCTATGCATTCTTCCTCTACAGGTTTTAAGGAAAAGGGTCTCTTCTGTGCAGCGTGGAGGGAAAGGGAGAAGGGTTTCCCTGCTATCCCGTTGTTCCATGGAGGCAGAGAAGGGAGGGAGAGACAAAGAGTACCAGGCAGTTGTAGGCAGGAGGGTAAAAAACTGTTTATTCAAAAAACCACGAGGTAATGTCCAGTCCTGGGGGCGGTCCCCGGGTTTGGCAGGATTGGGCGAAAACTGAGGAAAAGGCAGAGTCAAAGGTCCATTAACCAATAGAACTGGGACAGGGGCAGGGCTGGCTGGGGTCCTGGCCTGCCCCCCCCAGCCACGAAGCACCGGGGTAACAACAGAGAGGGAGAAGGGGTGTCTGGAAACCCCAAGAACTCTGGGGCTCTTGAGCAAAGGCGGGCACCACCCGGCCCAAGACAGAGCAATCCAGCCCAATAGCTGGGTCATCAAGGGAACAAAAGACCTCCAGGGAACACAAAGAAGGCTGGCCGGGGATAGATACAAGGGACAGGGTGTGGTGGTCATGAAACCAGCATAGACAGGGTAACAGAACCAGAAAAACTGCTTTTTAAAACTTAAACTTAGTCTGAGTTTTTTAAGGTGTTTGTCCAGCGATGTTTTTGGAATTTATTTCAGCATCTTCCCACATTTCTCCTTGCAAAGTTGCTCTGTTGCCTATTTTCCACCTCCCGCTGCTTCTCACAGTTACTTATCCCCCCAGTGTTTTTACATTGTAAGTTTTTAGCATCTGTCCCTTGCTTCCAGATGTTTTTTAAATTTCCCTTGTGTGTTAGGGCTTCTTTCCCCCTTTATGTTATTTCTCTAGCTACTCTCACCTGAACTACAAAACCATGTCAAAAAAAAAAAAAAAAAAAAAAAATGAAAGAATGCTTGCTCTCTGTAGTATAAAATCTTTGTCCTGGCATTATTTGCTCTCTACTACAGGCAGAAGTTTGTTGGAGTTTGTACTTATTTTATTTACTATGTGTTCAACAAGAGATTGAAGCGAATGACAGGACAAACATACTAGAAAAGTCACTAGCCATTGCTATCTTTTTGACCACAACAACAACCATTGTATCATTTCAGAAGAAGTGCAAGGCAATGGATAATATGCACTAGCTATTCCTGAATTACACAGATAGCCTTAGGACTATGTACAATATGCATTCTCTTTCTTACCATCACCCTGCTGCCCAGAATACAGCACAGCATTCAGATCTCCAACATCTCTGGCTGAAACAATATTGGGAAACTGCCCTTATTATGTATTTTTCCTCCTTGTTGCACCAAGCAGTTTGAATCCAGTCTGAGTGAGAAAAAACCCCCCAAACTCTGGGTTTTTTCCTTATGCTGGCTTACACACCATTAGACTGAGTCCACAAGTGATATCATTAGCATGCTGCTGTTGCTACCTATGTGTATGTTGGCTTTAGTGAGTTTGGTCGACAGGTTGTCACTGGCCATTTATGACTCAGTAGCAATAGCTGACCAGTACAGTCAAGTGAAAAAATTGGTGTGGAGCTTTGCTGCCAAAAGATGCAGTCTCAAGTCAACAAAACCACTTATGGATTTTGGTCAAACTTGGAAAAACTCTCATTTGCAGTCAAAATGACAAGAACAGTGAGGAAACGAGACTTTAAAGTCTCATTCTCTGGAGATATTAAAAATCTGCCTGAATGTGGTCCTGTAGAACTGGCTCTAGGTGAACCTGCTTTAACAAAGCATTTGGATAAGATGATCTCTAGAGGTTTCTTCCAACCCAAATATTTCTGTGATTTTTCTATTTTTTTTTTTTTAATAGAAACATTAGTAAACATAATTTTAAGGAAAGGAAAAGCATTCCTAAAGGAAATAAAATGTCATGTTTCAACCCAAGCCAAAATATTTTCATTGCTTTATGTCAATTGAAAGTGAATAATGTTTCTTTTGGGTCATCCTGACATTAATTTCCATGTCCCACACTCTTGAATTTCCACTACTGAACAGATAAGTCAGTTTGTTTTGTAGCTCTAGGGCTGACTAGCCTGAAATTCACTTGCTTTGATTAATTCAAGGGTTAAACATATTAAAACACTCTTTTGAAAAAATACTGCATGTAGTTTTAAAGTGTTCTTTTTTGAAAGAACTTTAGATTGTTATAAGACTCAGACTGGATAAATCTGATTATTGACATAGAAAAATGAATGGAAGCTGCTTTTGATTTTTTTCTTTTTTTGAATGAAAGGTTGATTGGCTATCTGTATCTATGATTTGCTACATGCTGTTGAGACTATTGAATTGTGTTCTGGAAATTCAGTGAATCAGTTCTGCAGTTGGCTTAGGGTGCTAAGAGGACAGTGCTGTGTCTTCCCCTTAAGATGTTACAGTCTTTGTCATATATCTGCTAGATCACAGGTCACCCAACACCGTAAAACTACTGACCTCCTCTAATGTCTGGGAGTCCAGGGCTCTGAGTGCTGTTTGCATCTGCTGATCTTAATTGCAGGAACACCTTCCTGGATAAGAAACTAATCAATGCAGCTTCAGTCTTTAAGTGCATGTTTCTGTGAAACAAAGCATCTTGTCTTGTTTCTGCTGTTGTAATTGATTCTGAAGAGATCATAACTTCTAGTGAGATGATAAAAATAAAATCCCCAGGAGTTAGCTTATTGGGCTTTTGTTTAATAGCAGAGCAGGGAACAGGAGAGACAGACACGTAATTTTTGCCTTTTTCCCATCATTTGCCTTTTTTGAGTGTGTGTCAGGAATCAAGCTGACAAAACTGTGTTACTGTTGGAATCTAGAGTGACAGAATGAGGACATGGGTATATTACTTTCTCAGGAGTATAAGACTGAAGTCATACGAGGTGCCAAATTAAGAAGTAGCTTGTATAGACTTGATCTGAATCTTGCTGATTTGGTACCTAGATGCAGACTTGGGAGCTTGCATGTTTTAAATTCTCGCTGTAGCTTCATCCTTAAATGCTGGTGCTTTAAGTTGTGGCCCTTTCTGCTTAAGCATTCTGTTAAATAAAGATTGTATTAGCTTTAAATTAAAACAGTTACTCTAAAAGCTACAATGTGCAAATTAATTTGTTCTTCTCAAATTTCTTTGATGATCCTCAGAAGGAATCTTTGCTTCAAAGGATTTGTTTTGCTTACCTGAGGGTTGATTTTTTTAATCTCTTTGACCTTGAAAATTCTTAAGCGAGCAGAGATGAAAAGTGGTGGCATCTGGAATCTCTGCAGCACCCGTCACTTTTGCCATTCTGGCATTTCCAGCTGGCACTGGGCATCTTGCTGTGAATGCAGGTACCTCCTTGGCCCGATTCAGGCCTCTGTTGTCAGTGACTGTGTGTATGTGTTTTTGTATCTATTTGGAGCCCCTTGATCCTATGATTTTACAAGGTGCAGGTTTAGACCACAGAATGATAACCACTATGGGACAAATCTTTACCAGGAGAAGCAATTCCATGGAATGGGTTTACTTTTTTTCCCCATTTTAATGGCAAAAGTCACAGCAAAGAACAAAACCCCATTGATTTGGAGCTTGATATTTTCACAATCTGTGATACACGGATCAATATTAATTTTCTTATGCTGGATAGCACTAATATTGACTATAGGAATGAAATATTAATAATTTAAAGCTAGATTTAAAACTAATAATAAAACTGAGAAATTTTAGCTTTGCGTCTAACAAAGTGCAGGGGAAGGCAAGGTGAGAAGGAGAACAGGGTAAAACAAGAAGGAAGACCTGAGAAAGAAAATGGCAGGGAGAAGGTCAGGGTTAGGGTGAGAAGAGTTGGTGGAACATTGTTGCTGTATCTTGTTGTTCAGTGCATAACATATTGCTATTAGCATATTCTTTTCTCCCTCTGCAATTAAGATTTCTGCATCTGCAAAGGATGACTTTTGTTAGTGTGTACAGTTGGCTTTTGGACACTGATGGTGGACTGCATAAATAATTAGAGTCCTTCCAATTAGTCTATATATTTTTCTTCTGAGTTCCTGTGATTATTTAGCTACAGTTCACATAAAACTTTAGAGCTTAAATTAATTTACTCCTCCTTGTTGGATATTGTACAATTTTTGTACAATGTAAATTTTATGTTCTGGACTGATTCCAATGAGGAGAGTAAGAAGAATAAAATTAATGCTAATGATCTCCATCCTGTGCTAATGCTCTGGCATCCCATGATGCATGCCACAGTGATCTCTCTTTCTTCTACAGGACAGAGCAATACAGCAATATGGAGAACAACCACTAAAACATTTTCCATGTTTCTGGAGTCCTTTGAAGGAAGCTGGTGTAAATACCACACAAGGATGGTGAGAAACCTGCATAAAATGCCTTTAGGAACCTAGGACTGTCATGCTATAAGGCTGTCTGCATGTTTGTATGAGGAGGAGGACACCCTGAGCCTTTTAGCTCTCTATGTTCATAATGAAAATGGATGTGACCACTGCATGATATCCTCTGAATGGAGGAAATTCTGCTCGGACCAATTATAGTAGCTTCAGGGCACCTTTGCTCTAAGAATGCTTCTTCTGGACTTACCATGCTTTGTTGTCTCAATGAATAAAGTCAAGCTGGGAAAGATCTTCTAGAGCTCTGGGAACAGCAATGGTCCATTGAGAGTCCTGCGTATTCAGCAGCTTTGATGTTCTAAGTAATGACATGGGGTTGGGGTCTGGAAATAGCTTCTGCTGCTGTATAAAGCCCCAGTTAAAATAAGCTTGAGATCTGCTGGTCTAGATGTATTTACTGTTTTTTCAAATAATGTAATTTCTGCTTTTGTGAGTTTTGCAGCAATCTCCTTTCTCAAATTGTTCAATGTCATCAGTGGGGGTTTTTTTTCTCTCTTTCCTGATTTTAGTCTATCTCTGCTTTTTGTCACTTTTTACTGCATTCATATGTTATCTCCCTCAATTTTCTTCTATCTTTTTGAAGCATGCTGAATTGTAATGAGTATGTAAATTAACATTAGCCTTCCCTGTGTACTTGCTGGCCTGCTGCAGTTCTCCTCATGCCCTCTCGACATTTTAAGTTTTACATCCAGATGGTGCTGGCTAGAAAAGGGAATTTCTCTCCCATGTAATTTTCATGGGGAGGAAAAATTCTTCCTAGCTTGTGGGGGAAAGAGGTTGGAACAAAGAATAATTTTGGTACCAAATTGGATCAAATGCTTATAAAAATATTTTTAATGTAGTTTAAATATTTGTAAAGAGAAACCTAGTAAA
This sequence comes from Hafferia zeledoni, assembly GCA_035583235.1. NCBI lineage: Eukaryota > Metazoa > Chordata > Aves > Passeriformes > Thamnophilidae > Hafferia > Hafferia zeledoni. Next base: position 84,371,021 of record JAWWEV010000083.1, on the reverse strand, counting down.
CAATTCAATTTAAAGGAAAAAAAAAAAAAGTTGTGTTTTGTTTTGTTTAAAGCCATTCCCTAGGCAGGTGATGTCCTAGGCCATCAGAGTGTTCAAGGTTATGGGCACTGAGAGAATCTGATTTCCATCTTTGTAGGCAGCTGGCAGAATGCACGTTTTCCCCATTTTATGTCAGCTTTATTTACAGTAAAAGCATATTAATGTTTTTGCCCGTGTAAAATAGTGATGGCTTTAGGACTCAATGCTCTAAATTGGCACAGATCAGTGTAAGGAATAGTGGCACATAAAGAGTTTTTTCTGGAGACCTGTACTATTTTTCTGGTAAAATGATGCCAACCCTTAAATTTTCTACCTAACTTTTTTTTTTTTTTTCTGCACTAGTCATATCTGGACACAGTTAGCTCTGTCTTACAACAGAAAGCTTTGTCCTGCAACAGGACAGAGACTACTGTGAGAATTAGTGTTAGTACGCAGTTCACAGCATGCCCTGTGAACAAACTTGCCAAAAGGTTGTAACAGCAATAGTTCATGATTTTATAGTTATGAAATTGTAACAGGGCCATGAAGTTTTTAAATTAAGCAGACAACCTTTTATTGGAAGGTCCAAGATCCTTCAACTTTTTGAGATACTGAACATCCCTATGCACCACCAAAGAAGATCCTGATCTTTCCCTTGGTATGTAGCAACCAGTAATACTTTCAAAACTGCTTCATGCCCAGCAGAACAGAAGGCTGGCTTTGAAGTGGCTCTTGCTGATGCTGCTGGCAGAGTCACTACAGCAGTACACTGCTCAGTTTGTAGAACAACAAAGCATTTGCCCATGTGTAGCAGATACCATCAGAGAGAACTAAGGGCTGTACACCACTCTGTGTATGCTAATCTTCCACAGAGTGTATCCTGTGTGTCTAAACATTTTAAGAGGCTCTAATTATGGTAAATTCCCCTTACATCCCTCATTGACCTTGATTAATCTGAGGAAGATTATGTTGACAATAAAAAACATTCAAAAGAGGCAACAAGGACATGCTAACTGACTATTTACAGCACTTGCCTCAAGATGAAAAGCCATAGTATATTAGGGGGTTTTTGCCTTTGATTTTCCAGGGATCTATCTGTCCTTTTGAACTCTCCACTTATCACTGTGTGGGTGGAAACAAAACTGTGTATTCTACACCTTCTATTCACTTCTGATGAACTGTTTATAATGGATCATCTGCAGCAGCTGCCCAGGGCACACCTGACCCCTCAGGCTACAGGCTGGGTGTTAGAGAACCCTGTGAGGTAAGGTCTTCACACCAATGACTCAGGTGTGATAACTCCCCTCTGGGGAGGCATTAGCACCTTCACACTCAGCCTTGAGGGGTCATGTCTGCTGATGGGCCATCAAGGAGTCCAAAAGTATCCCATAACTCACAGAGTTAAATCACCCATTGTGAAACTCCTCACCTTGGGGTAGGTACTAGGCATTTCTACCTGAACCTAAGCATATATAATCTTGGGGTTTGGGGACTTCTGGTACCAGTTGTTGGATGCAGAGGTGGACCAGAACCTCGACAGGACTGTGACTGACACTCTCAACCAGACTGCAACCATCAACCTCACCAGCAGGTTTTCCTTCCCTTTTACTTTGCACTCAGGTGGACCACGTGGGGCTCAGTGCAGGGGCTAATGAACACCATTCTGTTCATGCCCCAGGGTCCTTGGTTATGCGTCTGGGTTTTGTGAGTTAAAACAAATTTTTCCTCTATCATTGTGTTTATTGTGATCTTTTTATTAAACTCTGACTTGTAATTTCTTTTGGAGTTGGGTTCATTTCTCTTGCCAGTTTACCTTTAAACCATCACAGCAAGAAACCTTGGCATAGCTCCAATTAGTTCTCTTGATCTTCTTGTTCATTTTCTTGCCATTCTGAAGTAGGATCTACCTTTAAAGCACTCACCAGTAGAGCATGACAAGCCCTTCCCAGTGGCTGAATTTACTTGTTAGTCTCCGAATAATATCTTACTGCATCTTCAAGTTCTGTCAGTTTATCGTAAAAATATGGATCCCTTGGAATAGTGCAGTCTTTGAAATTCTTGGGGTTTTTTTCTTAAGATTCCACATTACTTCTGTTTGTAAATTGCTATTTTGTAGTCATTCTCTTACTTTTAAATAGCTTCTGGTCCTGTTCAAGATGTAAGTGAACCTTAACGCATTTTTATTGTGCTGCACCTGACTTCAGCTTTGTTTATAAAAACCACATGAGGCCAATAGTGTTTTGCTGGGAAACTTTCTTGTATTACAAATGTCAGGTTAGCAGTGAGGATGAACTCATACAAAAGTGAATTTTCTAGAACAATCTGTTCTCCATCTTTATCTGTTATAAAAGTGTTCTTCATTTTGACACTTAAGCAAATGGGTGAGAGGGAGAGAATAGATTCTTTCCAATAATACAGCATAACATTCGAAGGTGCTTAATCTGTTTGGTGAATAGAAGTATATTTGCAGCATCTAATAATATTGTAACTTTGCAAAGAATATGATTATATAAAAAATATCATTCTTGCAATGTTTGCCCTATTTAATAGCAGAGACACAACACAAAGACTGTTCTTTTCAAAGATAGCACATAAGGTCCACCTGAAAAATGTGTGCATGTGGATGGCTCCATGCAAGAGTCTAATTGCTCTAGGGATAGCACAGAGCTTTCTATTCAGTACCAGAGTTTATCCTGTGCTTACCAGCATTTCACCAAATGTATTGAAATATCTGTATAAACTGAAGATCATTATCACCTGCCCTGTGACAGATGACCAGCCTGGAAAGCTGATCCCTCTGGTCAGGTTGTGTTCTTCTCATGCGCCCTGTGTTGAAAAGGAGATCTGTAATTACTTAAGTGCTGTCTTTCATCATCATCTGGCTTATTTTAATCTATGATACACCACACCAGTGTCCCTGTAAAGCCAGGCATAACCCTAGCAAGAACATTCGCAGTGCTTGCAAATCTTCTGTTCATCCCCACTTTGCAAAGCAAAATCATGGCAGGTTTGTTGATGCTCAGTAATCGCACATTCAGACTCAGTTCTGTCTCTGTGTGTGCAGCACTGAGTACATTGCTATGTTGTGAATAGGTTGCAACAACACATTCTCGTGTAAAGTTTGATTTATTTTTTAAAATTTTTTAAAAATTCTCTACTTCCATGTTATTTCATGGCAGAGCTCATTATTGCAATAAATTACAAGAGTATTTAGAGAAATATTTTGTGATCTCAACATGCAAATGGTTTCTGTATAAATAAGCAATATGGTTTTTTATGTGTGTGTTCTCAATATTTTGTTTAGCTGGATGTGCTGTTCACACAGGGTTATGCCAATTCCACATGCAAACTGCGAAATAAAAAATTTTGAATATTATTCTCATCATATAACCAGGTTGACTGATAGCACTGACTGTTATCTTTAATGAATAAATTAAGTGAAAACTATGTGAAATTCGTGCCCGATGGCAATAGAGTATATAGTATGTAGATTGTTCAGTCATGAATTTGAAGTGTGTACCCTGATTTATAAGCTGATTGGATAATAAACTGAGTAATGCAGCAAAATGAAAAACTCACAAGGAAGACTTCCTTCTTAATCCACAGAAAAAAGCAGATGAGGCATAAACAATGACACTCTGAGTCTCAAATTCTAAAGAAATGCAAACAACTGGGTGGTTTGGCCTGGCATCAGCATGAGGTGAATGACAAAAGAAAATGCTGGAATGTTTGGCCTGGACTGAGAAATGCAGGATAAAAATGTCAGAACTTGTGGAGATATTCAACTTCCACTGTCATATGGAACTGTGAGTTTTAAAATGGATGGTGCTTCTGAAATTGACTTTTGTGACTTTGTCAATTTCCCTAAATCTCCTCACTGCTTCTGTGATGTAACAGTCTCTTAATAATTAAGGCAGAAGTCAGCTTTTCTTTATGAACTGTTTTTCTTTTTTTCTCCCCTTGATATATAGTGCTCAGAAATGGTTCTGCCAGCTTCAGCTGTAAATCTCAAGTCCATGACAATGGAAGTAATTTTGTGAAACAAATGGCAGTGTGAAAGATATGATGGTGACGACAAAAAAAAAAACCAAATTGTGGTTAGAGTTCAGATGTTACAAATCTTAGTGAATGTAGAAAGAGGGAGTAAATAAAGTCATATGAAATCCATATGTCCTTCCCCCCCTCACCCCCCGTCTTCTGAGTATGTGCAAAAAGTAATTGTAGGTCTGTAGCAAATATAACAAGCTATTGTGTATTTTCAGTACAAGTCTTGTCAATACCAGAAGAACTGAATGTTTGAAGGTTTGTTGTTGTTCTTTGATAACTGGGCTTAATTGTATATGTGGCTGGGTAGAGGCTGGAATCCTAAAGTGGTTCATGCAGAAGTTTCAGTCACAGGGGAGGTTGTTCATCAGAAACAATAAAAGGGTTGTTGTCGTGCTCAGAAAGCTAGCAGTGGCTAGTGACTTTTCTAGTATGTTTGTCCTCTCTGTAACCCATTAATTTCTGATAGAGTGTTTCCCTTTACCCTCATGCTATCATCTGTGACCTTTCCGAGAAAAGCACCGTACTTCAATTCTTATTTGCTAATGAGGAGTAGAGAGAAACATGTCTGTTTTGTCTATGGAACAGAGCTTGCTCGGACTGTGTTAAGGAGTCCTGACCTGGGCAGAAGGAATCAAGTGGAGAGAGGTTCCTGAACTCTTTAGGAGATTACAATAAAGTCATGCATGCCACTGACTGTTTTGGGGTGCTGCAACACCTGAGAGGCTGTGAGGAGGTTGGGCAGCATCACAGTGATAACTGGGATCAAGCTAATACACAAGTGACTTTTGAAAGTTGTAATTTTTTGTCCCTGTAAGCAACAGGGGGTGCAGATCAAAATCATCTCCATCCAGCCTCAGAGGTGAGGTAATGTCTCTAGGAGATTAGAGATTTCCTAGAAACAATGTATTCTTCAGGGGCAAGGGCATAGATCTTTCTAAAACTTTGGCCTTCTCCTAATCTGAACAGTATTGATTTGTATCTGAAGCACAGGGGACATTTGCTGCTTGCCTCTACAGATCTGAGAAGTATACTGAATTTGTGGCTGTGGACAAGGAACCTGGAGATCTTGGCTTGCCTTCTGCAGATGAAACATTGATTTGGGTTTTCCCACTTCCTGTTGCCTTCATCCTTATGACATTCCTATTGGAGTTCTGCTTTGCTTACACTCATCTGTTAGATTCATTCTCTGCCTGCAAGATGAAAAATATTGCTGATAAGCTCTACCATGTCTGCATATCTATCCTGACAGTTTTCTAGACCAGAGGAAGTTTGACACAGTGTTTGTCAGCTGAAACATCTAGCAAATGCATTTTTGTAATGAATATACAACATGTACTGATCATGTTTCTTTGCAGTCTTTACTGAAGATGAGTTAAGGCAAATGGTGAAAGTAAGAAGTTGTGTAGAATCTTATTACAGCATTTTTATTTTTCCAGAATTTTTGTCTTTGTAAAGGCTTTCCATAACATTGCCTTTCTTTTTCAGTAGTTTGACTTTCTTTTAAAATAATAATTGAAAAGTTGTTTTCCCCCATGCCAGTGATATTTGGTTTCACCTTAACTGTTAATTAATTGTTCCATTTTAGTCTGGAGATAGACAAGTATAGAAAATTTTTTACTAGATCATTGAAGCTGTCTTGGATATTCAGAGATGATAATAAGATCAGCTTTCTCCTAACTATAACCAAAAGGAAAATCAATGAGTGACCATGTCACATTTTCCTTCGGTATGGAAAATCAATGAAATATACAAATGAATATTCACTAATGTGACCTGAAACCACATGCACAGGAATGTGGGCCTAGAGGATATGCTGAGAAAGGAAAGGGTGAATTGTTGGACCATATGTGTTGGCAGTTATATGTGTTGCAGCAGATGCAAAGGCATCAGCAATACTATAATTAAAAAAATAAATCACTCAACAGACAAATGCAGTTATTGCAAAAGGTTAAATTGTAAATATCACTATAGTTCATCCAGCTTTTGAGCAGAAATAATTACATTAAAAATGTAGTCATCAAAAATATATGCATACATACACACACATGAAGTAGTTCAGTAGCCAGAAAGACAAGGCTCTTACTGAGAAACTCCTAGTTCTTTGTTAGTGCCACAGAGTCTGTCTGTGACTGTGAAATACCATGTAATGGTCGATTATGTATCACAAGCATAAAAATTGTTTTTATGGGAGGAAGGACAAAGATGTAACGAAAACATGGTAACACATCGTTAGTGCGAAGAAGCCTGGAAAATTTTAGGAATCCTAGAGAAGACTTAAAGTTTGACTGGGAGGAGTTTTGTCCTTCTACCTAAGTCTTTTTGTGTGTCTTGGGCCTGGGGACTTGTGCGCATTCCTGAGAAAACATTGGTGAATCCAGTGAGCCTCTCAAATTCATGTACACTAGAAATTATGTAAAAGATTTGAATTAATAACAAGATTCTTATGGTAATGTCCTAACACTTTACCTCTCAGGTCTGAATTTGCATGTTTCTAAATAATAGAATCACAGAATATTCTGAGTTGGAAGGAATCCACAAGAATCAAGTCCAACTTCTGACCCTGCACAGGACCATCCTCAAGAGTCCCATCATGTGGCCAAGAGTATCATCCAAACAATTCTTGAACTCTCTCAGGCTTAGTGCTGTGACCACTTCTCTGAAAAGCCTGTTCCAGCACCCGGCCACCCTCTCAGTGAAGAAGTTTTTCCTAATATCTAATCTAAACCTCCCCTGATACAGTTTCATGCCATTTCTACAGATCTAGATGCTTTTTTTTCTTGATGGAGGCAGATATTTGCCCTGTCTTACCTGTTACTGTATACCTAATTAGCAATGACATGTTACATAATATTGTTTGGGATATGTATATACTGGTATTTTTCTCCATTCTCTAGTGCTCTTTATAAAAAATTGTCCTAGGCAGTTCTGAAGATTCCCACCAATTACGAAGAGCTATGCCTAAACTGCCCCAGATTCTTTTTTTGCTACACACATAGCATAACTGGTCTCTAGGCTATGAATTTAAATATAGCTGTTCAGTGAGCAGCAGTTTATTTGATGTGAGGGTTTGTGTGTGTGTGTTTATTCCTTCTGTGAGGTGCTTTCTTATCACTTGAGGGAAATGTGTCACTCTACTGTCTCCTGTTGCAAGGCAAATCATATTCTGCTCTTGTTTAGAAATTATGAGATTTTGAGTGCAGTTTATTTGGATATGGATTGCTGATTTATCACCACATAGAATTTGATTTAGTTTCCTATTTCTAAAAATGTGTTCATTTGGTATAGCTGTGTTCTACCTCTTGTCAGTGCCTGCACAGTGATTAGGAAGCATTGGAGTTCAGAAGGTATCCTTAAAAGAAAAAGGGACAAGTCCTGCCACAGTGTATTCTGGTTTAGGCAGTGCAGTAGATTTTCATCCCTTGCAGCAGTTAGGCTGGGTCAGGCACAGGCTTATCCTGGGGCTACCACATGGAAGGAAGGTCTCTTAAATGCAGTGAACATGCAGTGACTTAATGTTGGAAGCGCTGAAGGGCTTCCAACAAAATCTGTGTGTTTCAGATTTTCTAAGATGGCAAACCCCCTGCTGCAGTATTTTATGGGCTATTCTTTGTATACAGCTGCTTTCTGCAAGACTAGTTCATTTTTCCCATGTCCAAGGTGGTACATGTTCCCAGATACAATGGTGAGGAAGTCAGTTTCTGAGACAGCATAGTATTGCTGGCAGCTGGAAATCAGATTTTCTGGGCATGTATTTCTTGTATCTATGGATCATTATAATGTGTTGTTTTTTTTTCCACAGACAGGCCTTCACTCATCAGACATCCCTTGCAAAGCAAGCAGAATCCCTGTCATCTATCATAAAGAGAATCTGCTAAGGAATATTTGATTTATAAATAGTTTGGGGAATATGACTAAGTTTAAAATGAGCAGTACAAAAACATGGGAAATGTGCAACCCATTTGGAAGCTTAACTTTTAAGGAAAGTTGGAATAAAGTTTTTATTTCTGATCTCTGTACTTGTGACTCCTATTCACCATAGTGTCTAACTACCAGAGAGTGGATTTAAAACTCCTTTCGTGAGGCAAAAATAAGTACAGCAGGTAAGCAGCAAAACAGGAAGACAAGGAAAGGGAGCAGTTGTTTTTAGTAAAAGCTTTGCAGATGAGGCAAGGCTGGCAGGTAGCAAAGTCTAAAAGAAGGAAGATGATCTTTTGAGGTAGGAAGAAGGTCTTTTGGGATCTCTGCTAATGATGGTGGGTTACTGCAGAGACAGCTGCGAAAGAGTAATGTAGGAGGAAATGTGGAATATTTTTACAATTTTTTCACAGATGCATCATAAGACTGTTGATAGCACACCTCAGATTTTGAATAAAAGACAGCTATTTCCCAAGGCATTAAACTGGGAAATACAGTGTCCTTATTTGTGAAAGAATTTAAGTAGAATGGTTGCTTAGAGTTAAGGCAATCTGATATTAGTGTGAAGTGATGAGTTCTAATTTTTTTCTTTCATTCTGATATCCAGTGGTTCTTGGAAAGGATGTTTCTGCAGGGGTTTGTGTTGTAGTTTCAGCTCGCCTCATGTAAGACATTCACACTAGTGAATTCACTATTTTCATCCTTAACTGACTTTGCAGTGATTTGATACTGTTGATGAAGCCCATTGTTGTCTGAATGTTTGTTTTTCTTGTTTGGTATTTCTTTTGGCATGGCTGCCCTGCCTTTTAGTTGTTAAACATTTAAAATTTTAGCTTCATTATTCTATTTGGCAAACAATTCATAAGAGGCCTTCCTCTAAAAGATGTGTTTCTATTCAGCAAATTGCATTGTATCTGAGAAAACTTGCAAAATGTCTTTTCATCATGCCAGGCTTGTGAAATGAAAAATACAAATGGTTTTCAACTTTCTTTAAGAGTAAGTGAAGCAGAGACAGAGGGAGAAGTTACCACACTGTAGATTATTTTCTAGACTGCAGAAAGAGCACAGCTGGAATACATGGCCTGAACAGATTCTCCTTATGTAGTTCTCTCACACAGTGCAAAGTGGAGAATGGAGATATTATGTTCTTATATTTATAGCAAGCGTTGGCTTCACCCCATGTAGACAAGCCTTTGTTCATAAAATAAAAGTCTGTATATAGGTGAATGGGTTTATACAAGAGTTCAACTATGTGTTAATACTTGTCTAAACCTCAAATTATCTTTGTAACAGGAGTGTGGAATGATTAAAATGGAAGCAACAAAATGTTTTCTTGCATGGGGCATTTTCACAGAAATTAAGAAACTTGTACATACTGTGAACAACAGTGAAAGGTCTAAGTGTTCATCACTTCATGATGAGTATGTTGAGATTGTTCTTGTTTTAACTCCAAGGGCTAGCAATATCTGAGTAACAGATCTGGTTTTGGGGATTCAGCTGTTATTCCAGCATGCCTGTTGGGAACTACCTAAGATTCATATCAAATCCTTATCTGAGCAGGATGTTTAGTTTCATTAAAAAATAGTTATCATAATCATAGAGTTGTAGCATAGCAGGCTTGCAGGGACCTCAAGGATCATTTGGTCCAAACTGTCTTGACAAAAGTGCAGTCTAGACAAGGTGGTCCTCCACCCTGTCCATCTGAATCTTAAAAGTGTCTGATGTTGGGAAATCCACCACTTCTCCAGGGAGATTTTTCCAATGGCTGATAATTATCACTGTCAAAAATTTTCCTCTTGTGTCCAGTTGGAATCTTCTCATGAGTAACTTATATCCACTACCCCTCATTTTTCCATATGACTCCTTGTAAAAAGGAAGCCTTCATCATCTCTGTTGCCACACTTTAAATACTGGAACATGATGAGGAGGTGTCCCCTAACAACCTTTTCTCAAGGCTGAACAAACTTAGTTTACTCAGACTTTCCTCATATGACAGGTTTCCCAATTCTTGGATCAGCCTTGGCCTTTCTGTGGACTCTCTCTAGCCTGTCCACAAATCTTTTGAGAATCTAATGTTTAGGGGTAACCAGAACAGAGTTTACGTGAGAAGGGGAGGTTTAAACAAGTGCAATAGCATGTGGCCCTATCAGAAAGTTCCAGACCTGAATGAATTCTTTGTGCTACTGCTGGTGTGATGTGCCCATGGAGTGGAGGACTGTTGCAGGACAGTGGATGCCCTCCATGGGATGAGGGAGGTGGGAGGAAGTGTTGTAATTGAAAGGTAGATTACACATGAGGATGGCAAATTTGCAGACTGTCAGCAGCATCTGCCAGGAGGTAACTTTGAAATGGTATCATGGGTAACACTGGGCAGAAAAGTAGGATAGGAGAGGAAATCTTGGATATTCTCTCTTGTGTGTCTCATTTTAAAAGCTGACAGCATGCTTCACATTACAATTGGAATAAAGGTGTATTGTTATGGCAGTTCAGTTTTGTCAAAATGATGTATTTTAGCAGAGTACTTGGTAGAGTCTTCATTTCTTGGGTGCTTGGCATTTCAGTTCCACAACGTACTGTTATGGATGACAGACTAGCACAAATGTTGCCATCTCCCATGGTGGATAGTCTTTCTCTTCTGGCTTAAAGTATCCTTTAAGCTTAGGGTGTGGCCATATTTTAAAACTGGTGGCCGTGCTATGGAAACTAGTACCTTTCAGAAATAACCTCTCAAAAGTACAGGGATATTTTAAAACCAGATCAGCTCACAACAGAACCGCAGAAATGTCATCCAAACACAGCTAGTTTAGTTGTGGGAGTGAACAATGAGATTAGGGTAGGGAATCTGACAATACCTGAAGACAGGATTGTTGTGACAACCTTTTTAATGGAATATTTCAACTCTTTATATGGGCAAAGAGAACTTTATTTTGCAGATGGAAACTAGAAAAAAAGTGTGGCTAAGTACTCCTCTATACTAGATTTCTTTTTTCTTTTTTTTTTTTTTTGTGAATAGAACTGTGCTAACACAATTTTGTGTCAACAGACTTACAGTCAGTTTTAATTCAGGAACAGAAGTAAGCTGTGCTAAAACCATAAGCTCTAGTATAGTTGTATCCATGCTTACTTGTCCATGGAGGTAACTGGAAAGCCTCCCTGGCAACTCACACCCCTAGCAGCACTGTTTCAAAGACACCACCCTCACAGGAAGGGCCCAATCTACAGGCTGAAGATAGGGAGGAGGCAGGCAGGTGTTAATTCCTACTCTTGGGATTCACGAGCAATCACTAACCATTGACCTGTTCTCCTTAACTAATCAAGCAAGTAATTCCCCAAAATGGTAATGGACAGATTTTTAAAAGCAAAACCATTGATCGCACATCCTGATCCATTCAAAGGTTGACAGAGTTAGAGTACAGGCTAAATTTAAAGTGCAGTGCCAGATTTCAAATAACTCCTTAGGCAGGAAAGCCTTCTCTGGTTTTTCTGCCTTTGAAAAATTCTCCTTCAAATCTCAGTGTTTAAAGATAAATAAGCAAGGAAATTATGTGTAATTTCTGTCAGCAACATAAATATGATTAACTTCATTATAATCATAGCTTCATGATTCAAAATACCTAATCTAGATAAGTTACAGCTATAAAAATTATGAAGCAACACAAGGTTTAGGCAGGATTATGGTTAAATTAGGCCCAAGTGGAAAACATACCACTTGACAAGTAGTCACAGTAACCTGTAACCTTCTAAGTCTCTGCCAGAAACTGCTAGTATTGAAGAAACATCTTTTTACTATTAAAGCATATAAAATATAAACAGGAAAGAATTTTTCTGAATAAGTGGTTATAAAAACAGTACACAAATTAATATATGTTTTCCCTATGGGAGAGACTGTCTGTTATGGTCAATCATATCATTGGATCAAAAAGATAGCAGCCAGAAAACCTGGGGATAGAGGGATATTTTAGCACGTTTGCTCCCCAGCAGACCCTGAGTGTGCTGCCTGAGGGCAGGTTTCCTGCAGGCAGGGTGCTGGTCCTTGGGCAGCCTTCTCGAGGCTGTGCTGGCCAGCTCTCACACTCAGGGTGCTTGATCTCTCTGTTGTCTCATGGTCCCCACTAGCTCTTACCTACCCAGATATGGATCACCCTCTTCTCTTGAAAAGTGGTGTGTTGAGATCCCTAGCCCAGGCTAAAAATCACCTTTAAAAAACAGCGGTAACTATCAGTTTCATGTGAAATGAAATATCTTTGAGATGGATGCTTCTTGGCATTTGTACTTATGGAGTAGGAGGCAAAGTAAAATGAGATGCTTACCACACTAACAGCTCTGGACCTTGCCTTTCAGCTTCTCTCTCTTGTATGTTCCATGTAAAAGGCTGTGAAAACTCAGGATCCAAATAATGAGTAGCTACAAAAGACAAGATTGTTTTTAATAAGAGCTCCTTAGTTCACGTTTTAAAGCCAAGAGTGTTTGAGGCTAGCTACCTTCCAGTTTAAAGGTTTCAATACTTTTTTTTCATACTTTGTTCTGTTAAAATAGATCTAGTGCAGAAATGAGGGACATACAATTGCAGCCTTACTTTGTTCTATGGATTTACATTAAAAAAACCCCCATGCAATAGAAGGGGAAATATTTTGAATAGTGTGGGAGAAGATGTCTAAACTATAAATGCCTTCAGCGTGAGTATAGTCTCAACAAAAATTTTAAAGACTTTTTTTTTTTTTTTTTTTTTTTGTGGTGGATCTTGCGAGCTGTGGTCTTGGAGTAGATGTAATGTCTGAATGAAGGTCAGAGAGGAAGAGGTCATAAGGACAGACAAGTCCTTCATCACTAAGGGAACTAACAAGCTTGTTGGACAGCATAAAAGCAGACAATGTAATCCTCACTGTTCCAGTCACTGAGCAGAAATATTGCTGTGCATTGCATTGGCTGCAGTGGCAGAGAGCCTTGCTGAGGTTTCTGGCCAAAACAGAATAATGAGAAATAAAAAGATAAGCTCCAGGGTTCCACTTTAATAGCAACGCTTTCTATAATACCTGTATCATAAGGACATTTAAAAACCCTTTAGCTATATCAAAACACTGTGACAGTTCCAAAAGTATTGCTGTTGATGATCAACAACTTACATTTTTAAAGAATCTATATTTCCTATTTTTTTCAATGCATCATAGCAAATAGTGAGAGACGGAACCAGTTGTTGAAAATGGACTTTATGACAGATTGCTGGATGTACACCTGTAACAAGAAAGGTGTGATTTGAATAGTGCAAGAGGAGATAGTTAAGCTTGGTTTGATGTCTCTTCAAAAGTCTTGCATATTCTGTAGGAAGCTTACTTTTGGTGTGGTGACCGTGGTATCTGTAACATCCCAGAGGAGCTCAGAACCAGCCTGGAAAATGTATGGCATCGTCATGTGAAATATTAAATGGAGGATTGTACTAGAATAGAGATAAAGCTAATGTGTAAAAGAGCAGTTTCTCTTTTTTACACTGATACAAAGTCCCACTTCCTTTATGCTTCTCTGAATCTGAGTTAGCTGTCTACACTACCAAAAAGAAGTTGAAGTCCATTGTGAATTATGTTGGGTTTGGCTGCCAACATAATAACATGTAGCTGCATCATTTCCACTTGTTTTGCATCTGGAAGGTTTTCTTCTAAGTGAGAGCTAGAAGGATGATGTGCAATTTTAAGTGTATTAGATTTTGTTGCCTTGCTATGAGGAATGGCTGTTTGAATTCATTTTGCAGAAAGCTCACAAGGTGTGCTTTTTAAAGGACACCATTGAGGCAGCAATCACATTTTGTATTCCAGATCTGAATTTTGCTCAGTATATGAGCACAAGTTCAGAATTTCCCTTAGTTCATGGCAATTCACCTAGATTTTAGAATTTTTAAAAGGAACAAAACTTTTCATTTTTTTTTTCAGTAGGGTTGTACTTAAAAACCTGCGTTCCCTTTTTATTGCCCTTTGGAGAAAGAGCAATAATTTGCAAGATGCCATGTGATGTTTCTTCCCACTGCCAAGGTCTTTGGAAAAAAAAGTTCTTATTAGGCAGTTAGGTTTGAATATTGAGCTGATCCTGTAATGCTCCTTCAATGGCATATGGTTTTTGTTCCAGGATAAAATTAACCCTGCTGCTATTTCATGAGAGGGGAGGAATAATTACTGTGCTTTGCTCTTTCTAATCAGCATGTTGGCCTGCTGCCCTGGCTTTTTAGTACTATGTATTCCAGGCAACTATAACTTCGTTTTGTTTCCTGCCACCTTGTCCTTCAGCCACCTGTGTGTGCATGGTCATTTCACCTTGTGTGTTAATGGCCTTGCTTTCTAAACCCAGCTATCTTACTTCCATTATGCTGTTGTGTGCTGATACTATACCATTAATCATTTTCACTTCTTCCACTGCTTGGGTATTCATCAAATGTCTTGAAGTTTGCTTTATGTTGCTCTTTTCTTTGTGCTATTTTTCCTCTGATTCTTCAAGGTCTTTTATACAAATATTAACAGATTGATATCAAACAAGTTGCAATCAAATGGTGAGCTTATGCTTTGACCTAGGGAAGTACAATTATTTTCTCTTGTAGGACAGCTAAAACTCTGTTTGTTTGTTCTCTTGTGTTCATTTGTTTTTTTTTCAAGTGAAGTGTTCTTCCCTCTGAATAGCATTAATGTGGCTAAGGTGCAGTGGTAGTTCCTGTCTGCAGATAGCTAACATTCCTACATGCAGAAGCATAAAATTTAATGGACTGATGGAGTGAAATATTGTGGTAAGATATTTCACTGAACAGAACAGTTTGTTTATTTGACCTCACAGAAAATACCTAGCAGTTTGTTTTGGCTGGATCTGGCAGGTTCATCCTGGTGAAATCAGTACACAATTTTTAAAAAGGACTTAGGGGTTCAGTGTGTTGTTCTTACTCAACGTGAACTGAAAGATGGTAGACTTTTTAAAATTGCTCTACGGGAAATGAGTTGACAGCCTTTCTTATACATCTGTCAGCTGGCTGGAAAGTAGGCGTCAGGATCTTTTCAACTGTCAGCCAGCCAGAGACCCCCTTTCCTTGAGTAGGAGTTGGCACATCTTACTGGGATTTCAGCATCAATCTTTGAAGGAGAGCTCTGTGGGTGTGAAGCTCATCTCTACTATTCTGGCAAGGCTGTGCTGCCCTGGCACAGGCAATCGAAAAAGTTTCTCTTTGGTTCACAGTGAGCACAGCAAAACACTTTTGCTCAGGGAAATTGGTTCTTGTGGTGACCCTGCCCAGACTGAGTTACATCTGGTTGTAAAATGATGATTTATTCTTTGAGTTTTGGTGTTTTTGGGGAAGGAGTGAAAATTGCAGTAGGATCTGGGGTGTAAAACCATAGCAGAACCCACAGGAAAACAGTGGAGAGAGCACCTCAGTGCTCTCTTCCAGGCCACGCAGTTCCTGTTTGTCTCAATTAAAGTAGCCCAAAAAGTCTAGCTATCAGGTCCCTGGATTCTGTCAGGCTGTGCTAGCCCAGAGTTCCTCATCTCATCATTGGGCTTCAGGCTTGTGCTGAGACATGTGTTTCTTTATTCCTCTTGGTCTCTCCAGCCTTCCCAAAACCCCTTAAATACCAATGCATTTAAAATAGTGCAAGCATATAAATATTTTAACAGATTACTAGGAGGTACTGGTCTGGCATGCTACACTGTAAGACTGCCAAAGCAAATGTTGAGAAAGAGATTTTTTTTTTTTTACTCAAGGTCTCAGAATGCTGTCGGTCTTAATTTTTTTTCTTCTTGCATGTTTTTAGTAATTTTTCACCACAAAATCTTGACTATTTCTTCTGGCTTATGGTGTGCTGCAAAAGTATACCAAATGGCACTGTTCCAGGGAAAAAGATAACCAACCCAAATCATAACAGCTAGATATGTTTTATGTCTGTAGGCCCTTGATGAAGTGCAGACCTGATTCAGACCTCCATTCAGCACTGCATCTCACAATGTCCCTTTCCTGAGGTAGCCAAACCACGCTCCCTCACACAGACACACAAGTTAGGTGGTAATCATAATCTATCATATAGTTGACTGTGGAGCCTAAAATAGAAATTCTGTGGTGACCTATCACCCCAAAGGTGTTGTATTTCTTCTTAATGGGTTGTCGTCTCTGTTCCACTGAGATGCCTGTCTGCAGTCTGGCTCTTAAAATTCATGAGCAGAGCCATCAACCTATACTGTCCATGCTCTCATGGTGACTAATTCTGTCTTCTTGTGGCATACATATCCTACACAGGACAAGGATAGGAGTCATGCATTTTGGCTCACCAAGTCAGTGGAGGACCCTGGAGATCACCTGCATCATTATAATTTATTATTATTAGTCACTGATGTTTTCTGAGCCGAACAGTTCCGTAGTCTGTGCCTGGTTCTCCTCTTAGTATGAACCCCTCTGTAGATTGTACTTCCCAAGTTTGCACATTCCCTTCTGCTTTGAATCCTCTGTGCCTTATTTGTTCAGGGAAATAGCTCATTAAAAAGCAGAATCTCTTATTTTTATTTTTTCCCTCTTACTTTGATGTTTTTTGCTCCAGAACATGATTTGGAGCCTGAAGTTCAACAGTTGGGAGCTTGCTGCTTGCGTTTTTTTCTGAGAAGGGAGGGGAAGGATCCAGATCAGCTTTGTGGCTCCAGCGAGACAAAAGAGTTGAAGGAAAAGTGATATTCTCTGGCTCCTGTGAATGTGTGCAAGGAAGAGGAACTGTATTTATCAGCCTGCGGCACTTGGTTCAGATAGAGTTACACCATCAAGGCTGCAGGTATGTATTCATTCTTACTGAGGAAGCAGCGCTGTCCTGTGTGTGCTCAGGGTAAGCTACTGAAAAACAGAATGCAACGTACCCATAACACCAGAACTAAGAGGTTTTTGGTTTCTTGTTCTGTGCCTATAAACTTTAGCTAGCATGAATACAAACTTCTTCCTCTGTGGATTTCCTGGTGTCTTCAACTGTACAAGTTTCCATTGTACAAGTTCCCTTTTCTTGTGGGGCTTATAGGATATTTCTCCTCTACTCGGGTGATTTTTTATGGAATCTGTAAGGACCTCAGGCACCTCTACTGTGCTGAAATCACTCTTCTAGGTTTCAAAGTTACTAGAGGTAGAGACAAAAGTAAGAGAAGGAGTAAGAAGCTCAGAAAAAGAGGTAGATGCAGGCAAAGATTACGTCAACCTCATTGCCATTGCAAGACAGGGTAAACGAACCAAAAAATAACAGCTATTGCTTTTTTCCCCCTGAGCCTGAATCACTGTCTGAAAGGGATGTTTAAGGTTTTCATGCACCTGTTTTTTCCACTTTGGAGATTCAGTACTGAGCCTCTGTGCCTTTGAGGAGGTTGGAAGGAAATAGATTGCTTGTGCTGAAGCTCTGGAAGGCAGTGATTGAATCTAGAGGTGGCCTCCAGTGAGGGACTCCTTTTCTACTTATCAGCAAATAAAAACATGTGCTCTGCAGCTGAGAGAACCTTAAGTAGTGCCTTCAGAGCCATTCATCTCTTAGTGACCAGAGCTGAACCTGAACAGCAAACTGCAACTGTGACAGCGGAGGATGAGGGATATGGCTCATGCCAGCACTGAAACATTGGTTCAATAGTCACTCACAGATGTTAGAGAAAGGCTGAAGTTAGATGCATCGCCAAGAGATCTTGGGGATGAAATAACTTACCTAGAAGATACAGTTGATTTATCACTTATTGACTTTCCTAAGTTTATTTTGTTTCCCACTGAGTCCTTTCTGCTCCACCTAAAACACATTTTTGTTTTCTTCCCTGGTAATTGAAGGACTGTTGTTGATAAAGAGTCTTAATGAAAGTAGTTAGGTCTCTCCAGATGTCTGCATGGGATGCAAACCATGACTGCTCAAATAATAAGTGGAACCCCTAGATATCTGAAATTGGCCCCTCATGCTGCTGATAGACCTAAAAGGGTTTTTTATTATTCTTTGCAAATTCAGCATACCAAGGAATTTGGAAATAAGTATTTTTAAAAGTCAGTGTTGTACAGTACTGAGAATCAGATAGATCCCACTCAGCTTTTTCCTCTACAACTTCCTTTTGAAAGAAGCTCTTAATTGAGGTTCCCAGATTTCTTTCTGTATGGTAAAGTTATATGGCGGATGCCTTACTGCACCTCAATAGCAACTGCTCTTCTGTCTTCTTCAGGACATGGTTTCTTAATGCTCAGAGGAAATTTTAGGAAAGGAGAAATGGCATTTGGAGAAACCATGAGATGGAGAAGTGATTAAATTTTCTTCAGCAAAACATGATAGCAGTGAGAGAAATTTTTATACCTACTCCTTCTAAAGGAAGAGAGGAACATTGGCCCCTTCACCCTCTATGGCTCTGCTGTGCTTGGGCAAATGCTGGAGCAAACGAGGAGAGCAGAGCAGAGCATGGTGATACCAAATGGGGAACTCTGTCTTTGGTTTTCCAGAAGCAGTGGAGCCTCTATCATAATTCCAGTGGCTTCAGTAGATGTACCTGGAGCTCATATTTGCTGCCCTGTTTTAAGCAATGCTTTGTTGTTTATTTGTAGTTCTGCCTTTCTGATGGTGGTGTTGATCTGCTTTGCCTATGGTTTCTACTTGTGACATTTCTCTCTTGCAGTGCAACGTTCAACCAGCACTAGCATTTCCCTGACAAATGTTGTAAAATCTTTGAGGAAAACCCACATTGTACAGGGTATTCATCATCTTTTACTTGTATTGATCTGTGACACACGAAGTGCCAACAGGTGCCATTAAAGATGCTGCTCCCTCTGACAATGTTTTTTATTAGTTGCAGAATGATCACTGCTGCCTTACAATGCCAAGCCAGCTGTCTGTATGTATCCCAGGACTGTGACTCCACCAGCAACTTTTAATTTAAAATCCAAAATCTGGTGTAAGCTCACCGAAGGGTAAAGCAGTGAGTATAGGGACTGCTATAAAGGGGCAAGGCTGAAGGATGGATTTTTTTTCCAGCCAGTTGCTGCAGCCAGTTGTTCCTTGGCCAATTTGTTGTTGCAGCCTGAGGATGGCCATTCTACTGTTCTCACAGATGTACAGAAGAGCAGTCTGGAGAGAGACTGGCATTGTGTGTCAAATATTTCTGTTTGTGGACTGCAACCTGGGATCTTTAAATAGTTGTATGCCAATTACAGAAGAACACGTTATGAAAAGTGGAGACAAATGTTTATTCTAATGTGGTAAATAGATTTAATAAATCCTGACAGACAGCCAAGCTACATGAAGCTTTGAAACTGTATACCAAAAGATACATGGTTACTGAACTACTTCAGAAATTTTTTTCTATATAAAGTTCTCCTCCATGCAAGCAGCACTTAGAAGGCTGTTTAGTTGAGAAGTGCATGTCTGAGACACATTCTTACATGGAAAACCTGTAGCATTTCAGTGAAATAAAATGCCAGGTTGTTAAAATTATGAAGAAAATGAATCTGCTGCGGTTGAAAAAGCTGGGCTATATTTTTTAAGTGCACTAGAATCCAGAAAATTAGTTCTGCTTTGGAATAGACCCTCCTGGCCTTAATGAAATTTGAGATGGACTTTTCTAGCTTTTCAACCTCCTATTTTTGTGCAAACACTGCCATAATTCATGTCCTGGAAGAGCTACATTATGTTTTCTTCAGCCCAAATTACTACACCCACAGCCTATTATGGGAGCAGATTACAGGTCCCTCCAAAAAACTCTTTGTTTCTCCTGGTATAAAAACAGTCCTTGGGAAGGGAGGGGTAAGTGGTCTGTTTTGTTCACATCAAAGGTTGTTCCACTGCATTTGATCCAGCCATGAATGGCACCAGAGCTGTTTGAATGATGCTGTTATGCTGTGTTTTCCTGGCAGAACTGAAGCTGAGGACAATCAGCCTTCTGGTTGTAGCTTGGACTCGGTGAACAGGCCCCCATGATTTTTCCTTAGTTTGTGCAAAGGTGGAGATTTTATCTCCCCATGAGTTATCTGTCTTAACTGGGCATTAACTCTGATTCTTAATTTGTCTTTGAAATGCTTATTACTTAAATGTCTTGTAGGTTTGGAGAACTCTGAATTTTGGCAAAGAATTAAAGTAGTTGACTTTTTTTGTTTTTGTTTTGATGAGATTCCTGCTGTCACTGCACTTACCTTTCTATAGTAGTAATTAAATATTTGTATGGTTGGAACAGGGTGGATGTTCCTATCCTGTGGAACATTGTGCTGGCTAATGTGAGTAAGGTGGCTCTGGAGTCAGAAGCCAGTGGTGGTGGGACAGCACCCAAGTGAATGGTATTCCATCTGTTACCTGCCCAGCTTAGGGAGTTGTAGGATTGTGCCATGTGTATGTATCTTCTGATCCCTGCATCTCTCTAGAGGCTTCACAAGAGACAGCAGCAAGATCTGGGATAGCCCGTGTTTTAGGAATAGAAGTGAGACAGAGTTCGGTTATTAAAGTAACTGTTTGGGAGACCAGATCTTTGAAACCAGATCTCTGAGCACCTTGTCCTGATTGTCGGGAATGAGAAGTCCAATTGGCTTGACCCTTGTTACCCTTGCTTCCCTGATGGCTCTGCTACACCATGTTTTAGGTGATGGGTTGCCTCTAACTGTTTCACATGTGACACTGAGAAACATTCACAGCATGAGTTGCACTCTCTGCTCCACATTGCTCAGATGCTTTTCGGAAAATCACTGGAATTAAGTTTCTGCCTTCTGTCAGATCTGTAAGTACGATATCCTCAAATAAGTTTCTTTGTGCCACAACTGTTGGCAGTCATAGAATCACAGAAGGGCAGGAAGGGACTAGTGTTTCTAGCCTGCATCTGGGCATGCACACCCTTATGTTCCTTGGGTTTCAGTGCTGTGAGTTCACGAGTCCTGGAGGAACAGTCTCAAACAAATCATGCTGCAGGTAGAGGACTGAAGTTCAGCTCTTGTTGAGGTGTGTTTCCCATTGTTTCCTAAGATTCATGCCTGGGTTTAAGTGCCTGGATCTCACTGGTAATTACTTTTCCCTCTTAAAATACTGCTTTATAGCAAAGTAGTTTAATGGCAGTTTGAGGCAATTACAAGTTCAGAAATTGAACTGCTAGAGGTGAGCATTTTACATTGTATTAAATATATTTGCCAGTGCTATATTGCAGTCTCTGGTGAATAGCTTTGCTGTTCAGTCATTTCCCAGAGGAGAAGTTTCCAGTTGAACTTTCCCAGGGGTACGGGGGCCAGGCAGGTCCTGGTGGGCCTCAGCACACCAGATGAGCAAGTTTGCTGTTTCAAGCCTAGATAAACACCACTGTTCTCTTCTGCCAGGCTTTCTGGCATGCTGCTTAGGCACAGTGCTCTCTGTTCACTGTCTATATGTGCAAATCAGTTCATGATACAGCTGCCTTGGTACCTCCCCAGCCCAGTGCAGGCAGCAGTGTATCCCACAGCTCTGGAATTCAGCACAACATGGAAAAGACAAAAAGAAGCTTTGTGTATGTTACCAAACCACGCAGTTTGTTTCAGAGCTACTGCAGGAACTGTGCAGTTGTGCATAAAGCAATAAAAATGCTGCCTCAGTCTCCCTTTCACTGGGGAATAGTAACTGACATTAGACACAAGTTTTACAGGATTCAGATTCCCTTTTGTGTGGCTTCTCGGGTAAATTGCATATTTGAAGGTCTACTGACAGCTTGTTTTTGTTTTGTTTTAACCTGATGGTGTAGGCAAACAGTCACCTCTCCATTTTTTCCTGTGCTGCTCAACTTTCCATCCTTTGTTCAAGCATTGGCCTTCCTGCTACCTGTCCCCCCTCACCCCCAACTCTTTAAGCTCTGTGGTCTCCAACATGACACCTGAGCCTTTGTTCTGCTTCTGTGGAAATATGATTCTTTCAGCTTTCTCCAGAGAAGTTAGGGAAAAACAGCTTTATGGAGGATATTGCTACTCTTCTGTTCTCCCCAGGTAGCGTTGGTTTGGGTACTGATAATCTTTAATAATCAGCCTGTTTTGAGACAGATTCCCCCCTTCTCCAAAGTATGTTGAGTAACAGACAGAACACAGTAAATGGTTTAAGAATAGAGATGGTTTATAAAATCAAATTGAAATTCATGTATTGTACAAAGGCAGATTCCCCAAATTATCTTTCACCTACATTAATTATGGGGGAAAAAATTAGCATATTTATACACACAGTGTATCTCCATAAGTAACAACTTTCCATCATAATGAGCTGTTAATTAAAGTTGGTTAGAGTACCAGGTATTACTATTCTGATAAAGTTAATATTAAAAAAAAAAGTCTTTTTTATTTGACAGATCTTGAGACAGATTTAAAAGGATCCTTTAAATAATTTCATGTAATTGTTACTCTGAGGTGTTCCATAGAGCTATACAATTATATCTGGAAAAAAAGTGTATAGTTTTATTGGCAATAGTTAGAAAAAAAATGAAAATCCTGCATGCTTATTTTATCTTTTAGCTCAAGATTAAATTTTACAGAAATAAAACTCCAAGGGAGCTGAATTTGTAATTTGGAATGTTATGCAAATGGAACAACCACATTTAGAAGTGGAAGAAGCACTACATGCTAAAACAATGAAAACACATTGTAAATATGACCAATTGTGATTCAAGTAGAAGTTTCAGAAAAAGAATTAGACACAATGAATCAGAACAATGCTAATAGCAATTAATAGCACTGACTAGGAAGATATTTTGTAAGAAGTGCTTCCAAAAGTTCAAGGTTCTGAGAAGGGCTAGAATAGTCTTTCAGGTAGTTCAGAAGCAGCTTATGACTACAGTATGCACATTGGTTTGTGCTGTTAGCAAAAGTTAAACTGCTGATAAAATAAGGGGTGTATTTTGTGTGCCTGCTCTGGGTGCATTTGTCTCAGAGGAGAAAGGGCAGATGGCTGAGGAGATGTGCCCTGCCAGTCGAATGTTAGGTATAGTTCATTATGTTCTGTACATAACCCAAAATGTAGAGATTAATACCCTGAGCCAGATATCCCTCCATGCAAGGAAGAATTCATTTTGTTAGATGGAGAACAGAGCAGAATGGGAAAGCCTCCTCTTGCAGCTCCTCAAGATACGCAGGTACTAATGTGAGATTTATGAGTAATTCAGAGGACTGCAGCAAAAAGTACATGGCATTGCCAGCAGTGGATCTACTGAATGAAAAAAGAAGTAGAAATATTGTCTCTGATTGCATGCAAGACCTAGATTCAGACCAAAACCTGATTGCAATAGTACAGGGAGCAGTCATGACTGTGAAGGAAGACTGAGGAAGAAATGTGGACCAAAAGTACCTTTCATTTCTCTAGAATCTGTACTTTTTCAGATAAAGTGACCTAGTAGGTAAAAATGGCCACAGAGACCTAGACAGCAACAGAAAATTAATTCTTGAGGGAGTAGAAAAAAAATCAGTAATGCAGGTTTTTCTGCTTGAAGTACTGATTTTAATGGCAACCTCTTGGATTAGTATGCTGCCATCATAAGTTTCTGGTACTAATCCAAAACAAGTGTGTGCTCTCTGTTATCTAGTGTTTGCTGACTAAGGCTGAAGCTGGAATCACCTGGGATAAGTACCTTTTTAAGGAATGCTCTGGAAATTAGAAGAATATCTGCAAATTGTCCTCATCCCTCTGTGCACAGGCTTGTGTCAATTGTTGAATATAAACATTGATTTTTTTTTTCTCTCTCCTCAGCACCCTCAGGCTCACCCTTTATGTCATGCTCTTCAGGTTTCACTGCTCTGGACCTGGGAAGCTTTCCTGGCTTTCCCCTGAATTCTCAGTACTCCTTTCTTCATTCTGTTAGCCAGGAACCCACAGGGATAATTTCTCTTCTTTGTGCTGCCTCAAGATCCCCTGTAGTAATTCTGGCCCCTTAAGTTTGGGGAACATTAGGATGCTAAGGATGAATACAGCTCTGCAAAATGCTAAGAGCAGGTCTTATGTTTTCATTTCAACTTACTCTTCATAAAGCTCAGCCAAAAATGTTTAAATTCTAAAGCAGTATTGTCTGTAGGGTGTTAATGAAGAAGTAAATTTCTAGTCAGTTTGGTATGTGCAACTATTAGTTTACTCCTTACAGATGGGATAGATTATTCTTACATCATTTTTTTTGTGTGCTTTAAAACAGTCAGTGAGAAAAAACTCCTAGCTGGTGTTTGTCATGCTTCTGAAGAGGTTTACTGTTGCTTTGTGTTGGACTTTGGCTTCAACATTGCACAGAGATGACTTTACACAGTGGACTTCTTTCATCATGTCACATCATAATTGAGAAGCATGGTTTTGGGGTTTTTTTTATAAAGGTATGTTACATGTTCCCTGTAAGTTGTAAAAAATAATTTGGTCTAATTTTGAACTTGTTTTCTTTGGGGTTTCATCAAAATGCCTACATAGATAGCAGTGTATTTATATTAGGCTTAAGTCAGTATAAGATGGAGAATAAGACTTTTAGAGAAAGCTGCTGTGAATGCCAGCCTTTTGTTTGAGACAACTTCATGGGGCATGTTGTGTACATTTCATACCATTTTAAGAAGGCAGTAAGTACTAAAATGTTATTTCTGTAAACAGGCCTGACCTTCAAAGCTGTGAGCTTCAGTGGCTCCCAGAGGCCACCTGGGCTGGCTGCCTCTGAGCCTGAGTCTCCTGATCAGTTCAAAATTGTCCCAGCTGCAGTTCTCTGCCACTGGTCAGGCTCTATCTTTTCACTCATTCATCTGTGTTTTCCTCCATGGCTTCAACATTCCTTTTCAGAAAGGAATTGGCATTACTACAGTGGCTCAGTTAGGGTATGGGGACCCCTTTGCCTATGGCAGCAAAATCAGTGCACTCTCACTTCTCCCTTCTCTCTTCTTTCCTCACTGGTTATACTGCGTGTTAAGGACAAATGTAGAACTTGCTGGCATACACACACATCCCACTTTTTTGAGTAAGGCTATGGCAGTGAGTAAGAGAAGTAATTAAGAGTTTGAGAAAAAAAAAATTAGGTAGGGGAATTCAGTGTCTCTGAGTATGCTACCTCATGTTTATTCTATCAAAATTAACCAGTGAGATAAATCAGCTTCAGTCATCATGTTTTCTTTCCAAATTCCTTGTTTCACAGAGGGCTGTCTTTGCATTAGAGAAGTGATGAAAAATCAGGGGTTAGAGTAGAAGAGCCTTCCCAGCCTTAATTTATTTCCAGCGCTGCACAGTGGGCTGTCAGCCTGCTTCAGACCTCAGTGCTGCCCTTCTTTGAAATTTGGGACTGTTGTGGTTTAACCTCAGCCAGACACCAAACACTACACAGCCATTTGCTCAAGCCCCCACCAGTAGGATCAGGGAGAGAATTGGAAGGGTAAAAGCTAGAAAACTCATGGGTTGAGATAATGACAGTTGAAGGAAAGCAAAGGCTGCACACACCCCCATACTGAGCTGGGCTGTGGACTGATGGTCAGAAGAGCTCAAGCACAGCAGGCATCAGAAGGCTTGATCAGAAGGCTCACAGCTTAGGGAGTTTATTCAAGATAGATTAACAGACAGC
This sequence comes from Hafferia zeledoni, assembly GCA_035583235.1. Classification (NCBI taxonomy): domain Eukaryota; kingdom Metazoa; phylum Chordata; class Aves; order Passeriformes; family Thamnophilidae; genus Hafferia; species Hafferia zeledoni. Next base: position 84,345,542 of record JAWWEV010000083.1, on the reverse strand, counting down.
TCTTCACAGCTCATAGTAGAAGTAGTTAGTTCCTAGAGGTTCCTATTACATCAGTAGATCTAGATCTAACTCTCATGCAGTAACATCCAGACTTCTTATACTCTCTCACCTCCAACATGCCACCACATAATTGGTTAACCAATTCACCTTACATACACCACAGCCTCTCATTGGTCACAAGCCACACACATACTCCAGGTAGCTCTGTTCTCTTTAAGGTAGAACTCCAAACAGCTTTCCTTAAGGGATGCACTCACACTCACCCCTACACACACAAGCAAAGAAGAACAAAGAATTAATTGACTTCTTCCCATGGGCAGGCAGGTATTCAGCCACGTCCAGGAGAGCAGGGCACCATCACGTGTAGTTGTGATTTGGGAAGACAAATATCATCAGTTCCCCCCTTTCCTTCATCTTCCCCCCACATCTATATACATGATGTCATATGGTCTGGAATACCCCTTTGGTCAGTTGAGGTCACCTGTCCCAGCTGTGTCTCCTCCCAACCTCCCATGTACCCCCAACTTCCTCACCACCATGGCAGTACGAGAAGCAGAACAGGCCTTGGCTCTGTGTAAGTCCTGCTCAGCAATAACAAAAGCATCTCTGTGTTATCAACCACTTGTTCAGAAAAAATCCCAAACACAGTCCTATACCAGCCACTGTGAAGAAAGTTAACTCTACCCCAACCAAAACCAGCACAGGGACCAAAGAGCAGTCACATGAATCCCAGATAACTCTTCACTAGAGAGCCGTAGAAGTTGTTGCCTTTAGGAACCATGCTGAACTTATTCTGAGTCTGTTCACCTCTGAAGTGACGTTTTGTAACAGTGGTGTCATCCAATGTATTGCTAGGCAATATCTTTTTATTTGACAAGTTTTCTGATTCAGTGGGGCTCTGATCTCATTAATAAGTGATTTAGAAGGAACAAAGGATAAAGGAGGTGGGTTTCTCATGAAGGAATTCAGGTAAACTGGTGTGGGCCTAAGACTTACCAGTGGGCTGTCTAGTGTATGTTTCTAAATATTTTTATTACTATTTTTATATAATACTTGGTTTAAAGAAAATTACATTAGCCACTTGTTGGTAGCACCAGCCATGTGCAACTTGCAAAGCCAACAATAGGCAGTCAGACCTACTTTGATGTTTTTCCTTTTATCACTTCCAGCAGACATCCGCTGCTCTTCAAAACTGTTTACTTTACCAGCATCCACAGACCCTGATCTGAAAGTAGATACAAAAATGATTCTGTGTGTACGTGACTGTGTGTGTACATGCATGTGCACACCCACACACCTTTGGTGCTCAGGTTTTTGTGCACATAGATTTACAGAACAGGGAATTTGTGAGCCTGGAGACACAGATTCCACAGTGAATACTGTTTAGATAGATACCTGTTTTTGAAAACTTAGCTATTAAGCTTTGGAAATTTATGGAAGTATGAAAGAATGACTAATGACAGTTCTAGTTTCTGGTGTTCCAGCTTATTTCTTAAACTACTTTAACTCACGTCACCTATTGCAAAATGCAATATTTATTTTTCTTTCACAGTTTAATATGTTGTGTTTTCTCCCCTTTTGGTAGCAAACAAGTACCTGTGATTATCTAATTTCTCTATAGTTATCCTCTGTTTTACTTCTTCTTTTTCTCCTGTGGCTGCCTTACTACACTATTTTCACCTGGCAGGAAAACAAAGTTATTTAGCCTCTGTTGCCTCAATAATTAAAAAGCATTAGGTCATGCTCCATTCTTAGTCCTCTTGGGTCTTCTCTGCAGTTATACTGAGTTGTTTCCAAATATAATGGATAATCATCCTGTGTTAAGAGAGATGGATTCATTGTGACAGACTTGTGCTTACTTCTTAATAATGAGTGGATTTTAAATAATTTATGGACAAAAATGTGCTCCCATGAAATTTCTGGCTGTACCTGTCTGCTTGATGTCTTAATGAAATTTTGATTTGTTGTGGACATGTTAAATGTGAGCCAGGAAACTCGGAACCAAAAACCAGGAGGGAGAAAGAGAACAATATGGCACCACTGAATAAAAGACATTTAACTGCTTTAGTTCTCCCAATGTTTGCAGAAGGAAAAGCTAGTGAATACTCTGAACAGACCCTTATTTGAGATGTACATGTAGGGTAAGAGGACCCTTTCCTTTTGCACCAACTCCCTGTCCTGTGCACCTACCTGTGGTGGCAGAAACAAAAGAATCAACTTTTAGGGGTTGCTTTGCTTCATCTGAGAGTCATGGATCTAAATCCTGTTGTTCCTGCCTGAAAATTCAGATTCATGCATATGCAGATTTTTTCAATTTTTTTTTTTAAACTTAGTTCTACAAAGCTCTGTGGGATGAGTTTTCCCTAGTATATAAAACTCCTCTAGCAGTAAATTAAATTAAAGTTCGTTATACAATCTCCCTGTTGTGAGGAAGTCCCAGGACTGCCTTTATCAGCTCTGCATGATTATACAAGACTGAAAATATCATTAGTTTAAGGCATCCACTGTGCTTTTGGTGATTGCCTGGCAACCTCTGAGATTTTATGTGAGTAGATTACTTGTTGCCTTTTGTGTTGATCATTTTGCCTTTTTATTGCACTTTCCTGGGATAGAGAATCTGATCCGATTATGGGGATGTCCTAATGGGACCTGCTGGTGAAATTATGAAATAGAGAAGGATATTTTCTAGAGACGACATCATCAAACAGTGAAAGTTATATACATTGTAGACAATTTTCCTTGAGAGTACACAAAGAATATGGTCACAAACTTTTATGCAAATGTCCATCTGTGTCCAAAAACAAGAGATCAGCCTTAACATCAAGAGAAATACTCCTTTCAGAAAATCTGTTGTGTCTTGTCAGACACCATCAAGCAGACATACGATGAACCAGCCTGCTCCTGCCAAGTTTCAAAGTCACTCTGTGATGTTAAAGAAATGGAATTCTGACATTTCAAGACTTGTGGGGTTTTTTGATCTGAGTCAGTCCAAAGTGATTACTTTTCAGAAATCCATTTTTCAAAACTTTTCTTTTGGAAACACCAGCAAGTCTTCAATTGTCTGATGGTATCTGGGGCTTCAGAAGCCAGTTGCCAGACTAAGGCAAGAAGCTGCTCCCAGTGTCAGTTCTCTGTGAGAAATACTACCCAAGAGCTCTGTGGCCATAACAAGATTTCTGAAGTGTGCAGCAGGTAGGTTAAGAGGGCTGGTTTGAGCCATGACCTTGAGGCTTTCTTGATTCTGTTCTGGGTGCCAGGACAGGCAGAGATAAAAACTGGTCTGGGACAGTGAAGGTACTGAAACTTTATCAAACCCGCAAAGTATTTGGAGCTCCCAGACATCACCTGAACAAAGGAAAATTAATTGTTAGTGTAATCAAAAGTATTTTGGAATGCTGGTTTCTCTTTCAGGACCTCATCATCCACTGGATTTTTCTTCATGACTTTTGCTTTTTTATGAAAAAAACAAACCAAAACACAACAAAACCAAACTTTGCCAATTTAGTTATGTTTTCTTTTTCTCTTGTGGGAAAGTTGTCATCACTCAAAACATTATAGATATTTTACTTTCATTGTCTAGATCTGATCAGTCAAGAATTCTTGCACTGTGCAGGTACTTTGCAGGGAGATAGAGCAGTTGACAGACAGAAGCCTCACAGTTTGCTGTAGATCTTCTCAAATTCCTCATGGAGGCACAGGTTATTTCAAGCTTTCCTCATAGCTAACCAATTAACTTGAAGGTTTTACTTCATTTTCCTTATAGTGTCATTGCTAAATCATGTCATTGAATGATGCCATGAGCCCTACTGCCCAGCACAATTCATGCAGTACTTTGATTTTTAAATTTTTTTTTTCTTTTTGCCTCTAGTTAGACTTGTGACTGCTAAATGTGCTGGTGTTTCTGTAAATATTTGTGGTTGTTGCTGAGCTGCACAAGCTGGTTGCTTAAATGAGGGACTTGATATTCTTCGAGAAGAGAGAACTGAGCTGGCTTTTCTTTTGTTCACCTTCATGTGAAATATTTACAATGAAAAGCCCAGACCTGGCACATGCAGATGGAGAGATACAAACTTGATGTGTGTTAAGCAAATAAGCTGAGAGAAAGAACCAACATGAGTACTTTTACTTGTTTAAATGTTAGCCAGCTCAGCTTAAAGGTCACTTCTTCCCTCCATTTTTCCTTAACAAGTTGTTAGAGATACACACAGTTTCTTGAAATGAAAAGTAATGACTCTCTCCTCATTATGCCATTCTAATCTATACTGATCTGCACTGCCCTCAGAGATCTCAGGCTTGCTTTGTCTTGCTTTCTAGCTGTAAAATGCAGTGTAGTAAGTAAGTACAAAGGTGTATGAAGAAGGTTCTCACACAAATAAGGAGTCTTTGGGCATTAAGCCTGAGGAGATTTTGGGAGAAGAAGAAGAAACACTGAGCACCCTCCCTCAGAATGTCATTCAGTAGTGTTATAATTACCTCAGAATTCATTGGATCTTAAAGTCATGCTCCATTCCAGAGGAGTTAGGCTGTGGTAAAGAGGATGACAGAGGGTTCAATATCTTTCCTTCTGATACTCTCTGGTACTCTTCTGCTAACTTCCCATCTTCAGGCTGCTGTCTCCAGGGCTTATGTTTGTCAGAGTGTACCACAACCTACAGCTAGTTGTAGATGTTTCCTTCACACATCCAGACCCAAAAGTTTGTGCCAGAAATGGGAGAACTTTTTTTCTGGTTTGATTTGATATTGAAATGCAACAGTTCTTTGAAATACCTTGCTCAGGTTTTTTCCCAGAAACACTGTGACGTCAAATAGTCTGTATTTGTTCATGCAAGGATCACTTTTTCACAGCTAACTAAGGTTCTCTTGAACTCAAATGCAAGGTAAAGAAGCCTATAACCTATCATAGACTTAGGCTGATTCAAGACAGCAGATGAAGTGTGTGTCTTGCCACCTTTAAATGTAATATGGATCAGTTCCCGTCAACAAAATTGGATTCCAATGAAAAATCTGGTCAATTAATTGGAATATGCAGTCTTGAGATATTTCTGTAAAGGCAAGGTACTGAGTGTCTGACTGTTGGCTCTTTCTGTTGGTGAGTTGCAGAGTATTTCTATAACACAGATACTCCACAGCTTTTTGCAGACTTCTGCTCAGCCATTGTGTTTGAGAAAGGTGGCTGCACTGCATCTTGAGACAGCATTTTTCCCGGGGCAGGCAAAGGGTATAAGAATTCACAAGATATTCACAAGAATATAAACCCTGAGGGGATTAATTATAAAAATGCCTATTCTGATTCACTTTGTGGGAGCAAGGGAATGGGATGTATGCTGGAGTACCCCAAACTAGTATGAACTTAGAGCTTTAAAAGAGAAGTGTGTCCTTATGTTTTGTAAATGTCTGCCATGTAGACTTTCACAAAGAGTAACTATTTTACTACTACAGAAACCAGAAATAACAAACTGTTTTCTCTTTCAAACAGCATCCTTGAACTAACATTTATTTTCTTCAAAGGCAGCAGTATAACATGGAGAGGCAAGAAGATCCTTTTGACATTTTGTGAATGTTACAGCAGTGTAGTAGCAAAGTGAGGTTTGCAACGTTTCAAAGCCTTATTTGTTCTTCAGTATCTATTTGTCTCATGCCTTTGCACAAAGAGGCAATGTCAAGGGAAAAAGTAAGCCTTTAAATATTTTAAAGTGCCCATTTAGGATTCATTTCTCAGAGAAAAGACTCCTAAATGTCAGACAGTGTTTGATAGTTCTCTGTAAAATCATCACTAAGAATTAGCCTCATTTGATATTTTAAAGCACTTAGACCTATCCAAAGAAATTCAAGTGAAAAAGTATCTATATTTCATATTTCTTAAGTTTATGTCTATCAGTAAATAATGCCATTATGCCGTTCTTGAATGCTCTTATGCAAGCTGTGCTATTAGTATATCCAAAGCATACACCACCTTCACCTGTCTGCTTTTTTGCTTTTTTTTTGCTTTTTTTTTTTAATGTTTTAGGAAATTTCCCATTATTATACCACATAGCTAAATGTCTGCTGCTGGCTTCATTAGTGACCATCCATCCTAACCAAGTTCCTGAAAAATTCAGCTGTGCTGTCTGGTACTGTTTGGAACCACAGTCAGGTTAGGTCTGCAGCATGCTATGAGGCACAGAGTGGAGAACCACTTAGATAAATTTTCTGTCTCTGATTGGTTCCTGCATCATGAGTGGCTTTTACAGACATGCATTTTGGAGAGTTATCTTCAGCTGTGCCTCTGTACAGCAGTGAGACTCACCTCTCCCTCACTGTACTGTCCCGCCAGGTGTCTGTAGCCAGACATAAAGAAGTTAAACAGGAACTTCCAGAGATTAAAAAATAACAACTGCTAACACTCCCTCCCAAACCTTAATCCAACCACTGCTGCCAACTTTCTCTAGCTAAAATAAAGAGCCTTCATACTGTGTGTGACATTTCCTCTGCCCTGGGAATTGATTAAAGAAGTGCATTAATAGTACCCTCCTACAGATGGGCTGGGCTGTGTTCATCAGCCCTACAAACAATGGACACAGACCAAAAATTTAGCAAAGTCAGTGGTTTAGTCCAGTCACATGGTCAAGTAACTGTGATAGAGAGGAGATAATAAAAACATATTTCTTTTTTGTTTCTACCCCCCCCCCCCCCCCCCTTCACATTTTAAGGCTGTTTATATTATTGAATAGGAATCTCAAAGCATCAATTTCCTACTGCAATGATTAAGAAAAGTAAAAAGATTTGGCAACTTGTCATTGTACTCTTCTCTAACAGCAGGGTTTTTTTCCTTGAAGGAAGTGATTTGCAAATAATATCCACTGTAAATGCAGCAGAGAAGGTCCCTTGGTTCCAGCTCAGTCTGATTTTTTCAAATTCTTCATGTGAAAAACTTGTGTTGCTCTGACTGACAAGGCAATTTCAGAGAGTAATAAGTAAAGATGGATGTCCCTGAGCAGTTAATCAAATTTCTTTTTGGAAACTCTCTCTGTCAATATTCGAGGCTGTCATTTTAATTATTTCAGATTCCAGGTGAAGGAATACCATAGTCATGGACTCCCCTTGTGCTAGTTTATGTCAAATGTGGTGACAGTAATAGATGCCCAAACAAGAAGTGGACTTCTGAAGTACATACTCTTCATGGAAATCAATGTGCTTCCAGCTTTATCAGAAGGATGTTTGGAAACGGCTTCTGCTCATGCAGAGGTGGTTGTTGACCAAGTACGATTGCTGGCTGTAGCTGGGAAAAGTGCATTCTAATGTAACCATAAGATAAAAGTCTTGCTGGTTATGTTCTTCGTTTCATAATATCTCCATGCTGAAATGTCTCCTCAGTTCTGTCTTTCCACTCCGTATTCCTCTGTATATATGCAATAGTCCTGCTGCCTCGCATGATTGGAGGGGAGATAGCTCAAACTTCTGCCTAGCTCTGAACTTGTTTGGAGTTCTTCTTTCTTTTCAAAGTGGACAGCTGACCTTGGAGGGAGGAACAGAGATCTAAAGCAGCAGTGCAGTAACTCAGTTCTGTCAGAAGCTTCCTTCATTACAAAACCTGACAAATCTTACTGCCAGGATTCGGGATTAGTCTCTGAAAGCTCCTATCTGGCAACAGTGTATGTGATGAACGGCCTTTGCTTTGTATCAAAGCAAGACAAGCAGACAGGACAGTTTATGCTCCTCAGTTTTCCCACATGCTGCAAATACCTTGTCGCTTAATTCTATATGCACATTTGTATGTGTGCATATGCTCAGAAAGGAATCACAGAATGAAAAAATCTCCAGGAGGTGAGCATGACACAGTGAGAATACCAGATACAATCTTTAGTACATGCTCTTCTAAAGCACAGCTTATACTGTACAGCTTTATATATTTCTTGTGTTTATACATGCTTGTGTGTGGGCATACATAGATATATTCTTTTTTCTATATATGTTTCTTCACTTACTACAAAATTTTGTGGCTGAAAATGGCAGAGAAAATGGAAGTAACAAGAGGGGAAAAAATCAGACACACAAGCTACGGGAAGCTCTTATGAGACATGGAAAGGTACTAACAGCCTTCTTTCACTACTCATCACCTAATCTGGTCTAACATCCCAATGCCATCTTAGCATAGAGTGTTAGCAATAATCCAGAAATCTGTCTGAAACACTGGGAAATCAGAGTTCATGCATTTGTGCTCAGCTATGCCCCACAGTCCTGTTAACATCAATTTGAAAACAGAAGTTAGCCCTGAGAAAGTGGTTGCAAGTGTGGAATCTTGCTAGGTGGTTTGTTGTGGGATAAAGCACAATTATACAATTCAGCTTTTCTTGCTGGCTTTCACAGCCACAAGGAGAGGCACAGATTTTAATGAATGTAGTTGCCGTCTTCTTTCTGAGCAGATTTCACCTTGCGTGTTCTGAGTGTACATGTCTGTGATGACTCATGGTAACTACATTGTGTTGGGATTGCAGCCTGAAAGGAGAACGGGGTATCTTTAAAGTCAGTGTATTGTTATATTCAGTTTTCCTTGTCTCCAAATGAATAACTGCTCTTACAAACCATGCAAGAGTTCATTTCTACAGCTTTCATCTTCTCAAGAAAGAGAATTTCAGTGTATGAGCAGAAAAGCAAAACCAAACATTCGATCTTTTCCAAGATATAAACCTTAACATCCATTTTTCTTGCAGACAGAAGGTTTTTCTTCTGTCACACTTTTTTGGTTCTTTCTTGCTCTTTACATCTAGCAGCTGAACCCTCAGCTTAAGGTTGCAGTATCACAGTAAAAATGTTTAACTTCATACACTGAAAGCTTTATGCACTTTATGGCCAACTGAAGCCAATAGACTTAAGTCAGAGAGTGTAAGGTGAGCAGTTCCTAGCAAATTCAGAGAACACGCCACATCTTTTATCAGTCATTTAATCACATAACTTTGATTTTTCTCATGAAGGATTTTGGATGAGAACCTCACTTCTTTTACTGAACCTCTCTGACCTGAAGCCAACATGGCAGTCCCTGCAGTCTGGATCATAGCATGGCTTTGAGCTCGAGGCTACGCTGAGTGATATATTCCTTCTTCAGTGTGGTATGGTAGTATCTCACTGGGCCTGGACTACTTATGTCAAGTACAGACAGAACTGCAAACAAGCTGATATACTGAACAGTGAACAAAGGCCATTATGGCACAACTGTGTGTGATAGATGCCAGAGAAGTGAGTCACTAGCTCATGCTAATAGCTACACGTAATGATCAGCATTTTGTGTGACTTCCCAAGACTCGAGAGATGGCGAAGTGCTTGTGCAATGAAGCGTCATCCCTGAAACATTTGTTCAGGAAAGGGGAATAAATTTCTTTCTGCTGAAACCTCCCTTTGAAATGCAAGCCATTGTCTTTATAGACTTCAATTATCTTCTTTATGAATCTGCCTCTATAACAATTCTTCTGAAGAAATGTACCATACACAGTGGGTGAGCTCTAGATATGCAAGGCAAATCACAATCCTTAAAAAAAAAAAAAAAGAAAAAATACAGCTAACCTAAGAAAAAGAACAAAACCCCCAGCAATATCAGTGGAATTAATAAAATATCAAGAAGGGAAAGCAATCTACTGAAAGTTGAGATGGATGGACATGTGTGGTAAAATAATTATAATGAGCTGGATACATTGCTGCTGTTAAAAGACTGAAGATATTTCAAAGTTAAGTTCCTCAGACAAAATGTTCTTCAAAGGCTATTGCTCTAAAGGCAGGGAAGAAGCCTCCAAAGTTTGCAAAGAAGTGTGAAAGAAAAATTTTTCCCCCAATTTGGAATGTAGTTGAAAAGGAATGAACCTTATCACCAAAGGATAAGGAGCAAGTTAAAAAACACCTTCAATCCTTGCCTGCTGCAGATGACCCTGATTGACTTTGAGACAGTAACAAAAACTTAATCTTGTTTGCAGTGTATTGAGAGATGGCTGGGAGAGATTGATTGTGAAAGGGTAGTCTCTGAGCTGAGCTAGGAAGGAAACATGAAAGGTAAATCATTTTAAAAGTTCCAAATACCATTACATTTTCCCTTGTAACTTTGCTTAAACCTTTTAAATTCTTGTCTGCCCCACAAGGCACAAAGCAATTGCAATCACTTTTGCACCCCAAGGAAAGCTCCAGGGGTTCCATCAGGTAGAGGTATGTGGGTGGGGAAAGGACTGAAGACTTCAGCCAGTGAGAGAAAGGATTCTGTCACTGATATAATGAAAAAATATGAAAAACTAGAAATGTCTTCAGACAACAGGTATTTACTGTCATGAACGAGACACGTCTTAATTGCTAACCAGTCCAGCATCCAAGCTTATTCCTAGAAGACACATTCCCAGGGAAAGAAAAAAAAATAAAAATACTAAGAGATTTGGGCAAATTTTGCCAGCCCCAGGGGAGCAGAGAGTGAGGTTTTCTTGCATAAGTTGTTGGAAACTGCTGTCTGTTGTCCTGTGAGGGAAAACTAGCTGTGGTACCTTGGCAGAGTTACTGCTTAGGGTAAGTTTTGTGTTCTCTTAAGTAACTAAAATATATGCTTAATGAAAAAGTGACTCCTCTTTCTTTATTGACTTTGAATTTCAGCCTTGCAGCTAGGAAGGTAGAAAAGCATGGAGTTAAATAAGCCTGGCCCAAATCTGACTGGTGTTAGGCTGTGGTAAAATATTGTTCTTAGCCAAGTTTCATTGACTGTTTTTACAGCAGTGTTGTGGAGGTTGTGTTCTTGACCAGCCAAGTGAAAATAGACTTTTATGTGTGGAGAGGTGAGTGGGGAAAAAATCAGGGCAGTGAATGCCCAATAGTGATTGCTCTGTCTGATCTGGAAGATTTAGTATATGGCAGATTTACAGACAGCATAACAAGCTCCATACTATGCTGCAGGATGCAGGAAAATTTCCTTTTCTACCTTAGGATGTTTCCACCTGTGCTCAGTGTCTTTTGTACCTTTATACCTCCAATGCCCCATCTGTCTTTGAAGGGGGTCAGATCTAATCATGCTAATCAGTTTCTGCTTTTAGAATTCCTATTTAGCATACCTTGCAATGAAGCATGGTTATTTCCCTTTAAATTTTTCTTGCAACTTTCCTCTCTTTTCACTTCAGAGGTGTTTTATTTATCAGACCGTGAATTTATACATTTAAGATCAGAGTACTTCATGCTTTACTTCAACACAGATCTTTAGCAATTAGAAATTATATGAAAGGCGAATATAATTGAATTCTTGTGGCAGTCTACTAGCTTTGTGTCTCACTCTTTGATTCAGAGGTCTTGTATTTTTTCTGTTCCTTTCACAGCTTTTTAATTTTTCCTTTGGAATTTGTTACTTCTCTTGAAAAGGTAATACCCCTACGTGATGCGATTTCCCCTGACAAACATACTGACTTTCTTTTCTTTTTCTTATGCTAATACCAGTTTAAGGCAGGAGTGCTTTAACTCTTTTAAGCCAAATAGCCAAAATTCAGTTTTGTCTAGCGACAGAATACTTTTTACAAACACTTTCATTAAGCACTTCAAGGCAGTTCTCTCATTTCCATATCAGGCAATGGTGCTCCCACTGTCTGCTCACCTAACTCTGCTGTGTGCTCCCCTCTGCCCTTGCCCCCCAGCAGCACTGGGTGTTGGCACATCATGACAATGTTTAGGAAGGTGAAGGGCTGCATGACCTCATTTCCTTTCCCTTTGCATCAGGGAGGAAGAGGAAAGATAAGGCTACAGTGGTGCCAAACACATGGTTGAACAAACCGGGGGTGCTGATCATCTGATCCCCTGGGGAATTGCTGAGAGATTTACAAAGTGTGTGTGTTTGCATACACCTGGGTCTCTCCTTTTCACATGTAGAAGTGTACACAGAGAATCACTGTCCATCTTGCTGTAATTTTTCTGTCACAAAGCCCAACTTGGAGCCCACTGAGGTCACTGAAAAAAGTAACCTCCACTAACATGAATTAGATACTTTACCACAGTAGCTCACACAAGTACCCTGTGTTGTTATTTCTTTGGACTGCAGAACAGCCATCCTGTCACTCTGGGTCACCAGTTACATCCATCCTTGGACAGCATTTCAGCATGATTTGTATCTGCATAGCATTGCAGCTTCTACTTCTTTTGAAGACAAAGAGAGAAGAGAATTAATACTATCAGTCTGTAGAAAACCTCAGAAACTCCGTCAATATTTTATACTGCTTTCCATTTTTAAATACTATTTTTAGGTGAATGCAGGAGTATTTATTATATTGATTTAGACACAGTAAGCAATGTATCTGCTTTTTCTTACATTCAATGCTTGTTACAGAAGGAGTCTTTTTCTATACATATATCTGAGCTAGTTCCCTGATGTCATTATCTAATACCTTCACTTCTCCAGAAACAACAAAACTCTCCAGGAATTACGTGTTCTGGTTTTGGACAGTGGTTAGGTATGGCTGGACCTAAATCACTCAAGAAAACCAGTCAGTGGTTTCAAAGAGTTGATGACATATCAGCTTATTTTCCTCTTTGTAGTTTTCTTTCCTTTGTTTTTTTAGGACTAAAATAATGATTGTGTTAATACAGTCCATAGAAAGCTGAAGTATATAAACCTGTGAGTATGATCAGGGAAACATTTTACTTCAAATAAGGAATTTCTTCCTTTCTTCCTTGTCTTCTTTTCTGTGGTGTGATGATCTTCCTTCCCCTAAACTCCTGCAGGTTGTATATACTGTCATTGTGGCTTCTGTGGTTTCCAGTAAGGAGTGGAACCTTTGGACAGCTGGGATAAGTTTTCTTCCATAAATTCTTCCTTCATAGCCAAACACATTCATGCACACACTTCATGCTTTGGGCGTGGTGCCACCACCATGCAGGCACAGACTTCTTATTTTTGGGAGTGCTACTCACCTGAGAAACACTGGAATAGCATGAGATGGAGTGCAGAGGGGTACAAGTTTGGTGAGGAAAGGAAAGATGCCTTAAGCATAAAGTAGCCTCTGCTCACTATTCCCTTCCTTTAGAACATGAACTTTGTGGATTGTCACAACTACGGGAATTGTATTAGAAAGGCTGGCTTTAAATTCTCGACATTTCAGTGGTTTTAAAAATTGCACTTGTAAAAGGCATTGTCCCTCTGACTTTGCAGTTTGGAGCCCAAACTGCAATATTAAACATGTTTTTGTTTGAGTATTTGAGTATTCTAAAGTTTCGTGGGGTGTTTCTGCACCATAACACCTTGTTGCTGTAAGATAAGAATGTATGATTTAGAGATGTCTTACATGTTAAGTAGAATTAAGTCTCTTTTGCTTTTTTTTTTTTTTTTTTTTTTTTTACAATAGCACCTACAAGTTTGGATTACTGAAGAGGAAAAACAAATTTAAATTACCAAAGGAGAAAAGAAATTGCTAGGCCATCATGTTACAGGAATCTATAACTTTAACTTCTTTTTTTAGCCAAAAGGCTTCAATTTTTTAGGTGTTTGCTAATGTGAAATGGCCCATCAAAGGACCAACATCTAAGTAATAAAGTTTTTAAACCTAAATTGAATGGCATGTCCTTTCCATTTCATATTCAGTTAAGTTTGAGATCACCAGAAACTTCTCTAGAAAACCCTCCAGGCAGCTGACTAAATTAAAGAAGGGAATTACTCACAGGCTTAGAAGACAAGTAGGGACATCAGCAATGAAGGATAAGTGTAAGGCTGTCTCTCTCTGCATAATAATTTTATTGCCTGGCTTGATGTATCATAGTGTTTGAGATATATTACCCAAAGAAAGTAATACACTGCACCATTAAACACATTATGATCTAAATAATTAAGATGCGTAATGTTAAACTTTGGGTAGAATGTAATTACTGTACTCCATGGAAAATCAATGGCTACTCCAGCAATGTAAGTAAACATTAAAAACAGTGTTTCACCAACACACAGAGTTGGTAACTGTATTATGAATATATTTTAGAGGTTGTTTTTTTTGCATTAGTCTGATGAGACAGAATGGCTCACACACAGAAATTAATTGTCCAAAATTGTCTACCTTGAAGGTTTGCTCTTTGTTTGAATAGGAAGGGATGCTTCCCACTTCAGTCAGCAGCAGCAGAAAGCAGAGATCTTTGCCTGAGTCAAATGTTGGGTGCTTGATGAGACTGAGCATCCTTCGCAGCTTGCACCCCAGTGCACCCCACAACCTCTTGCTGGTTTAAAGCACAAGGTAGACTTACTCCTCTACTTCAGAAATAGATATATCGTGCACTTAGACCGGTGGTGAGGTGTGAACATAGGTGAGGAATGGATCCCTTATGATTTTTGTTCTGCTCTGGAGAACTGGGAGCTCAAGAAATTAAACTGGCAGAAAGCTGTCAAGATCACTCAGCTGAACCAAACAAGGTGATAGAATTGAAATATGAATTTAATGTGTAGTTCTGGCCAAATCTTCAGGCAAACTTATGCTAGGAATTTGTATGGCTGCATTACATATTAGGCCCTGTCTAGGAGAATTTATAAAAGGCAGCTTCACACACATATATAAAACAACAGATATGTCAAAGATTAAATTCTGGATTTCCAATTACTTTTGATGAGAGAAATTTTTCAATTTTACATAGTGGATCTGTTATATTTGTCTTTCAAAGTGTTTTATAACAAAAAAGGGAAGTAAAGCCAACATGCCGACCTGTACATCAACTTAAAATTTTGCTTTCATGTCCTTGTTGAGTTCCAGGGAAGTATTCAGAGGGAGCAAAAGCTGTTGCAGATAGCTCATCCATGAAAACTGATGTTTCCTGTTTGAAGGAAGCTGTGTGGGCACAGCTCACAAGCTTGAGGCTGAGGCTGAAGAATTCCTTTAGAGTACCATAACCATGAATGGTAATCCAGTACATTGAGAAAATGAATAATTCCACAAGCAACGCTCCATGGCATTCAGAAGAGTTACCCTAAATCCCATGCTGATGTGAGATCAGAACCAGTCCCTTTATGTGACTTGCTGCAGGCTTCATACATGGGAAATTGCATTGCTTGAGCAACCTATCAGTAATTGGGCAACAGAGATTTCAGGACACATCCAAAGGCTCTACTCATCTGCATGCCGCCTTATCCAGTTGTTTTGCTTTGTTTTTAATTATGGTTTGTTTGGGGTTTTTTTTCCCCAGCATTGTTGTTTTGAGATTTACACTACTGTGTCTAACAGAGCCATGGCAACAGGTGTTGTAGAGATTAATCAGATAAAAGACACATTTAGTGTTCATTCTTATGTGCAATTCCATTAATATTAATAACTGTAATAAGCACCTGGCAGGCATGTTTCAGCATTTGGGTAAAATGCCAGAAGTACAGTGTTCTTTTAGAGGACAGTAGATTTCAAGCCCAGGTGATTAATCCTTTTTTTTTTTTTTTTTTTTTTTTTAACTGAAAGAATTAACTGTTGCTCTGCTATTTGTCATTTAGAGGGCTCTGAAAAAGAAACTTTAAATGTAGTTTCATGGAAATTCTTCTGCAGCCTTTACCCCAATTATTTGAGTACTTTGCAGTTGTGCCTTAAAAGATACCTCTCAGCAATCATGGGAGATTCAACCACGCTTGCATTCCGTTCACTTCAGGAGAAGGAAGTGCACAGTGAGGATTTTGCCTGGGTTTAGATAAGTGATTGCTTTTTAATGGAAGGCAATTTTTTCAAAAGTATTTTGCCCTCTGATTTTTATGGGTTGCGTTTATGGTCAAGTGATTGCATCATCTGGCTTCTTTGGATGGTCTCATTGGCAGTTTGGATTTGCAAATACGCATTAACATTTTTCCTTTTGAGGCTTCAGTATTAAGTCCTCTATTTTTGGTTCTGTTTGTGAATAGAGTTCTAAAATATTTTATGGAGGAAAGAACACCTATTGCCAACATCTCCATAATGAAAAAATGTTTCTGTAACCTCTCTTCTATATTTTTATGCATGAGTGGTTTCCCCTCCTCCAGTTGATATTAATTTTATTTCAGTTGGCTAAGGAAATGAAGATTGACATTTATGTTTCTTCATACAATTATTCCATGATTACTGAGCCTCTGAAGGAGGGATGGGAGCTCATGTCAATGCACTTTATAGCTTTATTTCACAGCATATAATTCTGTAACCTTGATGCTAATATTCAGCTAGTGCTTTGTAACATTCAACCTTTCAAGTTGCTCACAACAGAATTACTTTGATTTTGTTTAATAAAGACAAACATATCTTTCATTAGCCTTTGAGGTACAAGAGCTTTGTCGACTGTTTTTCTTAAATCATTGAATTTTGTCACTTTCTTGTCCTTTTATCTTTCCTTTTTTAATTTTATTGATATGAAGTTTGAGTATATTTTAAATAGTTGCATCTTCTGAGCCCCACGCTTACTCTAGAGCATGAAGAAAACAATTTTTTTAACATTAGACATTCTGAGGACATTTGGGAGATGTTTGATTCTGAATATGTATGTGCATGCATGAACACTCAGTTTTAACTGAGTTATTAACTGAAATCATCGATTGATTCTGAACTTAGAAATAGGCATTTGACAATGCACAGATCTTGCTCTAGTGTAGCATTGTATTTGGGCACGGAAAAGGCATTTGTTATATGCCAGATTCTTGGTAGTAATCTGAAGTTCTGAACCTAATTTTCTTAAGGAAGAAAGAGGAAAATATGACCAGATTTTAAAAGAACAACAACAAAAATGCACCTCTGTTATATTTCTCAGGGATGTGAATCTTTTCATGACAATATTCTTTTGGTACAATTAATATTTACTAAATTATTTGTAGAGGGTTTTTTGGTATTATTATGAATTTTACAGAAATTAGCTAGAGTCTGCTTTCACCATGAGGTCTGAAGGCTGGGTGGTGGTCTCTTCCTTTGCTTCCTTCTAAAGGGGTAATGGGCAATATGGTCTCTGGGGAGAGAAAGGTAATGGTATGTTCATCTGTGGAAAAAAAAATACTCCTGAACAGGTATCTTCATGTCTCTTGCCAAGTCTTACCAGCTTTCTCTGTTAGGAAGGGGACTCTGAAAATGAGTTTGCTGCCTGTCATATGCATGGGTGTAACCTTGCACCACCAGAGGCTCTTTCCTCATAGCTCCCAGGCACAGATGGAGGCTCTTAATGCAGCAAAACTTCACCGTCTCTTTGTAAAGTGTTTGATGAAAATGGGAAGATATCAAAAGAGACTGTTCAATGCAGTGCTCTCATCAGACCAGTGTCTGAAACCATTTAAAGAAAAAATATGTTCGTTCAGATGCTCAAGTTGTTCTTTGATGTGGTTAAAGAATTATTTTTTTTGGCAGGGAGCGTAACTAAGCATTGGAACGAATTGACATGGGAAATGAAGTTATTTAAATCAAGACTTGATATATGATATTTCCATTTTCAGACGTTGCTTAGGATGCTGGCTTAGAAAGTTGGGAAGAATATGTTGTGGATTGAAGAAGTGGCAAATCACACACGGACACTCCTAACGCAGCTATCAGTACACATGGCTAAAGCTGGTGGTTGTTTCTAGAAAAGGCTTATTTGAGATTTCCACAGCTTGCACTTCCAAAGACACTTTGGTCTTAAATCCCAAACCATCCAATTAACTCAGAAGTCTCAGGAGACTTGTGACAGACTTTTAGAAAAACAAGAAAATTTTTAGTTACTTTTGTGCAGGTGCAGCACTTTGTTATGAATAGATCTCAAGGAAGTGATCCTTTCTGTAAAACTCTGTGAATTTGAAACAAGTTGGGATTGATTTTGTTTCATTTGGTTGTTACAGTTGACAGGGAAGAATCCTGTTTCTGTAGGTTGCTGAAGTCAAGAATGTTGCGCAAAATACAGGCAGTTAGTAATATTCACATTTAACGTATCTATTTCTAGGAGGTCCTCGAATACATAAAACTTTGGTTTTCAGCCCAGTTTGGCAACCTAACCTTTAATACACTGAGCCAAAGACCTACAAGTCAGCCTAACTGAGAGGGGAGATGCATGTTTCTGTCAGTTCAGATGCTTTTATTCACGCAAGCTGGTGTGACTTTCACTATGTTTCGGTTGCATAACTGGAAGTGTTTCCAAATAGTCATGCTGTTGGAGTGATCAGCTAATGAGGCAAAAACAAATTTTCATGTATTCGTTTATTTTCTGCTTGCAGCTAATGCTCTACATCTATTCCTCGTTATTTATAAAACCTACCCATTGCTTAAGCAGCTCAATGAAGAGTAAAGTCCTGTAGAGGCCCAGGCTATGAAACTGATAATATAAATTGGCAGCATATATATCATATCATGACATGGTTGTTATGAGATAAGAGGCTTGACTTAATTCACAAAAAAATTCATAAATATCCATGCTTTTGCTGAAGGCTAGGATTAGGGACTGCAATATGCATTGGACTTGTGGGAATCTGAGGGATTTTTTTGGATAGTGTTAATAAACTGTGTCTCTTGGGGGAGAGTGAATGCAGTGAAACACTGCCCTTAACGGTGGCAATTTGAGACTTACAAGATGTGGAAAGCCTCATGTCTCTTAGGTAAAATGCAAAAGTATTCTTGTTAAAAGCATGCCTTATTGCTAAGCATAATGTATTGTGGAAATGGAAATCTGCATGTGGATTAAGCAGATTGCTACAATGCAATGAATCCATTGGAGAATTTAGAGAGGATTTCATGCTGTTCAAAGAATATGAAGAGTACTTGATGGAATTTGGCTCTGCTTTCTATAGTTTGCCCAATGATTGGTATGTTAAGCACAGTGCTCTTTCTCTAGTGCAAGATAATCTGGTTTCTAAATGTTTGACTGCATATACTTGTATCTTTTACATATAATTTCCTCTCCTTTCTTGCCTAGCAAAATTAATCTAATTGAGCTAGAACAAATATATTGCAAATTCTTATTCTAGTGTATGATTTATTCTATTTTAAAGGGAAACATAATTTTCCTCCACCCTTCAGAGGAGACTTCAAAATAAAATTTAGAAAAAAAAAGATAAAAAGCACCTCCAAGCCAAGCATTGATTCATTTAATGGCAACCAGCCTGTGCAAGGTGTATGGGGACTATTGATGCCTATTCCAAACTACATCAGAAATGAGCTTTGTAGCCTGTCTACCTAAAATGTTTTAATTAAAAACAAACAAACAAAAAACAACAAAAACCAACCAAACAAAAACAAACACCAAAACTTTCTTCCTACCAGATACGGTTTAGGCTAAACCTGAGAGCAGACTTTTGGCTTAGATGTCACCACGTCCTATATTGTTGGTGGCATATCCTTTGTAATGGATGTTTGCCAACATTGAATAAGTTAATAGGATGTGGAGCCCCTATTTGAGGCAGTGAGTAATATCTCTGAGAAACCAGTTCTCATTGAAACTGGCAAATACAGAACAAGTATATTTCAGAAGGAAGAGAGAATTAGTTTTTGGTCTAAATTTGTAGTTAGCAATATGGATTATAGCAAAGCCCTAGTCAGAGGCACACTGCTGGCTCAGTGAGTGTTAAGGCTCAAAAATATGCACATTTTCAAATGACAGTTCCATTCCCCCACAAATATTAGCTGTCTGGGAGGTAAGAAGATAAAGAAGCTGATTTGCATTTATTTTTCTATCGAGAATTGCTAGAAGTCTTCCCTCTGTTCTTACAGATCAGGAAAGATTTAGGAGATTTGATATGAAAACTGCAAGTGTCACCTTCCAGCCTTGCAGCAATTACCTATGTCTTCATTACAGTTACTTTATTTGAGATTGTTTTTTGCTGTGTCCATAATGCTTTGGTCACTCAATTTTAGATGCAATAACTGAGTAAAAGCTGGAACCATGAATTCTCAGTATCTCATGTGCTAGAGACTTGCAGCGATTTTACAGTGAAACAAGCTCGTAGTTACAACTAAATTGATTAGATCAGAATGGGCTTATGGGCAATAAGGCTGCAAAAAACTACATGCTGAGTCACCCTGTGGTCCCCTTAAAAAGGAGATATGGAAAGCATGCTCTAAAGGCTAATAAAAATTGCAGTGAAAACATTCCAAGCACACAATGAATTACTTTATAAACAGATTTATAGCATAACTGAAATTTCCAGGCCATAAAATCAACACTTAACAAACCTTTCTTAAACTTGTTAGATGTGTTTCAGGGTGCAAACACCTTGGGTAGAGTTCCATGGCATAAAATTATATTTTCTTCTGAAGTTGCTCATCCTACAAATCATTTTATTACCCAAATGAGCAGTCTCCATCAATCTTACTGTTCTTTTTCACATAATAGTTTACTTTCGCTATTCACTTTTCATTTAGAAGTCCCCAGAGTTGCTCAGTGCCTCTGGCATTCCTGGTGCTAATGAGAAGTACTACACGGGATAAGGTAGAAATGAGTTCATGGACACTGAATTTAAGGAAATTGTAATGAGCAGTGTGGAAAAGTGCAGGCAACTTGACAGTATGATTGCCTTTTTTGTGTCTTATAAGAGCATCTCTCATGCCATCAGCCAGTGGTGTAACTTGTCCTGTCTCCCTGGTTGATGGAATTAACTAGACATAAGGAAAAGATGGTCAGTCCTTGATTCTCTCATTTTGAGCAGTTTATAATGGTTAGGTCAGTGAAGGCATTTGACGTGAAGCAGGGATTGTGAAGAAGACTATAACTAGCAATATTTTGATAACTAGCACTACTAGATACATGACAAGATATGGGTGGTTGTTAGAGTGCTTGGCTACAGAAATGAAAGAATGGGATTTATTAAAATCATACACCAAGAAATAGTAAGAGCTGGAGCATGGGCACCACAAGCCAGGAATCTGAGAAAGGAGAGTCATGGAGTAGGTAATGCACAAAAGGATGACTTGTTGGCACAAATGGTAAATAGAGATGGTGAGAAGTTGTTCTTTAAGCTTGAGCTGGTCTGAGAGATTGGGGGTATGTAGATAGAAAGGAAAAGGTGGAATGTGAAGCTGTGGGCTGGAAGCTCAGAGGTAGGTTTAGCTCTAAGGGAGGTGCAAAATTCACAAGTAGAACAAGGAAGAGAAAGCAGATGGTTTGGGAGAAAGATGATGATGACTGAAAAAGGGCATGAAAAGTAGCTGCTGAAGGAAATTATGTATTGGTGTTTTTCCTGGCTTTGAGATGGTTTGGTTTGGAAATAGTAGATCTGCTGCCAACCACACTTTTCAGCACTTCCCCTCTATAGGAAGCACAAAGTAAAAATTAGTGATGGACCTGTGTATTTTGTATCGTTACTTGAAGGTCAGTAACTTTAAAAAAAAACAAAAAACAACCAAACAAAAGCCATTATAAAAACCCAAACCAAACCAAAACCCACCCAAGCTTTTAGGTGAAACGCAGTGTCTGTCCTTTTAAGACAAAGAAGTAAAACCTGGTAGTGGTCTCGGGAGAAAAATACCTGTTTTAAACAAAGAGAAGAGACTTGTCATGAAGAAGGCTGAGTTTTGGTGATTGAGTGGTTTTGTTTTGTTTAAAGCTTGCTGACCCATAAATGGATACTTGAAATGCTTTTATTTGGTTAAGTAGCAATCACAGAATTTTCTAATTCATCTGTCTTAGATGGTCTTCCAAGTTATTAATGACACCTATTTAAGTATCTTCACTTGTTTCTAATGCAGTCACACCAATTTGGTGGAGATGCTCTACTCGTACAAAACCAGAATGTTTTATTTCCTCCTAGTTCTTTTATAACTACAGTGCATGTAGACAATCATAGAATCATAACATCATCAAGGCTAGAAGAGACCTTTAAGGTCATCAAGTCCAGCCATCAATCCAGCACTGTCACTGTGACCCCTAAACCACTAAACCACATCACTCAGTGCCAGATCCAGACAACACCTCCAGGGATGGTGGCTTCACCACCTCCTTGGGCAACCTGTTCCAATGCCTGACCACATTTTTCTTCTAATACCTAAACTGAATCTCACCTGCCTCATCTTAAGGCCATTTTCTCTTGTCCTCTCATTGCATGCCCAGTAGAGGAGACCATCCCCCACCTCACTACAACCTCCTTTCAGTAGTTGTAGAGAGCACTGAGGTTTCCCCTGAGCCTTCTCTTCTTGAGACTAAACAAATCCAGCTCTCTCAGACATTCCTCATAGGACATGTTCTCTAGTCCTTTTATAAGGCTTGCTGCTCTTCAGTGGACACGCTGCAGCATCTCAATGTCCTTTTTAAAGTGAGGGGCCCAGACCTGAATGCAGTATTCAGTGTGGCCTGTGCTGAGTACAGGGCAACAATCATTTCTCTGGTCCTTCTGGCTACACTATTCTTGATGCAGCCAAGATGCCACTGGCCTTCTTGGCCACCTGGGCACTCTGCTGGCTCATATTGAGCTGGCTGTCAACCAGCACCCCTAAGACCCTTTCTGCTGAACAGCTTTTGAGTCACTCCTACCCAAGCCTTTAGTACTGCATAGCATTGTTGTAATCTAAGTGTGGGATCCAACACTTCACCTTCTTGAAACTCATACATTAGTCCTTAGCCCATCAATCAAGTCTGTCCAGGTCTCTCTATAGAAGGTTCTTATCCTTGAGCAGATCAACACTGCCTCTCAACTCAGTATTGCCTTCAAATTTACTGAGGGTCCACTTAATGTCCACATCTATATCATCAACAAAGAAGTTAAATTGGACCAGCCCCAAAACTGAGCCCTGGGGAACACCACTAGCTACCAGATGCCAACTGTATTTAGCTCCATTCACCACAAGTCTCTGGACTCAGCCATCCAGTCAGTCTTTTTACCCACTAAAGAGTCCTCCCATCAAAGCCAAAAGCAGCCAAGTTTTCTAGGAGGGTGCTGTGGGCAATGGTATCAAAGGCTTTATTGAAATCCTGATAGACAACATCCACTGCTCTCCCCTCATCCACCACGCGGATCACCTTGTCATAGGAGATAAGTCTGGTCAAGCAGGATCGGCCCTTCATAAATGTTGGCTGGGCTTGATGCCCTGGTTGTCCTGTATGTGCCATGTAATAGCACTCAGGATGATCACCTCCATAACCTTGCCCAGAACCAAGGTGAGGCTGACAGGCTTACAGTTCCACAGGTCATCCTTTCAACCCTTCTTATAGGTGGGCATTACATTTGCCAATTTCCAGTCAGCTGGAACTTCATCACTTACCCAGGACTGTTGGGAGATGATTTGGAGTGGTTTGGCAAGTTCATTTGCCAGTTTCCTCAGTACTCTGTGTTGTGATGCTGTTTTCATAGCTTTCAGATGAATTTGTTCTCAAATTCCTGGTTTCATGAGTATAAAAATGCTTCCAGTAAATAACAGTGAATTAGTAGTTTTGGCTAGTCATGTTGTCATTTACAGTGGATCATGGTAATGTTGCTACCTATTAGGTCTATCACATAAATGCTTCAGTAATTCTTTGTCACAGGATCAGATGCTTTAGATATCAATAGCAGTGTCTAATCAGTTGAATTCAGTTTAGAGAGACCAGTGATCTCTAAACCTTTGTGATTTGAAAAAGGCTTGATTGCTTGATTGTAGCTTTGGTTGTTATTTGAGCCTCTTTTTTTCATCTGCTGAATGTTTTTCCAAACCCCAGTTTAAGGCATTAGCCATTCAATCATTTTAAAATTAAATATAAAAATTTCCAGTAAAGTATACTTAACAAATAAGGATTCTCTAATTGTTTTGAATATCTTGTTTCTAAATCCCTAATTGTGATAGGAATATGATTAGGTACAGCAAATTCAAACATCACTGAAAATGTTTTGTTAGTATTTTGTGTATAGTATGAATCAGTGAAATAAGCTCATAACTGTTGCATTTCCTATATTTGTTAGTGGCTTCCAAATAAGGAGATCCAAAAGCATTCCTAAGAGGTCCTGGCAAGTTATAATTCATAGAGACAGTACTATGTAGTGTAGTACATAGAATATTGAAGCCAACTTTAACCTGAGTTAATGTTGGTCACTGTAGCGTAAGTTAATCCAATTAAATTCTAACAGGCTGATAAAGAAATACCAGTGTCTTACCAAATTAAACATACATTACTGCTAGGACTTCCCCTATATCAACTAAGCTTTCAAAAGGTCTCTTTTATGTAAGTGTTTGGGAAAATCCTCTAGTAGAAATGCTGTCCATCGGGATATTGCTAGGAAGATTAATTACTGCACAGTGCAGTTATGTTAACTTCAGGCATTAATTATTAATAGAGAAAATACTAACTATTTTGCTATTTAAAACTTAACATAGACATCCCAACTTCCTGTCTTTTTTTTTTAATATGATGAATGCCACCATCACTATGTGATAAATAAGCACTAGATAAATACTCTACTTCTGCTTTTAAAATCTTATGCATCTCGACATCATCAGAGAAGGTCAATTAACAGTAACAGATGCACTTTTTTGAAGACTTGCAAAAAGAAACTCTTGAGAGGTAAAAATATGCTCCCACAGTTCACAGTAAAACTAATCCTAAGTATACATCTACAAATCAATCGCCCAATGTAATACTACTATGCCTTTGGCTTCAACACTCAACCAGTATTTTTCTTTTCCTCAGAGAAAATATTGAGGTTTGGCCAAGTGGGCTAAATTTAAGCTTTAAAGTTTAGATTAGGCCTGAAATTGTCAAGTGACTTGAGCTAGGCTGAGCTAGCTAACAGCTGACCTCTTTTAGCCAATGATATTGTATTCCATACCATGATACAT
>JAWWEV010000083.1:84304144-84320798 GCA_035583235.1 Hafferia zeledoni | reverse complement strand
GGGGGGGAAGGCACCCTTTTCACTCTGTCTTCAAGCAGTTAGCATTTTGCCAGCTCAACCCAAGACAGATACCAGTAGATTTGCAGAGGTCAGAGGAGGCAGAGACAATTCAGGCAGCAGTTTGATCAGAAGGCTCACTGAAGACAAAGGACTTTATTTTTAGTTACAGCTTCACTTTTATCTACTCCTGTAAATAACATGCTGGCACAGTATTGGTCAGCTACTTCACCTAACATACATGGAAAGATCCTACTGGTTACAAAGTATTTTACATTCTACAGGTAGTTCTCTTCTCCTTAAGGGTGCGTTACTTAATTACTTCAGACCTTAGGACATCCACACACACACTGTCACCCTGACAAGAAAAAAATTTTTTTTTTTTTTTGTTCTCTCAATAAGCACTTTTTATTTTTTCCCTGCCAGGTCCCCCAAAGGGAACAGTTGCAGGCAATCTGCAAGACCCAGATAGATATCTTACATTTCTACAGTGAGAGCTTCAGTTTTGTCTGAGCATCATGATGGTTCTTCATGGCTCCCTGGTAACTTAGTTTCTGACACACATGCAAGCTATAACCTTTTACATCGGGCCATTGGCTTCCTTATTTGTCATCTGGATCTACAGTGGGGTAGGCTGGGGAATGAAAGGCTGCAGAGCAGCGCTGCACAAAGGGACCTGTGAGTCCTGGTAGACAGCAAGTTGAATATGAGTCAGCAGTGCCCTGGCAGCCAGGAGGGCCAACCATGTCCTGGGGAGCATCAGGTAAAGCATCACCACCTCGTCGAGAGGGGACATTGTTCTGTTCTGCTCTGGGACGGCCTCACCTTGAATGTTGTGTGCAGTTTTGGGCATCACAATTTAAGAAAGATTTAAAGCTCTTAGAGAGTGTCCAAAGGAGGGCAACGAAGACGCTGAAGGGTATTGAGGGAAAACTGTATGAGGAGTGGCTGAAGTTACTTGGTCTATTTAGCCTGGAGAAGAGGCTTTAGATTGGATATTTGGAAAAGGTTTTTCACCCAGAGAGTGATTGGTTACTGGAACATACTCCCCAGGGAAGCGGTCACAACACCAAGCCTGTCTGAGTTCAAGAACTGTTTGGTCAATGCTCTCAGCCACATGGTGTGATTCTTGGGATGTCCCATGCAGGTCCAGGAGTTGGATTTTGGTGATCCTGATGGGTCCCTTCCAATCCAGGATATCTATGATTCTGTTACAGAGTGGGAATGATAGACCCTTTTCTCCAAATCACAAAAATGTTTGTACTTTGGCAATTTTTTTGTTCTTTCTTAGCATAGCTTCAGAGGATGAGGATCCTTTCATCTAACTACACCTGAGCTTGTCACTGGGACTATCTTTTTAAAATCTGTGGCGAGAAGGGCCTGTTTCTCTACATTGTGAAGAGAGTATATAGTATCTGCCCACCATGAAGAACTCTAAAAGTAGATATTATAACCTCATTCCTACAAAACTTCCAAACGTCTGTGGTATCTTAGGTTTAGAGTCACTAGGTGGCAGGCATGGCAGGCATTGCCACCTTCCAACACAACTGTGAGCTCTAAAATCACCCTGTTCCTCACTACTTTTCCTCACTGCTTAGCCTCTTTCCTCACTGCTTTTCAGTAGTGACAATTGTGAGATTTCAGCAGCATCCTTATCCCCTGGATCTCTCTACCTCTAGCAGTGGGTCAAGCTTCTCACTGGCCAGTTTCAGTTCTTTCTGATACTGGATTCTAGGAGTGTCTGAATGCTTCTGCCTTCTTGCCCTTCTTAGTCTCTAGTAACCTCATTCCTTATCTTTCTGTAGTTCTTTGTGATACCAGGAGAAGGACATGTTAGTGTCACTCCAACCTCTTCAGGGCCAACTGGAATGTCACTCATGTTGTCCCACCAACGTTAAATAGGACTCTGTTTGTTGCATTTCTTTCTTTTCCTTCTCTGATGAGTAGCATATAAAGTACTGAACCAAACACTGCCACCTGCTTGTCCCTTCACTGTTCTCAACATCTTGGCCAGTTCACCAATGTGTGTAAATTCATGTGTGTTAGAGGCATTTTCCCTGAATGCTTTTTAAGCTTTGGGTCAATGGAGGATGTTGCTTGTTACACTTTATGTTTAGGTGTAAACCTTATTTTTTCACACTATTTTTTTCCCCAATGTTGCCTATGTTTTAAAAAAGTGCATTTAGGTCAAAAAAATCAAAAACCCCAAATTACATTGACTCTAGATGTGGATGTCAGCTGCTAAGGTAAAGTTAAGACATGCAGATCTGGTTCATCTATCCAACTGTCTGTTACTCAGTGTGGGAACAAAGCCTTCTTCGTATTCCTTATCTTCAACCATGAGTACCACCCAGTCTCATAGCACTCTTCACATTGCTGCATGTCTGCTGTCTCCTAACCTTTGTGCACTTTTCATATTCACCATGTCCCTCAGCCCTTTTTTATTATTTCAGCACAGTACTCATTAGCGAAGTTTTTTAGTACATCCATTTAACATTGTACTGTTTCAGTAGGTTTTCATCTTTGCATCTTGCTGAATCACCATGATATTTGACAGGGTTGGCTACTCAAAATGTCATTCATCACAAGCCACTGGTGTGGAGCTGATGCAAGTCAGGGTGCCCTTTTTTCAACCAAAGTCTAGGCCTTTTCTGGTGATTGAAACACTGCCACAACAATCATTTTGACTTGTAGGCAATACTGATGATCTCAGAGATTTCTGTATCTTTTGAACAACATTTCTCAAAGAGACAAAAACATTTGATGCATACACTTTTTCCTACCTAGCATTTTCCTGTAATGTTTTAGTGTTCTGAAAATAGCAAACACTCCATATTGCCAGCAGCTGAGTGCTGTGATTGGATTTTTAGCATACAAATGCAACATATACTTGAAGGTCTCTTTTCTTTTGGGGTGTGAGCAAGCAAACTGCATGGAGTTGCAGTTTTATTCCAGTGTGGGCAGAGATAACACAACAACCATAGCAGCAAAATACACAAATTTGCTTACAATACTAACCTGACAGTCTCCTTGGCAGTGTATTTACATTAGTGCTTCCTAATCTTTGGTTCATATAAGAAAAAATGGTAGACTGGCAAAAACTGCAGCCATGTCATCCTCTGAGGTAACCACAAAACACTTATTTGAAGGCCTGCTCAGTTATTCACTGCATTCAGATAAGAATTTTATATTTTGCTTACTGGTGTTGACAACTAGAAAAGACCTTAAATTTTTTGCATAACTGGCTTTTGTTGGAGTTTTGGTTTTTCTTTTTTTTTAAAGGGAGATTTTGATGGGCATGACTGGAAGGGGTGGGATAGAAGTATACTATTTATTATTTTAGCTTGTTTTAGGTAAATACTTTGCAAAGAGAAAGTTTAAGATTATTAACATATCAAGCAAGTGGCTGAATGCACCTTCTCTGGAAGACTTCTGAATTGCAGTGCCTGAGCTGCTGTTTTTCTTATACTTCTAGGGGGAAGATAAGGAGAGATTGGAGAGGTGTCCTCCTCTGCCTATACTTTGCAGATGGTGTTGCTGATGCTTCCTTGTGTCTTATGTGAGAGAAAGGGATTCTCAAAGTACTGGTTTGTTGCCAGTAATGTGACTGACACACCCTATAATTTCCGCCACTTCCTAATTTGCAGCATGCTGGAATGACTAAGCAAAAGGTACGGTTCTCTATTATATTTTTCTTCCTTGAGTACTGTAATTTCAGGAGGGCTAATGCATTTCTGTGTCAGAAGTGGTGGCAGATCTCTAGTCTCAGGAGGAACAGCATTTCATGGTCCTTGTGGTTTGCAAAACAGCTGCCAATAAAAGCATTATTGTTTATATGTGACCTGCAAGTATAACACCAGACTCTGTCACACAACATCTTCAGCCCAAGCAGACAAGGGACAGGAGAAGAAAGAGGCACAAAATGTATTATGTGATCAAAATCTCCCAGAGTCTGGTAGGGACAGGCCATCTAAGTTCAAGATTATTAACCTGTTTGTGAAATGCTCCTTTAATTTCAGAGAAATCCTTAGGGGAAATAAAGAAAAAATTCTATGCAAGACATAACCACAACTTGCTTGGAAATTGCAGGTCTTGTTCTGCTACAGAAATGGTAAGTTGGTTCAGAAAGAGGTTTGTTGGCAGTGCCCTTTGTGGATTTGCCTCAGATGGATGTGCTGTTGCTGTTAAGAAGTGTGGTTTCTGTGCATGAGAAAGTGATGTCTGTTTTGTATATTGCTTTGTAAAACCCTTTGTGACATAGCAAAGGGAAACCAGGAAAGTGATAGACTTGGTAAGGTGCCACCAGTTAAATATAATGCTTCTCTAGCATAATAAAAACCATAAAGGTGTTAAAATAAAGTGGAATCTCCTGAGGTTATTTCATCCTTATCTCTGGAGCAATCTTCACTATATCATTTCCCTAATTGCTTCTTTTGGCAGAAGGCTATAGCCTCTGTGTATTCTAGTTCAAGGAGATTCTTGTGTCCTTAGTATGTCTAGGGTTTATTTCTTTCAAACTGAACAGATAGTCCTAAAGGAAAATAAAATTGGACATATTTTTTGCTATCAGCCTTTTGTTATTGGCAAAGTGAAGGAATGGTATGTTCCAACAACATTTTGTTTGGCCAAAGACTGGAAAGGTGAGTAGCATTTTTTAGCAGAAAGAAAAATTCCCTTTGCCTTGTGTGTTTATGCCAGAAGTAACTGCTCAGTCCACAAGCATCAGTTCTTCATTGCCAAACATAATATAATTACCAAAATCAGCAAGAATTAG
Source organism: Hafferia zeledoni (assembly GCA_035583235.1). Taxonomy (NCBI): domain Eukaryota; kingdom Metazoa; phylum Chordata; class Aves; order Passeriformes; family Thamnophilidae; genus Hafferia; species Hafferia zeledoni. The sequence goes on along the minus strand of JAWWEV010000083.1, from coordinate 84,316,027 downwards.
GTGATCTGAACCTTATTTCAGCAAACGAATTTGCAATTTATTTTGCCCCTTATTTAGGAATTGATGGTTTTCAAAAATTTTGCACAGTTTTCTGCAGTTACTATTTCTTCCAGAGCAGGAAACTACTGTCTTTGAGAAGACAACATCCTTAAGATCATTGCCAGTAACTAACCTAAAGGAGGCAACAATGATCTCTCATGAAGTTAGCAGGTCATACTAAATTTGGGAATAGCTAAAGTGGTTGATGATAGGCCTGCCATTCAGATGAACATAGCTGGGAGGAACAGGCTGGTGTGGTCCTTAAAATTCAAAAAGAACAGATTCAATGTCTTGCTCCTGGAAAGGAAGAACCTTCTGCAGCAGCGCAGGTTGGAATCTCTGATATATAGGATTTGGAGTTGTAGGTAGACAGCAAGATGAATGAGAGTCAGCAGAGTGCCCTGGCAGCTGAGAAGGACAACATCATCCAGAGCTTCAGCCAGAAAACTGAAGGAATAAATTACTCTCCCTTTAGCAGGCTCCTGTTAGTTCACATCTACAGCACATCTACAGAATTCAGTTTTGGGCCATTTAACACAAGCAAGACTCAAACTGGAGTAAGGTCGGCAGAGGATCATCAGATAGTCAAGGGGCTGGAGGATATGACCTTTCAGCAAAGGGTCAGTGAACAGATAGAAAAGTTCTTCTTCTGAACAAGAGGGCAGTGGAGGGACCTGATAGTAGCCTTCCTCAATACCCATGAGGAGATCACCGAGAAGATGGATCCTGGCTCTTCATAGTGATGCATGGTTGGAAGTAGAGAGGCAAGAGAAAGAAATGGAAGCCTGGGAGAGTTCAGCTGGATAGAAGGAAAGGTTCTTTCAATGTGGCGATGATTGACAGTGGGCCAGACTGCCCAGTAAGGTTGTGTAGTCTGTACCCTGTGAGGTTGTTAAGACTGGATAGAGCTCTAAGCAGCCTTGCCTGATCCAATAGCTGGACCTGCTCTGAACAGCAGGTTGAACTGAATGAACTCCTTAGGGCCTTTCCAACCTAAATTATTTTGGGATTCCATGATGTATTTCAACCTTGACCTTATTGGAAAAAACTGTCCATGTACTTGAAAAAACCTCAACAGGAAATGAACTCAGGGTTTCTAACACCGATGAATGGGATATTACTGGGGGGAAAGGAATGTGCAGTAATTTCAATGGTTGGTTTCCTAAATGTGAATCATCTTGGTGTAAGCTTTTCATTCCAACCTGATCCAAAAGGAGTGAAATATTGCTTGGCATTTGTCCTTATTAGGCCTGCCAGGGTTTGAAAACCTCGTTGAGAAAAAACAAACCCAATACCAAATTATGAGATTACCATCTCAAAATTTAAGAAATTAAAAGCTTTTGAGAGAGTGAATACAAGTCTCACAGAGATGATTGCTAAAATAATTTCCATTTGTCATAAAATGAGGTGGATAATGATAGCAGAACTCCATCAAGCCTGAGAGATAATAGAATGAAACAGGGAAGGTCTAAGTTGATTATATTAGATGATAAGGCTTAATCTGGAATTGTGTGCTGACACCAGCAGACATGACTAGAGCACAAGACAAACTCTCATGCAGCTGGAAGCAGAAAAATAAAAGCAACCCAAAAAGAATTGCTCCTACCAACTGGACCTTAGTTTTCATGAGATGCAAATGTTTCCTCCATTATGGAAAAATTCTTTCCCAAGATTTGCATTCCACAGCTCATTATTTTTTAGGAGAGACAACTACTGAGAGAAACACAATTTGCATCTTTTAATTTTGGATCTGAATTTGGTCATGTAAAGAACTGTGTGGATTTCAGGGAAAGGTCAGGAAGCAGGATGAGCAAACAGAGGCATGTACAACCCTGGGAAAGATGTAGCACCTCCTATAATTACCTCAACGTATTATTTGCAATTTTTTCATCAAGATTTTGTATCTTAATTTAAGCAAATATAAACAATGGCCAATTTTAGTCCTAACCAGTTTTTACCTGGAGGAAAGTACATTTCAAAACATATTTGCCAGGGTTTTTTTAAAAGATCACTACCTCATCCCTTTGTAGAAGGAAGTTGCATGGCCGTTGGGCAAACACCTCTTTCAAATTCATTTGTGTAACTTCAGAATCATTAGCCTTACTTTATTTGCATTGAAATTAATAAAAAAATTTTTCTTGGAATCCAGGAAAACATAGGGAAGCTAGAGCTGCATTTTAATCCTTGTCTTAAGTACTAAATTTCAAATGTTTCCTGCATCTGTTTAGTTTAGAATGGCTTGACTTTCTCTTGATGCAGCCAACTGAGATTTAAATAGCATCACGTGGCAAAAGAGCTTTCCCCAATGTGCTCCCTTCCAAGATAAATAAGAAGATTTTGATAAATGATAGCATGGATCACATTTCTGTGCAATTTTAGATTTTTCTTATCCATGGGTTCTTGCTCTTATCAGGGAGAAAAATAGGAAGATGTGCCACAGCTTTTACACATTTGAAGTTTTCCTCTGAAGCCTGTTGAAGGCATTGATTGACTTTGTGGTAATGTAAATACCTGTATATCAGACCAATATTTGTGTTTCTCAGAATTATGTGTCATAATCTAAGATAGGTGCATGAAATGGAGATGTTTGTTGTGTTGAGAAATTTAATCCATATTTTACTCTCTAAGCCAAGAGCAAAGTGTATTGAAAGGGGAAAAGTTTTACCCATAAGAAACTTTGAATGAAAAAGCTGATTTCTTGATTTCCCAAGGAAAGCATTGCAAAGATTCTGATAGAAACAGTTGTCACCTTGAACTGTGAATTCAAAATTGAGGAGAAAAAATAAAATTTAAAAAAAAAAAAAGGAAGAAATAAGGAAAGTGAAGTATAAGTGTTACAGTAACAGGAATTGTGCTTTCAGATGGGAAAACTGGTTTTGCAGAAGGATGTGGATGGGTCCTAACTGACTGGCAAACATATGCTCTTCTGATTTGCTATATTTTGTTGCTTAAGAACTGGTTAACTAACAAAGGAAAACATTGATGGTTTAAAACATTTTGTGGCCTATTATAGAGCTGGCACAGTATGCTGCTGCTGTCCCAGCTAAAACAGCATTTAACGGGACAAGTTTCAGCAGAGGTGTGCCACGGGCTGGACCTCAGAGCAGAGGAACAAGCTGAAAGATTGGCGTGTCTCTGGCAGGCTGTGAACCCAAGCCAAATCTGCAATTTGGTCTTTGGAGTCAGCTTGTGTCCAGAGCAATACTTGTACAGGTGCTGGTGTATTCACTCATACTCACATCACCTGACGTGTTTTAAACACTGCAGTGCTGAGGACAGAGGTACCAGTGGAACCAGGGCTAACTCACCAACTTGTGAAGAAGAGGGAGGGTAAGAGATTGAAGAACTTCCTAACTTTCAGCTATGCCTGTCAATAAAAAAGCTGAGCACAAAGGTCAGGTGCCATGGAAGAGCCCGATTTACACTGATAAACTGTCTGCTAATACAGACATTCATCTTTTTAGGCACTGCTTATTTACAGCATTTTGTCTGTGATCCTAGTCTATCATTCCAGTGTGATTGTCGATTGAGCTGAATGCTGATGACAAATCCTCTGTCATTTTCAGCTCCTATTCATCTGGTTTTAATAAGGGTAGCTCCAGGATTTATTATCTTGTAGTGGGAGTAGTTTGAAAGGAAAATTGTTGTGTTTTGTTACTGTGTGACAGTGCCATTCAAATGGAGTTGACTTTTATTCAATTCCACTTCCCTGTTTCCCTCCAATAGTAATGAATTTAAGGGTGGCAGGGATCCCTCTAGACGTTTAATTAATATTTATAATTTACAGAGGAAGAATAGAAAGGGACCAAATGAGTCACGACTGATTGTTTTCCTGTGGCTTCCCTGTTTGTTGCCCTTTTTTCCCTCTCTTTTTTTTTTTTTTTTTAAGCATATGATTTGGTTAATCTAATCAAGTTAAATTCCCTTCACATTTGATTTGGAATAATGAAAAGTTACTAGCACATTTTTTCCTAAAAAGTACCAGTAATTTGGGAATCTTCTGTCTGTGGTCACTGATAGAGTTTTCTAACTGCTAAGTGATTCTTCAGATGTAAGGAATTTTTCTGATGTGGTTCTGCAAGTGAGAAATCACCTTGAAAATACAAGTAGAATAGCAAACTAAGAGATGCAGTTGAAAACATTGATAGCCTGTTATAAATATTTATGTGTACTGAAAATTTAACCACAAATCTAACTTCTGAGGTAAACAGCAAGGGTGGAATTTTGTACAGGGTCACTAACATGAATTCCTGTTTGCTTACATGTCCAGTATTAGATCACTTCAGAGTAAATGCATAGTAACTCTGAGAAAGCTGAAAGAGTGGAGTGAATTCCAGCTACACTTTTGGAACAGAATTAAGGGTTTCAGGGTATCATTTGTAGTGGTACAGAGCCAGGTGTGTTGAGAATTTGGTTGCATAGGTCTAGACTGCCTGAAGCCCCTCTGTGACCATCTGTAGCTGTGGATGAGAAAATTCCTGCTGTACTCTTTTCTCCTAAATGATCATCTTTGTCTTCATCTTGCCTGCGTTTTGGACTTCAAGGTCCTGTGAAGTACAAAGTGGCATGATCCTGAAGATATGCCTATGGAAATGTGAGTTGCAGCCCCAAGGAGTTTCAACATTGGTACATGCATCAGAAAGAGGCTGAGAATCAGGTTAATTGGTTAATCTGCCTCCCCATCTTCCTGATGGTGGGCAGCCCACTTGTAGCAGTAAGTACAAATGAAATGGGTTTGGAATTGTTGTCCTGGGTAGCAGGGAAGCCTTTGGTTACTTCTCCAGCTACAGCTTCAGGAAGAGCCAGGCCTTCACCTGGCTACTCACCATGGGAGTCACAGCCTGGACCTCAAGCAGCAGAGGGAAATTTCTGAGTTTTTGTTTTCTGAGTACATAATTCTCCCTCCAGCCTTCATAGACTGTCTCAAACTGCTTATTACTTCCCAGGTCTCACCAATGTGATCCCTGGAGAACATGTTGCTTGTCTGATGGAGAGAAATAGTCAGAGGGCTGTCCTGTTAGATGATTTTAGTGTATAATCATGCCAGATATAATAAAAAAAGAAAAGATGAACACTGCACATGAGTATAATGCTCTATGTGTGATGTCTTCCCCAGGGAACTCTTCCTTTCTGGGCCCATTTTCCTCCATAAACCTGGATTAGATGGATGTGGAACAGCACAGCTGCATTCTAGTCATCCTCAACTGTAAAAATTCTGGGTTAGAAACAAAGGGAACAGAACTCTTAATCATGCTGAATGGTGTTTGGCCTGTTTGCTTCTGTGCCAGGTGGGAGTGAAGTCCCCTCTCTTTCTACTGGGGTTGAAAAGATAACAGCATTAAGTGGAGGTGGAATCCTCTGTGGAGTGAAGTGGGAGACCACCTGAGGGTGAGCAGAGCAGAGGTGGATGTGCCATCTCCCAGGGAAACTGCAAAGGCTTTTACAGGATTAATTCTGAAGAGTGTGGGGTGGAGACTGTTTCATGTAACATTTGTCAGCTACCCACTGGTGAGGCCTAAACTCAAAAGCAGCACAAGTACCTTTAGAATTTGGGACTTGCTTGACATCTATTTCAGGGAGGATACTGCTCACACTTGGTGTATTTAAACCAGGAACCCTTCCCAAATGCAGCTGCTAGCCCTGAACATTCATGGCTGCTGAGACAATCTGTGCACACAGCATTTTCTGATGTGCTTGTGGGTTTTTTTCTTTTTTGTGTTAGGGCTTTTGATATGGACATCAGAGGATCAAAACTGTGGGACACATTGCAAGACCCCAGCTCTTACATATGGCTGCAGCAGCTACCTGTGCCTCTGCAAAAAGTGGATTGTGCCCCCCTACTTCAGGGCACCATTACAAAAATGGACACATTACAAATTTCTAGGATTCAATACTCCTTGGTGAAAGGAACAGTGAATTCTCAGTCCAGTTATACAGAATTGCTAGGTCTCCCATAATGTGAATAACTAACCTTATCACTAGAATCACAACATGTTTCTTTACAAAAGGATGGGGAAGTGGTTTCTGTAGAGGAATGGGATGGGAAAAGGGAAAAGTTCTGTCTTTAAATGAAAGGGTGTAGGTATGAGGAGGGATGAAGATTGTTTCTGGAGAAGGAAAATAGAATCTGAGGTTCTTGTCGCAGAAAGGCTGGGCATGTGTCATCACCATGTGAGAGGCAGAGAATCTCCAGCTGTGTTATATACTTCAGTGGGATGCTCTCCAAGAGACATTTTCCTAGGTTATTTAATGAAATTTGAGAACCATTAATAAACTAGATGAGAGAAGACAGCCTGCTCTGACAGGGAAATATACTGGCAGGTCTTTCCAACACTTTCTAAATTGAGTCGTTCTGCTTAGACGCTTGAAGTAGGAGTTTAGACCATCCCACCACTGAAGCTGAGAGGTCTGTATAGTTCTGTGAAGCACCCTGTGCTGTTAACTGATATCCCATTTTACTGTAAGTGGTTCATGATAGACAGCACTGCCTCTGCTACAAGGTACATTCCCCATCTTCTGGATGTTCCCCTTTATTCCTCACAAATATACTTTAGGTCCCAGGCCCACTGGAGCACCCAGAAAGGTAAGCCCAAAATGCATGGGGAGTTGCAAAGGAACTGAAAGTGGACCAGCTGGCTGGGATGGCAAAAGACAGAGGCAGGAGAAATAGTGTCTCTGAAGAAAGGTGGTAAAAATGGGACTGGGAGTCAGAGATGACGTGGAAAGAAGTAGGGGTTGGAGTGTTGTTTCTGTGAGGATTTAAAGCTTTGTGCTGCTGAAAAGTTGTTCACACAATTTTCTTTACTGTTGGTTTGTCAGTTGTGATTACAAGCCAAAACAGGCAAACCTATTCTGAATTTGGTTTCCTTGGCCAGAAAGTCCACATTTATCACTCAGACACCTAAGTTGGATGTGTGAACATAAACAGTGTGATTTTCCCCTATGGACAGCAGTAACTGTATAAAGGTGTAAATAGCAACACATGTAAGAAGTTATATTAGTTGTCTCATCACTCCACCCCTCTGTTGCCCACACTTGGAGAGCTCTGGCTGAACACTTCCATGTGGGAGGTGGATATTACACAAATCCAGCAAAGCTGTTTCCTGTGACCTTGTAAGTGTGAATTGTTGTCTTCAGGCTGTGTCCTAGCTGTGAAATGTAGCCTTCCTTGGTTAGCCATGGGAATGTCAATGTCTGTGCTACACAGACAAAGAAAACTGAGTGGGCCACATTACAGCCTCTGTAGCATGAATTTCTCTGCATGAAAATCAGAAATGACCTACACCACAGTGTGCATGGAAAGGGAAGGCAAGAAAGCTGCCAAATCCCATGCGTCTCTGCTCTTTCACGTGCCTAATGTACATGTCATGTTTTGCCTGCAAAGGATAGATATTGAAGGGAAACCACAAGTCTTCTGCAATATTTGTTCTGTCATGCTAATGATTATTCTTCATCATGTCTCTATCACCACCTCCAATCCCCTGCGAGGCCACTAGTACCACTTCCCTTTCTCTTCCTCTCAGATATGTGACAAGGAACTGACAACCAAATGCAACACATACATTTTGGACTGCTCACAATTTCTGCCAGCTAGGCCAGCTTACTTCTGCAGTGGCACCTACTTTGTGTCACCAAGCTTTTTGTGGTTTTTTAGAATTTATTTTTGTTTGGTTTTTTGACTACTGAGCAATTTAAGCATGATCCTGAGAGCAAATTCAGATTATAAAACCTAAAATTTGTTACCTTTCACAGTACAGGACTGTTATCCATTTACTTGAAAAACTGTTTTGTTTCCATCAAATGGCCTTACTAAAGAATAACTAGCATATGGAAAATACATGGCATTTTACCAGGTTAGAGCTGTGCAGGAGAGTTAAATCTACTCTTGCAAAATATCTCTTACTAGTGTTTAAAGAGAAAATGTGCTGAACTAGGTACAGGAGGAGCCCTTGGTTCTGAAGGCTGATATGTTTAAACGAGCAGGATGTTTGCAAAGCAGAAAAGGCAACCTTTATGTTGAATTTTGTCAATGTGCAATGAATTGTGTGTTTTGAACAACTGTGCAGCAACTGAATTGCTGATTACATCAGTATTCAGCAGTCTCTGCTCTGAGTTCCTGGCTCTAATCACTAAATGACTTAATTTACTGATTTGTTAGTGTGACAGTTTCACAGTTGCAGAGAGTAATTTGTAAATACCATGTGCAAAACAAGTTTTTGTTTGCTGCACATAGTATTAATTAGCTGATGATTTTGCCAAGAAAGTACATTCAGGACAGCATGCATTCTTCCTGACATTCACATCTTCTGACAAACAGCAATGGCAGATTCAGCCATCAATGGGCTACAGGTGGGAAATATTCTCCAGGTGTCTTGGCTGTCCTGGCTGTGACTGAAGGAAGCTAAGGTGTCTTAGGAAGTTTCAAAGACTCTTCAGAAAAGGTTAAGTAAAAGGGAAGAGGTGGCAGAACCTCACAGGGAGCAGTTTCCCATGGCTCCAGTGAATGGGAAAGAATGCAAGAAAAGGTAAGTCCAACTGAGCCTCTTGGCAATACAAATAAAAGCAGCTTTTCTGTGGTTTCAAAACTTCTCATGCTCTGTTGGTTCTTATTGCTATGCTAATACAATGTGTTTTATGTAGGACAATTCACATCAAGGCATATACTGTGAGTGGCTAGGCTGTCCCAATAGCACTTAGTCACTAACAGAGATGGACCTGATACCTGCTCTTCCCAGATCTTGGCTGCAGGCCTCCCTCCCAGTTAGCAGAAAACTTTCTAATTTTTTGGCAGTTTTGAACTTTTTCATTGAGCTCTTTTAACCACATAGTGAAATGATTCATTGCAGACCTTGTCCCGTATAAGAGATGGGGACAAATGACTGGGAATGGGACTGCTCCTTGCCATACTGGCAAGCCATCAGCTCCTGTCAGCCATCCCATGACACCTACTCTGGTTCCCATGGCCTATTCATTGGGGTGGGTGGTGAACAGCAGCTGGGTACCACCTGGGTTTGGTCATGTTATAATCTGAGCTGCAACCAGAGCATCAAGTTTGAGCACAGGCAACATCAGACTGTCTGGTTTTACTTATAGATGATTACAAATCAGCCTTGTGGGACCCTCTGTTGGCTGAGTAGTCGTGGTAAGAATCTGTTGCAGCTGAAAAGGATGCACTGTTGTCAATTTCACTCTGACTTCACTAGTGATGCAAGTTTTTAACTTCATGATGGATTTTAAAATTTTGCATGAAATAATGAAAATCATAGAATCACACTATAGGTAAGGTTGGAAGGGATCACAGTGGGTTATCTAGTCCCACGTCCCTGCTCAAGCAGGGTCATCCCAGAGCACAGGATTGTGTTCAGCCAGTTCTTGAGTACCTCCAGTGAGGGAGACTCCACAACTTCTCTGGGAAATCTGTTCTAGGCCATAGGCCCCCTCACAGTAAAAAAATCATTGTTTTGTATTTTGTAGCTTTCCTGTGGAAGAGCAACAAACATTTGTTATTATAATATTAACCACTAAATGGGTGTCTATTAGTAGAGCCATTTACTTGTGTTGTTAAAATAATGATATTGGTCTTCATCTATAGTTTCCAACCAAACTTTTTACTCCCTGTGGCATGGATGGAGTACCATTTGCTTTGTGGAGTTAGTAGTTGGCACAGTTTTTCATCTTGCACTGGAAATATATGAATGAATGACTCCTTCTAATCCAGTTTGTATTTTTTATTATGTTGGTTTCTATCTGCTGGCTGCTTGCTCGCTTTTACTCTGGCATTAATATTTCCTATACTTTCTAGTGAGAGATGTGAAAACAAATTGAGACAGTCTTCTCATGACAAGGAGAAATGATAGAACTTCAACCTATACCTGTTGTTAAACAACCCATCTAATTTCCTGAGCAGATGTTAATGTCATGGCTGCCCCTGGAACTAGAGGGGCCAGGAAGGGCAAAATGCAGAGACAAAAACTCCAGCGGCCTGCTGGTGTCTCTAGTACTGATCTTTTCTATTGGTTTGAGGAGTCACTCTAGTTTCCTTTATTTCAGTTTAATTTCTGTTATGGACAGAATACCCTTATGAAGCTGAAACTTAATTTCTGTGTACATTGTCAAGACTAATTAGAAATGTTTTTACAAGGCATTGAAGAATACAACTGAATTTCTTTGTAAGTGAGGGGATTTTGCCTTGAGCAAGAGGTAGCAGGCAGATCTGCTCTAAGGCGTCTCAAAAGCTTGGGCAAAATTGTAGGAAACAGTCTCGATTTTCAGTGCTCTGAAAAATACACAGCTTATGCTCAGCCACTGCTGGCCTTTCTCCTAGGTTGGTGCTAGTCAATAATAAATCAATTTAGTTTGGTTTCATGTTGCCATCCACAAAAACTTTGAATAAAAAAAATCATGTAATTTTGGTATATAATAAAGAAATATTAAAGAGTTTGGAATTTCCCCCTCCTCTTTCCAGGTATGGTCAAACTCTCCACAAAATTTAGATATAAAAAAAGCATTGTTTTGTTTTTGAATGAAAGGTGCACTTCCCACTTGATTCTGCTTTCTAGAAGCTGGGTTTTAAAACAAACTTCTCAAGACTCAACACAGATAATATTAGATCAAGTGATGTGCTATTGCAGAGTCTACAGGTTTTTTGTCGAGTGCAGAAGAAAGGAGGCATTTTCCTAGCCTGAAACAAATTTTGTCACTCTGCTGCCTATTAACATACAGGTAAATCTAGTTTTTGGTGATCTTACACTGGTGTATGCTAGAGAAAGGTTTAAAAGAGGTAGTTCTACTGTATTTATGGAGAAAATGGAATAAAAGAGCAAACTTAAAGGAGTAGAAACATTACAAAACTTCTTGTGGGACTTCTAAAAAGACTTTCCAGATGCTTGATGGATGCAGACACTGGTCAGAGAAGGCAAGCAATACTTGGGCACACGCTTACTGTGTGGCTCAGTTTAGTTCATTCATGGCCTTTCTTTAATGTTGAGACTAAAGTTTTCATAACGAAATTTATTTGTCCCTTTTAATGCTTTTCCCTTCAATGTGGACTCAATAGTCTGTTTTGGTACATAAATTTGGACTTCTGTCCAGGAGAAAAACATTGGTACTTGGTTCTTTTGGTCTTGCTCTTGGATAAATGCTTATCCAAAAAGCAGACATCCTTTTATTTGCTGCCAGTGGGCAGCTCTTGCAGCTGTTAAGTAGTGCAGGGTTGCCTGGTCATTTAAGGAAGCTGCTTTCATCCCGTTTTGTTAGCCCTTCTCCCCCTGTTCTCCAATTCCTTTTTTTGCCTGGCCGGCTGTAATGGTCTTTCCAAACATACAGAAAGGAGTCTCTTAGGTTTGTTGAGAGAAAGGAAGATATTGGAGTCATAGAATTACCTAGGTTGGAAAAGACCCCTGAGAACAAGTTCAACCATTAAAAAAACACTATCAAGTCCACCACTAAACCATGTCTCTCAGTGCCACTCTCACACATCTTTTAAATTCTTCAGGGACTGGTGACTCAAACACTTCCTTGGATGGCCTCTTCCAGTGCCTGACAACCTAATCAATGAAGAAATTCTTCTTAGTATCCAATCTAGACCTTCCCTGGTGCAACTTGAGGTCATTTCCTCTCATCCTATTGTTTGTTTGGAAAAGAGGCTGACCCCCACCTGGCTACAACCTCCTTTCAGGTAGTTGTAGAGAGTGGTAAGGTCTCCCCTGAGCCTCCTTTTCTCAACTGCTCCCTCAGCCAGTTCTCATGGGACTTGTTCTCTAGATTCCTTACTGTCCTAGTTTAGCAGGTGAGACCAGCTGGCACTGTGTGGGGGTGATCAAGGCCGTGTATTCTACCCCCTCT
>JAWWEV010000083.1:84266777-84304044 GCA_035583235.1 Hafferia zeledoni | reverse complement strand
TTGTGGCTCTGATTTATAATCTCTCTCGTGTTGAGTTAATTTCTCCTGCTGGTTTACCTTGAAACCAGCACACTTACAAACATTTTATTTTTTTCATGGCAGTGACAAATATGGAAAAATGTAGGAAAAAACCAAACTGAGGCAATGGCAAAATCTAGTGTTAAATAGTATAAGACTATTTCTATGGATTGTACCTAATCAATGTGCTTTTATTTGAGACCTTGTGATAAACTGTTCTGGTCCTCCATTGTAATCAGTGATTTTTTAAGGAATTGTCACGGAAAGAGTGAATGAATATCCTTGGCAAACCCCATTTGTTGGAATTACATTAATCCATGTTATTTAATCAGAAAATCCTCTTCCTCAAGTGCAGTCATCACCCATTTAAAAAATGGGCGTTTTTGGAGATGAGTGATAAAAGTACCTCTGTATTTTATCAGCAGTCTGAATGAGAATGTTTTGGATTCCAAGTAGCAGGGTGACTGAAATGAGAGCAACTTCAAAATTTCTGCATAAACTGTATCTATCTGTCTCCTTTGTAGAGGTTTGTGTAGGTGACATATGGGAGAACTGTGAGAAACAAATTGACATATGTACTTTGCTTGAGCCAAAGTCCTAGAAATAAAAGACGGATATGAGTTGGTTTATGTGATACATGGAAGGCTAGGAATAGAAATTGCCAGCTTTGCTGTTACTGTTATCTTCCAAATAACTTTTTTCCATACTTCAAAGTGAAACTAAAGTATCTTAAAATGAATTGCTTTCCTTCCTTTTTTTTTTTTCTTTTAATATTTTTGTGTGACGAGGCTGACACTGTTGGGAGTGAGGAAATTTCAGTGTTCCAAAGATTAAAGACTGCCATCTGAAAACTCCTGAAGTAGCCTCATATAAATACCTAGTATATAGATTATATTAGTTTAATTCATTATGGTCAAAGTTCATCTGTTTTTTTAGAGGAAAAAGGATATAAACATTCCAAGGGGGCTAGCATTCAAATTATACCCTACATTTATGAAATCAAACAGTTGTGTTGGTAGAGTGAAGAAAGGAAATTTTTTTGTCCTTTTGACTATTTTAGATTGTGTTAATGGTGTCAAGTTACCCTTAAAAGTCTGAACAGCAAAAATATATTTACAAGTGCTGTACTAAGGCAGATTACTATGGTAAAAAAACCCTCTATGCATACTCTGAAAGCCTGAATTCGATTGTATTGTTTTGAAATGTCCTTCTATTGAAGCTGCTGAATGGTATTCCTTCCACACTTCAATTTCAAAGAGATCAAGCTGCCATTTTTATATACATTGTATTACAAAAAAAATATTTTTTAGGCTTTGTCTGAGGAATAATTATTTGTGGGAAAAAATGAGAATGGAGTTGAAATTTTGAATCCTATTTCCTCAGCTAGAACTCTGGTTTGATGGCAGTGTTTCATGCCTTGCCTCTCCTGTAAACTCACTCTCAAAGAAGCTGTAATATGGTGGGACATGGGTGCTGTTGAGGAATACCCAGTGAGCTCTGAGATTTGTGACAAGAGTGAACACTCAAGGATTGAGGCAAAAGAATGTGTCATTTCTCATTTGTGCTGACACACGAAAAATAGTCCAAGATGCTCAGTCTATTTGAATTTTTTTAATACTTTTTTGGATGTGCAGAAATAAGTCTCATGTATCTAAATATTATCAAGACTTGAAGAATTCTTACATATCTATAGTTCTGAGCATCAGCTGAGCAAGGCATTTTAAAATCTTCATTTACTGACTCAGGTCTCTACTCAGTCTAAGCAGAACTGTGGTGGTGACCAGTGTTGCAGTAAGCTTCTGTATCTTTCACATCAGAGTCTTTACTGCAACACTATGTATGTATAACATTATCAACCACACAAGCAGCAAAAAACTCCTCACCAGTCCTATTTTATGTTGTTTTCTCAAAAATAAGTCTTCAAGAACAACAACAAAAAAATTTTCTGTTCCTTCCCTGCCACTTTTTTGATAATTTCTCTAACGCAATGCTGTTGTTAAGTTAATGTAAAACCTCCATAAGACAGGTGAGTTAAATATGAAGGACAGAACACATTCTTTTAGCACTACAGTTAGTGTACCTCTTTTTGTGTTTTCTTTTGTTGGCTGTAAATCTTTTCCCCTTGGAGCTAAAATCAGATCTTGGTCTAATCTGAAGATAAAAAGTGCTTTTCAGGAATGGATTCTAAATAGTTGTTTTCCTTTCCTGATTTTTCTCCTCATAGGTGAGGTGTTTTCCTGAAGTTCTGAGATAGATAAATGGGTCAATCAGTATTGGAAAGTGTGAGTTTGGACAAGGAGCCTTTTCTGTGCATGTTAAATCATTGCAGAAACTTCTAGAAAGCAAACTATAAGCTGTCCAAGTTGTACCACAAGCCCAAAATAATTTTTGTGTACCTGCTTGTTTTAGGCCCACAAATATGAGTAATTCTAGGATTTGGAGCTGTGTCTAATTTGATTTTTAGTTGGTTGGGTTTTTTGTTTCCTTTTAAACACTCTACTCCTGTTGTGTGGAAATATGTGTTATTCAGAGAGAAACTGTGAAATCCAATATGTTATTCCCAAAACTAAGCTGGTTAAATAACCAAGTTTGGGAGAGCAGTGCTCCCCAAAATGCTGAGGCAGTACTGTTGAACAATTCAGAAAAGGCTACTGTTGTGGAATGTGTGACTAGGGAATTAAAATTTGGCCACACCTGTTTTGCAGTATATCTTAGTTTTTTGAAAAGAAAAGGGCAGCAAAGCAACAGATGTGGAATTAATAATGACTTTTCTAAAACAATACGAATCTTGAAACTTTTCTAGTTGCAAGAACCTTTCAGTATCTTACTAAAAATCTGTCTCATCTGAGTCCAAAAGCAAATTGTTCCTGTTGTTAATCCCAGCTTGATCTATGTTCTGCTATTCATAAGTACATAAATGCAAGGCTAAAAAAATATTGTACATGTGATGCCTATCTTGTTTTGAAGTAAGAGGAACACAGTTAGAAAAAGCAGTCTAGCTTTGAAATCTTCTTGATTATTAACATTCAGGAAGCACATAGCAAACTTGAGACCGTGGTTTATATCATACCCAAAAGAGTAGAGGTGCAAGCTAGGGGCAAATCAAGCTCTATTTGTTCTTGACAGAAGGCATTTCTTGTTTTGAACACCAAAACTAGTAATAGTGAAGTGAATGTGGGAGTTAAAAAGAATTCTTTTCTACACAGTATTGGGTGAGGAAAACAATTTCAACGTCTAGAAGATCAATATAGAAATAGTTACTTAAGATAGTGGTTCTGTAGGGCATGTCTTGCTCTGTTTGCAGTCTGGTCAGAAATAATGGAGGACTTTGAATTGAATTCCTGTATTGTGCTTTTCAGAAAACACATTTCTGTAATGAAAGAGACAACAAAATTTCATCACAAGCTGGTAAGACTGCTGTGGGAATGGCTAGCCATAGTGCTAGTAAAAAAATTCTTCAAATATCCTGAAGTGGGAGAAAGTAAGATGTGACTGTTGCAATGCTACTGCAGGTTTAAAGGAGTTGAAGGGAAGCAAAGAGTTACCTGCTGCAGACCAGGAGATTAAATTCTTTCTCTTCCTTTGAAAGGAAATATGTTTGACCAAGTCAGAAGGGAAGCAAAATTCCAGTAACATGTACAAGCTGGTGAGAGTCATCAGGAGGAAGAAACCAGATCAATAAACTGTGAAATAATGCTTTCCCTCAATTCCCAAGAGTAAGGTGTGTCCTCGAGCCTCCCAGTTCCCAGGCCAACAAAAGCACATAAAAGTGGTATAAAGCATTGCCTACAAAAGGTTAGGTTAGGGAGTGGGTGAGCCAGATGCACTTGCACAAATCCAAATGATAAAAAGGAGCTGCTTTCCAGGCTGTTGATGGAGTTGGTGGAAGTCACTGTGAGGACTGCTGGCTGTCACATTAAAGATCATAACAATGAAGTTTGTAAGCACTTGAAAAAGGTAGGCATTGGGCCCATCCTCAAGACAGGCAAATATGAGGATCCCAAAAGTAACCAACTGGTCACTCCCTTTTCATTTTCTGGAAAGACTAGGGATAACATCTTCCAGAATATGGCTTGGAGGCACATGAAGGGCAAGTGACAGCAGTGACCAGACAGTACAACTTCACCAAGGACAAGGTTTTGCTGCAAACATTAGCCTTACTTTTGAGGTGACTGTCCTAGCGGGCCAAGGGGAGAGCAGTGACTGCCATTTACTCTGCCTTCAGCAAGGCCTGTAGGAGCCTCCCACAGTAACCAGAGCATGGGCAGGAGAAGGGCACTGCTGCATGAGGGGAGGAGACAGCCATGTGCTCAGCAGGGCAAATTCCAGCTGTGGGAATGTTGCTGGTGGTGGTTTGACTCAGGGCAGTGGTGGTGCTGATGCTGGTGATGGTCTGGAGTAAGGACTTGGGTGGTGGTGGGACAGGTCACCTTCTGCAAGGTTGCGGAGGTCCCCATCTGGGGAAGGCAGGACAGCTGATGGGGGTGGCCCTTGCCACCTGGGGAAGGCAGCAACTTGATGGAAGGCAGACTCTTTCCTCCCAAATCCCTCAGAGCTCAGTGCCAAAAAGATGGCATCTCTTCATGGTGGTGGAAGGGGGAAAAGAAGGTCTCACACAAACCCTGACAGCAAAGAAGTGTTTGTTGGTGGGAGATATTGCAATAAGTGTGCAAGAAGTCCATAGAGTTTGTCTTTTTCCAGCTAATATTGGGTGCCTAGGCTGAACTGCTGGTAAAGCCCCTCCTGTGATGCTGTTGCTGTGACCTCCCAGATGGAGCCAGGATGCATTGGTGTAGCACCAGGTCATCCCTGTGGCAAGTGTACCCACTTCCATTGTTTTGTCACTGGCTTGAACTGCCAAGCCTTGCTAGTGGAAAGCCAGCTACTCTTTCAGTGCTTTTCAACTATTTCTGTGCATGCTTGAGCTTTCTTTACATGCTGTAGCGATGCATTTTCCTTCGTTGTCAGTAGCAGACTCTCAGTATCTCACAGGCTGATAATGGTCTGCATGCCTTACTTCTCTAGGCAAGTACTTAAGACAGGTTTGATCTCTGTCAGGGGTTCTCGAGATGAGCACTTCAGGTGGATGGGCACAGATGCTTTCATACTCCTGCCTTGGTGGCTAATTCCTATGTACCTCATGCAGTATAAAAGTCACTCAGGGCATAATGTCAGCTGAAGAGTAAAGGGAGGAGCTTCTCTTCCTTCTGTGAGGTGATTTAACTACAATCCAGACACCCATTTACCCTGTACAGCTCCATAGTTCCATGCCTTGCTCTCACAGTACGTGCTGAAACGTAAGGTAATACCCCTTGATAAGCTGTCTGCTGGACTAACGAGGAAAGGTGTAATCTCTCAGCTATTAAATCATTTCTTTTCTCCCTGTGGCTTGTGCTTTTCTTTCAAGAGTGCTGTGCAGATCACATCTTTAGAGAACTGGTTGTCACTTCTTTGGGTTATTTTATGACTAGCTTTCAGGTGAGAGAGAGAGAGAGTTGGTGCAGGTTAGGAGGAGGTGCTGACAAGCATTGTCAATCTCATGTCATGAAAAGCATTCTAGATAAGGGAAATCTCAGGGCATTTTTTCTGTATTCATACTGAACTTCTTGTCATGATGCCATGTGATCAGAAATAAAACATAAGCTAAGTTCAGCTCACAATGGTTGGAGGGCAGAATGTCTCTAGAACATTTCCTCAGCATGGTTTAATAGGCAGGTTATTTTTCTGTAAAGGTGTTCTCCAAAGGATGTGTTTGTGAGTACATAGCCTGCACTAACTGTGAGTCTCCCGAGGGATTAACCCAAGAGCATGTGCTGGGGCTGTCAGCACACTTGTTACATATCTAGAATGAGTTTGCCCACTGACAGGAGGATGTTCTGTACAAAGGTAAGAGGTGCTGTGTGTTTTGTCTCTAGCGCTGTTAGAGTGAGCACTTAGAAAGGCTTTATACTACTTTTTGTTTAATGATTGTAGAATGATTGAAATTACAGAAAAAGCAAGTTATTTAGTTTTAATCAGAATTGTGTTGCAGAGTTCTGGGGAAAAAATAAAATATTTTTGAAACTCCTTTCCTATTGAAATTAAGTTCAAGTAGAGTGTTGCTGCTCTGGCTAGCAGTGCTGTTATGACTGATTTAATTCATCTTTTTATGGTATTAGAAGTCCTGACTGAAATCCAAAGGCAAAATAAAAAAAGGGAACAAAAAAGATGCAGTGCCAGAAGGGAGAAAATGTCAATGTGAGAGAGAAAGTAATCAACTCTCAATTTTGTTGCCTATTACAGGAAAGTAATTTTACCGCTTGAGAGACAAGGATTTGTCATGACACTGCTTTCTCAAATAAGAAAGGGACAGCCACTGGAACTGCAGGTCTGATATGTTCTATGTATCTCATGCAGATAGGTAGGTATCCAGGGTTGTTGCACTAGACACCAGGCCTTACAACCAGATAGTTGTTAAAGAGCTGGAATTAAAGAGTTTGAGGATAGCAGCTTTTAAAGTGCCTTGCTGTTTGCTGTAGAGCTGAGCAGAAGAGCAAGGCAGCCATTTGACAGCACTGTGCTAGCTTTGAAAGAGCATAGAAGGATTACAGACACAGGCTGTACAGACACAAGCTGTGACAGCAAGTTAGCTATGGACACAGCTGTAGCTGTAGAAATATGTTCCTAGGAAAATTATTTGCCGAATGTTTGGTATATCAACAACACAGCTAGAGGGATTTGTGGCACAAAGAGCAGAAAATGCAAAGCTACAGAAAGGGATCTTTAATTTACAGCATGAGCAGTCCTGTGGTTAATCTAAGTAACACAGACCATTTCAGGCTGATCTAGCACTAGAGGAAAAAATAACACTGCAAAGGGTAGGCAGCCCTGAGCTTTGGCAGCAGCAAGTGCTAGAGAATTCATTAGCCTCTGAGTTATAGCAGGATTTGGGTTTGCTAGTTTTCTTGGACTAGGCAGGAACTAACAGATGCTTGGCTCGAAGGCTCTGTCAAGCATGCTAGCCCTGGGAGGGAGAACCCACTGGAGGCTGAAATGCTATTTTGTCAAAACTCTTCATCTTTATGGTATCTGACTGCTGTTTCCTCCGCATCCTCCCCCTCACGCCAACAGGGCTGCTCTACGCAGTGAGCTGAGCTGGGAACTGCAGTGACCCCATTGCAGGCCGTGCCCTCACCGATGGGGTGCAGTGAGAGTTCTGACATGCCAGGAATGAGTCAGATCTTTGACCTGGCCAGGAGCCAGCTGGAAGCAGCAGGAGAAGGGGCTGGAGGCAGGGCTGGATTCGGACCCTCCAACACTGTGTCCAAGGTTTGTTGAGGGGAAAGGCCCCAAGGACAGGTTGTAGACATGCTGCCTGCAGTGAGTCTGACATAGGGCTGGGTTGGGCTGTGCACCCTGACCTGAGCTGGAGCCTCTGGGCCCACAGCAAAGGTGAGTGGGGGTCCCCATCCAAGTTGCCCAGGGCCACTAAGTCCCTGCAGGACCTGATGAGGAAGTGGAGGTTGTGACACATTTGAGCAGGACAGTCACACAAATGCCAGGCCTCACACACTGTGGCCGCACAGCCTGTGGAAGAGATGAAGCATTGAGTCAAAGCTTCCATGTCCTAAGGGAGAATGAAACTGATGCCTTCTGCTAACAGGAGGAGTAGAGAGGAGGCAGTGAAAGATGAGACTAACAGGAGGAGGTGGTGAGACCCAGTTCTCGGGTCCCTAATGTTCACTGATGCTTGATTCTGGTGCTGCACTGCTGTGGGAGTGCTCAGTGGGTGGTTAGCTTATCAATAGAGTTACTTCTCTATGTCCAAATGTAGTTCTGGGGTGCCTGCACCTCGTTCCCTTGCTGAGCAGTACAAAGGGGAGCATGGAAGAAGAGGCCACTGGAGCACTGAACCTGTTTTGTGTTTGTGCAGAAGTGTTTCATTTGTATTACTTGGCAAAGTTAGTTTATTGACATTCCTTGCAGGTGTAACTATCTGGAATACATTTTTAATTATTACATTCTTGTAGATTCAATCCCAGTTATGTTACATTAATAGAGGTGCTGGAGAGTAGCAGGGGGCAAAATTTTGACAGACTAGTTGGTCCTGTTATGTGATGAAGGCTTGGAAACAGCCACTGGAAAGAAAATGTCAAACACTTCCCATTTCTGAGACAAAGTAGCAGCTGGGTTATGTGATACTGTGATCAAAAATTGTAAGTTTTTACAGGTGAAGTAAGAGATGTGTAGTGAAAACAAAACGGGTCATCAATATGAGCCAGAGTGGTATATGCACTGCTTTCATGTGCTCTGGGTTTATGTCAGAGACGTAGGCAAAAAGTCACAATAAATATTGCACTCTGATTGTTGGGTAGAGATGAAAAAAACACCATTAACACCAAGAAAGAAGTGAATAACTTTTCAAGAACTGAAACAGTCACAGTAGTGGAAAAATAATAACTATGGCTGGGATGGGAGAGGTATTGTTAATGCTTCTACCAGAAACTGTTAAATGCATCTTATATCAGAAGAAACTTAATTTCCTTTTTTTGTAATGTAGTGGTCCAGGTGTATTTGGAAAGGTTTATACTTCCATTTAGTACATGGATTTGGGGCTGATGCCTTGTTTGGGTAAGGTCATGTTTAATGAACGGCTTTTTATCTCTCTGCCCCCATCAAAGAGATCTCTTTTAAAGATCACAAAATCATTAAGGTTGGAAAAGTCTTCTAAATTCATGGAGTCCAGCCATTAAGGATCTTGGTTTTTTATCTCTGGGTTCACTCTTTACTAGATGTTAGTGGCCTTGTGGAGGTTACTCAGACTTTCCTTTCTTTGTTTCCTTCTGTGGAGACTGACAGTACCAAGGATTTGCTGATGATTCAGAATCTGACAATGTCTGTCTTTGTAAGGAGACTAGGAGTGTAATGGTAGGATAGTTCAGGCTAGTTCTGACTGATCACTAATCTTTACAGTGACCTTTCAAGGGCCTTGCTCTAACCAGCTGCTACTTGCCTACCAGTGTTGAGGGGCTGATAGTTCCCTGGCTGGATGATAGATCCAGCAGTATCTGGCCCAAAGCACTGTAGTGGCTTTTTAGGGAGAGCTTTGCAACCCTGACATTTTTCTGAGAGAAGAGGGAGCAATGTGTGGCTGGAGACAGAGTTTTAATAGAACAGTAGTGTAGCTGCACTAAGGGATGGGATTTAGATATCAAATTGCAAGTGTGGAGCACATGTTTAATCAGAAACTGCAGAAAGTGAGAGGTGGAGAGGAAGAGGTGAGTGGGATATTAAATATTTCCTAAGATATGCACAGAAAACCAGAGCTAAAATGGAGCACAGAGGGTGTGCTCTCAACTGCAGATCCATCACAGTGTTGGCACTTTTATTTTTATGGAACAACCGTTGTCTCATCATGGATGAAAATTGCACAGCCCTCATCTTTTCAACACTGGTAGAGTTATGACTCTAACAGTCATATGGTCTATGAAAAAAAATCACAACTTTAATCAGACTGAAGGAGTGTTTGATACTGTATAACACAGAGCATTAGATCACTGGTATTTTCTTAAACTTAGATCCAGGAGACCAGCAGATCTTACAGTGGTGCTCATTTATTTGTTCTCTGGAAAGGAGAAAATTGAGGAAGAAGTTTTACTGAGAGATACTGACACCCCAGAAGAAAAATAGGGGTCTTGTTGAGGAACTTTTTTTTTGTTTTTAGAACATGCAAGACATTCTAGGTCTCTTTACCCATTTCTGGCATGTTAGAAATCCACTATATGAAGGTGGATTTCCAGCAACACTTTTGTTTGTTTTGTGTTTTTGTTGGGTTTTGGTTTTTTTTTTTTTTTGGTGGTTTTTAATACTTTCTCTGACCACTCTGAAAGAAAGAAAACTTTTGCTTCCTATTTTGCTGAGGACTGCATGTGGCCATCAGTATGTGTATTACTAATTGCATATCACTAAACCCAGAATGCTGTATTTGGGAAGTCAGCCCTGTAAGGGAAGCAGCAGCACTGCCCGTTTGATGTTTTCTATTGTATATGTTGAAATGGAGCAATGCCGAGAGAAATGTACCTGGAGGTTCTCTCCTCTCTCTGGGGATCTAATCCTTTTGACTACAGGAACTGCATGAGAATGAGCAGGGAAAGGCACAATGGGTGTCTACAGAGGAAGAAGAAACAATTTTTTAGGGTCCTCCACTGCAAAGGAACAGGAGATAGGAAACAAGATTTTGCAATTGAATTACCTTTGTCAGTGCAATTTTTGAGTGTATTTTAAACAACAATAGGTCAGCATGCTATTCAGATTCCAGTCTAAACTCTGAACTTGTAGAGGATTTGAGACAGATTCCATAGCTGTGGAAACAAAGAGCAAGGGAGGGAGGAGCATCTACCCATTCTATGATTCTCTGATCTATGAATTACTATTTACATGAGTCATCATACATACAGGCCTATTTAGAGAAATACAGATAACAATCTATTGCATTATAGCATAATAATGCAGCATATACTGCTGTGGTTGCCAAGCAGATAGCAGTAGAAGTGATTAGTTCCACCCTCTGAAAATTCACATGAAAATGAGCACAGAATACCTCTGCTCAGTAGAAACAAAATGGGACACAAATTGACATGTCAAATATAAAGAGGTAACCATGCTAACCCAAAGTAATCACTCTAGCACTAAGGACAGCATGTCAGCTCATCCACTGTTTTATCAGGCTTTTGTCTTCCTGGGCTTGCCAGGAGTCAATGAAAGACAGATATAGATGATTGTGGATTGGGGGATAGGAGTGGAAAGGAGAAGGGGAAAATGTCAAAAAGCCCTTTTTTTTTTCCTTTAGATTTATAAATAAGCTATTTTATACATAGGTTTTAAAAACTGCCTGGTCATTTATCTCCATGGCATCTTTAGAGAATCTTATTCTGCTTGCCTTGCATCACTGTGGTGTTATCTAAGCTATAACACAATGCTCCTAAGTGATACTGTCTGATTACCATGCTTGATGCCAAGCTGTGCACACACTCTGATCTGTTAGCCTAGTTCTTTGCAAGTCTTTGCTGCCCAAAAGGCACAAAACAAGTGCCACCTTCTGTGCTAAAGAGAGAGAGCTGAATGTATTAACTGGCACACGACTCATTTAGGTCACCTAGCCAACTACTTAAATTATTAGTTCCTCAAGGATCAGCAAGTCTAGATCAGACTTTCCTCTGCATTTGTTGCTTGAGTGAACTCCTGGTCCAAGACTTCTCAACAAACATAAACTGGACTACAGATCTGGGTATCTCAGTTCACCTGGTCAGCAATGCAAAGGAAGTTCAGAGATCTAATGGGCAGAAGAAGATAAGAAGCTAGCCAAAGACAGCAGCTAATGCTGGATATATTAACTTTTCTTAGACATAATGACTCCTGAAGCTGTGATCCATTATCTGTTTTACAGCAGATGATAATAAGCAACTGATGTATTGAAGTGCTGTTATTACTGTATATGGAAAGATGAAATTAGCTATGACAGCTAACTAGCTTGAGAGAGAAATAAATAAGAAGCCAAAGGTCATACCAGAAGTTTTGGGTTTTTTTCCTTTGGAAACATTGAAAAATGTGTATGTGAACTCTTTGAAAGATAAAGGTTCTTTAGGATCTGTCATGGTTTAATTTCAACCAGACACCAATAAGCATGCAGGAGCTCTTTCAGTCCCTCAACAGTAGGATAGGGATGAAAAGTGGAAGGGTAAAAGCAAGAAAACTTATGGGTTGAGATAAAGCTGGTGTAACAAGTAAAGCAAAAGCTGTACACACAAGCAGAGCAAAACAAGGAATAAATTCTCTGCTTCCCATGAGTAGGCAGGTGTTCAACCATCTTCAGGAGAGCAGGATCCCATCACGCATAATGGTGACTTGGGAAGACAAGCACTATCATTCCAAATGTCTCCCACTTCCTGCTTTTTCCATTCACTTTATATACTGAACGTGATGTCATATGGTCAGGAATATTCCTTTGGTCTGTTTGAGTCACCTGTCCCAGCTGTGTCTCCTCCCAACACCCCATGCACCCCCAACTTTCTCACCACCGTGGCAGTTCAAAAAGCAGAACAGGCCTTGGCTCTGTGTAAGTCCTGCTCAGCAATAACAAAAACATCTCTATGTTATCCACCCTGTGTCCAGCACAAATCCAAAACCTAGCCCTGTACTAGCCACTTTGAAGAAAATTAACTCTACCCTAACCAAAACCAGCACAGGATCCCAGAGGCATTTGACTGAAACAGTTTCTTTGACAGTTTCAGCGCTGTTTCTCTAAAACTCAGGGGTAACATAGAACTGATACAGCTGTGATGGGAGCACTGAGACTAGGAATTATACCGAGTTCAGAGAAATGGTACTGTCTGGATTCTCAAAACTATTTTTCTTTGGAAAAAACCCACCACTTTCTCTATTTATGAAAGGAAATTACTCTTGTAGCGATCTTTGAGAGAATTGTTTCTGGATTTGAGGGGTTTTTTGTATTTGCTTCTTTGCACTCTTTGGTGACAATTTGATTTTTATTTTCATTTATAACTACTACATTTGGATTTATGAAAGCAGACCCCTTTGGGTAACTTCAGCTTCCTGCTGTTGCATCTGCCTTTTGCACAGCCTTTTAATTCTAGTTACTTTGGCAACAAATTCTACATTCCTGTGGGAAAGTGTCCACAATTCACAGTAGGCACTTCTTGCATGCTACTGCACTGCAAAATGCCCACACATTGTAATCCCCTCCTTTTCCCCAGTGTTTCAGGTTCTTCTGGACATTTTGCTGAGTGGACAGCTCTGTATGTCTCTGCATTTCTCTTCCCCCAGACCCCACAATTGTATTACCTTCAAGACTGTAGTTTTCTGTGGCTGTATTGCAATATGAGTGCCCTTCACCATGCACCTGTAGTCATGGTCATGCTTTGCTCATACCACAGGAAAAGACCTAGGTACACATCACCCCATTGCAAGGCCATATTTATTTTTGAAACAAAAGAGAGCAGGTAGGTACTCAGACCATTGGCAAAACAGGCCTGTGAGGTGCACCCCAAAGCTTAGCTGCTTTCAGAGTGGACATGTCCCTCTGCACATTCTCTTTCATGCACCATGAGCGAATGCCACCTCTGCTGGCTGATGTTCCCATGACCTGCACGGGAAAGATGCTGCAGGACACACTGTGGAGCATAATACACAAAGGAAGTTAATTTGGCCTTGGACGAACTTAGTTCTAACCAAAAGGTGCCAGAGTTCTGCTCCTGTTCTCTTCTGCTTTCATTTTCCAGTGACTCCTCTTACTGTGCTGGCTTCATTTGAAGCATTTGAGTCACTGTATGTTCCTGCTTTTTACAATCCGATGCAAACACACCTGGCCTAGCTCAGTGTGCCTGTAAGGGGAACCCAGCACAGTTTAACTCTCCACCCCATCCTGTAGAAGGAGTGGCACTGTTTCTCACCAGAGGTGGTTCCAAGAGTAGCGACAGTGTGTGGAGTCCTGGCCAATGGAAGAGCAGATATTGGGGAGCTGGTCTGAGTGTCACCACAAAAGATTTTGTCATGCTGGCTAGAGGATGTTAGTGACAGTATTGGCAGGATCTCTCTAGCTTGCTGCTGATGTGATTACTACTGCTGTATTTCTATCCATATTCAAAGCCTCTGTGCTCACACTTTTTAGTTTGCTGACTAATTTTACTTTCTGTTATAAGATCCTGACATAAAATATCTCCTGCCATATTACAACTGATTGAAGTTGTCATTCAAAAGCCTGTAGGTATCCCAGAAAGGAAACTGTTGTCTGCAAGTGTTGGCCCTTGGGGCTCCTAAGCACACCCTTGTTCACTCCTGTGCTGTGGCTTCTGGGACACGTGTAGTAACACATAGATCTCTCTGATCAGGAGGACAAAGTTGATGAGGCTTTCTAAGGGCAACTGGAAGTAGCCTCACAGTTAAAAGCCCTGATTCTCCCAAGGACATCAACTATTCTGTAAATGAAAAAAACCATACCATCTCATTTCAGGTTTAGGGTCTCTGAACTTAGGGAATGAGACTCATGCTTTAATATTCATATTCCTGTCTCGGTCAACATCCTCTAAAATGGTGAAGCCTTAAACACAGTGCAACATAACGGGAGTGGCTGATTGGAAGACAACTGAACTGAGGGACCATGTGACTGATTTGACTGGTCTAGTTCTCACTTCTTTGAGGGCACACATAATTTAAGAGAAACAAGGTAGGCTGGGTTTGGGAAGAACGTCCTTTGTATGTGGGATCACAGAACCATAGAA
The DNA here is from genome assembly GCA_035583235.1 of Hafferia zeledoni. NCBI lineage: Eukaryota > Metazoa > Chordata > Aves > Passeriformes > Thamnophilidae > Hafferia > Hafferia zeledoni. Next base: position 84,289,750 of record JAWWEV010000083.1, on the reverse strand, counting down.
TAAATTAGGTTGGAAAAGACCTCTGAGACCACTGAATCCAACCTATGACCTAACACCACCATGTCAATTAGACCACAGCACTAAGTGCAGTGCCAGTGGTGTAGAAGAAGGCAGAATGAAAGGGCATGAAAGCTGAAAATGTTACTTTTACAGAGTGAACAAGAAAGGAGGTCAAGAAGGTTTTGTGATGAGTTTTTAGTTTGGAAACATGAATCTTATATCTGATTCATATGCACTGGAGAATGCTAAGAAGGGTCAGAATACTGAAGAAAGAAATCCAAGGATGTTTTTTGCTCTGTTGGAGAGGGATCACATCCAAGGAAAACTTCAGAAAAAAGGTAGTATTGAAAGCAGAAAAGAGTAATGTTTCAAACAGACTTTCACAGTGTTCACTGCTTCTTATCACCTGACTGCATTTTAGGATATTGGAGGCATAAGATTCAGCCATCTCCAGTCTAAAAGTTGCCGTGACATACATAGCAATAATAAGTCTCTGCTCTGAAAACCACACAAAATAGCACAATGTCATATGCTTTAACTATTCTTTTAGCTCTTTGTTTAGCTTTTTAATTACATATTTTCTGTTCTTTTTCAGTTTTAGAAACACACCTGTGAAAGCTGTGCCTCTTCATTGCATTTCAGATAATGGTCAGTGATGCTGAAAGAAATATATGCCAGAGAAAGAAAACAAGGGTTGATAGGAGAGGTACATTAAGAATGTTTATTTATATACACAGAATCTTTTCACTGGTTAGTCAAAACAGAAAGCAAAGCAAGGATGGTGATTACCTGAAACAGTGTTATCTGCTCCATTTTGAAAGAAGCTGTGCTTTCTAATGATGGAGTCTGTCCTTCCACTCCCTGCTAAGATAGTGGCATGTTCTCTTCCATAATCTGTTTTATCCCTGTATGGGAGTGAGCTGATCCAGGATCAGTTTTAACATATAATAAACTTGAATCCCAGAGATTTCTGTTTTCAAGAGTGCTACATTACCTAAGCAGTGGCACCTTAGGAGGAGAGTCACAAAAGGAAATTTTCAAGTCTTTAATCTTAACATATTATTGGGAGGGAAAACCATGCCTAGGCCTAGCTATCCATACAGCTGGTTCACTGCTGAAGAATTATGTATTCTGAGGGGAGACATTGTCCTATAGCTGACTCTTACGCTGGGTTCATTTTGTTGCATTGTAGATCACATTGGTTTCAGTCAGAGAGACAGTTTCAAAGTTACTGTACAACAAGGATTCCATCTGAGGGCCCTGAGTGAGAGTTTTGAATGCCATAACCTGAGATAACTGTAGTATTTATTACCTTCAGCTGTCTTTACTACCCTGGAGCAGTTCCCACTTGCACAGAATGGCTTCTATGGTTCTATACAATTCCTAATCCTCTGTAGTTTAGGAGTCTATGAAAATTAACTGAATCCCAAGAAAGGATATATAAATATGTCCAGCTGTAAATTGTTGCACAATACCAACACAAGTAATTTGAAGTGTTCCTTAGTGTCTGTAAGAGACAAGTAATATAGGAAGAGCTGCAAGCTGATTCCGGCTCATAATTGCCCTCTTGATCATTTCAATTTGTTTTGTGAGTGTGGGAACATATTTTTCCTCACTACTTGCTTTTCAAGCTAGTTACAGCCCAGGAAGTGATTCTGGTGATTCTGAGCTTAGCTGCAGTAATGCTTATATAAACTACATTTCCTACAATCTGTGACAGTCAGTCCTCCCTGACCATGGAGGGCATATCCAGTGGTATACCATTCCTGACAAGTTTTTAGTAGCAATGAGACACATTTCAGGTGTGAATTGCAGTGGTAACATACTGTATCCTCTAAAATTCTTTGACAGCAATGTGCAGTCACTGGAAACTTGCTGCACTGAGCCAGCAGATCTCAGTGTAAGCTGCGGACACTGATTTCCGGAATCTGTCTTGCCCCTATCCCATGGAGGTCTCATTCTGTAGCAGATTTTCAGCAGACAAGAGAGCTGCTGTTTTGTCCTAGCTAAATAAAAGTCCAATTGTATCAACCTGACCAAGTTCATGGTGATGAGTTCAAAACTGTTTATGAAGCAAGCATTTCCCTCTCCTTTTTACTGACAGTTGTTTTTACCAGCACTAATGCTGTAAGTTCTTATTGCCATTGTTAAACTGTTACTACAAAATGAAATTTGTTCCATTACACAGATAAATAATATACTTGAGCAGAGATACATTGAGGGAAAAATTTTGGTTTTCTTGTCAGTTCATCCTATTACAGTCTGTCCCTTTCACTATCTGGAGATTTAGGATGGTGGATAATTTGTTACTTAGTTTTCAGCTTTGCAAAGTTCCCTGTGTAACTGATGCCAGAGTCAATCGTCATTATGGGCCCCCCCAAAAAATGCAGTTTCTTGGAAAACTTCTCTTTTAAGACTATTTTACTTGCTTTTCCATGTCTATAGATAGTGAATAGATTCCATAACTTTATTTACCTACAGGAAGCTGTGTGTTTAAATAAAGCTAAATGAAAAAAAATTTTGCAAGTGTAGTTTTGACACTAATAACAAACTCTGCCACCAACATGAATAGAGAGCAGCTTGGCAGTAGCTTCTTGCTAGGAGGCATTCTTGAGTCATATGCCCTCATATAAACTGAGTGTGTCATTAGATTCATGTGGTTTTGGCACCAGGGCAGGGATCCTTTGTATCTTGAGCCAGGCTTAATGTGCATTCCCTGCAACTGCTTTCAATCTTGGCCTCATCAGTTTATTAGCTGCTTTCCCACAGTGTTCTAGAGTGATAATTTTTAGCTCAGTACTTTGACAGCTATTGATGGGAACTTTTAGAGCCCATAAGCCTGCTTATTGGCTGTCACATTCCTCTTCCTCAATCTCTCTCTCACTGATCACATTCCTTTTCCTCAGTCCCCCTCTCAGTTTGACTTATGAATTGCATTTTTTTTTCATAATTTAAATAGATAAATGACAAACAGAAGCCAACCACGGAGGACCCAGAAAAGATTTGGTGAAGGCTTTTTTGGAGTTATGTTGCTTTGTTTGCATAAAAGTAATTTCTAGTACAGCTGCTTTTTTTAACTGATGCATCTGTTTCTGAATGAATTGTTCTTTTACAAACTTGGCAACACAAAAATCCTAACATATTAGCTATTTTTGATTTGTGCAGTAGGATTAATTTATATTTGCCTAATTGTAGTGTCTGCTGTTTGTGGGAGCTCATGGGCCTTAAATTAGGTGTGATGGTTTCTTGATCCAAAACTGTAATAGATTTTCATGTTAAATTTGCAATGGATGAAACAAAGACATCAAAATGAAATGAGTGATTTCAAGTTCATAATACCTTCCTTATGACTGCCAAATTGCTTGAAGATTAACTGTCAGCTCAACCTTCCTTTTCATTTTGTGAGTTATTTGTAATGGAAGTGGTTGTAAATTGCTGATGTTAGTGTAACTGTGTAGGGAATTTTCACCTGGGGCCATGTCTGACCTGCATGAAATTCCTGGAAAAGATGGAGTGTACTGCAGGATGGAAGAAAACTGGGCATTTTGAGCTCTGTCTTACTGTTGCAGAAAACAAGGGTTTACAGATTTTCCTACCTTATGTTGTTTACGCTATTTCTAATGAGAATCATCTTGATCTGTGGAAGAACCCCCAGACTGAGAAGTCACCATGCTTGCCAGAAAGGCACTGGGACACTTTGTGGATTTGTTAAATGTTTTTTAAAATAGATCTCTTCTCTGAACACAAAAGGCAATTTTTGTTGCATTTTTTGTATGGTTTGGGTTGAGTTTTTTGTTTGGTTTTGTTTTTATTTGCTTTGTTTTCAGACATAGGTAGGTTATTCTGTCTTCTCACAGCTTCTGTAGGAGTAGAAGTGCTTCTTTGGACCCACATTTTTGAGTTGGGATTTGAAGATTTCAGGAGGAGGCAGTGGTGGTTTTGGTAGCTTTCTCTTACAGAGAAATTTTCCATGAAACAGCAAACAAAAGCTGAACAAGCTGGTGGACTGAGATTGTGTTTTGCCTGCTTGATTTTACTGCTTTTTCCCCCCTTTTTAGTCCATTCATTTTTTATTACTTTCTACAGTGCATCCCTTGGACTCTATTCCTTACAGCAACTGGATGGTTTAGGAAGCCTTACACTGTTTCCCAGGGGTACCCAGTGTTTTATGGAAGTTTCAGTTTAGCTCAGTGCTTTGGTCACTATCTCTTCCTCCTGCCAAAATGGAGACCCTCTTCTTTACTGTCTGAGCACCAGATTTTCTGATTCCTGAGAGAAAAATGTTGGGATGGGACCTGGTCAGCAGATTCATATAGCAGCTTAAACTTCCATGTCTGTATAAAACTGTCAGCACAGGAACCAAGTCCTCATAACAGATGAACTTGTAATGAATCCCACCACACCTCTGAGGATAGGCAGCTAAAAGTTTTAAAAGGGTAGAAAAAGCACTTAAACATGCCAAAGGGAGAAGAAACAGAGAATGAATGGCAGCAGAGGGAGTTGTTACAGAAGTGAACTGCAGGTCAGGGTGACCAGTGAGCCTGGATAGAGCATGGCAAAGATGACTTTAGGGGAAATGACACTGGCTACTCAAAAGCTAGCACTGGGATCTGCTAACAGTGTGTGTGACTTGTGACCCCAGCAGAAAGGCCACCATACAACTGTTAGGTCATACTTTTGGAGAGAATGTTGCAGTGCTGGTAGATTTTTAAATGGATGATATTTTCTGTCTTCTGACCAGAGTGCAGCTACAATAGGAGGAAGTGTGTGTGTCTGGAAACTTGATTCCCATTCCAGTTTCAAAAAACAGCTAAATAGGAGGGGGAAGAAATGGTCAATGGATTAAAATTTCAAGGCTATTTATCAAAATTGACTTAAGCAACAGCTTCTGCATAGGAAGCTGAAATTAAATCCTAGTCTGTCATTCTTGTTTTTCTTCCCTTCTTAAAAGAAAGAAAGGGGGGGAAAAAAAGAAATTAAAAAAAAAAAAGAAAAGAAAAGAAAAAGGGAGACCTTTACTATTTCTGGATTCTTTCACCTAGTTAGTGAAAAGTTTTTGATGAAGATAGAAGCAGATCTTCTGCTTCTGTCAGCTATTTAGTCTCCCTGTCTTATTCTCCTGAATAGGAGGTGCACCTCAAAGCATTGTACTTGGTCTTCTACCTATTTAAGCTCATTCAGAAAATCACCCTTGTAACTCTTTGCAACCTTTTGGGCAAGTTTCTTTCTGTTTGATTTTACTTCTTTCCTACTTTTCTTCTTTGTTTCTTAGATAAAATATATCATCTTTTTTTAAATTTCCTTCTATACTCTTACTTCTATCGACCTATTTAGCCCATGAAGTTCCATGGTCACAGCTTTGATTGTCTGTAGAATTGTTATGTTTTCTTGGGTTACTTTCCATATTCCTGCTATTAATGTACAATATTTAAAGACTTTCATCAAATTGTCCAGTTTTCCTCTTGCATATATCCTTCAACATATTGCAATTTATCTTTCTTCTGTCTTGCTTCAGATTCCAGTTTATTATCAACATCACATTATCCTTTTAACTTCTCTGTAGGCTGTTTTTCCTGGCCTCCAACAGATATTCAAGTTAATTCTTGTGCTAATCACAGAGAAAATAGATGCAACAAATAAAAAAGGGCATCCTTTAAGAGTTAACATTTTACTGGGAAATGAATGGGGTGAGAGCTCCAAATACATATCTAGCATAAGTTTTTTAAAACAGAGGGGAACTTGTCAGGGGAAGACGTATACATATTACTGTATAATCAATCAGTGGAAGCAGCAAGAATTTTTTTTTTTTACTTGCTTGAAAACTGACCAGCAGATTTCAGCCAGCTAAGACAGATTGCTTTGATAAATCCTTGGGAATTTTGGTATTTTTTCTCCCTGTTGTATTGCCTGGCAAGCACACAAAAGAGGTGTCCCCTCTAACACCCAGCAGCTCAGCTTGCCTTTAGTGTGTGGACACGATTCTCCTTTCTGAATCTGCAAAACCTCTAAAATCTCCATTAAAATGCACTGTAAACCTACTCTCTTTGGGAGTACTATGGAGCTGTGAAAGGATGACTATAAAAGTGAAGCCAGGATAAATAAACCTTATTCCAAATGAGTATGGATTGCCAAGCTTAAGAATCATTAATTTTGCCTTAGTGAAAAGGGAGGAAGATGGAAATCCATGGGAGAGAATTAGGTTGGTTCAAGCAATACACAAGTGCTGTAACCCTACTCTAGACCTGTGTGCAACACACCCATAGGAAAATAAGGCTTTACAGCATGAAGATTTTATCAGCCTGCATTTCTGTGACAGAGTGCTTGTGAGTGGATGAAGCCAGAAGGAAGCACTTGTGTTGTTCCAAATGAGTGTCACTAAGAACTTCGTGCCCTATCTATCCATGCCACATATAACAAATGTGTATCTATGAAAGAGGTGTCTGTGTTTTTATTTTGAAACTCTGCCAGCAAAGCCAGACTACAGAGCATCATGGCTCCTGTCACAAGCTCCTGTGGTGAGAAAAACAGAAGTTAAAAGCTGGGTTTGGCCCTTTTTACTCCAGCTCTAAGGAGAAAGAGAAGTTCTGCCATCTGTTTGCCCCTCTCCTACTGTCAGTGCCTGGACTTGATGGGGGAAGGTGAAGAGAACTCAGAACTCTCAGAACTCTTGGGATCTTTAATAATTTGGGTAGTTAGTTTACTTAGAATTTAACAGAAATATCTATTCAGTGGTACTGGAGCAGTGCTAGGTGAGGACATGAATTGTTCAGTTTGCAAAGAACTGAGAATCCTTTTGTTAATCAGTGCCAACTGAAATAAAGTCCCAGGGACTGGCCTATTGGTAGGCAAGACATGATTGCATAGAGACCTGCACTCCATAGCCTTTCACACAGGACACAGTGCTCCTCCACATCTACAGCAACAGCTCAGGGATGGGAAGGACAAGCTGTGGTCCCACAAGGCAGCAGAACATCTTGCAGTTCCCTCCTCTTCATGTGAGTATTGTCAGTTTAAGGGATTTCTAGCTGGTACTCAAAGAGATTTATGAATTGCAAATGGATTTGCTTGTGCAAAAACAAGGAGACTTTGAAATAGAAACTCTCAGGATGCTCCTTAGTCAAAACCATGTTTTTCTTATTCTCTGAGAAAGCCGAAAGTTTCTGTCTCACATTACTCTTAAGCTTCTACTTCCACCCTTGTACTGAACTTGAATTCAGGACTCTGGATTGTTGCAGATCCAGGAAAAACTGTTTCCTGGTCCTAACTTATGTCTAGTGAAGCAGTTTGTTTGTTTGCTTAATCACATTTGGGAGTAGATTTACTGGGAAGATTTGTATTTAGTCACAAGTTTTTGACCAGTGAATCTTCTAATGTGTTTCTGTAGGAAAGCAAGTTGCATTCAGACTCATCAGGGACACAGATTTTCTGCTCCAGTCTTCTCTGTCTCTGATTCACTTTGCTGTGATGTGCCTGACACAGTCTTTCTCATTGTTTGTGAGAGTCAGTTTTTGAAGTCTTTATTTACCAGCATTTAAAAACCAAATCCTGTCTACAGATCACTCTGGGATATCATCTTTCATACAACTCAACAGATGACCCTAAGCAACCCTTGTGTGTGTTAAAGAGTGGTTAAAGGATGACTAAAGTTAGACATGCATTTGAGACTCTAGGGAAGCAGCAGAATCCGAGAATCTCTTTTCTAATGATGTTGCTTTGTTTGACTCTCATTGACTTTAATGAAATGCTGCTTATTATCTTTCACAGTCTACAGTCTCTCACCTGTCTTAGAATTACTGGTGGTATAGTATTTCTGTTCTCATGTGATTTTAAATACATTATTTAAAATTTTTAATAAAATGTTTTTTGTTCTTAATCTGATGCAGTTGAGAAATTAAAATTGCCAAGCATTAAATTTTCCTTTTTTTTTTTTTGTTAGCATACCAGATGTGAGGACCAGAAAAAAATTAATAAACATTCTTTCTCAATTTGAGAACTCTTAATTCTGTTTGGTTTCCTAAAAGATGTCCCTTAAAAAAATAAATATTTTGCTTTCAGACATGATGTGATTAACTGCTCTGAAGTCTGAGATTAAGGAGAAATAATGGGGTTTTTTCCTAAATTTTTGTTCAATGCAAGTTTATAATATTAATCTATTAATATAAATTAGTTTATTAATAATTAGTAGTTTATAATTAATCATGGTTATTTATAATATATTATTAATATTATTAATTATAATGTTGTATAGGGTTTGTCCTGTTTGTAGCTGTTATGAATTATGACAGTAGTGTTTTATCACCTGTGAAGAGTGAACTGTATTGGCTTCCCACGAAGTATATGAGAGAAGGAAATCTGCCATCAGTTTTCATTCCTATTGGAAGGCATTCTCCCAAATCTAGCCCCAAGATATATGTGCAATGTGGCAAAGAATTGAGATTTAAAAAGCCAGAGAACAATAGCACATCTTAGATGCCTAGAAGAAATTCAGGTAGTACAGTGCATTGTTATGTAAGCACATCATTGCACCATTGCATTGCAAGCCACCTGTGATGGCAGGGGCTGCTGGAAGGGGATGTGCCATCACCTGAAGGGAACACAGCACTTGCCATGAGCTACAGAGCTTCCTGGGAACACACCTGGGAAAGCTTGCTTCCACTCTGCTGAACTCAGCCCCAAAGCATCAAAGGTGGCTTCCAGCTCTCTTGGGTGATGTCTCTGCATGGCTATTTGCACCATGAAGCTCAGTGTTGAGGCACAGGGGGGTATATTATGCTTAAGGAATTGCCCTTAGACTTAAATATGTATTGCAGGCCTTCAAGATGAAAACTGGTTGGTTGTGTAGTGTGAAACATCAAGGTTGCCTTTTGTAGCTGCTGATACAGATGCAGGTTGATAGGCACCTTGCTCTTTCCAGGGTGATCAGGGAGGCTGTCTCCATGACATCCGTACAGCCAGGAGTGGGGAGAGGCACTGTGCAAGTGTGGGAATGCCCTTCACAGCAGGCCATTAGCCTGATGGGCTAACCTGGCTGGCCCTCTCTAACAGCAGGCTGGGATGCCAAAAACTGCTTTTCCTGGCCAGATCTGAGGAGCACCAAGGCAGTGACTCACAGAGATAACACTTAGATATGTGCGTGGGGAAAGCTGATGAACTGAGGCAGAGTCTGCCGATGGTGCTGAACCCTTTCCTGCGGTCTTTTATCAGGTCAGCAATTTCTAGACATGTATTTTGTTTGAGACCTAGGCCATTTGGCAGACTTTAAGCTTAATTAGCTTAATGATTTAAAACTATTTGTGGCCTCCTAATGAACTGGGAAAAACCCAGCAGTTGTTAGCAGCTGGCTGGGATTTTAACAGCAGCCATGTGTGTTTAGCAGAAGAGCAATAAAGTAGTGAGATAAAAAGTCTGGCAGTACTGCCAGGGGTCAGGACATGCAAAGGGGATCTTCAGGCCCTGTTAATGATCACCATGAGCACAGAACAGAATTTCAGCTAGACATAAACAGCCTTGTTAAGTGATGGTGACAATGAAGGGTTTGACAGAAAGCTTGGGTTTACAGAGCCGTGCACCCTCTGCAAGAGGATTTGAACTCAGATACTGGATGTGCATCAGAGCAGCTGAGGATGAATTCCCACCAGATTTTTAACAACTCCCCAGCCCTGCAAAATTTTTTGAGGGAAAATCTATCAAAACCCTTAGCACTGAGTTGCACAGCTCTATTACACAGCCCTGTGGGCTCTCACTGAGAGGTGGATCTGACCACTACATGATGGTGGTAAATTTACTTGTTCTGGTTGTGCCTCTGGCTAAGGGCTCAGCCCTCTGAGCAGGTTTTGCTCATTACCGGTTTGATGCTTTCTCAGGGAAAACAAATGAGCCTGTATCCTGATTTCCCTGTGATCTGGAGAAGGTGTCCACCAATCTTTAGCAGTATGTGGTCATCCATGTGACAACCTCCCACAGTGTGTTTCTTCTGAAATTCCTCCTTCAAATAGTTGTTCTCAGCTATTTCTGTGATGCAAATTTTCACAGAATTATTTTATCCCCTTCTGAAACTCCAGATCACAAGTCTGCTCCATTTCTCATGAAGATTTTTAGCACTAGTCTGTCAAAAGATATAATATATCCTTATGATTAAGATAGGTATATTGAGATGTGGTCTATAACAATTAACGCTCCATTTTAGCCAATCTGCAATTTAACAAAACTAAATATGGACCACAGTCTCAGGATGCCTACTCTTTGTAGCTGACTCTTCTGTTTGGATTATATGTTCCTAAATGTAGAGATAATGGAGAACAGTTACAATATTGCTGAGCTTGTGCTTCAGTGATGACAACCTCAGGAAAAGAAGCAGTATATATGAAAGAAATTATATGTAGTCCAGTGAAAATGCTGTTCAGATGTATAAAATACTTGGCTAGCTGAGGTATCTGTAGGAAGGCTGACAGCAGGGACTAAGAGCATTCTCTTATAACATACAAGCTCTGTAAGAAGCCTTCCCCTCTTTGCTCTGGAGAAAGAAATTTTTGCTGTACCACAAACATGAATTCTTTTATGAGAATCAGATTACATTTTGGATGTACATGATAAAAGGTGAAGAGTTGCCTTACTGTCTGTCAGTGCACATTTGAGGCCAGTATGAAGTATGTCTGACTCTGGTTTTAGGTTTTTCAATCCATAAATGATCTTCACCTGTCCTCTTAACCCATATTTGTGGAACATTTGGGCATCTTTGAAAAAAATTCACACTGGAGATCTGTACACACTTCCTTTTTCTATCTAAGGTGCTAATTACATTATGTGAAATCTCTTCCAAGGATTAGTGTTGATATTTTATTTTTATGGATGGATGAATTTCTCATATTTTGTTTTAATGAGATTGATATGCATATAATACAATGACCTTTACTTTACTGTGTTTTGTTAAAAGTGCTCTGAAAAATATGTCTGCAGCCACTGAATAACACCCTAGTGTGGTTCTGTTATGAAAATGGTACTTAAAGCAAACAGAAATAGCAACAAATAACTCCATCACTGTGGGAATTTAAATGTATCTGTTCTGGGTAGGCTTTCATAGCTCAGTCCAGGGTTTCTTAGGTCTATTTCCTCAAGTAATTTCCTGGGATTTAACAGCAGCAGAATCCCTTTCTAAACCAAGGAAAATACCATAAGAAAACAAAGCAATGTGTAAGATTTTTAACCTGCAAGCTACTTCAGGCAAAGACAGGTGGAAATTGAGAATTGGTAAACCCCTTTGATTCTCTGACAATGCGATTGGGGATGCACTTGGCACCCACAGGTACTGAAGGTCTCTCAGTTAAGGGAGATGTAGAATTCTCTGCAAAACTGAGACTGCCCCCATGACCTCCAGCTGTGACTTTGGCTGCTGCTGTTTAGGTCACAGAAGATTTGCATTCTAATATCAAAACTAAGACAGTAGTAATCTGCTTTTTCTCACTGCAACCAGAAATACCCTTGCCTGAACTAGTTACCTATCTTCTATTCATTAGGGGTCCATGAGTCTTGAGAGCATGCCAGGAAAGCTGACCTGAAACTCATAACCTCTTTTAGATGCTCACTTCATATTGCTAAATAGCTCTGCTGAAAGAATTGACAGATTTTTTATGCATTTGCAGATTTTTTGCCTCTTTTGCTCGCATAGTTTGCGTCTTTCCCCATATTTATTCATCTAGTTAGTTTGGAAAGAGACTTCTTTAATGAGTGAAGAACTTCACCACCAGAGGCTCTCTGTTTTGCTTCTCCATCTTTTATTGACTGTGGTTTTGTTTTTCCTTTTCCTGCCTTCCCCCATGCTTTAGTGTGCAACTTTCTGACAGTTCTTGACTTAGCTATCTACATTTTGAAAGTGAGTTGAACTTTAGGAATTGTCTTTTGGCTTTCAGTGATAATAGTCTAATCAACCTTGACTGCAGTTTTAACCACTGTCCCTGCAAGTCAGTTGTGTTGTCTTTATCTATTTATTCATGGTGTGTACTCCTGTTTTTTGCTAAGCCTTCATCCTTTTCAGATTATTGGCAACTGCCAACCAATTTGACTGAGCTTTTCCTGGGAGAGACAGCAGCAATGGAGAGGATATCTTATGGAAACATCTTTTCACAACCATTATTGTTGAAGTGGGATAAACCAGCTACAGCAAAAACTTTTTCCTTCCGGGGTCTCAGTATCTTCCCCAGCTCCTTCTGGAACCCTTCCTTTGGGAAGTGGCTTTTTGGCCTGCCTTTGGCCAAATATGTACCCCAATTCTTTTCACCTCTTTTTTTTCTGTTTTCCTTCTAGAGAGAACTCTCATATAAAAAGAAAATCTTTGACACTATATGGAGTGCAAGCTCCTCAGCTTTCTGTAATGCAGCTTCATAGTCAAAAGAGTTTTAAAAGTCCTCCTACAAGTGCTGTTGTCAAAAATTACCTTACCTTCAAATGACATTTTGTGTGTGTTTATATCATCCCTTATAAATCCAAAATGTCTGTTTTTAAATCCCTGTCATCCCCACTCTGAGAGTATTTCAGCCTGTTGGAACTTCTCTGGTTTTTTTAGTTCATTTTAGTCTAACTAATTGGTGTCATTTTGTAATCTTTCAAAGTCTAAGAGAGTCCAGTTTCATTTCTGAACAGTAGAGCAGCTTGCTCTGACTGAAATTTATGTCAGCCATCAAAAATACAGATCCTCACAAATGGTACTTTTTGCTCTTTTATTTTTACTTGCCTGACAGTGAGGTCACCATAACAACTTTTCTTTCCTGAAAATCACAGACAGAAATAAGATTTTAAAACATAGTTAGTACCTGTTCTGAAGGTGTCTTTCATCTATTGTTGATAGACATTCATAGCTGTTAAGTCTGGGAGACCGTTATGGCTCTGGAATGTGACTTAATAATTCCTATATTAGCATCAATATCTTGTGATGGGATGCAGATACATTAGTGTGTCAGATTAATTCTTTTTATAACCAGTAGATGAGCTGTGATACTCAAAAGTGTAATGAACAGTGTGTTTTCCATTGGAAAACACTATTGAAACTGTGATAGCTTTGATAGAAAGCACAAACATATAACATTGCTTGCTCAAATGTATGTGTGTGTACAGACTGGGGAATGAGAGGCTGGAGAGCAGCATTGCAGAAAGGGCCCTGTGGGCCTTGGTAGACAGCAACTAGAATATGAGTCAGCAGTGCCCCAGCAGCCAGGAGGGCCAACTGTGTCCTGGGGGCATCAGGCAAAGCATCAACACCTGGTCAAGGGAAGGGATTGTCCCGCTCTGCTCTGCACTAGGGTAGCCTCACCTTGAGTATTGTGTGAGGTTTTGAGCACCACAGTATAGGAAAGATATTCAGCTATTGGAGAGTGTCCAAAGGAGGACAATGAAGGTGGTGAAGTGCCTTGAGGGGAAGCAACAAGATGAGTGACTGAGGCCACTTGGTCTGTTCAGCCTGGAGAAGAGGAGACTGAGGGGAGACCTCACTGCAGTTACAACTGCCTTGTGAGGGGACAGGAGGGGCAGGCACTGATCTGTTCTGTGTGGTGACCAGTGACAAGACCCAAGGGTCTGGCCTGAAGCTGAGTTAGGGCAGGTTTAGGTTGGATATTAGAAGGAGGTTCTTCATCCAGAGGGTGGTTGAGTACCAGAATAGGCTCCCCCGGGAAGTTGTCACAGAACCAAGCCTGTCTGAGTTCAAGAAGCATTTCTCAAGCACATGGTGTGTTTGTTGGGGTGTCCTACACAGGGCCAGGAGTTGGACTTTGATCATCCTGATGGGTTCTTTCCAACTCAGTATATTCTGTGATTCTATGATTATATTTGCTTGTTTCACCATGAAAAAGAAGCAATTATAACTGCAGACCACTGGACAGAAGAGAAGCAAGAAGTCAAGCAAAGCAACCATTAAGTGAAAACTCTGAGAGACAAATGGAAAACTTACAAGGGAAGGGTTTGAGTTCATTGCCAGCTAGATGAAAGTTGTGCTCAGTGAGCAAATAAGCTATCTCCTACTGAGCTCAGGGAAATAGATTTTCTAGTACACTCACTGTAAATAACAAGACCATGTAAGAGCTGTGCATCATCTGTATCAACTTCTTTTTTAGAATGAAATGACATTTTGACCCTGAATTTCTGCTAAGTTCTTGGGTCAAAAGGGAATAACAATATTTGTGCTCATACAATCTGGTCCTGATCTTAAACGCATTTACTGCTGGAAAATCTGACACCTTGTGATAAACTGTTCAAATCATTACATATCTCCACTGTTTAAAAGCATGTACTTTAGTTACAGAATTTCAAAGGAAGTTGAGAATGGCCTGAAGGAAGAGCTGATGAGAAGTCCATAATTATCTGCATTTGGAAACAAATGGATCTTTGTAAGCCTTTTGCGGGTACTGTTTGATTTTATGCCTTTTTTTTTTTTTTTTTTAGGTTGAAAATTTTTTCTTGGAAAACCTCATCTGTTTATTTGACAGGCTACCCCTCACACACCTTCCCACCAAAAGTCAATCATAGACTCTTTCTCTTTCATTCTTATTTATCTCCAAAAATGTGTGGATTGAGACTTTGACAATAGTCAAGAAATTTTGAAAATGGTAGACACTTTCTGTGAAAATAGTTATTTCTGTAAACCTGTTTATTTCTGTCTAAGCCTTGCTGAATGGTATCAGAATTCATTTCTATCACTGCCAAAATCTGAATTCTGGAGGTGTCAATAAGCACTTCTCTTACTGGAGTTTTATTTACATGTGATATGATTTCTGAAGTCATGCCAAACAAGATGGGAAAAGATCAAGTTGAAAAGTATAAACAGATTAAAGAGTGCAAAACTGAGAGAAAAAGGTAAAAATCCTTTCTGGAGAATAGTAGAAACAGAGTGGATCTGTATATCTGCAGAATGGCCTTGGTTAGTGGCTAGTGAAAGGCTACTTCCTTCTCTTTTCATTAATAATTTATGTATCTTTTGTGTTTTTAATTTTTTTAATTCCATTTTATGTCTTACCTGCTTATTTTTGATCCTCTGTCCCTCCTTTCAGGGGAGGTAATTTTCAATGCAGTTCTTCACTGCTGACTTGCCAGGATCTTAGCCCTTTATCAGGTTGTGCAAAGTCAAATATATATTTATAGCAATTAACACAGTGCTGCTGTGTGGGGTGGGTTTGTAGTTTTTTTTCTAACTTCCAAATTACAGGTGCAGTTCATGCCTATACTTTCCAAACTCACTGTTCATTTGTGGTTATAAGTCAGTGTGTATGCGTTGATTTGTGGTAGTAATTTATCGCTTTGTTCTCCATTCTCTACAAAATTGGAATCTTTCATTGCCAATGAATAGCTGAAAAGTCCCACGAAAACTTTAAGATTCTTCTTTGTGACAGGACATGCTGTCATGGTTTAACCTCAGAATCGCAGACTATTCTGAATTGGAAGGGACCCACAAGGATCATCGAGTCCAACTCTTAAGTCAATGGCCCACATAGGGGATTGAACCCATGACCTTGGCATTGTTACAACCAAGTTTTAACCAACTGGCTGCAACTAAGCTCCATGCAGCCACTCACTCACTTCCCTCCCAGTGGGATGGGGGAGGTGAATCAGAACTGTAAAACTGATAAAAAAACTTATGGGTTGAGTGATACAGGTAAGGTAAAACAAGGAATTCATTCACCACTTCCCATGAGCAGGCAGATGTTCAGCCATCCCCAGAACAGTGGGGCTGCATCACATGACACAGTGACTTGGGAAGACAAGCACCATCACTTTGAATGCCCCTCCTTCCTCCTTCTTCCCCCAGCTCTATAGGCTGAGCATGATGTCATAGGGTATGGAATGTCCCTTGCGTTTGTTGGGATCAGCTGTCCTGGCTGTGTCCCCTCTCAACTTCTTGTGTCCCCTCAGACTCCTTGCTGATGGAAAGAGGTGAGAAGCTGAAGAATCCTTGACTCAGCAACCAAAACAGCAGTGTGTCATGAACATTTTTCTCATACTGAATCCATAACATAGCACTATACCAGCTACTGGGAAGAACATTTACTGTATCACAGCTGAAAATACGATGCATGTTAATGACTTTATGTGGAGTCAAGTAGTTCATGTGCAGTAGTTCTAGGCCACACTGACACGAGTACCAGGGGTTTATTTTGTTCACTGTTTCCCCCTCTCAGTTCACCGTCTGTTTCTTGCTCATCTTTGTCTCTTCCTTGGGCTCTCTGCCATCCCCCAGTCTGCTCCAGAAGCTCTGTGTTATCATGTCATGATGTTTGCTAATCTTTTCTTCTCAGCCGTCTGGAATATAGGAGTTCTTTTCCTGAGTGTCTAAACAAAACAGTCTCCTCCTTCTGCTGTCCCATTGGTCACATCTCAAGTTAAATCCTTTATTGTTTTGTCTTGGACCTGATCCTCCAGAGAATTTTTCATTAAGAATTTGGCCTATAGGAAAGAAAATGTACTGAAGTTTGTGTGATGACGTGCCCTAGAGTAGTGTGATAGGATTTTACTTACCCCTTTCCAGTGAGATCCCAGTTGCAGTACTGTGCTTAGCTTTTCCCAGCACTGTGACAAACTTGTTGGTAAATCAGAGGAGGTCCAGAGTGCAACAGTATGAATGATAAGGTTTAGAAGTGACCTATGAGGA
Organism: Hafferia zeledoni; assembly: GCA_035583235.1. NCBI lineage: Eukaryota > Metazoa > Chordata > Aves > Passeriformes > Thamnophilidae > Hafferia > Hafferia zeledoni. Next base: position 84,273,120 of record JAWWEV010000083.1, on the reverse strand, counting down.
AAACATGAGGAACTTACATGGGTTTTTTCCCCTCCTCCAAAAAAAAGAGAAGATGGTCTACACTCATGGCCTCCAATATAGCAAGGACTGTTATAAAGAGGTCAACAGGGACTTGTTCTACAGGTTTGTGATTATAGGAAAAAAATTAGCAGCAAATTTGTGGCAGAAATTAACTCCTATGTTGGAAAAACTGTATTTATAAGGGTAGCAAAGTGGTGAAACAGACTGACTAGGAAGATTGTGAACTTGCCTCTGGAAGGATAGATGTAGGACAGTGTTGTCATAAATACCTTAGGAAATGTTTTGCCTGCTTTTTGTCAGGGACCTCTTCCATCTCTGTAGTTGTGTGGGGAGGAGAGAGTGGTTACGCTGGAGGCACCACACCAGTGGTTGCCATCAGCCTTTTTGATCTGCAGGCAATTCTTGTTCTGGCTGAAATTGATGGCAATACTGACAAGTTTCCATGAGCTCAGAGTGGCCTCATTTCCCATACCAACATTAACAGGCTGCTGATCCTCCCCATCTGGAGTTTTCCCTTACATTCTGTGTTGTTCAAGTGTGTCTGTTTCCACTAAGCATACAAAGAAATGATGTTAGGAGAAGAGAAGACTTGATTTTGTTCCTTCTTTATAGCTGGTAGTCATCACCATTACCACAAGACTGGATGCCAACATGCAGCTCGATCAGTGAGGAACACTGAAATACATTCTGGCCCACATTCAGATGAACAAAATGCTACTTTGGTCCTACAGCCAATTAGTAGGTGTTATAACCCACTCCAGAACGGGAGGGTAACCCAAGTTCTTGTTAATAAATCCCTTGGGGTGAATTAGGGCTTCAGGTATCCACACTCCGCACCTGACCATCAGACAATGGCACCCACTTACCTGATCTGCAGGTCATTTTGCAGTAGGCACATTCAGGGAGGGGTGAGCTTTGCTGGGTGAAGAGCTGTTTCTTTTCAGTCTGCTACAGTGAGCAAAAGTCTTTTGGTGATCTTAGAATGTTTAAGTCATTAACTATTTCAGTCTCTGACAGTAGGACAGACGGACAGTAGTGGTATTCAGGTTGTCTGACCCTGTGCTCCTGTGCCTTTGTCCAAGACATCCTGGTCTGTTGACTTTGGCAAACCTTGTGAAGTCCTAGGATCACTGATTCAAGGAGCTTTCTCTATAAATAAAACCCCATTTCTCCCCAGGGTTCATTTCTTCTATTTTTTTTTTTTTTTTCCTGTCTCTGCTTGAAGAATAGGATTACAGAAAGATTTTCATTGGAAAAAGTCTGAATCAAGTACTGCTTTTTTTTTTCTTAGAAGCAGTGAGTGCTCAGGATTTATACCCCACTGCCATGGCAAATGTTAGCTCTTCAGTTACTGAACGTTTGCTCTCTACTCTGTAACATTTGCTTTACTTAGGAATGGTGCTGTCTAGATCCCCCTTTGTTTGCTACTATTAAAACTGTGCTTCTAGTGAAAGTAGAATTTTGTTATCTACAGACCTGAGATGTTAATGTTTTACTTCTTTATTTTTCTCACAGAACGGATTAAGTATGTTTTAGCTCTTGGCATTCATTACAATGTCTGTACCTGTGCTTTTTTCAGCTTCTGCTGCTACTTATTTGGACAGGATTGCTTTGTAGTCCCTTTTCCCCAGTGGACCCCATCAATCAGAATGGGAATGTGTAGGAGAAGGCCTGTCACCTTACCTGGGGAACCTTACAGATCAACAGCCAGCCTGCAGGCAACCTTCTAGGTGTCTACATTACTCTGCATATCACCATGCCATCCTGTCATGGATTACAGATGAACTGACCCATTTTTCTTATCTGCAGGCATGAGAGAGAGCTTCCTGTGGAGCTGTGAAGCCTTGCAGGAGGAACTGCCATCAACTGTCCCCAAAAGTCCTCCCTGTCACATCATTCAGTGAAGCATTTTTTTATTTGCAAAAGCAGTGGAAACACATACCCTGCTTAAAGAACCTGCTGCTTGTAGAGCATGGCTTCCATTACTGATGACATGAGGAGATAGTCCTAGCTCTGCTTTCCATGTCAGAAATATGGACACCGGAGGGAGACAAAGTGAGGGACAAAGTAAATCAGTAGAGAGGACAAGTGAATGAGCAAAGTGGCAATGGGAAATGATGGGAAGGGGAAGGTTCCATCTGTGGGAAGGGGAAGGTGGCAGAGGTACTTGAGAGAGGAAAAGACCAAAGAGAAGAACCAGAGTGAAAGGCAGAGAGTTTGTGGCAGGACAGCCCACCCTGATAAGGCCTAGAATGCAATCAGAGAATGCATACAGTGCAAGCCATCACGTAAGTTCAAATGCTGGTGCCAGGGTGCTGTGTTGGTGTTGAATTGTGCTAAGATCAGCCTGGTTCACCAGACTTAAAATACACATCCTGCTTTTTGAAGCAGGATTTGACAGATAAACTAATCTGCTGGCCTGTCAATCTGTGACTACCAGTCCATCACTTTATAATTGTAAAAGCCCAGTCCAGCTTTCACATGGCAGACTCTTTCACATACTTCCTTGAAGTGTGGAGCTTTTCCTGGGAAGCAGGAATGCCTCTTCATGGTCACTCCTCAGGAATTAAGAGAGAGATCTGCCTGCTGTATCATAGGGTGAGTTATATCTATCTCTACATAATGACTGTTTCTTTTGCTAGCTTTGATACAATTGCTTTAATATAATAGCACTGTACTACTTTATGTTATATGATACCCTATTAGTAGATTTTTAACTTTTACACTGTGCAGTAAATAATTCTATTTAAGACCTTTCATCTGTTCACTTGTCTGTTCATTTGTCATAATAAATAATTTGTTTTATATAAATAAATTAATTTTGCCATTTTTAAAAACTTACAGAACAAAATTATTTAATCACACCTCTAAAACTCCTTAAATTGAAACCATTGACACAGTCTGAGGCCAAGAGGATTCAACTGCACCTAAACCCTTCTCTGAGGAGGAGTTTGGAAAGCAAGGGAGTCCTTGTGCACCTCGTGACTCAACAACAAGGTTTTCACTCTCCCATGACAGACATAAAGAATGAAAAACGAAGGGACTGTCTGAGAGATAGACAAATGGATACATGGTGAACTCCCAAATAAATTTAAATATTAATATATTGTTTAAATGTTGTGTTTCTGTTTTACCTATTCTGATACTTTCTGTGTGTAAACTCAACTTTTAGGAGTCTTTTTCAGGAAAAGGAGCAAAATAGACAACCAACAAGTAAGTCATGTTATTAGAGGGAAAAAATCATCAGACTTTTATAGCCTGTTTCATAGCTAAAATATTTAGAAAGAGTTATATTTTTCATTTTGCTTTTTAGATGCTGTGCTCACCTTATGCTACTTCCTTGAAAGACGCTCTCTGGCCAACCATTACCTGCTTCTCTAGCCTTCTTTCTAGTATTTTTAAGCCCTGGCACTTTTCCAGTTCTGTTCTCTCACTTTAAAAAGTAACTTCTGCTGTTACATATGCAGAAAAGTAATCTTTCTGATACCCAAACAGCAATATATTTTCAGGAATGGCTGTTTAATTGCTTAAAAAACAACAGTTCATGTTTCACTATCCCTTTAAAAAAATGTTTTGTCAGCAGGTCTTTGTGGTTATTATTTTTGGAACATTCTAGAGCATGATATTTGGTGTGTTTGTCTTTTTCTTTGATGATTCTTTGAGTAATAAAATGTCTGCAAAACCCACATTAAAAAGTTTAGCTAATGAAATAGTGAAAAGGCAAGTCTGTGAGGGTAAAAAGCAGAGCAGGTGAGCTGAGAGGCCAAGAAACTGGGTGGTTTGGCAAAGTAGTTTGATGGCTGGAAATTTCAAGACAAATTAGGAGAAGGTCTGGGATCTGGACATGCAGTCTGTACGGAATATCTTTGTCTCCTGTTCTCCCACCCTATAGATGAGTAATCTCTAGTGATGTCAGTGGGCGTTATCCCCATGTCCTAAGGGTAATAGATTGGGACCCTGTAGTGTAAGTAATGCCTCATTTTCCCTTAAGCTGGAAAATCATCTGAGTCTTGCTTAAATGTTTCACAAGGGAGTTGAAAGGGAGGAAGAAAGATTTAATATTCCTTTCTAGTTGCATCACTTAAATTTTTCATGGTTAAACCGCAGAGTACAAATGCAGATTTGGAATTGTTTAAATGACAACAGAGTCACTGCTTAGCTTCTCAAATATCTTGGCTGCTCATGTAATCAGTCAAGCTGCAGTACTCCCCCCATCAAATGCACTCATGGGAGAGCAAAGGGTAAAGAACATGAACAGCCTGAAGTAGTGACTGTGCTCTTGGAAGGGAGGTGCCAGCTCTCATTGGAAACAAGTTCAGAATTTGCAGTAAAGATCTTCCCAAGGAAAGCAAGGCTTCAGAAAGGTTTTAAAAGGAATGCAGCAATTCATTAGTGTTTACCAACTATGTTTATGCTATTTTGTCTTCTCTGCAGTCACCCTCTTGTCGTGGGGGAGAAGCTTGCATGCCCTCATGAGGTTGGGTGCTATGCTGGCAGGGGTATGTGCCTCCAGTAGGGTTTCCTATGCCAGACAGGTCTCAGCTGAAGGGTCAGACAAAGTGCGTCCATGGGCAGGATGGGCTCACTAGCCCCGCGGCAACCATCCTAGGAGAAGGACAACTCTAAATTCAAACTTGGGCAGATGGAGCTCGCTTAGCCCTGTAAGGCCATCCATCTAAGAGAAGGATACTCTAACCAAACCTACATCCCGAGGTATTCACTGTCACCATCCAGGCTTGCTCGGCCCTGGCAGATGAACCTTAGGAGTGAAGGGTGGAGCCAGTTCTGTGCATGCTGTGCCTCACCTGAAAAATCCACTGTGCAGGCTCGAAGGGTTCACCCACATTGCAAAGCCCTGTAGCAACAGGTGAGGGTCAAAACGGCAGATGATAAGATACAGTGGAAGCCGCGGAAGTTCAGGATATTGGTTATTTGAGACTGACCCCGGAGATGACAGTCTTGTGAGGCAGCATCCTGAATGACCAAGCAGCCTTTTTTTAACAAGAGCACTGCTTGGTCCACATGGAGAGGGGCCCAAAAAAGGTGGCCTAACCAAAGCTCATCTCTGCCCCTCACCCGGTTGGCTAACTGTGCCCAATGGGCATCTTCTGATATGGTCAAACAAAGAGACAAAGGCACACACCTGCTTCCAAAGGTGTGTTCAAATTGACACTCACATGTTGGAAAATCAGAATCATGCTTTATACTGTGGATAGTGGACAGCCTGAACGTCATTCTACTCCAATTGCCCATGAACTATCATGACTCAACATCAACATTGCCACTCTCAGTGAAGTTAGTCTTCTTGAGGAAGGCAGCCTTAAAGAACATGGTAACATATTGATGGCTACACACTCTACTGGTCAGGCAAACCCAAAACCAAAAGTCACCTTTCAGGAGTTGTCTTCATGATTAAAAACTCCAGTGCCTCCATACTTCAAAACTTGCCAACAGGTCATTCCAATTGCATTATCTCCTTATGCCTCCCACTACACAACAAGTAACATGTTTTTCTTTTTAGCATATATGCCCCAACTCTCCAAGCTGGCGTGGTGGAAAAAGACAAATTCTACATCAACCTGCTGAGCAACAACCAATGAAAAACGAATTGGATATAGTCCCCATTATGGGAGCGGTACTTATGGCCATACAGCAGGTGAAAACTGGCAAGGCAGCTGGGGTTGATGGAATTCCACCTGAAATCTGGAAGCATGGAGGTCAAGCACTCCATGCTAAATTCCACAGGCTTGTTGTGCGTTACTGGGAACAAGGGGAACTACCATCAGATCTCCGTGATGCAGTCATCATCACCCTGTACATGAAGAAAGGAGAAAAATCAGACTGCTCAAATTACCGAGGTATTACTTTGCTCTCCATTGCTAGTAAAATCCTTGCAAGAATACTTCTGAACAGATTAATACCCACTATTGCAGAAGAACTTTTACCTGAAAGCCAGTGTGGTTTCAGAGCCAATAGAAGCACCATGGACATGGTGTTTGTTCTCAGACAACTGCAAGAGAAGTGTAGGGAACAGAACAAAGGGCTCTATGTAACCTTCGTTGACCTCACCAAAGCTTTCGACACTGTGAGCAGAAAAGGCCTGTGGCAGATCTTGGAACGTTTAGGATGTCCTCCCAAGTTCCTCAAAATGACCATCCTGCTACATGAGGATCAGCATGGACAAGTCAGATATAGTGATGCACTCTGAGCCCTTTCCAATAAGCAATGGTGTGAAACAAGGTTGTGTTCTTGCACCACCTTTATTCATGATCTTCTTCAGCTTGATGCTCCAAAGAGCCACAGCAGACCTTGATGAAGAAAA
>JAWWEV010000083.1:84141440-84266677 GCA_035583235.1 Hafferia zeledoni | reverse complement strand
CACCTGAAGAAAAGTACAAAGATCAGTGTCTACAGAGCCGTTGTACTGTCTACTCTTTTATATGGGTCTGAATCATGGGTCACCTGTGGCTCCTTGAACGCTTCCATCAGTGCTGCCTCCCTACAATCCTAAACATCCACTGGACTGATTATGTGATGAATGTGTCTGTTCTTGAACAGGCAGGGGTCACCAGTATCGAGGCCATGCTGATGAGAAGGCAGCTGCGCTGGGCAGGACACGTCTCCAGGATGGAGGATCACCCACCGCCTCCCTAAGATTGTGCTCTATGGTGAACTTGCCACCGGCTGCCACAAGAGAGGAGCCCCGAAGATGAGATACAAGGACTCCCTGAAACAACACCTCAGCCTTGGCCATATTGACTGCCGCCAATGGTCAACTCTGGCCTTCAACTGGGATTCATGGAGACACACCATTCACGATGCTGCTGCTTCCTTTGAGAACGCACACAGAGCCAGTCTCAAGGAGAAAAGACAACGCAGAAAGAACCATTCCTTGCCAATATTTCCAAAGGAGACGTTCAGCTGTGCCTTTTGTGACCAGACTTGCCTATTCCACATTGGCCTTTTTAACCACCAGCACACTTGCAGCAAGCGTGGGTAGTGCCCTTCCCAAATCTTTGTTTGTGAAGCCTAGCCATGATGATGATGATGCTATTTTCTATTGCAAAAAAGTTAGTTCAAAAAGTAATTCTGGCAAAGAAATCCCTTGTTTTATACAAAGATACACATGTAAAATTTTGGAGAGAGGAAAAGTGTCCTGATTTTTTAGTTTTGTGAACCTTGAGTGAATTTAACTAGACAGAAGGAAAAAAACCCCCGAAACTTGTGCTCAGAACATGAAAGCCTAAACCCGTGAACTTTTTATGACTTATGAACATGGGAGGTGCACAGTAAAAAACTTGCAAAGAAGTTCTGCAGCTTTCTAGAACAAGCCTGTCAACGAGCTAAATGCTTTTCAGATGTTTAAAGATCCATCTTTCATGTAAATGCTTACTTTCATTTAGAAAGGAAGACATGAAAGGCTGAGAAAGATGGGCAGAAATGACTAGAACTAATGTCAGCTTTGCAGATCTCAAGTGAGAGCAACACCGGAGCAACTTCAGAGCAACGTAGGGAGTAACCTCAGATCTGACTCTTCCAGGAGCTGAATCACTGCCTCATGCTAAACAGAGGTGGCTGAAAGTCATCCTTGGCACTTGCAAAATGACATACTGGGTAAAAATGACATTAGAGAAGGCACAGAGTAGCTCATTGCTCCCATGTTTTCATTAATTGATCTCCTTCAAGAGCAAAAGGCTCCATGTCACACTTGATTCTGTCCTAACTGTCCTACAGTTTTGGCCTGATTTTACCAGAATTGACTCTAAGTAAGAGTATTTCTCTTTGATGTGAGTAAAGCAGATACATAACCCATGCATACTGAAGTCTAATAAAATATATCCTTTATTCATAACTGCTTTTCCAGCATTGCTGCAGCAATTCAGATTTAATTTGTGGGTAGGAATGATTTGCATGCAAAGAACAAGTACTTCAAAGTATGTGAAGATAAGAGACTCCTATAAAAATTAAATGGCCTGCAGTCCACAGGATAACTCTGGTAGCTTTTGCATCCTGGTTGGAATCCTCAGAGAAGCGCCAGACTGAGAGAGTACTCCAACTGGAACAGCACAAAATAAGCCTGTAATGAAAGCAATTGAAATAACACTAAATAAACTGTTTGAATGGAGCTCTAAGGAGATGTGTAAAAGCTGCTGCTAAAGTCAATTGAAGGCCTGTCACAGTTCCTCAGAAGTCCCTTCACAGCCCTCCTGCTGGCAGCAGTTCAAGTCTCTTTACAGTACATTAGAGGTAAGTGCAGCAGTATTATACCAGGTCCTTTGAAAAACTAATAAAAATATTCTTCTTGTGAGAGGAACCCAGCACTGCTAGGAGAGGAACTGTGTGCCCCTTGGTCTGTGAGCCATTTGTTTCTTCAGCTTGGATAAAGAAGAGCCTTTAATAATTTGCAAAGCCATTGTTAATAGTTGTATTCCCTACACTTGTCTCTTAGCAGCAAGAGACATCCATTAAAATGTGCTTCTCAACAACAGGTCTAAACAATACAGGTCAGTGCCCCAAAAGTCCTTTTTCAGATTCTGGCCTCTACTGAGTAGATTAAATTGTATCTTTTGCCAAGTAGCGCTAACTTCTGAGAATGTGAGCATGGGTGTAACTGTATCCGATGAAGTTCTCCCCCTTTTCTTGTCAGCATCAAACCTGTGCCATATGGAAATGCATGCAGTGAGATGCAGGGAGTGGTGTCTTTCCACTATGGTGAAGGCTCACCTGGGAGAGCATGGTTTCTGCAACACCTGTAATGGGTGACCACCTTAAAAATTAACAGTAGATTGTCTCTGCTAAGGAAACTGCTATTCTTCCTTGCCACATGATGTGTACCTAAACACATAGAAAATGTATCTGAGAGGATTTTTTTCAAGATCCACAACACCAACACAGCAGCATTCAATCTTCTTTCTCTCAGGAGTGCTGGAACCATGCTCTGTAACTGCAGAGATGACCCCAAAACAGGTGTGAGGGCAAAAGCTGTGGAAAGTGCATCTGTGTTACTGATATTGCATTATGTACTGCTACATTGTAAGATATGAGAAGATTCATGGTGTCATAAAAAGAGAAATTTTGAACTAACAAATCGAGTTTGCACAACCAACCAAGAGCCCAACATGCACAATATTTAAAATAAATATTCTGAAAAAAGGATGTTCGTATTAGTTTCATTTTCACTTTATCATCTGTATTTTAACTTTAAATTTTACTATTCTGATACTTTATAATGCAGAGTATTTTTATGTACCAAAATTTTAAAAAAATGATAATTTTCTTCCAAAACAAGAAAAGGAATGGATATTTTCTGCTAAATATTTTAATTCCTACTAGAGATGCAGTTTTATATGAAGTAGTTCAGATGAGAAGATTTCAGATGTCCCTCTTGACAGTCATTTGGAATACATACTTTACCAAACAGTGGAATAGCCTTGGAAAAGTGCTCACAAATAAGGTCCAAAAAAATCCTTTATGCCCTAATTACTGTATTCTGTACATTCCATGTATTTTAGAAAGAAGTTACTTAAGTTATTGTTTGGAGGCACTTTAAAGAATAGTTTTTTTTTGATTCCCCCCTCTCAACCTATGCTCTGCTTAATACCATAAGCCGAGCTGTGTATCCTAAACTGGAAGGAAGATATTAAACAACCTAATTTTAGCCTTCTCAAAGCTGAGTTGTTTTCAGAAATAAAAGTTCGAAGATGTTAGACATTAAGCCAAGCTAAAAGCAGGCACACTCAGATATGTGGAGATATGGGGCATGGGAAGTGACTGCTGGCCTGTGTAACATCTGACCTTTGTCTGGTGGCAGGGGATTAGTGTTTGGGATTCCAGTAAAAAAGGTTTATCTTTTAGTGTAGAAAAGAGAGACAACACGATGGCAGAAAGGATAGCAGGCATTGGGTTGCCTGGAGTCCTGCATGGCCTTAGAATAACTTTCTCATGGGCACGGGATTAGCAGGTTTGCACTGAGAAGAGTGAAATAATCAGTGTTATAGTAAATACATTCATCTCATGGTTGCTGCTGTTTTAGTTCTGAATTTGTATGCACACATGATTCTGTTAGGATCCAGACAGATGGAGAAAACTTTTAGCTGTCGTTTTTGTTACATTTTAGACAATCAAAGTATCTCCCTGTGGCCTCTTCTGGTGCACCCAGCCTAGGCTATGGAACACAAGTGGCCCATAAAGATATATGTCTGTGCTGTGTGAGTCTGTATGTTTGTTTTTACTATCTGCCATAACCAGTAACAAAGAGATTTGTGCAGATGACTAACAATAGTTGCTGGAAAGAGAAACCTGGTATCTCCCCTAGCAGTCTGGCTGAATTTGAGCTGTGATCTTGTTTCCTCTTTTCCAAGTGCACCACATGTAAGCTGATTAACAGAGTGGATTGCGTTGCTACAGCCTCCCAAAGCCTCCATGTTTTATGTTCACAACAGCTCCTTCTCACTGGAAATAGGGGGTAAGAAAGGACCAGTAAACATCTGTTGTTTGTATTCTATAATGCCTTGGGTGGGCAAATCGTGTTCCCCACTGCCTTTGCAATGATGTATAATCATCTATTTGATTGTATTACGATGAACCACTGCAGAGAAAAGAGGCATCTGCACATTTGGAAAATGGGGAATTAAATCATGGGAGTAGTTTGAGGATCTCAATGTATGTATATGTCAATGCTGTCTACTGCTTTTGGGCTGCATGTGCTGGCATGTCGGGATCTATAATTCATTCTGATTTTAAAGAGGGCAAGAGGATCTTAAAACCTGTATGTGTTGGAGAAAATGTCCCATAGTTGTGATGCAACAGTTCAGAAAATGCCTCAGATGACATATTTTCTGTGTTTATCTCAGCATTTGAGATGAAAGCAGGACAATATTGAGCTAAAAATTGGCAAAGGGAATGAGGGAGAGTGGATTCAGACAGGGCTTTGGAGGTCATTCTTCAGCTTTTTGCTGCTGTGGCACAGGATCCTGCCATTGTGGTGCCTGGCACCTGGTGATGACACGTGTGTTGCAGGTGGGTACGAGCAACCCTCATGGTCTGCAGTGAATGCTGGGTGCCTCTCCACTGCACCCCTGCAAAAGCCCTGTGCTCTGTCAACCATTATTCTGCACAAAATGCTTTTGAGCTTCTCAGAATAATTGGATGGAAGGATTACATGTTGAAGATGAACTTGGATTTGTTCCATTCGAACTGTAAGTGCAGGGGATATTCAATGGTCCTGTGCTGAAAAGAGCCTATTACCTTGTAACTATTGTACAAACAAGCCCCTACAAGATAAAATCCAAGAGAACTGAAGGAAAGCTTAGATGATTCATAGGCTTAGGTGATTAATAAGCTGAATAATTTTTAAAAAATTATCTGAAAAAGTCATTCTCAGATGCACCCCTTGTATGCCTGTTCTCAGCAAAGTAGGTGTAAGAATTATTCTTCCTACTCTGTTTCTCTCTTCCCTTTGATTTTTCCAGGGAATTGCTTGCACAGTATTTAAAAGCTAAAGGCTGATTTGACTCCTGCTTGACTTTTGATGTTGATTTCCCTTACACCTTTGCTTTGGTCATTTCAAACTTAAATCGCTCCTAAACAAATGCGAAGTGCCATGGAAACAAACTCAGCTCTCATGTAACATGCTTGATCATTAGTCTCCTGTCTTACTGACTTCTCAGCAGAAGGAATTGAGAATTGAGCCATCCCAAAGCTCTGAAAGGAGAAATGAATAAGTACTGAAGGCATTTTTAAATGCTATTCTGGTGACAATAAACATGATAAATAATAAAGGAGAAAGGTCTTTTATCCCCATAACTGAGGCTATACCATAAATGCCAGGTTAGAGGAATCCTGCTTGCTGTTTTCAAAACATTTTTCTCCCTAAGGAAAAGTTTTATATTCCTCCATAAATGCTCAATACTTTTTTCTGTGTGTGTGTGTTTGTGTTTATTTTATCCTGGGCCATCAGATATGCATCAGCAGCAACACCAGTTCTCTTGGAATCCCACTGAGTCCTTGTTCACAACTGAGTAAATGCTCATTTTGGCCCTACAGGAGTACTGAATTAAACCCCCAGAACAAAGTTTAAAAACTTATTATAAGTAAACTGCAAGAACAAAAAATCTGTCTATAATATGTATATTTAAAGCTGTAAGAGCCTGAAAGTTGATAACTTAAAGTCATTGAAGAAGGGGCGGAGTCATATGGTTGAACTAAGATGGATAATCCATAATAAAGACTACAGATTATGAGTGGGAATTCACACTGTAGTGTACATATTTCATTTGTTAGAATACTTGACAAAATTTTGATCAAGTTGATAGACAAAGACTAGAGCCCTTTTGGATTACAAGTTAGATCAAGAATCCATCTCTCAGAGACCAGAGGTCTATTCTTTGTCTCTGCATAGCTTCCTACCCCCTTTTTCAGTCTTTACCTGACATTTCTCCTTTTTATGTACATCTTATCTGTGAGGGCATTGCAGGTGCTCTGATTTTGTGCCCCTGTCCTTGTTCTTTGTGCAGGAGCAAAAATTTAATCATCTTTTCTCTTTGGGAGAAAAATAATTTGAAGGCAGAAAGATCTTTTGGTTCTGCAGAAGTCAAACAAATCTTTCAAAAGATAGATTCTGTCCATCCAGTTCAGAAGTGATTTTCTGTCTAAAAACTGATTTAGAAGAAATCAAACATGATGTACTGAATTTTCATTAGAAGTGACATACTTGTCTTTGTGTACTTCAAATCAGTAGTGCAATGGAGTAAGTTGTCCTTTAAATAAACATCTCAAAGGAGAAGAAAGGCCAATGTATTTTCTGCTTTCACAACTACTATGAAGGCTGGTGTTGTCGGCCTAGGTGATTGCTGTTTATAACTAGTTCTCTAACTACTCATATGTGTGTTCTTGCTTAGTGGGTCATACAAGTAAGTGTCTGTGTTGCAATTCCTTCTCTTGTTTAAAGCTGGTTTGATTGGCATATTTGCATGTTTAAACCTGGATATTAGAATGCAAAATCCAAATTTTGGATGCTGCTATAAGACATCAGCCTCTTCCAGGCCCTTATTTCATCCTACTATGGATTTTGAGGCCACTCTTCTAAATAGTTTTCCCAAAGTTACTATCCCAAAGTACTCTCTGACCTAATCTACAGGATGGGGCCCTTTCAGCTATCCTGAATTTTCTTCAGTCATGATCACTAATATCATAATCACTAAATACTGACTCAGCAGAGAAATTGGTAAGGAACAGTTCTATGTCTTGGCAGAATGCCTTGATGCAAAGAGGATGGAAATATGTAGATTTCTAGAGAAATGTCACTTGGGTGGAATGTCCAATTTTGATAATTTAGCATTTTGCTTAGTTTGAGCCACATTTTGATGAAGTGGCAATTGTTTCCCATTGTTGTAACTGAAATGTAGCTGAGGAATTCTGCCAGGTGTTACAGAATTAAAATCACTGGCTGGTCATTTTGTCAACAAGGTAAAAGGAATAAGGAGAGGAAATGGTAAATTTATACCCTTAAATAAATTCTATATAAAGCATAAGGGCAACATATCCTGTAATTGCTCTACTTTACTGAAATGAATGCTTGTTAAAAAATGTGTGTGGTAGCAGCAGGTACTTGAATGCCATATGAGGATTTAATATTTGAACCTTGCGGAGCATTTTTCCCTGGTATTGTACTTCACACTTTTCAACACATACAGCTTGAACATATAGGTGGGAAACAGAGAGGTAGAATTGAGACTTTTAACATTTCTTCTAAAGCATGTCCTGAGAAGAGATACTTTCTTAATTAATACTCAGTACTTTCTGCTTCCACTAGGAACAAACACAGACATACTCTGCCACTTCTCTTTATCTGGTTTTAGATTATTTTGATATGCTCACATAGCTCACTCTTTTAGACTCCCATCTCATTGCTGTTGGGAATGGGAACAACTCTTGGTTGTTTTCCTGTCCAAAACCTACATTAGTGGAAATAGTGTGATGTGAGAAGATGAGAAGCATAAGCATCCTCTGGTCTCTCTACAGTATACTTGGAGAGGAAAGAGGAATATCTGGGAAGGTATGGAATGAAGCAATACTACAAATCTGGCAAATGGTGTAAAAACACACCAATTTTCAAATGCATTTAATGTAAGTAGTCTTTAATCTAGCATGTAATCAACTCCTGGGATTTTCTGTCAGGAGATGTTACTGAGGCAAATATTTAGCAAGATTCAAAAGCATGATTAAGCACTTCTATGAATAGTAGCAGCACTTGAGGCATTTTTGGATAGACCAAAGAATTATAGGGGTCTTGGCAAGTCTTTCTTTTCAGGGCATAAACTGAGAAGGAAGGATTTTCTGCTTTATTGTGCATCATAGGTTATAAAATTAGCCAAAAGCACAGGAATTTGATCTAGTCCAAAAAACCAGACCCTGAAGCACCACCAGAGATCAGCATCACAAACCAGACCATGAACTGTTCAGGATAGTTGCCTGTTAAGTACATTATTCCTTCGTTTCCCCTAAGAAGTGGTTTTTGTGACAGAGGGCCATGGGATGCCTCGGAAGTGTAGGGCTTAGTGGTGGATCACTGAGAATTTCTGTCATTCAATGTTTTTAAATTGGCTGCAGTTTATGATGGGTAACTTTTTGTTGATTGTTGGTGACGATCTGAATACCCAGTGAGTAGTTATTACCAAGTAAATGAGTTCGGTGAAGATGATCTATGAACCTGGCATGAACCTAAACTCTGTGTGGTTTTGTTTTGAATGTCACTTTCTACATTGCAGGAACTTCCAAAGCCTGATCAGGTTCTAGCCAGGGTAAATTCATTCTTCATCTCTGGCATTTTGCTTTTTCAGTGGAACAAGAATGTGTACACACTAGTGAAAGCTTTGAGGTGGATCTACTTGTACCTCTTTTTTAAGTTACTCTCACCAAAGACAACTTAAAAAAAAAAAAAAAAAAAAAAAAAAAGAGGAAAAGAGGAAACAGGGTTTCACTAGAATGCTTCTAGGAAGAACTTAAAACTTATAAGAATTTCTCAAACTCAGAGTAACTAAGTCAGTGCAGAAATTAGAAACACAGCATGTAAATAACTTTCTTTCCCTACCTGCTGTGATCTTGCAGTCAGGTCTTGGCTCCCAGCATTCATTTTAGTCAATTCAGTGATATTTTTTAGTTGCTTCAAATTATGCCAAAATCATTCTGATCCATAGGAAGGTTTTTTCCATTTCTTCTGAGACCTGTCTGCTTCTCTGAGAAGTTTATCTGTATCCTTTATGACTACAGGCTCCCATTTTGCTATTGCAGCTCTCTCCTCCCAAATCCCCCTGCAGTTTACAGTCTTCTCTCCCCTTTCCATGCTCTCTTACTCTCAAGGGAAGGAGTAATCCTATGTCCTTCCAAGATAGTCTGCTGCTTTTAAGTGAACAAAACTTTCAAACAGTTGGGAAAAAACCTAACAAATTAAACAGATAACTTTCATGAATGTGTAGCAGGTTCTTCATTTCTTTAATTTTTCTCCAAATCTCACTGTAACATTGGTGATCTCTGAGGACACGTGTGAGTTCAAGGTAGTGAGATATAGAAAAGAGATGCCTGACCTGCAAGTTCTTGCCCAGGCTTAGCAGTAGAGACAAAAGAGGCATAAAGAACTCAGGCTTTTGTCTTGTTAAGAGGCTGAGCTTGCTAGTTTAGTGCAGCACAGAAGTCTTTACAAAGTCATTCCAGGTAAACCAGTATCACACTCACTGTATAGACAACTGGTTCAGCAGCTTTTACTGAGCAGGAATATTCCTACCTCCTGTGGGCTGAATTAAAAATAAGAATGGATGAACCTTAGTCCAGGTTGCATTTTCAGATATGTGAAAATAGTGTTGTGCATAGCTCATGCTTGTAGCCCTTATGAGGAAGACAAGAATTCTTCTTTGGTGTAGTAAACTAGGCTTGAAATAAAGGTAGTGGCTGGATGATGACCAACTCGAATTTTCCACAATGTTTCCTGTATTAGCCAACATTTTAATAGCAAGACAACTTGAATTTAAAGGGACCAATGTTCCCTTTTTATATTGCTGTATGTGTTAACTCTAAGATTTATGGATAGCTTAAATTGGCCTCGAGAAAAAGTCACACATTAACAATCTGATAGTAAAAATGAAATTTTTTCAGAGCAGAATGTTCAGGCCAGCACAGCTCACTTTAGAATCATTTATATTGGCATTCCTTTATTTGAGCAGAGGACAAACATGAAACTGGTGAAGTAACAGAGATTAACAGCTTGGAAAGTGTGTGTGATCTGGGGTACATGTGAAAAAGGATGACATGTTGTGCCTTTACATAGTCACATGTTTTTATGGCCAAATTGTACCACAAGCAGAGTCACATGCCAAAGGCTAATTTGGCACTGCCATGCCACACAAGTGCAAACTAGGTTTAGATTAGTTGTGGCCAGAAATAAAGATGGCAATCTTGGTGTGTGCCTGTAGGATGGTGATTCTGATTTTACTGCCTCACCACCTTGCCTCCATCACTTCTTCAAACCTAAGCTGGAGGTTTTGGGAACAAAGAGGGATGATCCATTCTCTAGTTATTCATTTAGCCTGCTATAAATTTATGGTTATTAAGAACTGGAAGATTATACTTAAATACGACCCCAACTGATGCACAGCTTTTCTTTGTTTTTCTTTGTAAGCAGAGGTGAGCTTGCAAGGTGCTGTGAGAAATTCTGAGATAATTTGCTTGTCTCCTCCAGTGCAGTTGCCTACTTCTAGAAGAAGAATTGAATGAATTTAATATTTGAAGAAGTGCTTTAACTGCATACTTAAAGCTGAATGTCAGTGTCCTTTAAGGTATGAGAATCATGCTGACTATTCCTGATAACAGAGAGCCATGATCCTGGTGTGCAGGGGAGAATAGCTTAGAAAGGTGACGAGGTACAGCTAAAAGTCACCTCCTCAGACTGCAGCTATAATCTGCTGCAAATGTGTGGAAATGCAAACATAAATCATTCCTGTTGTTCTTGTCTCAGAGAAACGTGAGTGCTGTACAAAAGGCAATGAACATGCTTGTAACTGAGTGCTTTGTGTTATATATACTCTTATGCAATATATTCACATTATTGTGTATGTATACAGATTTCTATATAATTATCTGTGAGAAACCTGCATCTTTAGAGAAATACTATTATTTTACGGTGAAGTGTTGCAGTAAATTCAAAAATAAAATATAATTTATGTCATGGTAATAGTAATTTTGTTGTTGTTCACTTGCAACAATTCTTCATTATACAGTCAGCCCCTCTGTGGATACATACAAACTGAAATAAACCCATCTGCAAATTCACAGCAAATTTGAAGAAGATTATATAAGGCATTTGCATTGTATGAAAGTTTGAAAATTGCATTATTTTTTTCAATGTTCCCTAACTTTCTATTTGGCTCACTATAACTATGGAATGGCTTGTCCTAGAAATTTGAATTTTTTTAATCTGCTGGTTTTGGCAAAGACTGATGTTTTGAGTGATTACAGAGGCCTTGTTGGCAGAATTAATTAGTACTAATAGCATTAATAACATAGTTTCTTGCACACCTCAAGGGCATCACAGTGCTAATGAATTGCACATGGTCTTAAAAAGGAATAAAGAACTTGAGGAAATAAGAAGGGGGTATACACTTACATTCTTGCTTATCATTGACATACATGCTTGAAAGCCAAAATCATAAACAATGTTTTCTAGAGCATAGCTCATTGGGAAATTTATGCTGACAAGATAGGTGTAGTGCATTCAAGCTGGTCACAGGGTATGGGCTATTTCTCTATGATGAAGGGATGAACTATGGGACAGGAACAGTCAAGGATGTGGAAACAACCTTAATCATGTGTCTTTTTGAGTCATAATATTTGAGTTCATGAGTAAGTGTGCAGTTGAATTGTCATTTATAAGATGGCTACATTTTTCTAAGTATTTTCCTTTGAATAATATTTAAATTGATTGAGTCTTTTAGTAGTTTTCTTCTCTGTGTTTATCCACATATGGGTGAAACAGAAAACAGATTAGCTGCTAGAATGCAATTCAGTCTCACTGTGTTACCCAGGGCATGCCCACTTGCTTTTCTGTGCATCTCTTCGTTTCTTTTCTAACTTGCTTTACAATTTGATTGTGAGGATTTATTCACCCACATTTAGAGGTTTCTTCAATACCCTGAACACTAGGGTACTGTAGCAGAGCAGATCAATGCAGCTTTTTAAATATATTTCCTTAAGCATTTCTGTGACAGGGCTTTAAGCTATTAAATGCTATGAAACCCTTAAAAAGGAGAAAGCTAATGGTGCTGTGCAATCCAGGTAATAAGTCTGAAGTGTGATATGAGCAATTAGATGATTGCATAACAAGTAGGGTGTGTCTGGTTTAGTGAAGGATTATCAAAAGTCTGCCCAAGATGCCAGGACAGTTGTAGAGATTTGGAATGTCTAAGAACAGCTTTAAAAGGAAAAACTGTGAACCAATCTGATGGTTTTGGTAACGACTGGGACATGTGCTCAATATGCAGGTGAAGTGTCTTCTCAATTGGAAAACTTGTAGAGACGATAACTGCTGCACAATGTGTTGTGTATGGAATGAAATATTTATAAGGGATAGGCAGAGATGGAAATACTTGAATTCCAGCTGCAGGACCATCAGACCCTACAAAATGCTGTTTGATTGTGGGCATGCATGGCTGATCCAGGGTTGACCCCAGATGCATGGCTGGGTGAGCTGACTGAGATTGCTTCCTGAAGGCAAGAGGACTGGAAACAGGCTCTGGAGCAGTCAGTTTTGGTGTGTGGATCAGCTGTACATTGACATGCTGTAACAGGTTAATGGAAAGCTCAAAGAGAAGCCCTGGAAGATGCAGATGCAGTGAGTGATAGAGATTGGCAGAACTTGTCTAACATGTAAGTTTTTGCAGTACCATCCAGGTTTGGGTAACTGTGAGAGAAAGAATGGCCTCCCAATGTGCTTCAATATGCGCTTTGTGTTAAAGGAAGAAGTATTATTGCTTTCCTGCAGGTGTCTGGCTAGGTCAGGTGTTAACTACCACATGTGGTAGAAGGGGTAATATTTAAGTTCCAAAAATGGAGTTCTTAAATTCAATGAGCTACAGAGGTGCATTTGCACAAAATCAAATCTAAACCAGAATTTTTTTGACTTCACATGAAAAAAAAATCTTGATTTTTCTGATTCTAGTTGAGGCATTTCAGATAGAAATATATAAAGAACCACAGGCAAAGTATAATTTGATCTATGCTCAAGAAAGTTTTTCATGTAGGGGCTTTGCATCTTGTTTTGAGCCCTGAGCCAAATATAAAACCTGAAATGCCAAATGTACAATAATTTACCTTGAAAACAGAGTACCTTTTGGTTATGAGAAGTAAGGGTGACCTAATGAACTATGGGAAACTATTTTCACCTAAGACCTCCAAAAAATGCTGTTGTAGCCTGTGGATCCCTGAGCTACCAGGTGCAGAGTTGGGGGAAATTAACAGCCTTTTTTCTGGAAAGAACTGAAGTCTGTTTATACTATTTATTGGTGCTTTGTGGGGATGCGTGTTTATTATCTGGCAATGATCCTAGCTCTTGCTCAGCTCACTCTACTAATGTTTTTCCTTACCTGCCCATGCAGTGAACTCAGTGATAGAGTCAGACAGTAAATCTGTTGTTTCTACCTCATGCATCATCCTGAGTCGCAAAAGAGAGAGATACAAACAAAGCAAACTGATCAGAAGTGTCATCAGCTAGGAAAGTGATATACAAAATGTCTCTGCACCCCAAAACCTACAATTGTCTAACCATCTCTGCACAAGCATCACAAAAAGAGGGCTGGACAAAAGCTGGGGCTGAGTGTCACCTTGTTACACCAACTGAGAGCTGAGCCCCCAGGCTTTTTTGTCATAATATTGTCAGCAACACAGTTCAGCATCTTCCATCATGATTGATTAATCAGGTTCTAAGAAAAATTATGTTAAGACAGAAGGGGATTTTCTTTGTTTGTTTTTGGGTTTTGCTTGGATGGCTTTGGGACTATTTTTGATATATTATTATTTTAATCTATGTCCTCTGTAGGCTTTCATTAATGAAAACAGCTTTCATATAGTGATGAGAACATAAGCACATCATAGGAATATTTGTGAGTATCTAATGAGCAGCACATTTCTTCTGACAGCACCCTCAGAAGCTCTTAATCAATGCTGGAGGCTGTTCTGTGTATCAGTTGTACCTGGCAGGAGAGACCAGCTCCTGTTCCAAAGCATTGTGAGTGCTGGCCACAGCTGTGGCTCCCACAGGCCGATTTCCAGGTGGGGTGGCCAGGTGGAGCCACATCCTTCCTGTTCAAAGATCATCCCTGCTGAGGGATGTGCCAAATCACTGGAAAGAGTAGAGACTCCTGGCAGTATCTGTGGCTTGCTTTTGTTTGGATTTTCCTCTTTCTATGAGCACCTTTGAATGGAGATGACTTTTGGTGTACTGGATGGACCTATGGAACAACAGTTTATGCAAACATACCAGGCTCATGGTGGTGTTCTTGATAGTAGTCTGTGGAGTTGGTGAGGGAGCAATCGACAGTGTTCTCTGCTCTCCTTGAAAGACTCTGCTTTTTTGTATTTTTATGAAGATATATTTCACAAAGAACAATTATCCTCTTGAGTCACAGATCTGTCACTAAGGTGGGATCTTCCACTGGTTGAGAAGAAATGGGATGAGACTGCTGGGAATAGAATAAAAAGGCAGAGAAAAAATTCAGACACCTGAATGCAGTCAGACCTTTGCCAGCTGGGGAATGACCTCCTTGAAAAGCTTTTATTTCAACAGTATGACAGATCCAGAGAAGACAAGAGTTGTTCATTTTTTTCTTTTGAAGCAGTTATAACAGTTTTCCTCTAGAGTTTTTTATTGTTTGGGGTTTTTTTCCATGATTCCCCTCCTTGTCCCCCACCACTGGCCTGTATAATTAACCAGAAAATCAGTAAGTCAGGAGATGGGAAATGTGGTATAGTTTCTGGATATAACACAGATTAGAAATTGAGGTTGACAGTGCAGTGTCAGCAAGCTAAAATGTTACAGCCTTAGTGACTGATTTTTATGGATTTTTTTAATTTTCAGAATTTACAAGGACAGAGGTCAGTAACATTTTATTTTTAAGAAAATAAGGGTAAACCTTTAAATTTTGCCTAAAGTAGGCTGACCCATCACATGCCAGGTCTCTGTGTTTACCTATTTCCATGAATCTTTCACCAAGAGCTGTGAAGGAACCACTTGTCCTGCTTGAGGATTCTGAAGGTCTGCAAGCTGCCCTTTGGTCTTCAAGGTTCTTGCTAAATTATTCCCATTGGGCTGGAGCCTACTGGTTTTGTTTTCATTCATACTCAAGAGTTATATTAAAAATTCAATACTAAATTTGTAGATACTTTTGCTGCATTGCCAAACATGCCATAGACATGTTCAGGTCTCTGAAAGACTTCTGAAGAGAAATTGTGAGTGTCTCTAACCAGTGTGTGGAGGGTACATAGGGATAGTTCTGTTCTGAGATCTGGTATGGTGCTCTTCCCCTCTTCTTCCCAGATGGATGATGTTCACTAGTGCTAGTGCACGAATCATGCCACTTACAAGAACAGCCTCTTGGTACCAACTCTTATGCTGTGAGTTAAGTTAAATATTAGACACTTATTACTGAGTAATGCACTTCCAATAACACTAATCCATATGGATATGAAATCAAGAAGAGAAAGTGTTTTCAGATATGCTATTGGCAACTGTAGCATTTATCAGAATAAGTATCAGAATGAATGAATGAATAAATAAATAAATAAATAATAAAAAAAAAATCTATATATATTCTTCATCGGATCCTTGATGTGGTCTGACAAATGCATGGACTGCTCTTGCTTTAATGATGACTCAGTTCTGTGATGGTTTTCTGACTTCTTGGAGTAGTTGATATATCAACTGGTTAAGCACGTGCCCAAAGGAACGTAGAGAGACACAGAATGCAAGCCCCAAGTCATCTGGGGCCAGGTTTCTGGAGGTTTCTATCTATTTAAATGGTAGCCTAAGTATTTAGGAAAAAAAAAATAGTCCTTACTTCTTAGTGTACCAATCACATATAGCAAACACTCATTTTCCCTAAATCATTACAAGTTCTGTAGATAAAATAATGCCAGTGATGTGTTTGGAACAAAAATGAATTACAACCGACAATTAAGCCACTGCTGGCAATGACCATCTAATTGAAGGGACCTCATTTGTTACACAAGCCACACAACAGACTGTTACAGAAGCTCATTGCAACAGACTGTAAACTAATTGCTACTCTCATGTAAAAATTAGGGGAATAATGAGGGCTTTGTTTTATTTTGGATGCTTCTACTTTTGTGTACCAAATATGAGAGGGATTGCCATGAGAAGGTCAAAAGATTGAGGGAGAAGTAGAGACTTTGATGGAGGAATCTGTTGTCTAAACTACACATATGTTGGTATAAGAAGATCTTGCCAAAGCCTTGGATAATATGAGCAGGAATCCATAGTGGCATGGTTGGATCTTTTTTTCTGTTGTGCTGAGCACTCTCTCTGTTGCATTTAAAATGCATTTAGTCTTTAACAGAATGGTTGGAGATCCCTGCATAAAGAAAGGTGGGTGGGTGAGCCTTGTAGATTCATGTATGGTTATTTTTTATGGTTCTTGACCTAAAACTGAAATTCCACCTCAGAGAAGAAAAGAGCCACAGCCTGAAACCACAGCAGAGTTCACTCAAACCAGATCACAAATAGGGATAGGGTTTCAACTCCCTCTATCTCATGATAAGTTGCTTGATGCAAGGATGCCTTGAGGAAGATAGCAATTGCCTCTGCTGCTAGATTCATCTTGGAGAGTTTCATATTTAGACACATTCTTGAGAGTTGTTTTGCCAAGAGGCAGATCTTTGCTTCATATTTGGATAAAACTTTGTAGCTTTTCTCCAGGATTCCTTTTTCTGGGTAAATGACATGCCTGGGTAAAGAGTTGTTTTGCTCAGTGGATGGGAGGAAGACGACAACAAACCCCTCAGAGGTTACTGGTCATTCTCCAGGAAAAAGGGTGATCTTGCTGCCAGCTGGCTTCTTAATTCAGATTGTCTCCAGCCCACTCAGGGCTGGGATCAGCCCAATTCAGCAGTGCTGCTGTTGTTTTACTTGCTACAACTCAGTGCTGAGATGCACCTGACAACTTTGCACATTTGCCCCCTGGAAGTTCTGGTAATGCTGACTAAGGCAGTGAAAGTTCCTGTCAAGCCTGGGATAGACGAGTTGAAAACCCTGTTTCAAATATGTTTCTGCTTTTTATCAGGAGCTGCTTTGGTACTGAGGAACCAAATTTCTCTCTAGAAGGGAACTGGGCACTGTAGTGATTAAATTACATGGCCATATCTTTGATCTGAAATCAAAGAGCTTCTCCACCCTTCAGTGTTCTGGATTCAAGAATAGATCTAGGGAGTGTTGCTTTGGACATTACATAACCAACAGTGGGCAAAGATGGCACTTACACAGTAATTGCACTTAGATAATTCTAAATAAAAAAAATTTAATAGTTCTTTGCAACACTAATGAAAAAGTTAATAGTAATATTGTGTAATTTACTTGTGATGAGAGTGTACACTGAGGGTCAGTTAGTGCTGCTGCTCACTTGGGTTTTGGCTCATAAAATGAAATTATATGACTATATTAAGTCTCATCTGGCTTTTAGGATTCATTGAGCTGGAATTTAGTTTCATTTCCCTTAAAATAATTACTGGGAATTGCATAGTTTGATGGTGTAAGTCAGGATTTATGCTGATGTAACTGAGATCACTTTCAAGCTCAAAGGTTTGCAGTTACAGTGGGAAGGAATGTAGAAGTATTTGTGGGATGATTACTGACTACACGGTTTGTTGTTGGCCTCTCATTGTAGGCTGACAGTGACAGATTGCACTGCCAGACTGAGTGAGTCAAGAGCCTGGGCTTGCCATGCTGGATTTCTCAAGGAAAAGGCTGGGTGGTAATGGTGGGGTTACTGCACCCTATTTCAATATACATTCCTGTCAGGAAGGGTTCACAGAGACACCAACTAAAATACAACCTGCATTGAATACATGAGGTTTCCTTGACTGTAACTTTGCCTAATTTTCCATATGGTAGATCACTGTGAGGACACTTCCTTTCCTTTACAACTGATGAGAGCTTTGGCAGGAATTACTTGTGTATACTTCTAAGCAAAGATATGCCAGAATGTCAACATCCCAACAGGATGCTGTCTGAACAAAACAGAAAAGCAGTGTCTGGAAGGGATTGGGAGGACAAAGAGACTGAATGCCATTTAATTATAATAGGATGGTGATTAAAATTCCCTGGGTTCTGAAATAAGTATATAACCTTGTCTTAACCAAAACCAT
Organism: Hafferia zeledoni; assembly: GCA_035583235.1. Taxonomy (NCBI): domain Eukaryota; kingdom Metazoa; phylum Chordata; class Aves; order Passeriformes; family Thamnophilidae; genus Hafferia; species Hafferia zeledoni. Next base: position 84,248,633 of record JAWWEV010000083.1, on the reverse strand, counting down.
GCATCCATTTTTCAATACAGTAGTTAAAAACAGCTGAGTGAAAATAGCCATTCGTATCTCTGACTTGCCTTGCAAACGTGCATACCTGAGTGCTAGTGAATCTTCTATCATCTTCCCACTTAGGAAAAAAAATTTAAACCAGCAAATACCATCCTCATTATCTGCCCAGTGTTTCAGTGTTCTCTTTTTACTCTGATTTAAATCTGTAAAGTAGAAGTAAATGTGGATGTAAATATAAAACAAAAAAAGAGAAATCTAGTGTTTTGAAGAAGAATTAAGCTGCAAGGCACAACAGGAATATGTATATCTCACAATACAGTAGACCTACATTTCTACTTCACTATGTTATTTTATATTAATTTTATTGGGAAAAAATAGTTAAAAAATAAGGCATTTTATTTCATGCAGTAAAGCAAGTGAGTAAAGTTTTCACAGTGCTACAGCAATTTCTGATTTAGGGCCCATAATGCTGTGAGACATCTGGATACTTTCTTTTCTTTCTAAATAGGCTGACCCTTCTGCGGTTCTCTTGAGTGAAATTCTGGCTTCATTAAAATCAAAAGCAAAAATCTTATTGACTTCTGTGGGCCAGGATTTTGTCTTGGCACACTTTCCATAAGAACCTTTCGTCTTTCAGACCGTGGCTCTGTGGAGCACTTAAACATATGGTTACCCCTCAGAATGTCTATTTGTTAGTAGAGAAATGCTCTTGAAAATATGTTCATCATCAAGATAGGTAATACTAACACCACTCAGAGACATCAGCTGGAAGAAAATACATTTTGAAGGAAACGTGCCTATTTTATTTATTTTATCCTGTGAACATTTTGCCTGCTTGTGAGAATCTAGTGGGTGCACTTTTTCTTTAGATTTGCCTAGTAATTTTTCTTTCCTGACTTCCATAGAAGCAGGAGTGCTTTAATGAATATTACTGTGGACAAAATTAATTCCAGTATTTCATGAACTGTATATAAAAAGTAGAAGAAAGAAGATAGGCTAAAGAATCAGAAATTTAAGAAGCCAGATTAAAGGAATGGGGCTTGTAAAAAGTTTATGCTGTTGCTGTAGTTCTTCCCGGGAAGAATTTCATTAGTTGCCTGTTTGCTCCTTGCTATTTTGTACTGTTCAGATTTATAAGAGAAAAAAAAGTGAAAATATACATATATTTGCTGCTACTTTCGATGTTCTGAAAAAAAAAAAAAGAACATTTAGGTCAAAAGTTACTGTTCTGCTGAAGAAAAGGAATTGTAGATTGCTGAGGGCATCTCGTTAGCATCTGTATCTGCTTCTCTGAATGAGTGGCAATAAATGAATGTCACAGCTGAAGAAAAAATGAGAACATCCTGAACCCCAAGTGAATCATCCCAAATATCATCTTTCCTGCTGCAGCATTTTACCTCTGGTGAAAGCCCAGTGATTTCTGGAATTTCCACTCTGAGAAGCCACAAACTTACTTTGCAGCCCTTGCAATGGAGTGTTCAGGAGAATTCAACATGATACAGACCCAAGGACAGTCACAGGCCTCGCTGTGAGATCACCAGACAGTGCTGGTCCGTGAAAGCTGATGTGTTCTAGTCATGTGGCTGGGCACTGTCAGTCAGCAGTTGGCAGTGGCATTTACCTGGCTCAGGAATACAGCCAGAGCTGAACACAAAGAGCTGCTGTGAAGAAAGCCACTTAATGCCATCAAAGACCTACCACTGGTCACTAAGCTTTCAATTAAAGAAATATCTATATGTGAGTATAGTCAAAGTACACAGGCAAATTTGAAATGGTGCATCTCTTACAAGAAATGTGAATATCTTGTTTAAATCAGCAAAATCTGCAGTTCTGATTTGGAAACAACTCTACATATCCCTTCTGCACATACAGGCCTTTGCATTGAGCATTCTGTGGTAGAAGTAATGACTGCTGTAATTTGCATTCATCTCATTAGTTTGTTTATAGAATGCCCTGAAGAGAGACTTTTTGAGTGAGTCACTATGAGCAGATGGAAATAAGAGACCTAATAATAAAATGTATGCTTAAGAAAGACATAAAATTTTACACAAAGGCAGAGCAAATTGAACGTGGATCTCAGTCACTTTTAAGACAGGAACAGTTGTACCGGTGTGAAAAAGGGAAGAATTTGGCCCAGTGGATATTGGTAATTTGATTTTATGTACAAACACAGAGATGCTGGGAGCATACAATATTGATAATTAGGGCTTCAGGGTACTGGATATACCACATATCTCCTTAAAGCTATGGAGTACACACATGTTGAAACCAAAAGGTAAAACAATACAAGCAGTGAGAAAATTTGTGCAATCTACATTTTCCCCAGATCCCTGTAATAACACGCCATTTAAATGCTAAGAAGACACTCCCCTGATATTTCTATTAATTGAACCCAGTTTCCCAGGAGGAGGTGAAAGGGAGGAGAATGGGTGTTCACTTTTCCTGTCTACAGTGAAGCGTTTTCTCATACCTATGACTAAGGGGGAAATTTTGCAGCTGAGGCTGTTTTTCCTTTCTGTCTTCTATGTTTCTTAACACAGTGATAGCAGAAAATGTTGCTTAACTTTGGTCACTTGTCCAGGGAAGAAAAGGAGGAAGAGAAGCTGTGCATGTTGGCCCCAATGTCTGGTGCAGGTTTGAAGGGTAGAATTGTGACTCTGCAAAATTTTCCCAAGACTCAACCCAGTTTTGAGTCCTTCTGTATTCACTCTGACTTTTAACATCCTTTCAGAGCATTGATTATGTAAGAAATTTGTTGTATCTTGGTCTTGTGCTCATCCTTTTCCTGTGGTCCTGAGTTAGCGCCATCTGTGGCAAACTGTTGCTGGTTATTTTGAGTCTTCTTGGCTGCTGCATTTCTCCTAGACCCTTCCTGGGCTCTTCCTGAGTCTTTCTACTGCCTATACTCCCTGTGCCTGAATGCAGAGCCCTGGAGCAGGGACAGGCATGGACCCCTTAAACACTCAGCTGCTTTTGCGTGACTTTGTAACTTGTTGCAGTCATCTCTGGTCTTCTCTGATTCCAAAAGTTATGAGCCTCAACTCTCTCAAACCAGTGTATTGCTCAAATTGTCTTGGTTTATCCTAACAGTGACATAGTTAGACCAGTAAATTCTAGATCAGAGTTTGAGCATAAACTTGAAGGATGTATATGTATAAGAAGTCAAAAAGAAGAAAGTAGGCTTTTGATTTGTGGTGAACCTTAAACATCACCACATAGAGGCTGTATTTAGATCTTGAGCTTTTGAATCCAAACTGGGGCAGGTTGCCCAGCATGGTGAAGTGTCTGCCCTTTGGTATAAGCAGATTAGCTGTTATACAGCCTGATATAAAAAAAAAAGGAACATAGTCTATTCTTAGTGATTCTTTAAGAAAGATCCTTAGCCGTTCATGTGCAACTAAACAAGATCTGCTTACGTGTGGCTCACAGCACACAGCTCATGTCTTAATTGGCAAATTGTCTCCTGGATACTTCACAACCCATTCAAGATTATTTATATCCTCTCCCACATGAGATTACAACATTTCCCTGATGGCAATTACAGCAATGGCCTACCTGGAATAGCAGTATGAAAGTCTCTGATCTTTCATTTCACAGGCAGCAGCCAGAGGCAAAGAGCAGAGCCAGCTGGCTGGTCCAGGGGATCTGTCTCCACTTGGTCCACAGCACCTGCTTTGAGAGGTTCTGTTTTTCTCAGTGGTCTTCTGAACCGTGTACATAAGCATGAGGGAGGCAACCCTGTTTGCTCTCGGACTTTGAGCACAGGGAAATAGGAAGACTTTAAAGAAATTGTGCTTCTGATGAATTTAAATAAGATAAATATTGCATAAACCTGCTAGCTAACTTAGTTATTTATGAGCTCAAAGGAGTTTAATTCCTGAAGCAGGAAGAACTCAAAACTCAAAGCTTTCTGCACCTGAGCTCTCTGACTTAAGGTTACTGAATAATCGACCTATCGATATTTTCCTTTGGCTGCAGAACATACATACAAAATTCCACAGGTCTTATCAGAGAGGACTTGAAGATGTGGCTTATGTGACTGGGCATTAAGCACACCTCTAAATACTGATGATTTCAGGCAACCTTGACAAGTATATATGAAATGTGGTTTAATGTCAGCTACAAATTTTGTCTGAATAAATAACAATGATAATCAGTTTCTGACAGCACTTTCTGTATCAGCCAAACTATAAATGTACTCTTTGGGCAAATAAAGCTTTGTTTTGAACTCTCCACTTCCCCAGATATTTCAGAACTGGGAATTTTACATTGTCTGTTCCAGCTGTGGTTAGTCTTGAAGAAAAAAATGTGTTCTAAGGGCCTGTAACTCAGAATCAGAAATTATGAAGTAGGAAAAGTAAAATTATTTGAAAATGTACCAAGACACATTATAGGCATAAAACTGAATCTCAGACTCAAGAACCTTGTTTAACCATAGGATCAGTTCTTCCATATGTTTTAAATAATTCTGAAAAGTATTTTTTAGAAAATAACTTCAGACTATTCTGACTACTCTTTGAAACTCTTTATACAAAATTTGTTTAAAAAATATTTCTGTTTACTGAGAGAATGATATGGAAAGAGTTACATGTTTTTTTCTGTATCATAGGTGGAATTGATTAGCATGACTTGGGTTTCAGAAAAAAAAAACAACAAACAACAAACCAAAAAACAAAAAAAAGGACAGGCGAAACCTCAGCTCCTTTACTGTAGTTGTTTCCAAATAAATGGATCTGATTTCCTTTCTAATATTTGCAGGGTAAGAAATAACTGTTCAGTTTCTCTTCCCTTCTGTTGAAGTTTATTAGGTTTTGTCATTCCAAACCTAGTGTTTCTCATTCCTTGAGTCACAAATCCTTATTGAACTTTCTGGTAGGGCTAATAGCTTTTTATTCTGCATTCCACGCCGTGCTTTTATCAGCTCTCAGCTTGGAGCTGTGACTTCTGTTCTGCAAGGTCTTGCCCTTCTTTTAGCCTTCAGGGAGGCACAGGGAGCAGGAGCATGACCATCTAAACTCCCAGCTTATGTCTCACAGTACTGTAACATATGACTTTGTTATTCTTCCACAAGTTATATAGTGCTGTCATCAGAGCCTGACCTCAGGTTGACTTTCAAGTTTACAATATTTATATCTAAAGAAGCTGAATCAAAGTAAGATCAAAACATAAAAGCAGACAAGCTGTCGTAACCTAGAACGACTTCTAAATACGCTGACTCACCAGGCACCCCATTAAGAACGACTGAGTGGATTTTTCTTGTTCTTAGTTCTGCTTTAGAAAACCTTTTCAGAGGTTGTTTTCCTTAAGTTTTGTCTTCACAGTCAAGTTCTGTACTGTACTGACTTAAAAAAAGACTCAACCTTCAAACTTGGCCAGAAGAGAGATAAAATTATCCCTTTTATTTTCCTTTAAAATATATAGATACAAAGCTTTGGAATATAACAAAGCAAAATTTTAAGCCAGCAAACAATACCAATTGTAAAGTAGACTAAATCTAAGCCTTGTAATAAAGTTGTTCTTCAAAACAAATTTTAAAAAGTTTAAAAATAAACAAACAAACACAAAATTCAGATCACTTTACCATGTTCCTAAATTGTTCTGTGCACTGTTGCCCCTGTTCTGATAGCCCGATAAGAGCTTTTGTTGTGCTGTGGCAATTTGATGGGCTGGTATCTGTGTGAGACTGTGATTCTCTCCTGCATCTGTCTTTGCTCCACTGCAATGGCTACATGGGGCCTGGTGCAGAATCCAAACGAGATGCCCAGCATTGACTTGTTCACACGCACTAGTTAAGAGCTGATTAAGTGGCTCACTGTTTTGAGTTACTTGTGTTCAGTGCATTGCTTTTGTAAAGCAAAGATGCAGGAGATGAGGCTAAGCTGACTGACAGAGAATGCGGAGATCCTATCACAGCATCTGGGATATGAAAAAGGAAGGTGGTTAATCTTCTGAACTACTGACTAAAGTGTGCTTGTGTTTTGTTCCCAGCAAGGCCTGTGTCCCTTGGGATTGTTTACGAGCTGAGACCTATGGCCTAGACTGAGCTCATCTTAAGAGGCATTTGCAAAATTGAAGAATATTCTAACCAAATGATCTATTGGAAACCATGAGGTTGCTAGTTTGTATCTTATGAGGTCAGCACAGGCTCAGAAACCTGTTAATGGCAGTTTAGTTTAGAAACCTTAGCTATTTTTTGTTGCCACATTCCTGAGTTGTTCTTTAAGGAACATTTTACAACAGCAGGTATCAGAACCTCACTGCAGTCAGAGGTTCAATTAGGAATGGGGGAGTCTGAGCTCAGTGCAACTCTCAACCTTATCCATTTCTATTAGCTGAGCAGTTTTTAACTCTCATGATTACATTATGTATCTAGACAGATTTCCTGGCTCTTGATGAGATTTCATTCTTCAATCTAGATGACACAGGAGATGTCTGAGATGTAACTATTGAACTCATAAGAAAACAGTTTTTGAAATTGAAAGCGTTTAAGTCAAACTGAGTTAGTTATATGAAAAATGTAAGGCAGTACGCTGCCAAAACCATATTGGTGACTGAGGATTCCAACCACTGTTTAAAAATTACAGTCCTGGTGCTTACAGTGTAAGTGTATATTACAGATATACCCTGCATAGAGTAATATATACTTAGAAGCAGGATGTAAGTACTTCAGTAATGTAGGATGAAAGTGTGCCATTTGAAACTGCTTCACTTGCCATCCCTGCTGATGTATGCTTTTGTAATAAAAAGCGCATACAAAGTAATTCAGCATACAGCTTGCCCTGTAGTCCAAGCTTGGCAGCTGACAACAGATTAGATTTTTCAGAAAACTATAGGAAATATTGGGGTTTAGGTGCAGGAGTGTCAGGAAATATCTAACTCATGAGTGTAACTTAGAACTCTTCAGTCAGCAACAGAGAAGGAGAAAAATTCAGAAGGAAATTCAAAATGAATGAGCAGCCAGAATGGAGAGGGAGGCTAAGAAGAGAAGCAATTTAAATAGATCAGGAGGATTATGCCAGAGTAAGGAAGGTGCCTTTTAGACAGCAATTTTTTCCCCTCTCCATTATCCTTCTGCATTACAGTATTTCTCGTCAACTAGTGAGGGAAGGAGGAAGAGGTGGTAATGAAAATAGCTATTTTAGATTTCTTTTTTTCCCTTTCGATGTTTGATTCCTGCAGCATTGCCTGGCTCATGGAAATTGGTACTGACAGGCTGAGCAACAGTGAGGGAACAGGAGTTAATCTCTTGAATGACCTCTTAACTCAGGCATTGCCAATATAGAAATTAATTAAGGGTCTTTCAAGTAATTGAGATCCATTACTATTACTTAATAGACCACAGTGCACAGAAATCCTTCATTCTTTCTTGAACTAATAAGGTATGTGTTCCTATAAATCATTTATATGGCACCATAACTACATGCTCCGTGTGCCAAGTGGTGCTGGCTAAGGTGCCAGAGGTGGCTTCCAGGGAGTCAGCAGGAACCCAGCAGAGGCAAAGGGAGCTGCCTGTCTGCCTGCAGCTGGCATAGGCAGTGTGGCACTGGGGCTCTGGGCAGCCTTTTCACCAGGCTTTCATTAAAGGACAGTCTGTGCAGCCATCAATATGCATCAGGTATGGGATGCAACCCTGGCTTTGACTATGTCAGTGACAGCCCACGGTTGCCCCCATGAAACTGCTCCTCAGTCTACAGTACTGGCAAACAGGCACTGCAAACTGCCTCCTGTACCTGTGCTTCCTGCCTTGGAGATTTTAGGAATGGTATAAAGGACAGCATTTAGCAGTTCAACAGCACTTTTTACCTTCCAAGCTTCATATGAACATTAAGTAGTAAACACGTTACCGTAAACATGTTACCATAAACATGGCAAATGGAGATGGAATAGCACAGTTGAGGTGAAATTGATAAGTGACTCAGCTTGAAACTTCCATGAGCAGAGACATGACCTGAGTTCAAGCTGCACTGACTGACATGCAAAATGGGATCCATAAGAAGTAGCAGACTGCTGCTCTGCAGTTGGATGGTTTCTAATTCAGCATCCAGCTTTGCTCTCAAATGTACCATTGGTAGCTGGGGAGGATGAGACAGGAACTTAAGTCTTGTTTCTTGTTCATTCAGTGCTAGTAGGTCACTCATGCTCCTTGTTACGTCAGTGCAGGATTTCCACCACAATGAAATGTGCCCCAGCATTTGTGACTCTACCAGTTTTATGCAGGAATAAGCTGTGGGGGACAGCAGCTGTGTTGGCAGTCAGTATACTGTAGCACGGTGCCCACAGGCTCCAGCTGTGGCCTGGAAGCAGTGTCACTGTGACACTGTAGAGCTTCAAAGAAGCTGCAAAACTGTCTGGGGAAGCTCTGTGAATAGTCAAATGGTCAGATCAGGCTGTGGCTGAACTTCTGTCGGTGCCTACACTTAGCAGGTTTAAAGCTGGCTCTTATGTGTTTGCTTTGTACTGCATTTCTGTCTCAGGGAAGTGATTCACAGCAGACCTGGAGAAGTTGATGAAGGTGGTAAATGCACTGTTTCCACGCATTTCAGGTGAACTTGGTGAATACCTGGAAGAGTATTCCACTATAAACCTTTAGGGGTTTAAAGACAGACCAGAGGAAATGTTCTGAACTAGTAAGAGTTGAAATTTGGGAAAACATTCAGGAAGAGGAGTGTATATGCCTATCCTGTTCTTTTCCTTCCCTTGGTGGTCACTCAGGGCCATAAGTGTCAGAATTTCAGTGCCGATTTAAATGGGCTCTTAGTCTGAAGTCTTATGGCTATTTTTATGTTTTGGTGTCGAGGGATCACCCTAGCAGTGAAATTACTTGCGAGAGGGTCTGGCCAGTCATCAGATGGCAGCAACCAAGCTATTTGGGGCTTTTCAGCCATTCTCAGTTGCCAGAGGTGAGGAATGACAACTCCCTGTGTCTCCAAACCTCACAATACTTTTTCCCCAAGAACTCCTTTCCAAGAGTGCCTTAGAGATGTTGTTTGCAAACACTTAGTAGTGCCTTTGCCTGTTGCTGGCATCTGTACATCTGGCACCATTGCACATGTGCCTCTTGAGCAATCCAAGTGCAAGACAGAAGGGTGGGATTCAGAAAGATACTGGGTTTTTTTCCAGGAGGGGCACTAATGCACCTGAGTGACCAGAACTGAGGTCAGTGTTAATGTTTGTTCCAGCTTTCAAGAATTTGACTAATTGTCTGCCTAAAATTTTAGAGGGATGGGGGTCCAGTAGCGGGTTTCCTGGCAATGATTTAGTGGCTGTTAACAGGCGGTGTACAGCCAGACTTGAGGGTTTGTTTGGATTCTTTTCCTATGGATAACACTCATATGTTTCTCCAGATCATTCATTAAACACATTAAAAAACATATATCCAAGAGTGAAGCTGTGCAGAATCCCCTCTGACATGGCTCTGGCTCCTATCTGTTGCCAGCTGGCTGTCAAGAACTTTACTTAGTTGGGCTTTAACCAAAGTATTGTGTTAATTTTTCTGTATTGTCCTTCAGTGTGCTTAATTTGGCTAAGGAACTTATTGATGAAAGACCATTAAGACTGGATTCATCAGATCTTAAGAATTTGTCACTGAGATCCTGGGGCTCAGGAAATTTACCTGGTGAAGGTAGACATTTTTGGTTCAAACCCATATTTTGCCACAGGCAGAGTAGATTTATATTTGTCTCCCATGTCTTAATAAAAAGTTCTTAATAATCAGGAATTAAATACTTCAGTACTTCCTTCCTATTGATGGAGCTGGTCTGTACTATTTTGTTTTGCATGAAATTTCTGAACAGTTATGGAGACAGAAAGAAATTGAGCAGGGAGTGCTTTATAACCTAGAATTGAGATGTTACCCTTACAAAGACAGACTGTGGGTTGAGGCTTTTCCCAGCAGAGGGGTGATATCCCAAAACCAGTTGTCATTTTAAAAAAGAGATAAGGACAACTAATACACTTATATCATTGGAAAAATCTTTTTCAAGACTGAAAGTATTTGGCAGTGTCAACCTGAATGCACAATTTTGAAACAGCTTTTCTTTTTCCCCAGCAAATTTTCTGGGTTTGTTTCTTTTTCACATAGTTCTAATGGGGAAATGGATGTAAGTGCTGAGTGAGTGGGATATTCTTGTTACTATCTATTAGCATTTGATTTGTACATTTCTAAATAAGTACTGTACTCTTACAAACGATTCAGACTAATTAGCAGACAGGGAGTTTGAAAAGCAGATGTTATTTACGAAAGGCGATAGACAGGAACTTATGCAGAATAGTTTGGAACCAAAGAATAGAAGCAGAGAGACCAGCAAACAATCTGGTGGGTTTTTTTCTTCTTTACTAAATTTAGAAGGCAAAGCTGAATTTTTTCCAGTGCTGTCAAAAGTGAAGTGCCTTATAAAACGGAAGAGATTTAAAGTAACTCACAAATAAATAGCTGCTGTAGCTACAGGGAAGGAACTGCTTAGAAAAAGAAAGAAAAAGAAATTCTGCAGTCTGAAAGAGACTTAGCTGAGTCTAAATATGAACCTTAAGGTCACTGAGACTTTTTTCCCGAAATCCTACATCCAACCCTGTAGAAGCCAGAAAAGGGAAATTCACTTCAAATCCACAATGTACTGAAAGTGTTCCTTTGGCATTTTAATTGAGTCTTGATCACCATCAGTAGTAAATCAAATTCAGTAACTCGGGTTTCTGCCATGAACAGAAGCATTGAGTGATATCCCTCAATCTTTCTGATTAAAAACTAAAACATTGTTGAAAGATCTTTGCAGGAAAGCATGTAGATGGGATTCTGGAGTTATCATTTCTTTGTCTGTCACAAGCATTGAAACAATTATTCTTTGCTTTTTAATTTTGGAATTTTAAGCTGCGTCTTTTATTTCTCACATCTTCTCAAGGTCTTAGAATTAGAAAGGTACAATGCTAGCAATGTAGTCATTATCATGGATGCATCTGCCATAACAAAGCTGGGGACAGAACCAAAAAGTTATGAGGCTTTCTGAGCAAGGAAGTGTGCAGATGCCTATTGAGAAAGGGCTTGTCTAGCTTAGAATTCAGCAGGTAGAAAAAAACCCACAGCTCTTGCAGTGGACCAAAACTAAGTATCCCAAAACTATGATTTTCCTTATGCTATGAAAAACCATGTTTCAAGTTTAGCAGAGGCATGAAAATCCCCTTGAACCACTGACATTACATTTCCTTCTGTTTTCCTTTCCTCAGAATTCCAAGTTTAAACTTAGCAAGGTAGAAGCCAGCCTGCATTTTCCCCTGTTGATCAAAATGGGAGCATGTGTGGACCTTCACTTTGCAATTCAGACAAGTCTTGACTAATTGAAGCTACAGACATGTATATTTATAGCAAAGGTCAGAAGCTGAATTGTTAATACTCACCCATAATTAAAGAAGCTGAGTTAAATTTGGTAATGGAGTATAATCTCCTACCTTGCTGCAGCAGCTAAGCTTTGTTGAAAAGCCTGATGCATTTTACACCGTTACTGAAAATTGGAGCTTGAAGTTTTGATTCATGTCCCAAGCTTAGTTTGCAATTAGCAGTTCTCAGATAATGCACTGCAAATCTTTCTAATAAACCCACAGAGCTTGTTTTTTGTCGAAAGCATTGAGTTGATAGAAGGCTGTTTTCCTCTATGCTGCTGCTTTTACAAGCTGCTTATGCTGTAAACATGTTGCTAATGTGACAAAATTGTTTACTTGCTCATTAAGGAACTGCAGGCTAATGGTTGAGACAACCAGCGGTGTTACAGCTGAGTCAATAACAACAGGGGCCTGGATGTGAAAACAGTAGGTTTGCAGTACGCTGGGCTATAGACACAGGCCACCATGCAGATCATCAGACATGGCTGGCTCATGAAAGGCTTCTTTCATGGATTTCTGCAGTAAGTGGGTAGTTAGGTTTAAAAATAGATGAGTATGACTGAGCACTGCTAGTGCAGGCTTGTAGGTCTGTACAAAGGTACCGGAAGAAGAAATGTCTTGTAATTTTTTAGTTTCTTTAAAGGGAAGAAGGGAAGTTGAAGTACAAGCAAGCTTATTGAGAACATTCTCGAGTGGGAGACTCAAGATGTTTTTAAGGACCTCACCTCTCTGCTTTTGTAAGAAGGAAAGCCTGTTCAAGCATTGGTAGCTACGTGGTGGGGGTTACAACTCCTGCTGTCTTCTTAAGAGAACCTGGGCATCTGTCCCACCATCTCTGCCTGTCTGTGGCTGGATAGTTTGCCCCCCAGATTGCAGAAGCAGCATTGTGAAATATTAGTTATCGAGGTTGTACCCTTGATATCTCACCTCCTGTCTTCAGCTGTATCCTGCAAATCTTCCTTCTGTGAAATCCAGGTCATAGTCATTATCCCAATAACACTGAAGGGAGAAATGCTCCAGTGAGCAAATTATCAGAAAGATAAAGAATCTGATTTGGCAAGTCTCCCTTGAAATTTGTAGATTCCTGAAACAGGCCCTAGCAAGGGTATTTGAGGTAAATACTGTCCAATGGAAAAAAAAAAAAAAACAAAAAACACCTCTAATTTATCATTCTGTAATAATTCCAATCGACTTCTGTGACAGCATAATACTGAAAGTGATTAACATTTCACACTCTACCAAACAAAAACATTAATTCCTCTAGTAGTGCTCTCTACTACACAATAGTACTATTAGACTGGTTTCCTCAGCTTCACCCAGCCTCCCAGGCATTCACTCCACTATCTTCTGATCTGGCCAGAACCCCCAACAAACTTCCTCTCCTGAAACGCAAAAATAACAGCTCAGCAGAGCAGTGTTTATCATGACAAACATTTCAGTTTGCATTCAAAACAAACCCCATTCTTCCATTGTTATCAAAACCTTTCTGGGAAGTTTGGCAGTCCTACCTGGGAACATATCCATGTTACTTTCTCTTTTGGTGAGCTCCTCAAATACTTCCCATGTTTGACCCCCAGCCAATCAGTAACCTCATGAGAAAATCCTTTCCCTTGTCATCTCCAAAGAGATTCCACAGGTCCATGTGAAGAAAACTGCTTAAACTTTCAAACCTTTCACTCCTCCCTGCAAAGCTCTGTGTATCACATATAGGAAACCTGAGAAAGTAGAGAGTATTCCTCTAATATTATTACTAAGAGTGCTATTAATAGTTGGGAAAATGATTCTGATGCATTTGCAGAATTCTAGGTGGCCTGAAAACTGCACACAATGTATGATAGTGTAACCACACAAAGGTATCAGAAAAGGGCCATTTTGGATCAGTCCATAGAGGCCAATGGTGGGAGATTCAGTAAGGGGAAGTGCCAGATCCTGCACCCTGGTCACAACAGCCCCAGGCAGCACTACAGGCTGGGGGAAGAGTGGCTGGAGAACTGCCCAGTGGAAAAGGACATGGGGGTGTTGGTTGACAGCAGCTGAACACGATCCAGCAGTGTGCCCAGGTTGCCAAGAAGGCCAATGATATACTAACCTGTATCAAAAATAGAGTGTCCAGCAGGACCAGGACAGTGATTGCCCCTCTGTGCTTGGCACTGGTGAGGCCACACCTTGAGTACTGTGTCTGGTTCTGGGCCCCTGAAACTGGTTACAACCTGGATCTTAAAAATACAGGGTTGTGTGCATTTATACATCGATGGAACTGAGAGTGAGGAACAGTGGGATGTTGGCATTCAGGATTTTTTTCACTCCCCCGTGAGCTTATGTTTTAAGGTTAAGCTTGAGAATAAGGCAAAACAAAGGCAAGAAAGAAATCAAGCCCTCCACAGCAGGCAAGTCTCAGCTTCAATGAAAGAATGAAATAATAGTGTATGTGTTCCTGTGAGACAGTCCCACCACTGGAAATGGATGTAGGGAGACCACAAAAGCTAGGAAGGACTTCCTGAGAGCTGAGGAACAAGTATTCCCTGCCAGGAGACATCCAGAGCTGGTGAGGAACATGGAATTTTATGTCCATCACAACAAAAAAATACTTGTGTTATCCATTTTAGGGAAGCAGCATAAAATTCACAGACACAAACAATATTAATAAGACTTTATTATGCAGAGGGGGTGAAAGTTTTGCATAGCAAATAAATAGTACATATCAGGTAAGGTAAAAAACAAAGCCACACGTCCAAGAAGTCTCAGGTTCTTTTGTAGTCTTTAAGCTTTTTCATGTGAAAAGGAGAAATGAAGCTTTTTTAAAGCTTTGCAAGTTTCAGTTTTCATGAAGCCAAATTGAGATAAATCTGAAAATTTTTGTAACTTTAAAAGAGCACTTACTAAAATGTTCCTGTCATTCTCAGTAATATGAAGTGAGTCAACTTGTTCCACACAGTGACCTTAACTTTTCTCATATTCCAGCAGATTTTTTACAATCCCAGGAGTGTAGGTACAGTCCCATATATCATTGTCATTCTACCCCACCACTCTGGTTTCTGGTAAAGTACTACTTTCTGAATACTGGATGTGTTAATTCTTTCTTTGTGCAAGAGCTGGAGGCACATACTGTCTAGTTGCTTGTAGAGAACCAATGAATTAGGCTCTTATTTGTATTTGCAGAGACAACAAAATCAAAGATAGCAATGTGGTGACTCCAACAGAGATAGTAATTAAGATAAAATGATGATGTTACTAGCATATTTTAAGAAGCCTGGAGAAGTTAGTATAGCTTCCAGGAAACTGAGGTGAAAGAGATGTTCTTTAAGAGTAAACATGAAAATGTTGTATTTTTAACAAATATGACCAAGAACTGATACATTTCTCTGTGTTTGGGTGGATAAGTGGGGTGGAGGAGTTAAGAGGAGCTGAAAATAGAGTTTGCAGGGCAACCAGGGAATGAATTAATTAATTTATGGATAGCAACTCACTACAAGAAGAAATACGAGTCTGAATTGTTCTTGGAGCCACTGACTGTACCTGTCTGTCTATCCCTTAAGAAGATACCCTGGATTTAAAGACTATGTATTAGCACAAGTAAGAGAAAAACTAGCTTATTTTATGACACTGATACTCTTTTCCTTCAGCTTGTGCAGAAGGCAGACAGCCCATCTCATTCCCTTCAGTGGTATCCCACCAACCTCCCTGGGAGTTCCGCACTGCATTTACCTATCCTACTAGTCCTCTTGGGCCCCTCGTTTCTAAGCTGCAACACCACCATGCACGAGAAGTCAGGTAAGAACTGAAGTAATTTGGCATTGCTGAAATACCAAGCATAAGCTGTCAGTTTTAGCCATTTGTCTTCCAGGTATTTCTGATGGATGTTCATTTAGCTTTTGGTTTTGTAATATGGTCTTCATAGAGGTTATTTTAAGCTTTTACTGGAATTATAGAACAGAAGGGAGCAGAGCTGCTGAGGAACAGACATTTTGTGGGCTTAGAAGCAATCTCCTTGTTATTTGAAAAAGTCTGCTATGAATGGGTATGGGAGAGCTTACAGACAAAATGATTGTGCCCATTTTTTAGGTAATAATTTCTGGAGAGGAGGCCTTGGAGTCAGTGATTTGATTTCTTCTTGTCTACATGGTTGTTTCACAGGTAGTCTATCTGAAGTTCACAGAAATGGGTTCCCAGCAGCATGTTAAGCTTCTAGGTGTGCTCAGCTTCATGCTACTGGGCATGCTGTGGAGAGCAGAGCCAGAGGAGTCTTGTTGCAGGCTCACTAGATGGGAAGAGCTATGTCTGGTTTGAGACCAGAAAGACACAAGACACAATCAGTGGGTTAATTCCCTTCCCTATGGCCCTTCCCACATCCTTCCCCCCATTTGATACCATTTTGACCCAGAGGTGCTTTCTGTGAAAGTGACTGTGAAAAGCTGCCCCAAAAAAAGCTTTATTTGGAAAGATGAATATATTATGAGACTGCAAAAGGAAAACAGTACCTCATCAAGAGTATGGCATCCTGTTGTCATTTGACCCTGGCTGGATGCCAGGTGTCCACCAAAACCACTCTATCACTCCCCTGTGTAAATGGACAGGAGAGAGAAATCATAGCAAGAGGTTCATGAGTTGACATACAAACGAGAAGAGATCACTTACCAATTGCCATCATGGGCAAAACAGACTCAGCTTGGAGATATTAATTGAATTGAATTGATTTATTACTAAAAAATAAGAGCAGGATAATGAGGAAGAAAAATTAATCACAGAAACACCTTCCCCTCACCCCTTCCTGGATTCAACCTCCTCTCCCATCAAGCAGCAAAGGGAGTTGGGGAATGGAGGCTACAGTCAGTTCATCACCGGTTGTTTTTGCTGCTGCTTCCTCCTCAGGGAGAGGAGTCCTTCCACTGCTCTTGAATGGGGTCTCTCCCATGGGAGACTTCTCTGTTAACTTCTCCAATGTGAGTCCTTCCCATGGGCTGTAGCTCTTCACAAACTGCTCCAATGTGAATCACTCTTCTACAAGGTGCAATCCTTTGGGCACAGCCTGCTCCAGTGTGGGCTCCTCTCTCCACAGGTTCACAGGTCCCTGCTAGGAGCCTGCTCCAGCACAGGTTTCCCATGGGGTCACAGCCCCTTTCAGGCATCCACCTGCTCCAGTGTGGGGTCCTCCATAAGCTGCAGGTGGGTCTCTGCACCCCTGTGGAGCTACATAGGCTGCAGGGGACAGCCTGTGTTACCATCATCTGCCCACAGGCTGCAGTGGAACCTCCGCTCCAGCACCTGAAGCACCTCCTGCCCCTCCTTCTGCACTGACCTTGGTGTTGTATAGTTGTTCCTCACACGTTCTCACTCCTCTCTTCTCTGGCTGCAATTACATCTGCACAATAACTGAATAGCTATTTTTCACCCCTCTTAAATCTATTATCACAGAGGCACAACCACCATCTCTGGCTGAGCCTTGGCCAGCAGTGTGTCCATCCTGGAGCTGGCTGGCATTGGCTCTGCTGGACATGGCGGAAGCTTCCAGCAACTTCTCACCAAAGCCACCCCAGCAGCTGGCCTGCTACCAAAACCTGGCCACACAAACCCCATATACATCCGTTACTGAGGCTGCTGCATCTCACTGAAATGTTTGCTTACAGGATGAATCAGTTACTGTTACTGGAAGTTACACTTTCCAGTCTGAATCATATATTTGCACCTCTGAGGTCTCACTGGGCAATCAGATGGAAAAGCCACTGATGCGTTAGCAACGGGAGGAAATCATGGGCAAAACTCTGAACCATTTAGAGAAAATGACCTGTTTATAGCTAAAATAGGCCACCTTGAAAACAAAACATGAAACTAAACTACCAGAATAAGTGGTATACCTCAAACTATTTATTCAAACACTTCTAGCAAGTTGCTCCAGTTCCCATTCATATTGACTTGGCCTGATACGATTCTAATAGTCCTTTGCTCTCTACAGCTTCCTGAAGGGACATGGACAGAGAGGTACTGAGCTTTTTTCCTCTCCATCAACCACTGACAGGACATGAGGGAATGGATCAAAGCTGTGCCAGAGGACATTCAGATTGGACATTAAGAAGCACTTCTGTACTGAGAGAGTGATCAAAAACTGAACCACTCTTCCTAGAGAGGTGGGCAATACCCCAAGCCTGCCAGTGTTTAAGAGACATTCGGACAATGCCTTTAATAATATGCTTTAATTTCTGGGGGCTCTGAAGTGGTTCGGCAGTTGGACTAGGTGATCGTTATAGGTCACTTCTAACTGGAAGAGTCTAGCCTTTTCTTTATCAGATAACAGTAGCACAGGTTTTTGTGGAAATGGGCATGAACCAGAATTTTAGGTGCAAGTACTGTTCATTTATGTTAGATCATTCAAAAGATGTGGAAAACAGTTCTCTGCTTATCCTGGCCTCTCATCTATATGGCTTTGAGTACCATGATGCAAAAGTTGATGTGATCTGGATTTTGTGACCTATTCAAGACCAGTCAAAGGTGTGAGAAACTATATAATTCAGAGCATGGGATCATCCTTGTATCTATGTTGCAGTCCAGCAACTAAGCTTGCCCCACGAGCAAAGGATTTTCTGAGGTGATGAAAACCTTTGGCAGCCCAACTTTCCAGCTGAAAATATCCACTTTACAGGAATCTTATAGTGAGATATTGAGATTATTCATCAAGTAGGCAGCATGTTACCTGTGGTCTGCAACAATCCAGAGCCCTGGAACAGGATAGCAGCAATACTGAAGGAATTGTGATGAAGTCTGAGATGTACTGAGAAGAGGCTAAGTCAGACAAAGTTGCAGATCTCTATGGGCTGGAGAGGAGAGGAGTGGCAGCAATAAGAAGGTCATAATGACAACCCCTGAAGCATGCTGCTGCACAGAGGAGCTGTGTCAGACAGGCTGTTGCCATGACATTTCTTTGGATAAACACCTGGAGTCCTTGGGCATACTGACGTAGTACTGCTCCAAGAGCCAAAACCACTCTGTTGCTGCTTTAATTGAAACCCTATTGCTTAAAGAGCATTCAGCACCATCTCAGTTGTGAAACTATGGCCTTGAATGTGTGTTGCGTCTCTAAGAGGAGGCATCCCTTGTATGCGATTCAGTCACACATAGAAAAGAAAGATGGTCCTGTGGTTTAATCTGAAATGAGGTTCTTTGTCCTTGGCTCCTAGAGACTGTAATTTTGTCCTCTGGCAGGTCACTTTGGAACAAACTGGTTTTAGTGGCACATAACCAAAACAACTGCCTTGGCCCCCAGACTGTGGGTGTGGGTGAGCAGCAGAACATGTTATGCAGTACACAGAGGGAAAGGCACAAGATTAGCTCTCTCTGACTCTATGAACCGGCCATTTGTTTTGCTTTACACCCTAAATTAAAAACAAAAACAACAAAACAAAGCATCCTTTGATTTCAGCTCCAGCCTCTAGGAGGTGTACAATCTTGTTTTTCTGAGTTATTTATCTCTCAGAGCACCAACTCCAAAACGACCTGTCCCAACTTTACAAGTGCTTGACATTTCTGAAAACTGTGTTCTGGGGATCTGGAGTCAAATAGTAATGCACATTTAACAGGAGGCACCTAACCTTGGATTATGAGGCTGAATTAAAAGCTGTCAGTTAAAGTTCATTAGTATACTTAGTGGTGTGTGCCATGCAAATGTTAATATGGTTTTCTGAGAAGGACATGCCTCTGTCAGTGCTACAGATGAACTGCAATTCAGAGCTACTTGTAGTTTTGACCCACTGGTCTTCAAACAAGGGGAACACTTTGTGTGTGCTCTAAGTAGATTTAATTCAGGTGCATTGAAGAAAAAGCTGAAAAGTAGAAAAGATCATCCACAATTAAGAGATAAGTTTTTCTTTCTCTTAAAATATCTTCTTTATTCAAAAGTACTTTTACACAGATAGCTCTGTGTTTCCATTACACCTTTTGAATTTGTCTTTATCAGCTTGCCTCTGAGTTCTCTGTCAGGGTTTTGTAAGCTGTAGGCTCTTCATTTAACTCAGTAGCTTTGAAAATAATTTTGTGTGAATATTGTGTATGAATCACTATGCTGAAGGGAAAAGAATGAAAAGGAGTAAGTGTGGTAGAGTTCTTAAATGTGAAAGGGGAGACCAGTGCACCCATATACATGCAACAACCCAGAGGCTCCTCCTGGAATAGAACACCAGCGCTCAGGAGGTGTGCAAAGACAGAGGCCAGTGGAGTCCCCTTTGACACATTTGAGTCTGACAAGGCAATTTACAGAAGCATCTGGATTTGGCAGCAGATTTCTTGTCACTAAAGAAAATTGATCCAATCCATGAAATAATTTTCAATAAAAGGAAGAAGACAGACTTCCCCTAGAGCCAGCAAGTCTTGCTCACAAGTTCCCACAACTGCAGTGTTCCAAAACTTGGGAGCCCAGTAGGGCCAACTGGAGCTTGAGTCTTCATGTTCATATCCTTGAGGAGAGATAAACTAGAGTACTCCAAATTTCCTCTTCCTAGAGCAAAGTCTCCTCTAAAGTTCCCAGTGAAGGTTTCCTCATCTTTGAAGAAGATGTAGTGTATTTTATGTGAAGATGCATAACCACTGGTTGTTGCTGGCTATCTTGCATTCTGACCCACCTGGCCAAAGCATGTCTCTGCCATTCTAGCCTACTACACATGCCCTAACCCCAACCCTAACCCTGCTTTGATTAACCTCCACCACACCAGTTCATTTTCTTCTGGGCTAGTGACCAACTTGTTTGTCTCCTTTAACCATAAGAATTTTTTAACATGCATCCACTAGTCAGCATGTTCTCTTTGTAATGCCAGTTTTCTTCAGTTTCTGCCTCTTCCCTCTTTCATTTCCATTCTTTATGACATTTTATTTTTATTTAGCTGTGCTACTGGATGTACTTCTATGATACTGCTTACATTGCTGAAAGCCACCCACTTACTCTAGGGTACAAAGTCTCTTGGCTAAAAGGGAACATATTGTGGGGCAGTTGTCTGGATGTTGCTATCCCAGCCAAA
Source organism: Hafferia zeledoni (assembly GCA_035583235.1). Lineage (NCBI taxonomy): Eukaryota > Metazoa > Chordata > Aves > Passeriformes > Thamnophilidae > Hafferia > Hafferia zeledoni. The sequence goes on along the minus strand of JAWWEV010000083.1, from coordinate 84,228,264 downwards.
ATATGCATTTGGAAGTAAATTCAGGCAGCAGAAAGCAGCTCAGTTTGTGCTGCAAGTGAGGTAAATAATCTGATCACAGTGCCCCTTTTAAGTTCTTTTAGGCTCTTGGATTTTTTGTATCTGTGCAAGTTTTTGTATATCTGTGTTTTTCCATTTGCAAAAAATCTCCTCTGTTCCAAGCATGATGAAAAATTCCACTCTAACTTCTAAACTCATAAGATTTTTTTTCTCAGTTACAGAACAGGTAGAGACAGCTACTGCTACCATACAAGAAGCATTAATATGTGTCTGAGGCAGAAGGATTGCACTTGCTTCCACAGACTTTTCCACGGAAGAAAGTAGTTTAAAGACAAATGACAAGACTGAAGAAAAGCTAATTGCCTGAAGCAGTTAAACTGGGATAAAGATGTGTGTTGTTGAAATTCTCATCCCGAGGAGATTTCACCCAAGGGAAACCTTAGTCCTTAGTATGTTGTTAAGAAGGGGAGAAACCTCAAGAGAGGAATTCAAGGAACAATTTGGGAATCTTAATTCTAGTGAACTGCCAGGACCAGATGGTGTTCATCTCAAGCTGTGAGGAATCTCAGCTCCAAAACTGGAAAGCTTCTGACAAACATATGCAATATATTCCTTAAAATAAGAGTTCTTCCTGGTTGCTGTAAAGGTGTCACCAGGGAGCATCACTTTCAAAATGCAATGAAGAACGACCTTGGGATTTGCAGGTGAATGCGCAATAACCTACATAGAGGGGAAGCATTTCAGGCTAGTCAGAATGGAAACATATACTTAGAAAAACAGAATTGAGTCATCTGACCAACAGCGCAGTTTCTGCTGAAAGTCTTCAGCTGGTCTTGGAAGTTATTTGAAGACTATATTTAAAATATTGGAAGGAAAAATCTGTCATATATCATCCAGGGTTTTAGGAAGTTTTAATACCGTGGTTAACATAATAGTCCCTTTTTCTTATGCTAGACAGGTAATTTATTCTGAATTAAATACTGGCTAAGCATCAAATATTTTAAGTCCTGGCTGTTTTTCAAAATGCAGGTCGTGTAACAGTGGCTTGCAAAGATCTGTGCAGGGATTGCTCTTGTATGATTTTTTTTTAAGGCTGAACTGAAGATGTGGTCATTACGTATCACTATCCATGTTTGGAAAAACTAGAGAAGCACACAAAATATAGAAAGACATTTAATTCTTACTTCATTTGTTCACTTCAGTGAACAATAGAGTAGGTAAAATTTAACTTATATACATACAGACTCACATACAACAGGAATAAAAATCTATTTTTTTGCCAGACATTGCAATGAACCTAAACAAGGAATCAAAGATCTGGGAGTGGTTATTGACAGCAGGTCAGCCTGCTTCACTCAGGCAAGAGCAATGAGAAAGTCTAGCTTTAGGTTCCCAGAAAATGAAAGCTACAGTCACAAGCAGCAGCAATTTGAATATCCTTAAAACAAATTAAAGGAAATATTTCTGCAGAATTCAGTGCTAACAGCATGTCATAAAAAGTAAGGTTTGCAAGACCTAAAGAATTAGATCATCCTGCTACCATTAGCAGCTTTACAGCAGACAAATTATATGACCAATATCAAATATCAAATTCCGGGTTATAAACTTCACTTCTGTGAAGTGAAATGAAGAAAAATGCCTTCCATAGAATTGTACAGTAAGAGAGGCTTAATTTTAGTTGGACAGAGATTACCTCCCTCTAATACAAAAGAGTGGCCTGAGTTAATATCCACCTTTGCTGTACAATTCTGGTGAACAATCCTAGACTTTTGTATTTCTAAGGAAGGCAATATCTGTCTGTGGGAATGCACTGGTTGCATGTGTTTCCTCCTTGGACATCAGTATCTTTTGTAGAATTGAAGTTCAAATGAAGTCAAATAAAATTGTTAGCCATTTGAAATGTTGTCTGCCTCCTTTGCCCTTTTAATATTATGGATGGGTAAAAAAAAAAAAAAAAAAGAAATTGCACTTTATGGTTTATGGCAATGATTTCCAAAGCAAATGTAGCTCACTCTGCTAAGTGTTTTCATTGGCATCCCAAAAGTAAGCTGCAGTTACTTTAGAGTCTGAAGGTCAACTTCAGTCTCATAGTTTCACAATTTTCCAAGACACTGAATTATATTTTAATATGTAATAGAAAACATAAAAGTATAGAAATTGTTTTTAAAATGAAGCTGGGTGGGGGAAAAGAGAATAATTTATTTGAACCACAAAAGTCAGTTATGTAACTGCTATTTGTTATTGATAGTCTGATTGCCCTTTTACTCAGTGTATTCCCACTTTTCACTAGACTTAAAGAAATAGACCTGGCCTTTTTTTTCTTTTTATTTTATTTTATTCCATGAAGGAGAATTATAAGACATTTTACAGCAGAATAGTCTATTCATGTAATGCTTAGTTAACACAAATTTACACACATGTAACAATTACTATATTTTTTCTGATATTAAATACCTGCTCAAGTACTGAAGCCAAATATTTAAACAACAGAAAAATTTGCTTAAAGCACTTAAGGGGTTTACAAACAAGTGATGTGTCATTATTCAAACATTGTTTCACATTTTGTCTTAGTTTAAAGTCACATTTGAGAACTTAGATGTTGGCTAAAATTTTCAGATGCAGCAACATCTATATGTGTTTATATATATATGCATTATGCATATACATTATACATATGTGTAAATGTACATGAAAAACACATATTGTAAATACCACCACACATAGTTTTAAGAAGGGACTAGCAGGGGGCTTACCTTGCAGATTTTAGGACTGAAAGTGTTGCACTTTGAAGCAGAAATTCAAGCAAAATGCTTTGCATCAGTGACGTGTATTCTGAATCTATACACGCAGTCTGCTCTCTCCCTCAAGAAGTGCCATTTCTCCATAAAAACAATGGAGGGCTATAAAGACCACAACTAACTTACAAACCATTAGTTACATTAGTTATTAGGCAGGTGTTTATATGTGAATAGCTCCTGGCTTGTTCTGTCTGGATAGGTAGGAAGACAGCCGTAGTAGGCAGCAGAAGTCCCTGATGTGATCCTGCATTAACAAATCTCTCAATGTCTGGGAAAATAACAATGTGGTGAACAGACACATACTTGTCCCTAATCTTTTTTCCCCAAAATCTTAATCTTCCAGAAATTAAAATTGCTTTCTCTAGGCTGACCTAACACAGTAAGATTCAGTCTCAGTTACTAACTTATCTCAGTGGCTAAATTAGAAAGCACTGCGGATAAATCATGTAGTATGTTTAGAACACTTCTGTCTGTCATGATTAAAACTGTTGTGATAAAGGTAATGAATTACTCCTCTTCACTTGCTGTAATCACTGGGAGCATCAGCAGCCACAGGAACTGATGTGACCAGTACAAATGCAAGCCCTGACGTAGTCATGACTCTGCGATGCTGATTTTCAGACTATGAGGAATACTCTGTGTGGAGCAGTTGTTTTGAGGTCCTTGCTTTGTTTTGAAATCCACTGGGAAGCACTCAGCATAGCTGTCAAATGAGCTCATTTTCTGGGTGTGGTTCTCCAGGGCTTGGGAAGGACAATTGCAAAGTTCTCAGGGAAAGATTTTTGGAGTGCTGAGTATTGATAAGTCAGTAAATTGTTTTGACTAGTTTTTTGGTGCCAAGGGTTAATTTGAGTCATGTGAAACCAGAGTTGAGAAGATGAAAATGCCATGAGTGGATTTTTTTTTTTACTAAGATTTGCTCTGGGAGGCAGTGGGGCATTATTGTTCCACTTTACCCTTCCCTCGGTATCTCAGTCAGCAGGGGTCAGAGAAGGGGCAAAACAATGAGAAAGGATAAGACAAACCCAAGAAACTAGTCATGTAATTATTACATAACTAGGCTTATATCAGGAAAAGGGAGAGAACCGAGACATACACATTTGGCTCTGGTTTCCTTCCAGAGGTTTCTGAAGACCAGGAATGTTGTTGTTGTTCACTGATACAGCTGACCTGGGCCTCTGCCAGGGAAGAGGGCAGACAGAGGAGGGGGCTGTGTGTTTGTCTTTCCCTCCTCAGTATGAAATATGTCTTCTTTCCTCTGCCATTGGCATTGCGTGCAACTGTGTCTGTTTGCAAAATCACCATCTCCCCTGTGGAATGACGACGTTGTTCGAATCCCAGGTTTGAAGGGATGGGCTTCTGAGTAGCATTTATTTTTGTTTTCCTTTGTGTTTTGATAAGATTTTGCTTTTCGGTGCCTGCAAGGAAGTGTTCTAAATACGTCTTTTGTTTCTGTAATGGCAGTGTCTGAAATGTTCCCTCCTGATTTTCATTTGCATATGGCTATAGAGTGTTTTTTTATTTCCTCCATTTGGTAGCCTTTAGCAGGCTCTGATCTGTACTTAAGGACTTTCAAAAATGTTGTGTCATCCTACAAATAGTCCTTAATTGGTCTAGTGTCTATTTAAAACTTAATGGTTTACAGTACATTTAATAACTTACAAAAAGCAACTTGTTCCTTTTGAGCTAATTTACCACTGCTGTGCCCACAGGCAGGTTTTTTAAGGACAGTCTAAATGTGTGTGTGTGTAAATATATAATACATACAAATACACATATTTCAGCATTAATTTTAGAGCACTGAAATGTTTAAAGCATTTGAGAAAAAGAAACCAACAGGCTTTTCAACACATAAAGCCTTCTTCAGACAAGCTGATATTTTTGAAACTACCTTTTCATTGCTCCCCAGGGTTCTTTAAGTCCTCTTAGAGTTCAGGGCATGGGGGCAGTGGTCTATAAACAGTGTGATAAGGCCCAGGAAGTCTCACATCTGCCACTGTTTCAATGAGTACTTGTGTGTGTGTGTCACACTACGCCAAATCAGTTGACAAAGGGAGAATTTTTGCTTGTAACATTTTGCTGTGTGCAGTTCAAAACAGCACAGCTTCCACTGTGTCCTGTGCAAGATGACTCACTCTAATTTAAGTATTCTCAGCATTCATCAACTGCAGCCTGGATTGAGCCACTAAAGACAGGCATAGGCAAGCAGCAGTGTGGTGGCTGGCTGGACTCTAGGGGCCATTTCTCATGGAAAGTCATCAGGCTCTCCTGTGCCTTTTGGGAACATGCACATTGTGGTGCATGTTGAGTCAAAATGTGGCTCACGTTGAGTCAAGTTCTGTCTCCACTTCCAATCCCCTATGTGAGTCTGTGTGGTAAGGAAGATGACAGGCCTCACCTTCTTCCTTTACCCAGGTGCCAACCCCATGCTCACAAAATAGATGTAAATATTTCTATTAATGTCACTGTGGAACTGCTTCATCCCTCAGATAGAATTGCCTTGACTCATGTAGGGGCTAGGGAAGCCCAGAGAAGTTCAAAATTGCCCAGGAATACACCATTTCAAGGGAATCAGACTGTATCAACTATGTTGTCACTTTATGGGGACCAAAAAGGGAATTTGTATCTGAATAGTATCTCTTTGTAAGAAAATCAGTCTGGGTGAAGCAGCATTATTGCCTTCTCCAGACTCACTCAGCTGGGCTAAGAGAGGCTGGCTGCTGCTTTTCTAGTTGCTTTCCATAAGAATAAGAATCACTTTCTCTTTCAATAGCTGTTTCCTACAAGGGTACAATGTACTCATTCCTATCTCATAGTAATGAGGTGAAATAGTCCATATCTGAGTGGTCTCAATACATACTAAGAGCAAAACCAAACCTAACATTAATGACAGCACTGTGTTGAATGGAGATCTGAGGTGCTCTAGGCCACATCAAAATGTGCCTCTGAAGCTCTGCAGAGACCCTTCTAGAGTCTTTTGTTTTAGCAAATGGGGGAGAGATGGCTTAGATTACTAATGTCACTGAGACCAGGAAATTTTTTTCTGGCCAGACTGCACTGCAGAAACATGTGACATCCCTTGCTGCTCAGGTAACCGATTTGATGTTCAGCAACTCTTAGAAAGGAGGCAAGCTTTGAAATGTTGATTCCTAACAACAGCAAAGCACGATGATGAATGGCACTAGCAGATACGTGAAAAACACCAGGAACATTGTTTTCATTAATATTTAGACCTCTGAGAACTATTCCCATACACACAGTCTGTTCCATGTGCTTGCCTTGCTAGACGCTGTATTGGAGGCACATCTGGTTGCAGCAGCTCCATGGCATGGGTCCAGCTGTGACATGGAAGCAGTGTTCTTCTGTGAGCAAGGACAGCTGCTCCTGCTGTCAGCCACACCTGGGCATTAGTGAGCAATTTTGTAGTTGTAACTGTAAGGCACTGGAAAGTATTTAGCGACAGCAATGCTTGATTTTATGTAGGATTGCTTCAGGGCCAGGAGTTCAGCAGCACTTCCTTGAAAGGGAGTGATACACGTATTTTTATGTTTCCAGAGAGGAGTACCAGTGTGACACTAGAGTGTTAAAGGCATAGAGGAAAGGGGAATTAGAGGAAGAAAGAATTGGGATGAAGAAAAGCACTTTGAGTTTATTCCCTATATTACAGGCAAAGTTCATAAAATATTCAGCACTTGAACTCTTGAGTATGTGGTCAGAATTTCCTCTCACTTCTGAATGACCTACTGAACAAACATTGGCTTGTTGACGTATAATAGCTCCCTTCAAACAGGATATTATTCGAGCACTCTAAAATAATCTAAAACTCATAAGAAATAGCCAGGTTAATCCCCATCACCTGTGAGTAAGGAAGAAAAAAATAAATTATTCACAACCCATTACTTCCCTGGTAAAACACCACAGATTTTTGTGACTGTTACTGTGGCTGGAATCAATTAAACCAGTGTGCATTCTTTGAGAGTCTTAAAATATTTTTAAGTTTGGGCTCAAACATGGACAGTGGCGCACTTTTCCCAGTATAAATTTCCAGCATGTGTTTTAAGGCGTTTTGGACCAATAAAGATTTGTTTAGAAAATAAACCCATTAAAGGCAGAAAGGAGAAATATTTTCATTTAAAGAAGAGAGTTTGATTACACAGGGTTTGGTTTTTCTTTAAATCACACCAAGAGAGCTGGTAGGAATGGTGAGATGTAGATAGATACACAAAGCTTACAGTAAAGAAACAGTTGCATCTGGTTAGTTTATATGAGATAAAAACAACATAGGCCACAGTTGTAGAATACCAAAATCCTTCTGACATGAAGAAATATTCATTGGACTTCTTTCAGTTTAAAATTTAATTATTTATCTTTAAATAAATGGCAAACAGAAGTGTGTTACAGAGCAAAACAATTATTCCCCTGTATTCCCCCTGCACTGTCACCTGGGCTGGATCACCCACAGCCAGGTTTTCTACCTGGCTCTTCCTGTAACCTGCATAAACCCTTCAAAAGATATGTCCTCATAACCTGTTTTCCATCTTTTTCCTGTGTGTCAAACAGAAACAGAAGACAGAAATGTGCTAGAAAACATCTTCCTGAACACACAGAGCTGAAAGGCCAATTGTTTCCAGCCCTCCTGCACCACCCCTCCCCCCCCAAAAAAAAGGTGGAGGGGTGGGGGGAAATTGTTGCTTTCTGCATAGAGGCAATGGAAGTTCATACTTTATTTTGCTTTAGGGTTTCCCCCCTTTTTGGTTGTGACTGCACGAGCTAACTGACCTCTCTGGCCTGATGTGTGCTGGAAAACAGGCATACTTGGCTGTTTTAATCCTTCTCTTGGGCATGCTCACTAGTAAGGTGGACTTCACAATTACTGAGGGTCTCAGTTAAGCCAGCCTTTTGTTGTGAGGAGAAAATACTTCACAGGAAGCCCTCTGAGGCTGTTAGGTCTATTACTGGCTTTTCTCCACCATTCCCGACCTCCCTGCTTCCATCTGTTCTCCAAAATGTGCTTTTGAGAGGTGAAAGGCAATACTTTTCTCTGTGTATTTTGCTGTCCGTGATCACAGTAACAGCTAATCCCAAAGCATTTAAAACATGATGATTCCAGTTGTACATTTAACAGCCTTCAAAGCCAATATTAGGACACTTCTCTTGCCAATTAAAAGAATAGAAATGCTTGTCAGACAGCTTTGGAGTCAGGTGTGTAACATGCTGGAATCTGAAAATAAAGCATTTCATTTTCAGCCCTGTCAGTCAACAAAGCCATGCTGAGCTTTTCCAGTCCTTCATATCCCAAAAGAGTATTACACTGAGCTAGTGACTGCCCTTGGAGAAGGAAGGACTGAAAGAGCAGAGACTGACACTCTTCATGACCCTGACTCAGTGGGGCATCTCACATGCAACAGCTTGGCTAATAGCTGCAAATGGGTTCCTCTGGAGCCAGCCTCTTGATTCACGTATCTCATAAGATTATAACCACACCTAAACTAAACTTCAACAATTTAGGATTTTTAGAAACACTTTTGATCCACTGTTTTACTGTATGAAACCCTATTGGTGTTACTGCTGGAGAGATTTCAGCAATTATCTGTGCAGGTGCTCTTGCTTATTTTCTTATTCATTCCTCATCATCTTGGCTTCCTTTTGATCATTTTGAGAGGGCAGATGAAATTAATGCTAACAGGCACCAAAGCCTTCAGTTTCTGGAAGGTCAAATAATTTCCACGAGCCCTGTTACTCCTCTTAGAGGAGCACAAACAAGAAGGAGAGGGGAGAAAGGTTCTGGCCAGGTGGCCCATGTGCTACCAGAATAGACAGCAGGCAGCAAGAAGGCAAGAGAGCAATGCCATCTGTTGTGAATGTTGGCCTTTTATGAGGGAGAGTAGTGAATGGACTGAAAGGGAAGAGCAGTGTATTTTGTGATTACGAGAGAGCGAGGATGCAGCTGAGCGTAGATGTAGTGGCAAGGTGGGACCTTGGGGTAAGCAAGGGAAAGAATGTGAGATGAAACTGTCTGGCCAAGAAAAAGCAGTTTTCATTGAAGTTCTTTGTCTTTTTGTGCTATTAGAACCAAATCATCCTAGTGGATTTTCTCCTCAAAATTTCAAAGCTTTTCCATTTGCATCACCTAAGAAAATTATCTCACAGAGACACCAAGACTTCCTGAGTAGTGACACTCACTTGCCAGTAGCTGTGACTTCTGCAGACTTTCACTCATTGTGCTGGCTGGCTTATGTCATGGTCCTTACTTGAGAAAGTCTTAATCCTTTTAAACATGTCAAACAAACACATCTAGATTTGGTAATCAGTTACTGACTCCCCTAGGTCCATACTGTTTTTCTGTAATACTTTGTGGTGTTGCTCATAATAAAAAAACTGAAAAGAGAATGCTGGTCTCTCAAAGTGTTGCCTTAGTCACTTTACTACAAATATTCCCTCTTGCATTAGTTTGTGCTGAGGCAAAGTCTCTTCATCAGATACAGCAACTGCAGAAGCTGAGAGCTAGTTCCTGTTCCCCACTAACAGACCACAGCCAGAAGAAGGGCACATGGTGGGTCTATGCACAGCTGGAGCTATAAGCAGCATAAATTTTAAGTCATACAGACGGATTAAAGTGAAGTTTGCCCACATCTTCTGGTGTAGCAGTCAAATACATTTTAGCTCGATCATGGGCTGCCTGTCTGCATTCTCACTGCTTCTGCTTCGTGGTCCTCCAGAACCTCAGCACCATTTATACCACTTCTGTCTGGGTGTTATAAATAACATTGTTCTGCAACCTCTTTGGGTTTGGCACCTTTTTGAAATTTTCATTTTATATTCCTAACAGATTAGTGTTACCATCTTTTTTAACCATGATTACTGAAGGTAAAAATTATGTTTTTATTATCAATCCTATTCAACATATTAAATATGTCAATATATACCAATATATTAGATAAATATCATATATAATGTATCATATAATACATACTATATATTTATATATTGCATATATAAGATACGTTATGTTATATTGCATTATATATCATTATTATTATATATCAATTTGCTGGATAGTAGAGCAGTGAGGGAATTGAAATTTTAAAACAGAAACTCAGTCTTATGTGAATCTAAAACTATATATTTTACCTTCCATAGTTCCTTGGTCTTAAAATTAAACATCACCTGCACTTTATAATTTGTGGCCATGTTCCAGCAATATCAGGAACTATCAGGACAACAGCATTGTGAAAGCTCATCTGTTTTTTAAGGGTTCTTCTAGGACAAACTCATTTTAAGGAGTGGGGAGCATGTTGAGAACAGCAGCCTTGAACTTTGTGTCAGCTGCAGAATCCCACTGCAAAGACATAGTAACAGGTAAGGTCAGTAAGGGATGGAGTTTTAGCTGTTTCCAGACACCGTATAACTGACAATCCCACATTCTGTTTGCTGCAACTGCTTAAAGGGACAGCCACGATGCCACCATGGCTGATGAAAGCAGATGCATCTAATCATAAAGCCTCATGTCTCCTCCAAGAGGGTGACCACAAACACAGGGGTTCTTTTGAAGCATGCAGTGCTATGATATACTAGTAAGAGACATTTAATAAGGGGGTTTGAGGGTTTTTTACTTAATTCTAAACCAAACATTATCAGTTAGCAGCTGATAATTTTTACAGTTTTATGAGACTGGTTTTAAGGTGTTTGGGTTTTTTTTGTTTTGGGGGTTTTTTTGTTTGTTCGTTTTGGTTTTTTTGTTTTGTTTTGGGTTTTTTTGTTTTGTTTTGTTTTGTTTTATTTCAGCATATTCTTCTTAAGCCTGTGTTACTGAAGAGGAATATGTAGTGGAATTGAATTTCTAGTGTATTTTAGGCTGAGAAACAGAGTGGATGGAAGAAGCACGTGTACATGCTGCCATTTCTCAGCTGGATCCAATTAATAATTGAACCAAATAGAATGATAGGGACTGGGGTCCATTGAGAATAACCTCCTCCTGGTTGGAGGTCATTTTTTCATTTCTGTATATATTCATCAATAAAGTCACATTGCACATTAAAAAGTTTGTGTTTGTTTGAGTTTTGGGAGATCAGCACCAATATGATTACAGATTTTTAAATACAAGTATTTCTATGAATAAGCAAACTGAAAATTTCATTAGGAGAAAACTCAATTAATAATGGGCTTGGCACAAAATGTAAGGACATTGAAATTCATTCAAATGATCAAGTAATTAATCTTTTTTTAAGATTAATAAAATAAGGATGCTTTAAAACTAAACACAAGATGCTTCTGAATGCTGCCAGTAAGAATTCAGACTTGAGAATCAGGGAATAACTGATTGTTCATTAAAATGCCAAGAAAGGAAGAAAAGGAATGATAAGATAGGAAAAAAGCAGGTCCACAGTTGTTTTGGTTACCCCTTGGATTGCAAACTCTTCAGTATGTTGTTTGCAACACTTTTGAGGGGAAGAATTGACCTCATGTGTGAACTCTGTGACTCTCAGTGACAAACACAGGGTTCTGCTCCTGAAACTCAATAAAAGGTAGGAAAAGCTTGTTTTTGTAGGAGACAAAACTCTTTTTTTTTTTCCAAAACAACACAAATGGTGATATGTCACTCACTGAAGGATGAGGTGTTGATGCAAACACACAAGTACCTCACAGGATGGTGAAGTGAGAGAGTTGAGATCATACTCTCATGTTTAAAACAGGAATTCAGTCTTACATGAAGCTAAAACTATAGATATTTTACCTTGCATAGTTCTTCGGTCTTAAAACTAAACACGGCCTGCAATTTATAATTTATGGCCCATAAACAGTTTGTATTATATATTCTAAACCCCAGCTATTAACAAGAACATTAAAAGGGAGGAGGGATACACAGTTATTATTGCCGTGTTAGCTTTCATTAAAGTAACAGAGGTAGAGTTAGAATGCTAGCAACAATAAAATAGGTAAGCAATTAGAAAGAAAATCATGAAACATTGTCCTGGGATTGTATATACATACATAGACACATACATATATGTTTGTGGTGAGTTGACCGTTAAAGACACAAGTTTCTCTCAGTCGCTGCACATGACACTGTCTCCATGATGGGCAAAAAGTAATCAATAGCCAAACACTGGCAACCTGCATGTCCTTGCTACACAGCAAGCTCCTTGAGCTGGGTAAAAGCTTTATAGTGTCAAAACCACTCCTTCATGAGCTCATAATCTGGAGGGTGCTCTCAGTTTCATATTCAGACTGTTCCTTAGGCCGACCACAGTAAAGTTTTTACAGAAGAAAAGTGATCACATCATTCTGAACATAGTATGTCCTTTTTTTGTTTCTACTATATTGTAATTATGTTGGTGAGACAGCTACTGTAAGCTGCAGGTTGCTTCCAATAGTCTGAGGACAATTTAGTCATTTATTAGTGTAATGGAGCTTAAACAGAGGATTCAGTCTTTTCAAGCTGAAGCTTGGTAACACTGAGCACTTTCATTTCCTTCTTTCAAACGTATCATCACTGCTCAAGTGCTCTTTGTGGGAATTTCTTCATCCCTTTTTATGTGATCATGGTAAGAAAATCCTGGCCTGAGTCTGTGATCAACTTAATATATGAGAGATATGATTTCATCTGCATAATTTGTGTGCCTGCAGGAAGTCGTTTTGCTAAGAGTGGCAAAGGCAGTTCTAGGCAGCCATACCTTAAAGCCTGCCCACATTTTCTAACTTAAAGATGAAGAAAAAAGGCAGTTGGTAGCAATTTGCACCTTAAAGCTAGTACTTCAAAGGACAGAGAGAAGCCTTTAGTGTCAAAAGTCTCTCGGGACTCATCCTGTTGTGTAATATCATGTCTTTATTCTTCACATATGTTTTACTTTATATATAGATACATGTAAGTTCGTACACATATTTGCAACAAAGGATGCTGAAAGGATGAAGGTCTACGGATTTCAGATAAAAAAACTATAAGGTAAACATAATACATAGCATTCATACTATCACTATCTCAAAGCCAAAAATATCTAAAGGAAAACAAAACAAAAATGTTCCTAATTTTTCTTAGTTTTGTCTCAAAAACTAGCTCTGGAGTTTTTCAAAAGCTTCCATTAATAAAAAGTTTGTGTAGCTTTTTATTCTCCTAGTAAGTTCCAATTTTTTTTCATGGTTGTATTGATGCCTTACTTAAGAGGCAACTGTTAGAGAGCTTCCACCATGCTCATCCTCTAGGGAAAGAGATGACTGTAACCTCAGCTTCCAGCCTCACCCTGTTACCAAACATTAGGTGCTGTGAAATGAGGCAAGTATATTTACAGAGCTTTGGAAAGGTGTGCAAATGAAACAAAGAAACAAAACGAAGTAGCTAAATGAGTTCAGAGAAACAACCCTGCTAAAGTGAATCCCCTCCCCCAGCCTGGATTCAGTCCTGCTGACAGGTGGGTCAGGAGCAGGGGGTACCTGGACAAGGAAGGGCCCCTCCATCTCAAGCATCGCCAGCCTGCAGCTCCAGTGGGTTTCTGGGCAAGCCTGCACAAGGCTGGTGCTGCTCTCCTGAGACAGAAGCGCTGCAGTCTCTATTCACAGAATGCATAGCACACAGGTTAGCCTTAGCTTACCCAGCCTAGGATTTGCAGCGATCTAGTCATTCAAACCTTGGCTACAAAGGCTCCACAAGGATTTAGCTACGTTGGGTGTGATTCTTGGGCTGGCTTGCTTGCCTGTGACCCATATAAACTGCAGTCTCAGCATTCCTGCAGCACACAAAGCTGGAAATCACTGTATCTGCTTCTAATGAGTGTAAACTCTGTCCAGACTTGGCAGATTTCTTCAGCTCTACCGGTTAGACTAATAAAAGTTATTATCTCTCTCTCTATGAGTTTTACCTCACTTATATCTTGAGATTATCATAGCTCTGCCACTTGGAGTTCAGAGAGAGTAACATTTTGAGATTAGGCAAAGCTACAGTGATATCAGAAGAAGTAACTTGAGAATTATGTTCTTAAACAAACACAAAGTTTAAGGCTGGGGAGTGGGTAGTTGACAGGGCTTTGCAGTCCCTAAGTGTGCTCTGGTTTCATTTAGTGACACAATGCACTGCCAAAGGCTTTCTACCAGTGAATTCCTTTGGCATCCTGCTATGGGGTGTTTCTTACCAAGGTGTGTGCTGTGCCTGGTGTTGGGCTGAAGCAGTTGTGTTTTTTTTATAAAAAGTTGCCTATTTTTGCTGGACTTTGAAGCAAGCTGGTCTTCTTAGAACAATACTGGCATGACCTCTTGAAAGCATTTCTGTGGACTGAGGGGAAATTTGAAAGCATTTTGTGTGCATTTGTTGCATGGATTTTACCTCTCTCCACTTCTTTCTTGCTAAATCATAACAAATTGAAGATTGTGTTTCATACTCTTCACTGACTTGCTCACATTTTCAAAAGCTATTTATTTTTAATATAAACAAATGAAACAACTTGCCTTGCCTTTGCATATCTACAATCCCCCCTCCCCTCCATATCTGCAAAACACTGCAGCAGCCTAACAAAATACAGTGTGTGGGGTTTCCTGCTGTGACCCAAAATACCCACTAGTGTGCTCTAGCCTAGCCATGGTCATTTGCTGCTTTTGGCTATGAGCAGTGGATGCTTTATGGCAGTTGACTATTTTATTCCATATACACACAATATTCTCTCCATATTCCTTGCCAAGGCAGTTTCCTCCTTCCTTTGACATTTTCCCACATCTTCCCCCTACTTTTTTTTGTTTCTTCTTATCCAGCACCGATGCTATATTCTAGTGGTTTGAAATGCAAAACCAGCCCATTGCTTGTAAATCTTTCTTTCTTTTTCTCTTCTGGCACACCTCTGTTGGATTTGATATTTGTTAAGTCCTCTTTTCCTATGTTTTATTTGTCATTTAATTTCTGAAATACCTGTGATCCATGAGTCTTCCAGAGCCATGTACTATTTGCTTTATTTTTTCATTCCAGTTTTGGTTCAGTACTTTCCCCACTTCTGTCTTTTTCCACTTGATCTTTAGTAAAAAAACCAGTGGTTTGCAACTATTACAGTAACAATCCAGCTAAATGCACAGTATTATCTGACTCAGAAATTGTTGACTTTCCAGGCATGTTCTTTCATCAGGCTGTATGTCTCAATATTCCGGTAAAAGTCCTTATAGTACAATGTGTCATGTAAATGGCATCCTCCTTTTCAATTCCATGCCAATATTTGTTGTCTATTTAAAAAAACCCAAAACATAATAACAACACAAAAAAAACCCTGGAGGAAATCAAAACCAGCTGTCAGTGAGTTTATTGCAATTTATCAGTACTCAAACCTCATACAGAGCAACAACTTGTAATATCTTCTAGAGGTAGGATATATAGGCTATTTTCAGGTGTGTTTTCTTAATTGAGTTGGGCAATGGAAAGGGAGTTGGTGGCTAAACTCATTTGCCTTGTTATGGTGAGTTGCACAGGTCTCAGCCATGTTCAGTCTTCAGTTCAGCGTGGGAGAGGGTACAGGAGGATTGTCTGAAGACAGCAGAATTGGGAACTGCCTAAGTGGAGTGACACACTTTCTTGAGGAAATGAAACCTCAAGTTTCTCTGTTGTCTCTCTAACCCTCCCAATTTTTAATTTCTTTTTTTATATATAGTTCTTTAAGTTACCAAAACAAAGCCCATATCAAACTTTCTATGTGTTACAAAGCTGCTAGAGTAGAGAGAGGTCTATAAAACATATGTAATAAATAAGGGAAGAGGAGGTAGAAGCAGCAAGGGCAGTCATCACCAATACATTCCAAATTTTTCCATTAATACATAAAATCTTCTGAGAGATTTATAATAACCATGCATATTGAAAAGTCCAACCACCTCATTAGAAAAACTTTGAAATATTTTGTAAAACATAAGCTTGAGTTTATAAGCAGTGGGAAAGTTAATCTCATGACAATTTTCAGTTAATTGCAGAGCAATGGTGCTACAAAGTCTGTAGATGCAAGTCAACAAGTGATATGGACATTGCACTAATCAGAACTGTTTTACTTATGAATTCTGAGCATAAAACAGATTACATTATAACACAAAAGCCTTCTACAACTTCAGTTAGGCAGTAAAACCATAGATCAATGCAAGGAATGGCTGAGTCCTAGCTACCTTACATCCTGTGTCATTTGCACTGATGCTAAATCAGAACAAAAATGTGTCAGTTTGGATTACTCTGTCCACTTCTCAAAGCTGCAGCAACTAATGTAGGGTATGATACACCAGAAATTTCTACACGAGGCTTTTAGATTCATTACACCTTGCCTGTGAACTGCATTTAATCTTGAAAATAGGATCCCTGATTTTGGATCCCTGTTTCCAGAGCAGTGAGATGACCAAGGAAATAAAATTAGAACACCCTGTTCAGCAGTTTTGTCCCATTCAGTTATGAGGACCAAGAGAAGGCAAAGTGAAGTGGCTTTCTTTTTGTGTGTGCTGTAAATCCCAACCAGACACGCAAGGAAATCAAAGCCCCTCACTAGCAAAATCCTTGCGGACCTTACTGGCAGGAAGGGCAGAGGAGAGGCACTCCATGCAAGTGGCATTGTGCTGTCTGACCTCAGTGAGATCTGGGTTCACTGGAGAAATCTACTGAACTGAAAGTCAGTACATCCCCCCCACTGTACTGTGGGGCTTATGTGTGGTGGGGATGAAAGTGTCAGTACATAGAGATTGATACACCGAGTTTGCTTGCCAGGTATCTAAAAATTTTGTAAAACTTCAGTTTCTGGGTTTTATTTCAAATTACCTTTCACATATCTCAGGTCACATAAATTTACATTTATTGATGGACTTTCCTTGGGAGAGCTGAGTAGAAACTGGATGTGACTTGTGAGGACAAGAGCGGTTTCTCCTCACAGGAGCCCAGGCCACAGGCAAGGCACAGGAGCAGGTGCAGGCAGACATAGCCTGACCAGCCCTGTCTGCTCCTGAGTGACCAGACAACCAGACTCCAGTTCCCTCCCAGCCATTTCTTCCTCTTTCATCACTCTGCGCTTCCATGGAAAAATAATTTCATACAAATTTTAGAGTAACATCCAGTTAATCAAAACACAGCAGGCTGCCAGCACAGCCTGAGCAGAACGGTGCTATCACACACCATGGCACTTTCAATTCTGCTGCTTCATTCTCTTGACAGAGATATTAACAAAAAGAGGAAACAGCCTATTACTGTGACAAAGGCTTTGACAGCACAGGGAAAATGGCATGTTAACTCAGCATCAGGCAGGCTGAAGCTGGCTGGTAATAACCACGCTCCACTCATGGCGCTCGAAACCTTCCTCATCACTATGTGGGTGCGTTTGTCTGCTGTGGAGCAGAGCACATTTTTCCCTGCAGCAATACTCCCCTAAATGCTTAGAAATAGTAGCCAAGGGCCCTACTTTTAATAGCACGGGATTTTAAGGATCATCTTTAGTCTGTTTTGTTTCACATCTCAAACTCTCGAAGTTACATCCACTGACGTCGGGTTGAAGCAAGTCAAAAGTTGCACTCTATTTAATGGGCAGGGGGGTGTTTTATTTTAATGGGGAGTGAGCTTGCACTGTACATGTAGAAGCATTGTCATCTGCTTTTATTGAGAGCAGATGTTGAAGAGTGTTTAACTTGGAAAAAATCCATGAGACCCAGAACTAGCTACACTAATAGAGGTCATTTGGTAAACAGTATATTTTAGTTATTTCAAGATCCAATTCTGATTGTTACAAACAAGGATCAGTTTTCTCTGGGGCTCTAAGAAAACTCTGGCCATTCCTCCTTTCATTTCTCCCTGTTTGAGACCTGCTAATGATTGATATTTGGGAAGTCTCTTTGCTCTTTGCTAGTTCCATGCTGTGGGTTGCTGTGTCAGTAGCATGGCACAGTTAGCCCTGACATAGTGCATTTAGCTAAAGGTGCACTGGCCAGTAATTCTGCACCCATGATCTGTCTGTCAAACCCCTGTCATTAAAGTAATCAGAAGGAGAGAAATTACAGATTTGGATGGTACTCACGCCATTTTTAAGCTATGACTTTAATTGCTGTTGCTGTTCTCTGGAGTCTGGTATCCAAAATAATTTTCCTGACCTCTCCTTTTACAGTCTATTTAGCTCCTGAATTTCTTAAGCCAGGAACTACCCTCTGCCCACAGGAATAACTGGGCTCCCTGTGTTCTTCATCAGTGTGAATAGTAACACAGAGATCACCTCTGCATGAAGGTATAGCATCTTCTGTTACGTCAGGTAATGTAAATGGGAAAGGTAGACAAGCCCCAGGATTTTTATCAGGTCTGACAAGGCAACAGCAAAAAAAAAACCCCAAAGGTTTAAAAGGTCCTGTTTGTTGGAGAGTGTCCAGCTACCCAATCTTTTTAAGTGATTTTTCTGGAAAAGAGCATAAATGTGAGCAACTGCTTTTTTTCATTATTTTTCCTTAGTAATTGAAGTTGGTTTGATTAAGTCAATCCAATCTCAATCTGCTGGCTAGGCCCTCTTCCCCCTGTCCCATATTTCTGCTTCTTCCACTGTGCAGGCACTGGGGCAGAGATAGACATCTTGAGATCTGGTTCAAGGAGCTCATCTGTCTTGAAACAAATCACTGGCCCCCAGCTGCTTGTTTCCTGGCCTCAGAGTAGCCCTATACTCATGTCAGCAGAAGTATTTCTGTGGCCATTCAGGTTCAGAAACTGATCCAGCTGAAAAATAACCAGGAAAATATTATCCATTTTTCTCCCAGCTGAACCAGTTTCCTAATCTGATGCACTGAGATGTTGAGAAAATACAGCTACAGGCAGAGGACAGGACAGGGCCAAGAACAAGGCCACTAGAGAAAAGGACAAAGTGAACCTGAGGACGTGAGGGTTGATCTGCGTCCTTGGTGCTAGAAGCAGATCTAGGCTGTGGGGAAAAGTAGGGCATTGCAACAGCTCTGGTTCATCCTGGGACAAGAGGGGACTCTCCTGCAGCAGCTCTGTAAGCAGACACATATCTCATTGGGAGACCCAAGAAAAAATAGTTACACACACAGACACAAGGTCTGGATATAAACTGAGAGGTGATGATCTCAATTAGGAGTTCTAAATAACATGTCCTCTTTTCCCTGTCACCACCTGGGAATCGCAGCTGTGGGCTTGGGGAGTGAGATGCATTAGGACTCCTGCAAGGGGAGAGGCGGTGCCGTGGCTCCCAGCTGTGGCTGGTCAGTGGCTTTCCTGCTGGATGTGATGGGCAGCTGCTGTTTCTTGCTTGGGCATGCAACTGTTGGTTTTAATGTGTTTTCTTATGCTGCAAAACATACAGAAGAGAGAGGGAACACAATCATAGAAAGGTTTAGAAAACATAAGGGAGGAATAGAAACAGTCTTTGCTACACATGGGAATGAATGGTAAATAAGAGAGGAGATTGTCTGCGACATTAAGGTCTAATGTAGTGCTACCACCTCCCTTCTGCCCCCAGGGCTCTCTGGGGCAGCATTGGGCAGTGGGCACATGCATGCTGCCTATGGGGTCTTCTCACACCCTCAGCTCCCCAGTGACCTCCCAAGGTTTCCATCAGCCCTTGCAAGGATCTTGGGCTTGCAGCATTTTTGAAAAAGCAGCCAAATGGCTTAAAACTAGTTATTGCCTTCTTTTAGCAGCTGTGCTGTGTGTTGGTGTTGTCCTCTTAATGTCACCCTAACTCTATCCCAGTACAACATCCAACTTAACAATTAGGAAGCTCCAGCTTCAGGCTTTGTAAGACAAACAAACAAACAAACAAACACCACCAAAACCCAAACACCACCAAAACCCAAACAAACAAACAAAAGACCAAAAAACCATGACCAACACGCTCCCAACCAAACAAGCAAACCAACATACAAATCTTCACTATTAGAATAGACAGATCTGGCTTTTAAAGATTTTTTGACTCATTCCTAAGTAGAAAAAATTTAACTCAGGTGTAGATAAGGTGAATTACTCCACAGTTACAAGAATAACAAAGTAGGAGCCGATAAGATGTAGTATAATGCGAATGTTTATCTGAAAAGCAAGTCAGGGTATTCTCCCAGACTGGTAAAATTCAAGAGAAAACTAATAGCATTTTCTTTTTATCTAGTGTTTATTTATACCACAGAAATAAAATATAGCACAGACAATATTGACTGTTCAGAAATACAGCTGCAGCCATCAATAGAGGAAGAAAGATTGGAAGGAAACCTCCTTTTCTGAAAGTGAATTTTGAGTGGCTGCAAAATACTTAATGATTTTGACATTCAGATGGTCACAGTGAAGCTTCAGCATGAATGTCTTCTGGAGATGAATGAAGTTACTTACGATTCAGAAATATTATTTCAGCACATGATAGGTACTGTTTTCAGACACCACATCAATTACATCTTTTTTTTTTTTCATGATAAAGATTTTTCTCACAAGCAAAAGCAGAAAGGTTACACAAACCATCCATAAAAAAAAAAAAGTCTTTATATTTGGGAAAAAAAAAGAATGATGTCAAATGAAAGAGAAAAGTTTACTGAGGAGCTTTATTTTACTCTGGATGGAACTTTTGGTTAGCTACAATAATCGCTCTGCTAGCAAATATATTCTCCCTGCTTTCCTGATGACATTGTCTCCCCTATTTTTTTTCTCTGACCTTCAACTTCAGGCTTTGTATGGTTTTGCTTTATGCTCTGTTTTTCCCAGGTTGTGGCAGAAATTGTGTGCCTGCCTATTTCTGGTTAGTAATCCTGAGACATCTGGAGCATGTTTGCTCTGTTGTTGTGTTTTGGTTTTTTACATGTCTTATTGTCTGTTTCTTTATTAAAAAGAAACCATTTACAAGTTAGTTATACAAAACATAAACTCTAAGTGAGTCTAGAGGAGGGCCAAGACAATGATCAGAGGGATGGAGCAGCTCTCCTACGAGGACAGGCTGAGAGGGTTGTAGTTGTTCAGCTTGGAGAATCGAAACTTCTGGCAAGACCTCAAAGCACCTTCCAGTACGTAAGGGGAAGCTACAAGAGAGCTGGAGAGGGACTTTGTACAAGGGCGTGAAGTGACAGGACAAGGAGGAGTGGCTTCAAGCTGAAAGAGGGTAGATTTAGATTAGATATTAGGAATAAATTCTTTAATCTGAGGGTGGTAAAACACTGGAACAGGTTGCCCAGAGAAATGGTGGATGCATCATCCCTGCAAGTGTTCAAAGGGACACTTGGATGTTGGATAGAACTGAGCAATCTGGTCACTCTGGGCAGCATCCCTGTTCACAACAGAGGGGTGGAAGATGATCTTTAAGTTCTTTCCAACCCAAACCATTCTATGATTCTTATTCTGTAATTCTATGACTCTAAAGTTGTTGAAAGAAATTGCCCTGACAGCAGCAAGTATCCATTGTCCTTCTCTGCCAACTCAGGGTTTCTCATCAGTGCAAGAGGGTGTGAGGCTCTCCGAAGAAAAGAAGACACACTGCCTGCAAGCTCCATGGCAGCAGCCACTGCCAGAGGGTTTTGAGATGCTCATTTTAGGTGTGTGGAGGAAAGTTAATCTCCTAACTTCTAAGAAACATTGTAAATGTGGTGTAAGTATGTCCATGTTACAATGGGAAAGTGTTTTTCCTTAGGATAGTTTCCCGAGACACAAAGGGGTGTATGGAATTGCCAGAGCTGGCACCCACAAGAAATGTCGCTTTGAGGTATGCCATGAAAACCTGAACTGAGCAGCTAGCCTATATGCATATCAAAGAATAAGAAATTAAGGTGCATTTTGTTTTGATTTGTGTTTTTCTGAATATTGTGTTTGGATTTTTTTTACACAATCGGAGCATCTAAAAGGAATTATACGCTGATGGTCAGAGAAGCCGTATTTCCATGATTACTGAAATTACTTATTCAACAGGAAGGTGATCTAACCAATTCATCATTGTTTAAATTTTAATTCAGTGACAATGTAACCTCTGGAAAACACTGTTCACATCTATAATTAATAGATTGTTATGCTCTGTAGTTTAAAATTTGATATACTTTCCTCAAGCTCCATGAAGAAGTGCTTAATGTGATCTCTTTCTGAATTCACAACACATGAAAATGGCCTGCTTGGTTTAGTACAAGGAGGCTCATTTGCAGGGAGATGCAGATCCAGTTTGCTGTTTGCTGTCTAACACAATTTAGTCAGAGAAGCAGAGCCCTCCCTTTTTCTCCTGACAGCAATTCTCCCTCCAAAATGAGGTTCTGACAGTCTGCTTTCGTACAAAGTAGACTCAAATGTAATTATGCTGCTATGACAACTTAGTCTTATAGCACTCACAGTCCTTTTTCTTCTCATCTTTATAGTGCTGCTACAAGTAGAAACTGATTCTGTTTTTTCTTCTTCCAGTATAAATAGAAATACAAGTCAGTGAAGTCTAAGTTGTACTGGTATAAGGTTGGGGTCAGTCCCATGGTATTAAACACTTCTCTCTTAAAAATCATGTAGTGAAAAGAAGGAAAACATGTAAAATGTTCCGTCCCTGAGCCCTCCCTTAATGAAAGCCATGTTAACCACCCCTATCCACACATATACAAGAGGAAGGAAACCTTCTCTGTTTAAACATTCACAGGGAAAGAGAGCAGCCATAACTGCATCTCTCCCCTCCTCACCTTCCCTCAGCAAAAAGCCGCATCATTTCTTCAGAGCCCCTGGTTGCAGAGTTTAGCCCTTGCTAAGGAGTCCTGTCCATGCTCCCATTCAGGCTGCTCTTGGGACTGGGGTGGCTTACACTCCAATAGCGAGTCACTGCTATGCAGGGAGGCCAGCAAGGAAAGAAAATAAAACCCAAAGAGACACCTCTGGGCACTGCCCAGTGCCTCTGTAGAAAGGCAGACCAAGGGGCTGGGCAATGCATGGGAAGAGCTGGTGAGGGAAAGCTGGCTGGAAGGACCACACTGGTCACCCAGGTTGCTGGGGGGATTAACTGTTCTGGTAGGCGAACATCAGGGGAAATATTCAGTAGCTGAGGAGTGTGTTATAGAAAATGGACATACGCTTTTTGCTCCCTCATGCCTGTGCCCAGTCCTTGTATGAGGTTTGAGCATGCTATCTCCTGCTATGAAAGCAGAACCTCTGTTGCAACAGGTTTCAGCTTCCCCTTAGACCTCCTCATCCAGCCTTTGAGGCAGGCAGTAGAAAGTGTCTTTGGAGGACCACCTCAAAATTCGGAGTGTGGCACAGGCACACTAAGGCAGAACGCCTAAGGCCAGCCCTGAGGGAACACATGGTTTTGTCATTAAGATATCTCTCTTAATTTCTACCAAAGCCAGAGCTTTCCCATATGTTTACCTTTGATGAGTTATGTCCAGCAAAAAGTTGTAAGTGTAGCCAATGTAACAATTCACTGTGACACCTGGGGAGCTGTGGTGAGGTGCTGGAGGTGTGATGGGAGAGTACTTCAGTTTCATGTGGCTTCCTGAAGCTCCCCAGAGTACACTGAAAGCAGTCCAGCCATTTTTTTCTTTTTATTTAAGGTAAAAAATATTCCCTTTCCAGCTGTGAAAGCAACTGCATAGCCCAGAACAGAAGGTGTTTGAGGTAAAAAGATGCACAGGCTTAGCCAGACTATGTTGATCTTTTTTTTTTCCTCTCTGAATTCTCTAGGGAGGAGAGGTACCAACATCAGAGAGCAGGAGAGACCCAGGGATTCTACTTATTTTCTTTCTTCTGACCCAAGCCCTGGAAGAAGTAGGAACTTCTGTCATTTGATGTCCTCTCTCTCACTTAGGCTGAGATCTGAGGTCAGAGAAAGACTGTTCTTAGTCGATGTGGCTGAGGCAGTGACCAGAACCAGTGAGGGGCAGGAGGGAGTTCATGACTCACTGCTTCTGAAACAGACCCTTGTCTAGAATCAGTGACCCACACCATACTTGTTTCAACACCCCTGAAGCCCCATGGCCCTCACTGCCACATGCATCTTCCTTTCCACTATGCAGTCACCTTGCAGTGGAGATGTAATTCCCCAGCTTCTCCTTCCCCAAAGCATTCATCCAGAAGCTGCCATGTCAGACCTGGGGTTAAAGAGAATGAGAACACAGGGCCTTACAGAGGAAGCCACCCCTGCAGCCACCCAGGGTGCTGCCATAAAGCCTCAAAAATATGCTAAGGAATAGTAAGTGTTAATTTCTGGGCCTGTGTAAGCTGTTTGGATTGCCTCCTTGCCTGTGCAGGGCTGTTTATAGGGTTAACCCTCCACAGTCCTGCAGGAGAGGTGGGACCTAATCCCTAGACAAGGGAGCTGTGACAGCCACAATGAGGGCATGACTTCTGTCATGCTTCCTCACCCTGAGTGCTTGATTCTGGGTGCTGCAGAACCTGAGCCTCCTTCTCTGGCTTCACCTTCAGCAATGTCTGTCAGCATGAGCATCATGTATATCCACAGGTGGCCTGGTAATATCAGACAAAAAAGCTGCTTTCAAAACAGCATCTGGCAGCCCTTTCTCTTCCCCTCTGCCACTGCTTCAGAAACAGAGAACAGACACCACTGCAGGTGTTTTCCCTGTCTCATTTCAACACCTTTGTGAAGCAGCAGTGATAGAGACGTGTCTTTCCTGTGAAGGAACACCTCCTTTTCTGCTTGTTCCTTAACATTTCAGTGGATGAACTAAGAAGATTCTGGCCTCTATTTTAATCAAGTAATACAGATTTCATATACAGACTGGTCACCTAAAGCTCACTACAGCATATGAGAAATGTCTTGTCTGAAACACAGACCTAAACCCAGTGCTTACTGCACAAACACTGTTTCTGTCTCAAGCCCTGTGCTTGCTTGTTCACATGTTTCTGGCCTCTCATAATGCTGCCTGCTAAGCACCTCGTGGACTAGACCTCACATTTTGTTTGGTAGGTGGCTCTTTCTCTGTCTTACTCTCTAGACTTCTTGTGTTTTGCAGACTAAGAATTTGTCTAAGACACTCATGAAAGCCGAGACAGATCCTTGACAAAATAATGTTTGCTATGGGAATTGTTCATGTCCAAGTAAGATGGAACTGGAAGGGCAATTTTCTGTGTTTCCATTGACCTACTGATCAGATGGTTTGCCTACTGCAGGCTGCTGCTGGAGAGGTTCCTGGGGAACCTTTCCTTGGGGGAAGTCTTAATACACCTCCATCTGTATGTCAGCTGTTCTCTGGGCAACCTGAGTGTTCCCAATCTGATTTTACATGTGCATTTTACTCCCAACCTCCTTCCCTTCTTGCACATACTGCTCCCTACACCTCCCTATTCCCAAAGGGACACCATCCTGCTTTGCCTCTCACCCAGTTTGTTCTCAGCTCTGAGGGTGCTTGTCCTCGGCATTCCTGTGCACCTTCACTCTTGGTGGCAGGTCCCTGTTTGCTCTACAGCAGCTGAAGACAGAGCTGCACCTTGGCCCCACACACTGGATACTTAAGCCTAGTTATTTTAATGCTTCCTCAGAAGTAAAACCCTGCTTATGTCAAAGATCAGAATACCTGAGCATGTTCATTACTAAAAGTATGCTGTGTTAGCAAGAAAAATGGGCATATGAAAGCTTTATGTTCTCACAGTCTTGATTCTTACACAGTCTTATACCATCAATCATACCCTGCAGAGTACAAAACAATGCCAAGTGCTGTCTTTCATATTTACTTTGTGAAGATGCTAATGACTGCAGGAGCAAAATGAAGTGGGCCTTCCCTGAGGAGATGATACCATTTTGTTCTGAGAGGCAGCATGTAACAGATGGGATGTATGTGCACTTACTTTCTTGTGTGCGCTTCTCATTTCTTCTTTACTGCTTTTTTACAGAATCCAAGTTAGGAGTGACTCATACCAATTGGTGGTTGTCTGCAAGACAAATATTTTCCATTTTGAGGGTTTTGTAAGAGAAGAAATGGGAATTGCACTCTTCCCTCCTTGTCTGTAGCTCAAGTCACAGTCTCTTAAGAAGTGGCAACTTTCTTCCAGGTGATGCTCATGTTTAATTTAACAATAGCAATTTGTGATCAATAAATTAAAAGTCACATGATACAGCATCATAAAAAGAGCTTGGAGCTCACTGGGATTCTTGTTTAGTTTCCTTTTTTGGCTTATAAGGCAGTTGGGCAAACAACGTTTCCTGGTTCTGACTCCGTGTTGGACTCTATAGCTCTGTATTTCACAGCTACCATAAAAGCAGGTACTGCAGTGATGGGAACCATATAAATACCTGGATAGATGATAAAAATATTGTTGCTGAGCACTTCAGGGTGTGCTTTGTGTGAGGAGACACTTAATCTGAAGAATAAGGGATTGTTAACTTTTATTATACAGCATATGCAATACTAGAATTTATTAGTCTATTGTTCAGTAACAGCACAGTAACTGATGTGCTGTTTCAAGTATTTTTGGTTTCAACCCATGAGATAAAAGAAGTTCCCAAACTTCCTGCCTCAGTTTTCCTGTTTGCAACATGTGAAAGTGCAGTAAATTAAACAGCAGAATAGATATATAGCACACAGGTGGAACATGATTCATGTGTTCCATTAAAAGACTTGGGTTTTCCCCACATTAATAAAGGACTGATTTCTAGTTTAGCCACAGTAAGGCAAGGGCATTCAGCAGACACTGCTTACAGCACTCACACTCCCCTCATGCTGCATTTGAGAGTGAGCAGGAGAGCTGGTAGGGTTATCTGTACTGTTGCACTCCTCAAGTTGTCAGTAACAAATAGTTAATAAAAGACTGTTGTGTGGATGTCCAAAGCCGTCCCCAACCAAATAACCTGCATGAAGGATTGATACAATCCCTTTTTGTGTGTACACAGGTCCTCAGCAGGCTAGAGCTCACACACTGCCAGGGGTGGTCACTGCTGTGGGGAGCTCACTGCTGCTTCTACAGTGCAGTGATGAGGGGCAACAAATAATAAGAACAGAAACAAAAAGGTGGTCTTAGCACTGAGATGAGTCAGCAACACAGTCTCAGAGAGTTGAGCATTCATTACTTACCATACACAATACTAAGTATTGCCACCTTTATTTTTTTAATGAATATCACTCAATACATTTTTAGATTTTTGCACTTACATTCAGTTTCTGTTTTAAATTGACATGTTTAGCCCATAGGTGCTTTCAGCAAACCAGGAGGGGCGAATACCATTTTTTAACCTCTCTGCCATTTGAGGGAAAGCAGTTGTTCTTTACACAAAATCTCTATCAGTGGCAGCTTTTAAAGACTTCCTTGTGTGATGTCTGAATTTTTTAAAATTTTGAAGTGCCAGCTTTTTCTGCATAAAAGCTGCTTATCCCTCAATTGCAAGAACTTCAAACAGTTTGCTGACAGCATCTAGACAGCCTCAGCTGAAATAACTTGAGATGGGTACAGCTTCTCTTGGCAAGTGGGGGAGATTAAGAACAAAATCCTGCGGTGATGAAGATCATTATGCTGAAGTCCCACTCTGCTGTCGATCCCTCCACATCTTTATTCACTGTGCTGGTTTATAGGTAAACTGGCACGAGAATGAACCCAACTCAAAAGAGATTACAAGTCAGAGTTACAATTTACTAAAATTATGACAATAAACACAATGATACAGAGAAAAAAATGGTTTTAACCCACAAAAGAACAGATGTATAACCCAGCACCCTGGGGCACAAACAGAATGGTGTTCATTAGCTCCTGTGCTGAGCCCCATGTGGTCCCCCTGAATCCAAAGTAAAAGGAAAGGAAAACCTGTTGGTGAAGATGATGGTTGCAGTCTTATTGAGAGTGGCAGTCACAGTCCTGTCAAGGTTCTGGTCCTCCTCTAGATCCAACAAGTGGTACCAGAAGTCCTCAAACCCCAGGATTATTCTTCATGCCAGTTTGCAAAGCTGAATTGGCCACTTCACCCATTTCAGTGTCTGACATGAATTCATCCTTCCTCCGTGCCTCCAGAGTAGCTGATGGGCTCAGTCCATTTATGCTTTTTTAAATCTTCATGAGAGGCAGAGAGATGGATTTTTATTATTTTCATCTGGGTACGTCCAGCAGAGAGGTACAGTGTATTGACTTTTCTGTTCATCTTTTCCATCTCTCAATTAATAAATTTTTTTGCTCAGCAGCTGTACACTCATAACCTCAGGCTCAACAAAATTTGACACTTCAGCTGACCCTTCTCTCTAACTTTCACCTACCTGTTTCATACCTTGAGGACCTACCTTTACTGTAGATGAAACTCATAGATATGAAATATAAGATATACATTGATACTAACCCCCTGTTTTCTGGGATCTGAAAGGAGAAAGGCAATAAAGTAATGGGGGTCTGCAGCAGATGAGAGGCTGACCCTTATGACTGGACCATGTACAAGATGCCTGAGTACCTCTGGAAATATGAACCACGATGTCTGTATAAATAGTCTGTTGCAAAAAGAGTACCAGGGTTTATTGCATCTCTATCTGCCTATCCATGCATTATTTCTGCTGGAATAAGTAGAGACTACATAGGTCAGTGGTAATGGGCAAGGAATCTATCACTGAGGGCTTCTGGAGGCAGCTTTTGGATGCCAATGTAACACAGCCTCCAGTAGCAGGTGATAGGAAGGCACAGGTGATCCTGTTGTACCTTCCCGTCCTTTCAGCACTCAAGTCTGCATGCGTGCACAGACAATGGTGTCAAACAAGCACTGCAGGCTCACAGCAAGCTGTTTGTCTCCTTTTTAACATTGTGCAAGCACCCTGTGTCTAAGGAAATGGAAATTCCTTTCTAACAACTGGCTCAGTCTCAAAATTCTGTTTGTATGGATCCCCAAATTAGAAACTATATTTTCACTTGGCTCATGGCAAAGTCTGTTTTTCCACTGCAGGTGGAATCAAGACAGGAAACTTTTGCAAACCTGACCAAAATCTTAGTAGGCAGACCAAGACTATCACTGAACACAGAAAACACTTTTTGAAAGGAGTAAAACAGTGAGATGGGGCACCAGAAGGCATGGATGCCCCATCGCTGAAAGCTTTCAAGGCCAAGTTGATGTGGTCCTGAGCAGCCTGCTCTAGTGGAAGGTGCCTCCAACCATGGCCAGAGAGTTGGATCTAGATGATCTTTAAGGTCCCTTCCAACCCAAACTATTCTACAATATCTTCTGGGTTTCATGCTTGAGCTGATAGCTCCGGCCTGGCTCACAGACCGCCTGAAAAGCTCCAGTAGACTTGCTGCAAGCTGTTGCTTTTAACCTAGAGAAAAATGAGCACCTGCGGCCTTTTGGGGCTTTTTTGGTAAGAGCTGCTGTTTGTCAGAGTGCTCTCCCTTTCAATTTGCAAGTATTCCTTTCTCTTTCTCCCCTTAAGGTTACTCTGTGCTCCTTTCTTCTGCTGTTTTCAAGCCCTCTGTGATTTAAAAGAACTGATCATGAGAAAAGTTGGGTGGAGAAAATAGCAACTTTCTTTCCAGCCTTTTCCTTTACTCCTATATGGCAGTATGCTGGGAAACCTTCATGAAGCCCTTCAGCCCCATCAGAAGGTAAAGTTTTGTAAAACATGAAGTCCCTTCATGGTTCTCTTCTTTATCGTCCTTCACCTTATTCATGCTGTGGGGTGATTGGTACAACACAACCTTCCTCCCTTTGATCAGCCTGGTCAGGTGCAATGTGTGTCTGCCCATGGCAGGGGTTGGAACTAGGTGATCTTGAAGGTCCCTTTCTTCTGTGATCCTGTGATTTCTCCTCTCTGCTGGCAGGCCCACATGCAGACAATCCCAGGCACAGCTGTGCCAGTGCCAGCACAGAGGAAATCTCTGTGCTGGCAGAAGGTTGTTCAATAGTGTCTTTCCTTGCCAAGCCCCAAAGCATGCCAGTAACTAGTGGAAGGTAAGTTTTGAAATGCTTTTCCTCTGTGCCAACTCAACATATGAGATGGTAGTACTCTTTATGATATTTTAGTAGTTAACAAACACTATGTGCATGCTGTGAGAAAAATCCTACGTGGAAACAAGATAGTGTGGAATGTATGCTTTCTTTTTCACATTTTAAATTATTTTTCTTTTTTCTTTTTTCTTTTTTTTTTTTTCTAAGAAGTCTGTGGAACTGGAGTGTTACAGAGGAAGATCGGACAAGCTGAGAGGAATCAACTGAAACGGAACTCTTTAAGTTTGTGGCTAAAAGAAGAAAAGGTAAACAGGTAGGATTGCATCTATGTGGTTGTTAACCTTTCACCAGCTCACACTGGCTGTAATCTCAGTCAGTGCCACTGTCCATTGGACCCTCACTTCCTGAAGGTGAAACAGGACATTAGAAACCTCCAGAAGTTCAGGGAGATGGAAGTGAGGTGAGCAAGAAAGGGCTTGTACTGCTGTGCATGCGAGTTGACCGTCACAACCACTTTCTCCACTCCTGTGTCATTGTCTCTTTGAGACCAGCCCAACTTCACCACCAGCTCACACACAAATACATGAAAAAGAGCAAACCCTGCATTTATTTGAAGCAGCTACTTCCTTAGTGTTCAAAACTGCTTCATTTCCATAATGCTACATGGCAGCATCATAACCTTTAACAGCACATGAATCAAAGTTGTCCACTTTTTTGCCATAACCCTTGTGATTCTTGCCATGTTCTTCAATTTCTTGTGGTTAGCCAAAGCTTGCTTGCAAATTTTTCTGGTTTAGAAATGTCCATCATTTCCTGTGCTCTTTAACAACAAAGGAACACCAGCCAAGGCAGGCAGCCTTTCCACACAGCTCTTTGCTCATTCACACTGAGGCTGCTCTAGGTAAACAAGGTTACTGCCTCTCCCTGTCTTGAAGCAGAGTGCAACAAGACTCTACTTTATGCCTTTCTCCTGCTGGAAGTGGGGGATTGGGAGGCTAGAGGGGAAAACCGGCCTGAAAAGGTCAACAAAACAAAACAAACCCAAACCTCAAACAACCAAAGAGTACTCCACAACTTTTTCATCAGTTGTTGAAAAGAATGTCTCATACACTTATGTGGAAATTTTCCTATTACTGTTATTATTTCAGCTTGTAGTTGGCCATGGGAACATTTCCAATGAAACCAGTACTCTGGGAAACCTTTTGTTTTCCAGAAAGGCTGTAATTCAAAAGCAATTAACATAAAAACATTAAAATTGTCTAACTTCAGAGACAGAAGAATGGAGGAAGGAAATGCGAGAGTGTGTTTGTGAGCACGCTGGGGAAACACAGCAGTCTGGGGTGATGCAAGAGGCAGAAGGGGGACACCAGGGGACTCAAGTCAGGGACGGGTGCAATTGCCAAGGAGGGGTGGGATGATGAGACTCCACAGCCATGGGATGCAGGAGCTGGGAGGACTGCTGGGGAATGCTGTGTCCTTGGAGAGTAGCACAAGCCAAGGAAAGGTGTGGGACCCAGGCCAGTGGGAGTCCAAGGACTGAGGGTGAAGATGCCCAAGTGTCTCTCTATTCTTCAGGCCAGGTATGAATTGTGTGTTATGTGTTTTTGGCATCTCTGAGTGCTTGTTGTGATGAGGTGCAGCTGTGGTGTCAAGGCCAGGCTTGTTCTCAGCAGTCAAGGGCTACTCTCCTGAATCCTCTTGGTTCCCACTGAAAATGCTAGGACAAGGCACTGGCAGCAACAGTGTTAAGGGGTTTATTATGCAGCATCATGGTGCAAGGTTTCTCCACCATTTTTCCAGTGGGTTTTGAACCAGCTGGCAGATTTCAGTCTCACTTGAGAGGGCAGAGTGTCACCAGATATTAAGATATTGTCTGCTTATGTGGAAATGGAGGTTGATCAGAAGGAGTTTCCAGATGCCCCAAGGCAGATCTCTCTACCTTTTTTCAAAAGAGTACAATTATTTGAAAGTCTGAACTGCACTCTATGCAGCCTAAAGTTAGGTGCTTTCTTTTGCAAGAGGGGTGCCACAGCTATAAATTCACAGATTATCTTTTGAGGTCTTCTGACATTTCTATCCATCTTTTCCCCTCCCCTTACCTCACCTCTGACCCTGTTCACATCCACATGTATCAGTGTCAGTTAGAAATGTGAAAGAGAGGGGACCTGAAGGACTTGGGAGTCAGCCAGATGTGACACTGCAAGCAGGAAACCTCTGGAAAGGAGGGGTGGTGGTAAATATTGGAAAGGTTGACATCATTGGAAATGCAAGAGATGAACTGGAATTGCTGGAGTGAAAAGGAGGAATTCAGAATCTGATGAAATGTTCAAACCAGCCAGGATTCCTGAGATCAGTGACACTTGGAAGAACCTCCCTATGTCCCAGAAGTACATTTGAAATAAAAATCCATAAATACTTTAGATAAACAAAAGTCTGAAATGCAAAGGCTTCTTCTAAACTAGATAGTAGTCTTATGCTCTGAAAAACACAGAGAAATGGGGCAGGAAGCATAGCATAAAAAAGGAAAAAGGCATGTGAACAACGGCAGCAGAGCTGAAAGCAACTTCAGAGAGGCTCAGGGCAGAATATCATGCTGGTGGAAGGGGAGAAGGTGTCTGGGACTGTCCTTCTCCTGCCACAGATGGAGGCTTTGCAGGTTTTCAGGGCAGTGTTTCTGTGCTGGTGTTTTCCTATATGCCTTCCCCTCCACTTAGAGGGCAGCATAAACTTTTAATAGATCAACAGCAGTTCATACAAGAGTGTCCCCTCACTTCCATCCTTCTGTCTTATTTCAAGATCAAATTTTAATTGAAACCAGATGTGGCAGACAGGATGAGTGTCTATAAATAGGTTCCAAACTGTCATCTTAAGAGCAATGTATGTGACCCAGTTCAAATACCAAGATGAAGAAAGAAAAATTGTTAAACACATATTCCCATTAGACACAAGAAGGTCTCCTTGTAAATTGTTTTATTCTTTGACAGATGCTTATTTAGGCTGGTTCTAGAAAATGATAACATATGTTCTGCTTTAGTGCCCAGTAAATGCATTTTGATAATAGATTCCGTTCATACTACATTTTGTATTGTCATTCAATTTATGGCACAGATAATGTGCACCCTTACTAGTTTCTCTTTCTTTCACAATTTTTAAAGAGTTTCATTTATATACTCTATTATCTGACATGCAGAAGAGATTTTGTTTGGGTTTTAACAACATTCTCATTTAAAATATGTAATTTTTGATGATATAATATTCTAGGATGACCATATGACTTACCTGAGAAACCATTTAAAACATTTGCAGAGGTTGTGAAACCCATGTAGGGTTTTTACACTTCCAATTTATGTAACACAGTATTTAACTTTTCTGAGCTCCCAGAAGATTACCTGTATAAGTAGCAAAGGCCGACAGGATTCAGCTTTTGTTATTCAATCTTTTTTCAACATATGAGGTGCTTTTCCTACAGCTGGTTTCGTGAGGAAGTTTTGTCAAGGTTATATTTTTCAGTACCTGACTCTTGGCACTGCATATTTCTCATTTGTTATTTGCCTCACTTTCTGAGGGTTGTGTATATCATCCTTACTGCTGAAGTTCTGCAGCAGCATGTACATTTTGAGGAAAATATTTATTTGAAGTGTAGAGTATTTTTTCACTATAAAAAATATGAAGCTAAAAGTGGCTGAAAGAAGAGCCAAATATATTTTTTTTAATTATGTTTATGCAAGTTTAAATAAATGAAACACAGACTTTTAAAGTTTACCCATACTCCCTGAACTTGACATGTTATTACTAAAGATACTCAGCACTCAGAGCCAACTACCATTTAACAACAGTCTTGTGTTTCTACATGTTTTATTATAATGAACTGCTCCTTATCTGTTCTGTGAAGCCAGGGAAAGCTTTACTTTAGACAACAGTGTTTATGTACATACTGAGGAACTTTTCAAATATTTCGAAGCCAGGGAACATTCAGGTTGGAAAAAAATTCTTCGCTGAAAGAGTAAGCATTGCAATAGGATCCCCAGAGAAGTGGTGGAGTCACCATCCCTGGAGGTGTTCAGAAAACAAATAAGTGTGGCACTTTGCAATATGGTTTAGTGGGCATGGTGGTGTTCAACCAAAGGTTGGACTTGATTATCTTGGAGATCTTTTCCAACCTTAATGATTCTATGATTCTGTGAAATCTGTGTTATATCTACATTAAAGCCAAGCAGTTATATTACATCAAGGATAAGAAACAACACATACATAATGCAGACTGCAGGACTTAAAATGCAAAATATAGGTGTCTTTTTTTTTTTTTTTTAAGTTGGCTTGTGGATTCAGAAATGGCACCCCAGTGGAAGCTGTGAGTTTTAATATCCTAAACAGTCTCTAGCATGAGAAAGTCACAGAGCTTGTATTACAAAATGAAATATAAAGTTGCCTCAAGCCACAGACAGCAAGCAGTTTGTTTTGATAAGGTTTTTGGGACAGGCTGACAGTTTAGTTCATTGACTTTGCTATTGCTAGAATTTGGGCATTAATCTTGGTATCTAGTGGATACATCTCAAAATGTGTTTTGAAACCTGTTTTCCTGAATAGGAGGGTGTACAAAGGCAGGATAAGAAGATGTGGTGGTGGTGGAGGAGAAAGAGGTCCTCTGCCTAAAAGCAAGCACATGGTCTCCTCCGCCTTGAGCATTAAACACAGGCTCTTCAGCAGCAAAACACCAAAGACAGAAATCCCAGGAGAAAACAGCATGTCCTTTTGATTTTCTCACTAGTTTGGAGACTTCTCTTTGGGAACCACATTAAAGGGCCTTAATTGCTTCCATCTCATCGTGGTTCTTTGTGGTGGCAAAAACTGAATGACAGGAGAGAACTTCGAGTGAGGTGAGGCCTGAAGTTCCCAGTAATAACCTAGAAGATCCATGGGATCCTGTACCCTCTTGTGCACCTTACACACCTGGAAGTGCTGTACTTAGCCAGCCACACCACAGCATAAAGCAGACACAACCCATTCACAGAACCAGTAAATATGTAAAATAACGTGAGGTACGTGCCATGTGAAAGTAACTGTCTCTGTGAACCATCAGGTTGGCATTTATACTTGAAAGCTGTAAACTGACCTGTCTACACCTTTTGCAATAAAAACTCAAGGTGTACATGTACAAGGCAGGACTTGGAGTAGATGTGTTGAGTAAAACACCATCTAGACAGGTGTATCTGCAAGCACAAAAAGAATGTGGGTATTTTCAAGCTTGAACTGCACCTATCCAGCTTTACATGAGGTGTTTTCTTTTGCAAGAAGAGAGAAGATTGCAGTTTCCTCTCTCCTTATATCTCCTTTCAATGACTTTTTGAATTTTCTGGATAGTCCTGGCCTCTTTAAGAATCTGGATAGGGAATAGAAACCATAATTTTTAACATGAGTGACCAGTCACACAGCATATTTGAATCCTGAACAAAAATACTTGGATATATTGGTACAACTCAGCAATCCACAGGTAAAAATTGCTTTTATTGAACCTCTTCACCAAATGGTTATAAGAAAAAACTGCAAAAAATGCTATCCATTTGTGGTCAGAAAAATATCAAGTACAACAAATTACCCTCACTGAATACTTCAGTTACTGTACTTGGCAGAGAATTTGCTTTAACTCCAGAAGAGCTTTTCAAATGAAATCTTTAGAAGAGAAGTAAACCAATTGAGCAATACTGGACTTTTTGTTCCTCATGCCGTAGCCCTGCTCCCAGTGCCATATTAAGGCAACCGAAAATTGAAGCAGTTCTTAGCTACAGAAGCCAGCATAGCAGCAAAGCTATTTGGGATGAAAGCACCATGGGAGAACTGCAGTCCCAGCAAGATTTGGCTCAAGGATCACGTGGGAATCCCTTCCACTGCCAGAACAGTGATGAAAAAGAGAGAGGGGCACACAAGTTCCAAGTTGTGAATCACCCCTCACACTGGCCAAGGAATCTGCTGATGGAAAGAGGAGGGAAGCAACCACTGAGGCTGAGCTCTACAGCCTCAGTGTCCTACTCCCCACCAGGAAGAACTGTGCTTTGTTTCCCATTTCTGAGATACGTCTTCTCATACAGCATTCTCCCTCATTCATTGGAGCATCTCTCTCCTGCATCCCAATCAAACAGTGCTGGCAAACAGTATCAGTTTTAAGAGTGATACCTGACATGCTGGCTGAGTCAGTCAGTGAATTGCTTGCCTCAGGCCTGGCAGGTAGAGGTCTCCACCTAATTTTATCCAGGATAAAATTATTAATGACAATGAAGTATGTGTAGACCATCCAGAAAAGGAAGGATCCCTGTTGCTGAGAGAGACCTTGACTTTTAGTTTTTATTTTTTTTCCTCAAATTCACTTAAAACATTGCTGCTTTCTCCCACTGGAGCAAAATACCACCAGGTAAAAGATGGCAGCAAACACATTAAAACAGATGTTACACCAGAAATCCAGAAGACATGAAAAAAACAGCTGAGAGAGAAGGTCAAAATCAAAACTGCATGCATCTGTGAGATGTCCCACATCTTAGCAAGTACATCTTTCAGCCAGGGAGTTCCTGCTCTAGAGGGCAAGTACCTGTCCAGCTCTGTGCCAGACTCAAATGTCTTGCAACAGGAGTCAGCTGCGAGTGGGATTTTGGCTGGGTCTGCAGTGCAAATGCATGTCAGCCACAAAGTGGCTTCCAAGTCTGGGTTGTAATTTTCCCCAAATTCAGTACAGAAATGAGCTGTTCCTCATTTTCGCCTCTCCCTGTTGTTGGGGCCTAGACTGATTTCTCATGAAATGCCAAGATGCTGCACAAGTACTCATGGAGTGAACTTTAGTAGAATTTAATTCCGGCAAGGGCTCTGCTTTCCACACTGTTTCCTGATCTCTAGAGAAACAACTGGGGCAAGCAGGAGGCTTTGCAGCAAACCTGACCCTGTGTCGCAGTAGATGGAGCCACCTGTGTCTGTGTCCCTGTGCCTGTGTCCAAGGCAAACAGTTCGCTTCCTGCAGTCCCGGGCCGGAGGGGGATGGCGCGGGGTGGCGCAGCTTGGAGCGGAAAGCGGATGGTGCTTTGCAGAGCACACGCTGTGACCGGCTCGGATGCAGGCATTGCTCCTGTGAGCTCATGGCCGCAGATGGCTCGTTCCTGTGCTTGATGGCAGGAGAGAGGCACGGAAGTGGGGGTAGGGCCAGTTTTTTCCCCGGAAACCTATCTGTCTGGCAGCTATCAAGCCCAGCATCTCTGTGTTCTGGGAGGCTCAGATTAGACGTGTTACATCGCTGATTCAGCCCCTGGGGCTCCCCAGCTGCTTGGCTTGGGGTGGCTTTGTCGGACGGTCCTGCTTGAGCCTACTGCAAAAGTTAAAAAGTTATTTTCTCACCTCTTCCCTCTCCCACACCTCCTTGCCAAGGCAGCAAACCTATGGTTCCTTGCTCAGAAACCAACTAAAGCTTTGCTCCACTAAAACTTGCCCACCGCATTAAAAAAAGGTATAAAATAAAATGGTTAATAAGACAAAATTATTTTTTCTCTAAAAATAAATGTGTTGCAAATTGGATGACAGTCTTGTTTCTTTCCTTTTCCTGTTTTTCTCCCTCTTAGCCATGCACAAACATTTCTTCTGTAGTAGGGAGCCCATCACTGCAATTTTAGGCAACCTCCATCACACAGTGCTGTGCCGGGGCTGCGCTAGGACAGCTGGCAGCAGGCTCACCCTCTGGGACAGTGGCATCCCCCTGTATGGAAAGGGAGGAGAGAGACTCAGCGTACCTGTAGTAAGTCAGCATTTAACTGGTGATTCAGATAAGGGTAAAGCACACTGGAAAAGTGTGTATGTCATTTAATCTAAGATCATCAGTATGGTGTGTGTAAAATACTGAATTTAGTGAGCTATGAAATCTCTGGATGGAAAGGAAAAGGTTTTGCAGTACTTCTGCCGGGCCCCAGTTCATCCAGCCTGGCTCCCTGCAGGATAACTTGTTTTTAAGGAGGGGGTTATGAACAGAGATGCCACCTCCTTCCTCTGAAGCTCAGTAGCTGGTTGATTACTTTTTAGTGTGAGAGTTCAGAAAAGCATTCTTAAACCATGATGTCTGCAGAGGTTTGTGGTAAGAAAACAATGTTAATTTGCCCAGACTAGAAGAAGAAAGATGAAAAAAGACTAAAGTACACTGTGTTCTTTGTTCCAAATACCTGGAATTAGTGTCCTTGTTGGAGACAAGTACCATAAATGGATTTAATGTTTGAGGGTTTTTTCCTCTTGTTTATGGAGCAGTGCAGTATTGCTGCCACAGCACTGGTGCACTGCACAGCATGATCCTCCTGTTTTCACTTTTTAATGAGCAGTGACTCTAATTACTGTAGTTATTGCAGGGTGTGCACCCATGCTTTACTGCACTCCCCTTTCCAAAGGGGAGTGTGTCATATCAACTTCTAGAAAAGTTAGTAGAGCTGCCTGTGTCATGGAAAAATAAGACTTGATTAACAGAGGTTGGAGGAAGCCAAAGTAAATAGTAGAAATGTGTAAAGCAATTATGGTGGTGTAGATTAGTACATATGAAGGGATGTGTAAATATGAGTTCTTGACATGACTGATTTTTACATCAAAAGGGAAGTCATTATGTTACTACGTTTTAAGTTGGAAGTCCCTGCTGACATTGTTGGAGCTATTTCAATGTCCCACTTAACTTGAAATCTCAAATACTGTGAAGAGTTGGGCCTGCATTCAGATCTTCCCTGAATTTCAAATATGAAAGGACAAGTAACAAGAGAGGAAATGTGAAACTTTGAACGGTGTGCCTGTCAGCAAGAAATGCTGGTGTGTACACACAGCACCTCTTGGTTGAACCACACACCTTGTGTATAAAAAAATTCCCCTATGAGAGGTAGACGTGATAGTAGCTGTGCAATGGGACCATTTAAAAGGCAGGAGGAGTCCTTTGTGAGCCTGTGAGTCTCACACAGGGTTTGAGATGCTCTTACCACTTTTTGTGTTGCTGACACACAGAGCTCAACGCACACATTACAGACAAAGAACAAAGTGAAAAGCTACAGTTACTTAAATCAGCCACTGAGACACTTCCAGTTAACTTGGTTATGAAGAAAGCCTGAATTACCATATTCTACTCTGTCATTTAAAGATGTTTTGCAGCACAAACCCCATCATTATGTGTACATATTTTAAAAAAGGTTGGGTTTTGTTTGCATTTTTATTGTGTTTGTGAGACTTTTTGTTGTTTTTATAGCAATCAGACTTTTAGACTTGCTAAGAAGTGGGTCCAACTTGTGGTTAAACCCTGCAGACGATAGTCTTGCTGATCTCAGGATTTTCAAAATATTAAAACACACGTGTGGATTTCTCAAAACCCCACAAAAATTCAAAATCATTAAACTTAGACCCATTTCACCTTTTCCAAGGTATCCCAGATGGCCATAAACCACTGGAGCATCCTGGCAAGATTTCTTGTAATATACAGTCTCTCGAACAGCTCTTAGTGGCTTATTAGCAATTTCAGGTATTATATATTAGCAAACCAAATCGAAGTTTACCCTTTAGTTTTTGTTAACTACAGTAAAATATTTGTAAGGTGAAACTCTCTGTGCATGCAGGTGCAATAGTTTTTCCAGTTGTGTTGTTTATATAACAGAGTATATTAAAAATGTCATGCGGAGGGAGGGGGGTGCTCTGTATGGAGAGCTGTATAAAATCTGAGCCAAGAAAAATAAATCTCCCAGTAAACCCTGGCACTCTTGTGACAGTGCCATCCCCAGCACTGCTTCCTACAGGAGCCTGAGGCCAAGGCATGGAGGTTGGTACCTGCCAGCTCCATGGCTGTGGATATGGATTGACTGGTCTAGATAAGAATTGGTTTTAGCAGAATCAAATAGAAGTCCTTAGCTGTAGATAAGCCTGAAGTGCTCATGCACTACTAAGTTCCTGGCAAAATCCTTTGGATGCATATATTTACACTCAGGGTTTGTATGGATATTTACACTCGGGGTTTGTAGATATAGTTACAGTGTTACAAATATCTCTAATCTAGACAATGTGGCAGGAAAGAGACAGTGTAAGAACAGAGTAAGTGCCTATGTACCTGCTTGAGTGAAAATCTGGAGGGTCTCAGTGTGTGCATGCATCTTTTTCATTTACTTAAGATGGTTTAAGTTTCTCAAGTGGTAACTGCAAGCCTTGGGTAGCTGTACAGTTCAAGAAACAGAAATACACTTGCTGAAATATGATTGTCCTATATTAGGACAACTGTCTGGCCCCATGGCAAGGCATTTTTTATTTTCAGGTGAAGTCATTCCATTTTAAGCTTTGCTTTGCTTCAGTGGCCCTTTTGGCAACTGTAAAGCATGCTTCTGGCTTTGGCCCACTCTGGCATTTCATTTACCCTCTGCAGAATTCTGCCTTTTTGGCAACACGGGCCATTAGCTTTCCTCTTGTGGTTTCAGCTTTTCTTCTTGGTCTTCTACTTGGGATTTTTTTTCTTTTAGGGTTTCTTTTATCTCTTCAGCATGAGGTTTCTGCAGATCTGCAGGTGAATTCTATTCATTCTATCTAAACACCTTCCTTTTATTAAATTGGTCATTTATTTTTCAGTCCTCCTTCTTAAGATGAATATTACAGAGCTGTGTTTTTGGAGCAGGGACGAGAAGTGAGAGGTGGAGGGAATCACATCTCCTAGGGAAAGGGCTGCTTCTAATTATGCCTTGGAGATTATTTCTTTATGGCTCAGATATAATTACTACTTGATCAAACTCATATGTGCTATTTAGGACAAAATAAAGCCTCTCTTTCTATATGACCCAAAAAAGAAGCTGTTACTTCAAATAATCATTTTTAGGGGGTTGGGAAACTGCATCTGTCATTCTTACACATCCTATAGCCCCTGAACTCTTTCCAATAGAGGCCACTTCTGCACCCTCTCTCCTACCAACACTTTGCCACCTATAGCAGTACAGAGGTGCAAAGGAGGATTTTTGGACAGCTCTTAACTTCTGGATTCTGGTTGTCTTTTGAGAACTACCTAGAAACGTACGTTGTAGGACAGGATTTTTAACCTTGCCCATGTCTTATCCAAGTTGGAAAAAGCTGGAAGTAGAGGGTAGAGCAATCTAGATCATGAAGGTAGTAGGGACATGGCCTCAAAGGGCAGAGAAGTTCTGGGAGAATGACAAGAGGCCCCTGTCTGCCCTTGATTATTTTCTTTCCTTCTCCAATGCTCATGCTTTCACCACTGGTAGCAATACTAGGTACCTTCTGGTGACAAAGAAGTGTGTGTTACATGAGCTGGTGAGATGATACCAATGCTGAGTCCAAATCCACTGAATTGGTAAGACTCATTCCTAAGTCTTCAGAGAGTTGCAAATCACAAAAAGAGATCTGGCCAGAGTCAGACAGTTTATGATTAAACCTGCTGTCCTCTGTATCCTCACACAGCGGCTTCCTGGATCCTGGATGGTTACACAGACATCTGAAGCTCTGTCTTTGAACACGCCCAGAGACATGTCAGCCTCAACAGAACTGAGCAGCTTGGTGACAGCCTCCTGCCCATGTTCTGTCCCACAGCACCAGATGCAGCACTTTTCCAGATCACACTTTTCAAAAAGGACTATTGTAGGCTATTGCTTTTGTTTGAAGTACAGCAGGGATGCTGCTGTTCCTGTTCTCCTTATCCAACCACCCAGAGTGAGGATGCTTTGCCCGCCATCCCACCTGGTCGTCTCATATGTGTTCAATCTCTTCTGTCAGCTAAGAGATTTAAAGCACGTCTCTTATTCTCCAGAGACTTCCAGGGCTGTATAACTGTGTATAACTGTTTTGTAGTGGGTGCAATCTCATTATTCTTAGAGCTGGAGGGATTAATGAAGAAATGCAGTGTTAAGTGCAGTGAGCAAAGCATGTGTGCAAAAGCAGGAAGAACAGGATTTGCTGCTTCTTCCAGAAATCATCCTTGTGGGTTATGCATACTTTCAATGAAAGATATAAGCAGACCTTGGTGTGACAGTCACTGCCTAAAGGCTCTGGAGAAGTCTGTGTGTCCCAGTGACATTGTATGCAGGAAATGTACAGGAAGAATGCTGTTTGCACTCTCTGTGTCAGTGTGATCCTTCAGAAGGACATCTCAAGGTCCTTGGAGAATTTGGCTTCCAATTAATTATTAGGTAAATTATAATAATGTAGAGAAAGGTGCTGAAATCAACTGCTGAAGGGGGGTATTTCATAGTGGGGTTCGATGTGAGGTTTCCCAAGGGTTAAGGAAGCATGGG
Organism: Hafferia zeledoni; assembly: GCA_035583235.1. Taxonomy (NCBI): domain Eukaryota; kingdom Metazoa; phylum Chordata; class Aves; order Passeriformes; family Thamnophilidae; genus Hafferia; species Hafferia zeledoni. Next base: position 84,186,417 of record JAWWEV010000083.1, on the reverse strand, counting down.
GCCGAACCAGGCTACTGACGTGGAACACCTCGTATTTCACTAAAACGGTAATAATTCTCAATTTACAAAGCTCTTGGGAAGGGCTTACATAACACTGGAAAGGAGTTGCTGGTACATATTTCTTTGCCCTCTGATTTTGTGCAGTCTGTCACAGGGGATGAAGCATGACCAACAAACAAATTCTTGGTAGTTAGAGGCCAAAAATGTTTGGTTGATTGTGCTTGCTTCACCATCAGTTTCAGTAACAAAAGGCTGTTTAATAGGAGGAGAACAAGGCTTGTACCTATTAGCTGCTGTCACTTTTGCACATGAGACTGATGGCAGCCACTGACTCCACTCCACCAGCTATGACATATATAAACCTCCTTTGAAAGGCACAATTTGAAGTAGTGATTTATGCACTATTGATATTCTTTATTTCAAATATAAAGCCACTATAATGTCATATGTATTACTTCAAAGGATTACAAACCACCTATAGAATGTTTAATAAATGATTTCTCTTCAACATTGCTTTACATCATCAGAGAAATTTCTTCTTCCCACTTCCAGTCCTTCCACCTTAGTCTAAGGCCAGCTCCTATTGAAATCCCTGAGATTCTCTTTTATTAAGGTTATTATCAGACCCCACAATGCCTCTGTTTTCCTCCATGCAAGAATAGCTGTTTAGGCACACTCCTAGAGGCTGCTGCCTTTTTCCAGTTGTTGGAAATTGGGTGCCTGCATTTTGGTCTTGAGCTGGAAGGCTGACTCCCACCAGGAAACTGCCTGCACATGTTCATCCCCACCATGTCTGCCTATCCAGCTGGTGAAGGATGCAGCTGTGGGAACAGGACAGGGAAGGTACACGCCCTACCATGGCCTGGAAGTTTCATACAATTAACTGCTCTAATTGTTGAACAGGAGCTCAGACTACAGAACACTCATCCATGTAGGCAGGGTCACTCCTTCATGCCCTTCTGTGAGCAATAGCATCCAAGCTGTCTAAGAGAGGATTTGGACTCATAAATAATTTATTAAAACATCCCTAATTCTGTCACCTTTATGTCACTTTTATGTAATAGTCATGGAACTAATGACCAGACACACAGTATGTTGGCAATGTGAGTGTGTGTTTATGGCATCCTTTTACAGGCATCTCTTTCTCCTGGGAGAAGAGAATCAAGAAAAGCCGCTGTTCCTCAGCATACAAGTGAGATCACGGCCAAAACTCAAAAGTGCCTATTACCCTTTCTTCCTCAGTGCCCAAGTATGGGCCAAACAGACCAGGCCTGCATCTTTGCTCACAAGGGTTTATTGCTGTACTTTACCAGAGCTACATTGACACTCAATGTGCACATACACCATTTATTTTGATATGATGAGGAAGGAAACACTTTCTTCCCATGCACAGATAGACAGCTGTCTTCAGAAATTCCAAAACCTGATGCTTAGAACTTGCTTGTGTGTGACCTGTGCTGAAAGAAAAGTACCCACACAAGGGACACCTATTCTTTTTTAACACAAACCATGCTTTGGATTCAAGATTTGCAGAGAAAAGGAACACTATATTCTCATGGCCTGTGCATGGTTAGAGACTTGTAAATGATTTCTTCACTTGAGAGAAGAGTAGTTTTTACATCCCAGATTGGGGACATTGGAGAAGACTTTCAGATGGTCCATGAACCAGGTGCAGTATTCTGGGGTGCTGTGCTGGGTGCACTCAAGTCAAGTAACAGCCACAGCAGTCAGCCTGTGATAACTGATGGGACCTCTTGCTCAGAGGAGAACACAATGGTAAACAGTAATCACAGCCAGCTCCAGCACCAACCTATTGTCTAATTCACTAGTATTATGATTTTATGTACAAATTATTGATTTTAGGCTACAGTATCAGAAACAGCAATGTTCTGTACCCATGTGACCTCATAGGTTGTGAAATGTGTGCAATTACACAGGCACTACTTACCAGTATTTCAAACAGTGTTTGCTAATTATTGTCGTTAGTGAGATTAGTCGTTAGAGAGATTAGTGCCATTACTGTCTCTAGGCTGTGATTTACAGGAGTGTAATCATCTGAAAATACTGGATTTGTTAAGCTTCTCAAATAATACAAAAACAAGTCAAGCAATACTGACAGATACCAAATGGACTTAAAGAAAATGTTTTCCTTTCTGAAGATGTATTATTTTATTATATTCCAACCACACACTTGCCAACAGGCAAAGTAGTCTGTTATTGGGGGACACATACTAAAATGAGAAAAACAAGCTATTTGTGTGAACTCTGATATTACTGGTATGATCACCTTAGTGTGACTGAAGTGTTCAGTAACAATACAGATACCACTTGACTCTTCTTGTTTAAAAGAGCACTAAGTCAGGGGTTTTGTCCAGAACCCGACATCGTCTGTAAGTCTTCTTCCTCCAAGTTTTTCAGAAAGAAAAACTATATACTATTTGTTTTAAGTATGTAAACCACATACAGTTAGAGATTGTGAGAGGCCTTAAAATCCATTGGTGAGTTTTCTAGAAATAAATTGTGGTTGTATGAATTTACTAAAGATTACTTAGCCCTTCAGAAAAAGATTGTAATGACAGAATCACAGACTGTTCTGAGTTGGAAGGAACCCACAAGGATCACTGAGTCCAACTCTTAAGTCAATGGCCCACATAGGGGCCCATATAGGAGGTTGAACCCATGACCTTGGCATTATTTTACAACCAAGTTTTAACTAACTAAGCTAATCTCAGGGTCATCATGCTTTTCAAGCTTTTTTTCTTTAGCAGAGTGACTTAGAAAAATCTTTTTAAGCTTATACTAGTTAATTTTTACTTTGATAATTTGCCCCAGTAAAAAGCCCTCCCTTTTGCTTACCTTCATGTCCTTGTGGTTTGGTGGGGTTTGACACTTACATGCCTCTGTCAGAGGAGATCAAGGCACACTTCCTTGCCTGCTACTCCTGTCCTCCACAGAAGCCCATATAGAGCAACTTCATAGGGAACCAGAAGGCTGTGATGGGAGAAAGCCAGGAAATACAGGACAGTGAAATGCAGGGGCTCCAAAATGCGCTGGTCCAAGATCACTCTGAATTGAATTTTACTGCTTTTCAGGACATGGGGCCAAGGTCATTCCTAGCATAAACACTGCAGAGGGAAGGGCTGGGGCAGGAAGTTTCCATGGGCACACACCTGCTGTACGAAGCAGCAGTGAATAATCAAGGCAGGAGCCCTGAACTCCAGCACCCTGCTTTCCATCCACTAAAGAGCACGGAGGCACCTATTGCAGCTGTTGAAGGCTTCATTCCTCTCATAGCTCTCAACAGATCCCTTCCCTTGGGAGGAGCTGGCTCTGCAGCCCCAGACCCCCACGTGGCCCAGCCCCTGCCCCAGCCCAGCCCAGCATTCTTGCAGCACCTGGGTTTGGGCCACACCAGGAGGTTCAGCTACAGCAGCTCTGGAGACAGTTGCCTGCTTTGTTCTGGACTTTCAGAGCAAGTAGATTCACCCAATGTGTGGTTTAAATACAAGCTACTGCAGTCTTAAATAAAATGAGAAAACCTCACACTAAGCCTGGTGTAACACCCCCCGAGTCTCCAGTGTTAGCTGCACCAGTGGTGTGTGTTGCCCAGGTAGCCGCAGAGGAAAACAGGAGCTTGGCCTCTGGGACAGGACAGATGAGGCAAGGAAAATATGTTTTCCACCTGCCAAAAAGACTAAGGCTAAAGCTTTGCCAGTTGGACTGTACCTTGCGAGTTGCTGGACAAGCTCAATTTCCATTAATGCCAGTGGGATTTCTGTGGGAGCTTAGCAACTGGCATGCTGTAAGCTGTTACAGGGCAATGACAAGGAACACATTAATGCAAATGCATGTGAGGCTGAAGCCATCCATGGTCTGATATTAAGTAATGCATTCAGGTGATACTTCCCAGATAGTAACAATTGTACTTGAACAGATTAGTCCTCACCCTGACTGCTAGCTTTCTGCTTTATAGATGTGGCAGCACTGTTAGTCAAAACACATTCTCCTCAGCTCTGAAATGGTATTTGTTGCAGCTTCTCCTTTCTAATGCTTTTCTTTTGTCCTCTCTTCAATTTAAATTCAACTTATATAAGTATATCTAGATAATGTCCCATAAGTACTTTTACATACAAATGTACTTCTCAATTTTCACTTCTTCTAAAGCTGTCAATAAAACACTTTAAAACTACTCTGTGGCACAGGTAAGTGCTTCACTTATATCCATATTTTCTCTTACATACAGCAAGGGAGGTACTGCTCAGTTCTCTCAGAGAAGTCACTGGTGAGAGCAGCCAGTTCATGCAGTGTTCCCGAAAAGAACCCAGCTGGACTGAACACCACCATACATGTTGGCTGCTAGATCTGTTCTGTTCTCAGCTTCCTGCTAAAACAAATTTGTTTTGATTGTTTCACATAGTAAACAGTTGTTGATCAATGTAATGCTGAATGGTGTTGGTGGTTGATTCATCACTCTTGGCTTAACTACTGCACAGACTAAGGAGTAAAAGGGAAATATTAACAACTAGGGAAAAAAGGCCAACAATGGAAGAAACAATGAAGGCAAGAAAAGGGAATCTAGCAGCCATCATATGGATACAGAGCACTGAGGGAAGAGTCACTAATGTTTTTTCCAAATCTAAGATGTATTTATTTTCTGATGCAGATTTATTCAGCAAGACACTTAGATTTTGAACATGGAATGCATAGATGCTGCATGGCAGAAATTAGCCGAGAGGCAACATCTTAATGTGAGTGCAGGAGTGCATGGAGCACTTCTGACGGTGGAGGAGCCTGGGTTCCTACACAGGCATTCCCAAAGAATGTTTAAAATATTTGTGGGAGAGAACAAGCTCATGAAATCGATTTTCTGAGCTGCTGTCTGCTTATTTAAAACAAAAATGATCTTACAGCAGTTCTATGTGTTTTCATATCAATGCAAAGCTTATCTTATAAATACATCTTCAGTATGTAAAGTAAGCCAAAACATCCATTATAAAACTTGCATGTAAAGAGAATGTGGCTTGGATGCTTACTGGCATGCAGACAGATATCCTGCCTTATTCTTTTTTGTACTGTGATAAGTTGTAGCATTACCTGATATCTAGGGCTTTGAAGGATCTATTGTGAGTGCGTCAAAGACTTAGATTTTGATTTTGGCAATATTACATCACAAAAACTGAGGAAGGAGTCACGCTGACTTTCATTAAACAATGTATCCCATTATTGTTTTTCCTGTTTTGGAGTTGGAATTAAATTAGCATTAATAATAACACTTTGCATATTTATCCTATCAATGAGAAAAAATAATTACTATGTCTATATAAATGTGCGTTCAAAGTGCAGCTCAGACACTAAATAGTCACTGCTGTGTGCTGCTTTTTCAGTCAAGAAGAGTTTGCCTTGCACAAGACCCTGATGTCCATGAAAGAGCTTGGGTGAGACAGGAGGGCTGTCCTGTGCCCAGCATCTCACCTCCTCAGTGACCTGGGGAGTCCAGTACTAACAAGCTATGGTGCAAGTCTCCACTCAGCAGTTTTGGACATGGGAAGAGAACATTCCCATAGCAAGTGGTAACTTGTCTAGCCTTTCAAGCTAACACCCACCAGCTCAGAGAGATAAGGGAGGTGAGTGACACAACTCCAGGGCAGTTCATGGAGTATGGGAGTGAAGCCTGTATGACTGGGGGTTAGAAACAGTTGCGCCTAAATTTGGAGTCCAGATTAAAACCTTATGAGAGTCTAAGGCTGGGACAAAGATTCAGAAGTGGGAAGATAACAATCAGCAGCTGTCATAAGAAAGAGGACAGAAAGAAAGAATGGGCAGAAAACCCTCTTAATTCATGGTCATTTTCTTGTTGGCATGTACTTGTCAGCCATCCCCCCAACAAGTGTCCAAACTCTCCTTCAGTCTCCTTCCTCCAAAGTGTGATAATGTTCACTTGCTCTCCATTATTCTTTTGGTGTCTCATGGTGCTAAGTTCAGTGTTCTAATGTAGAAGGTCTTGCCTTTCTGAAGACCAAGTGGATGTTAGACACTAATGGACAGTGGAACTCCTGCTTTTTAGGACCTTTTTTTAAAAGTCTGGGAAATAAGTACTTTTTTCATACTAATTAATACTAATATTGTTCTAGCTAGGAAAGGTAGAAGAATAGTCAGGTTGTGACATAAAGCACTCAAAAACCACGAAGTGTCATGATTAAAAGTTACCCAGTGATTTGATTTAATCTTGTTATGTGTGTTCATTAGGGTATTTTAGAAACAGGTTTGAATCAAAATTTATTTATCTTGGCAGTATTTCAATCGAAATATTTGTTTGAAACTGTTCATTTCCACAGTGCTCAGTACCATGTCATCACAATAGCAGCACTTGCTAGGTATTTTAGCTTTATTTTACAAATGGGACAAACTTCTTCATAGCCAAGTGGCAAGTGCATCTGGTAAGGTAGGTTTAAATGTTTGGAGATCTTGGTGCCTTCTCCTTAATTCAAATGAGGATTCCTTCTGAGCCAGGACAGTACAGCAAATATAGAGGGCGGAGATGATGAAATCCTGTCTCTACAGAAATTAATATAAATGAGACATTATAGTACAAATACATATCGTGAAGGTCTAAGTTATTCTGTTCACCAAACCAGATGGCTAACAAATTGGTAAACTAACAAATATCAGCATTTATGAAAATTAAATCCATATGTTCTTCAAATGCATGTATCAGCAACTACCTCCAGATGTAAAAATCCATGGACAGTTTTAAAGGACCTCAGTCCTGCAGGCAGTTTCCATCATGATACTCAAAATTAGCACTGTCCCAAGCAATATACAACAATATTTAGTCTCTTCAGGAAACAATACTTGTTGCTTTCCTTAGAGCCAGGTATCCTGTGACCACATCTGAAGGGAGCATCCGAATATAGGCAAATTCTTCGATAGTACTAAACCTTAGCTTGCTCTGCGGATCTGTGTAATTTGCCTGAAAAAGAAACAATGGTAGAGGCACTATTCAAATAAAATTTCAAACCATAATAGTAAAAAATTGTCATAATTACAAGACCACAAAATAGTGAGTTTCTTTTCCCAGTAACAGCACTCCTGTTCTATCACATGACCAAAAGTTTGTCTTTTTTTCTTTCTCCTCATGTCAGAACTTATGAGAAGTTAACAGACTGCCATAAAATCCCATTAGAAATGCATTAACAGGGGGCTGAAATAAGTTTCATGAAAAAGAGTGCAAAAGAAATTCCTTAATTCTAAACTCACCCTAGCAACTCTGTGCCTTGTGCAGTCTCTCTCAAGGCAGCTCTCCAAATAGTCAGGCTGCTGCCAATAAATTACCCACAAAGAGGCTGAATTATGGGTGCTCTGATAGCTTTGGACTGCTTTTCTCTTGCTGCATACAACTTAGCTTTTAATTTACTTTAAAGTGGTTGTTAAAGCTGGGGAGTCTCAGCTTACGGTTCTGTGACTGAACTGATAAGAAATTTGAACTCAGTGCTGTGTTTTGCTACAGATGCCTGCTTTTAGGATAACAGCCTGGCCAGTTCACCCGGGGCTACACTTGTATCCTCTGCTGTATTTGGACCCTGGGTGCCTGGGAGCAGTGCCGGTTTCCTTCTATCCTCTCCCCTTCCCTGTTGCTACAGAAACCTGGAGCTTGGTGACGGCGGGGTAGGCCAGCAGGCTGTGCTGGGAGAAGGCAGGCTTCACTTCAGGGTACTGCCTCTCCACCTCCAGCCTGCAGGACAATCATTGCCTGCTCAGCGTTGCATTCCCAAGTGCCTCTCAAGACTCTCAAAGTGTCTTCTGAACCTTTCTTTAACACAAGATGGTGGCAGGCTGCAAGGCACAGGCAGCTGACATCCCTTAAGACATTGCTACTAAAAATACAAAATGCTAGGAAGAGCTGGAGTATTCCTGCCCTCCATACTGTTAGAGTGCAGAGCCCTCTACCCTTTTTATGTGGAAAGAACCTGTTGACCATGGTAACAATCCAGTTAATTGTTTGGTCTGATATGACTCAGAAAATTTAGTGTTACTTGTAGCTTGTTACTTTACAAGGAAATGCTGTCAGGTTAATTAAATGTAGTCAGCTAACAGTCAAGCCATCAATTAATTTTCAAACAAATGGCAAAGTTAGAACATTAGGATTAAATTTATCCGTGGTGGTAACTTCATGGCTACAGCAGGTATAATTTATTTTTATTTCATACTTACCTCTGGCCTTATGTAAGAAAAGGTTAACCAATTAGACTGCTTCTCAAATGTGCATGACTCAGTAATAAACTAGCCAAGAAATATCTGCAATTTGTATTGCACACAAATCTAGGTTAAAAATACTAAGGCAATTCTTCACCATTCTGATAGTTTGCACTTTGCTGCACCGTTTGCAAGACACTAATGTATAATAACTACTCATTTATGTCCTGATTTCAGTCTGAAAACAAACTTTACCAAAATTTCAGCAATAATTAAACAGATTAGAATAGTAAAGTAAGACAAGTTTGCCAAGAAGAAACTCTGTCATGTTTAAAAACTAAGTCAAAAACCACAGAGACACGCTCTTAAAATACAATAAACTAGTTATCTCAATCTGTTTCTATAGTAACAGGACTGATCCATTTTCAGAAAAGAAGAGAAATATAAACATTTGAAGATTTGGGGTTTTTTTAATCTGCTTTACAATAAATTACTCTGTTTTGCATGTTGAAATATCTAAATATGTATCTTGTAAGTTTGGAAATAACGAGTTTATTTTGCAGTGTCAATATAGTAAATAATGGCTTTTGAATTGTAAGCTGCCTTACAAATACACACAGGCTGTTCTGCTGAGAACATTGGCAAATGTAATTCCATTTGTGTTACACACAAGAAGAGAAGAGGATCAGTAGAATTTAATTATGGCATTTAATGTAAGTGCAAGTATACTGACTGAGAGTGTTTTAATACAGTTCTCTTTTTGTACCTGCTAGACCATTTCATTCTAAATCGGCAATGCTAAGGAATTTATTTTATTTTTTTTCCCCCATGGGTAATCCAGCATTCCCATAGAAAATATATTCTTACACAAACACTTTTAGACTTTACACAAAAAATACAAGGACATTTCTCTACTACTAGATTTCTAAAATATTCTATTGTCCTACATATCGTCCTACTAGGAAATAATCTTGAAAACATATTTAGTGCCTCTTATGAAACATTTCTAAACTAGCAATTTAAAGGACACACTGTCTCAGTTATTTTAATAAAAAAGACGTTTTTAAACATGGTAATTTTGTCAGAGTCTGGAGAAACCTTGCAGGCCAGGTAAAATAGGAAACTTGACTTACAACGCAATTAGAGGATGGAAAAATGAGGGGAAAAAATTGGAAAGACAGAAAAATAAAACAAAATAAGCACTGAATGGATTTGTATAGAGAGTATTCATACTGAGCTAGAGTACATAAATCACTGATGGAAAGGAGGAGCTGGTAAAGAAAAGCTGAGGAACTGAGAGAATGACTCTTATTTCCTATGACTAAACTGACCCTTACCTGGCAGGGACATGGTCTCCACTCACATCTATATCCTGTATCATCAACTCACTACAGATGTGACTGACTACTCTGAAATGCATCAAAGGTCTGTGCTGGAAACCATTCCTTGGAGATGGGACAGTGAAAGGAACTATGCCCCTATGCCTTCTGCCCCACAGGTTAGCCCCAAACAGGTTAGAGACGTTGCAGCAACTTAATAGCACCTGGTGGGAGTGCTACTAACACTTGCAAAGCAACTCTAAGAGGAGAGGACAGGGAAAAGGTGAACACCACTAAGTGACCCAGTATAGAATGTTTGCTGTGTTGGTGAAATCTACTCAATATTATTTCATATGCCCACCTATCCCCTCTTCCTCTACCCACTGCATCTTTATATAGAGCAGGGGTACTTATGCAAAGTGCTTTATTCAACTGATCCCTGCACCTTCTCTGAAAACAAGCTGCTATGATATCAAAGCAGTACTGCCACAAGAATGTAAGGGTGCCTGGCTGCAGGGAATCATTTTCCCTGGGTTTGTGAGCAGTCTCTTCCATTTGCTGTCTCTCAGTTCATCTGTGAGGGAGATATTGCTTTCCCATTCCCTCTTGAACACCAAGGGTTACCAGCCTCTATCTGAGCAGCCCACTCCATTTCCAAATCACATTTAGAAGCACAGGCTGGAAACATGCCACCTCCTAGATGCCTTATTTAAATGTGTTACTTAAAAAATTAAAATGTCAAAGAAAACACGTGCTACAAAATCAAGAACTCAAATACTAGGATGTGCAGGATTCCATCTGATGCTCTAGCTATTCTTTGATGTTTATCCACTGTTATCCACTATAAGGCACTCCTTAGTTAGTCATCCATTTTGTTTCCTAATGAGGACTTTCACCTAATTCAGTGCACAAAATGCAAGTGGTATGTTAACCTGCATCAACATAATAAACATGTACTTTCAGAGACATCTCTGTGAGGTGATAGCAAGTCTGTGAAGGTGGGCTAGTGCTCTATGGATGAGAAACAGATTAAACTGGGGGATGGGACCCAGTAATTCTGTCTAAGACTTTTTGACATCACAAAGTTTTCATTACTGTAGTTACTTAGTGTAACCATTACTTATGCATTTTTTTAGTCCAAAATACAACATTCCCATTCATTACCATTGTAATAAATGTACGGGTTTCTGCAAAATAAATCACTGGGGGCTGAAGGTGCACAGTGAAAAGATATGATGTTACTAACACTTGTTTGTTTTACGTAATTCATGTCACATAGAAATAGTTTCAGCAGCAGATAGAAAGTTTTTGTTGGGCAGAATTCAATTACTTTACTCCTGTTTTGTGCCAACAGAATCTTTGGGGAATTAAGGCACCAAATCATAACTATTGAGACTTTTTGTAGCACGGGCAAACATAAGTCAAATGTGGAGTTGGGGTTTTTTTCCTATTTTCTTTAACAAAAACATGTAAAACAGCCCATCTGTGACACACAGGTTATGCATCTGCCAAACTCCAAGATCCAGCTCTGAAGCACTGTGGTACTTGACATTCTCAAAAGTCTATGCCAAGTGTCTGTTTCTGGCTGATTAGTTTGAGGGAAAGTTTGAGAGCAATGATAACAAAGATTTTTTTTAACCTGGGCCAATCAATATAATTTTGCCTAATCTCACTACTGAAAGTTGCTAAGCCATCTTTTTAGAACTTCCTCTGCCAGACAAAACGAAATAAATCAGCCTGATGCAAACACTCAGCATGGAAGGTTTCGGTCAGTGTGGTTATAGCTTGGCAAAGCTGTCAGTCATGGATACTGCGGAGTACTAGCTTTCATTGCAGAAATCTAGAGAATTAGAAAGGGTGGAGATCAATGTAGCTTCTATACCTGAGGAAGTGGTGTCACAGGAGCCACCTGGCAGGATGAGGTATTTAATCTGTCCTAGCATCTATTAACAACCCAAGGATTTTGTGATGTAGTGACAAGTAGTTGGGGTTTGGCCCTAAATCACTAGATAACTATTAAGCCCAAGGCTGAATAGGAACCCCAGCATATACATCTTTTATAAAACAATGCACCAGCACTATCTCCTTCTGGAAAATGAAATGCCAGTTTTGAAGTGAAAAATAAAATCCTTACCGGAAGTCCTGAAATGTCAGAATATTTCTTGGCAGGCTTAAAGGAAGGAGGAGCATCAATATTAAAATCTAGAGAGAAACAAAGGTATAAACTCAGTGTCTTATGTGTACTTTAATACATAAACCTACTTTCTGAGGTCTCTATTAACTAGCAATACTAAGGCAAAGAAAGAGAATTACCTCTAAAAACACTTAGCCTGTTAGCACTATAAATCACAGACTGATCCTGCTCACCTCTGCAAGCAGAACTGCCCTCCCCAAAAGGAAAAATGCAAGAGCTATTTGAAATGTGTTAATTTCTTTCAAGTCTCAATGAATTCCCTTGCAGCCAGTCACATGCAAAGAACAGCCACTATCATATGCATGCTGTATGTTAAGATCATGAAATATTGCTCAAGATTGCAGCTCTGAAATACTATAATCCACAAAAGCAAAGTAATCTTTTAAATCAGTTAAATCTTTAAGCATGTACCACTTAAAGCTCAGTCAATGACCTAGAAAATTGTCTGAATGTTTAAATTAAGTGGTGGAAATTACTGTTCTTTGGTGCCCTTTAGATGGCAACTCTCATTCACAAACATTTTTTAAGATACAGCTTGTATGTTTAAGAAGTTAAATCCCCAGTTTTGGATGTTTACAAAAATATCTTGCAACCCATTCAGAGGCTATGATCAATTCAAATGCTCCATCCACATCAACTTTCTAACATATCTCATAATTCAAAAGACCCTAATGCCACAAACAGCTGGTTTTGAATATGAAACTGAGTTTCTTTTCCTTCCTTCTTAAAAAAAATCCTGTAAATTTATGGTTGCAAACAGAGCCTAGTAGAAATAGCAACATCAGCAGACTGTCAGTTACAATAGCCAGGAACACACAGTAGTCTGCATTTTTCTGTAACAGTTTTGCCTAAAACACTTCAAAAAATGGCAAGCTATTTTTGGATAAGGCACCAAGTCTGACAAATGTATATGCATATGCTCAATTCTGAAATGCCTCCACACGCTTAAGTAAAATCTGAGGACCACATTCTGCCTCCAGCCAAGTTCAACAGCATCCTACTTTACAAGCAGACTTGAAGTATATCTAGATTAAGACCAGTGCTGTAACTCTGCTCCTGTGGATGTACACCAGCTAGGACTGCTAATCAGGAGTCCTAATAATGTAGTTTCAGCTGTGCTGTACTCAAGAGGGGATGTAGGATTTAAGTCTCCCAAGAATCTGGGATAAGGGGCTGGATAGGAAGCTTGGGCTAAGGTCTAAGCTTCGGCAGGTATGCGGCTTAGCAGAATCAACTTGAAAATAGTTCAAGTATAGTTAATCAAATAGTAGAAGACCTCTGGGCTGTATGCAGAGGAAGAAAAGGCTTTTAACCAGTGAAGAGGTAACAAAAACCTGATGGGAATAAGGGTTTCTGACCTGGTTTGGATAAATACATTTCCTTTATTGAACTCTCTTCACAAATGTATTCAAACTTTGTCATGATACTCCAAATTATTTGCTACCCCCTACTTTCCACTTAGGGCTCAATGTTGTGATTGGACTAGTCTTAAATATACTACTGGACTCTGTTCAAGCAGGATACAGCATGCACTGATGAAATAATTTAGATTTGTTTTAAAGAAAGTTATTTGTATGGATTCTATTATTTATAAATACATGCAAAGCGTCTAAGCAGCTTACAGCTAGGATCATTTAGTTGCCATGGCAATGCCCTTTCAGAAGCAAGAATTTGTTTTAGGTTCTTCCAAGTTCTGTTCTTCTTGCCAGCTGCTGCTCCACCAATGCCAGAGTGCTAGAATTAAGAATTAAAAATATGGTGTTTAGAGAAAAAATAACTAAAGAATACTATTTCGTAGTGTAACGTTCCTACTTCGTAGTCTTTGTGATATGTCTCATCTTGTCATGAACCATTTGTTATCCTCACTTATTTCATCAGCAGGCTAATATATTGTACACTTTAATCTTGGCTGCAAGAAAAACAAAGCTTTTTGGACTATGTCAAAGCTTCTATGTTTTTGATTAACTGAAGGAAATGAAAATCTGCTTTTTACATGGAAATAGAAAATCAATGTGGTTAGGTTTAGCCTGAGATTACAGCATTCTGTATGTACCTTCTATCATATTAGAGCTTATTACTATGAAGCTGTGTCTAAAATTGTGATTACACAGCTAAATTTTCTCTCTTCTTTTTATGACATATTACAAGTGAAGCTTTTAGCTCTTTTAGAAATTATCCATGACTAGAAAACACAACTGATCTTGCAAAATGTAATAATGAGAAACTTTCTGGAAATGTTATTCTTCTTTCAAAGGATAAAAGACAGAATAATAGAAAAAGAATAATAAATAGAATGTTGGCTGCCAAGACAATTTTGCATTTTGAAAGGTACATTAATGGAAGGCTTGCCACAGGTACTATAATGGTATTTTCAGTTATCAAATGTGATTGCTACAGACTAATTTATTTATGTCCCTCCAGAGACAGAAGCTGTGCAACACACTGTACTACTTCTAAATGATCAAAGGACACAGATTTACAGCTTTACTTCAGAAAAGAAAATGTTCTTGCAACTGGGGGGTTATTATTCCTGTTAGTAATTACTACCTGCCACATGAGCCTCATAGAAAATCAGCAAAGTTCCACAAATACACTCCTACTGTGAATTGGTTATAAATTAACCTGTTAAATTGATGAGAATCATAGGAGGAAGGATTCAATGAGATTTTTTTTTCTGTAGACATAAGATATATTCAGAAAAGATGCTCACAAGCTGATGATATACTGGGTTTTGGTGACAGATATCTGACACAGAAAGTACAAGCAAATGTTTGATCTGAGGATAACACCTTAGTAATCTAAGGATTGTTGTAAATTAAGAGACTGCTACAACATAAGATGAAAGTAGATGTACTACCACATTACTAATTCAAATTCATTACATTAATTCTCCCCCTAATCATTGCATAATGTTTTTTTCTTCAGTAATCTATTTTCTCAAAAGCAACTATTGGTTTTATATGAACTTCTGCCTCCTAAGAATGGGACTTAGTATCACCTCACATACCTACAATGACAAGGCAATGACTGCCAAGCACAAAGGAACCAAGCTACTTCTGCACTAGTGAGTGAAGTTCAGAGAAAGCTGGAGCTAAGACAGGTGGAGCTACTGCTCTACAGCAGCTACAGCTCTACACAAGTGTCAAAAAGTCTTCTTCCACTTCCCCATTGCCAAGAGATGTGTATTCCATTCAGAAAGTTTAAAAAGAAGTAGTTTCTTCCTTCTTCTCTGTTCTTAAGTATATCCTCTATGGTGAGCTAATGGCAAATGTATGAGAGATAGGCACTATTTGATTTATTTTCTTCCTTTTAAGGCAAATTAGGTGAAAGGATGCAAAAAGTCATTCAAATTGTTAGTACCAGGTCATACCAATGAAATGCCAGCTAAAACTCAATGCATTTCTCTCAAATTAGTTACTGGGTTGGAGAGGACAATTTTGTATTTTTTATTATAACTGCCTATTATTTTTTCAGCCGTTGCCAAAGGCCCTGTATCTTTATTATTATGTCAAGCATGCAGACATTAGTACTGCCTCTTTGGAAATAGTGACATCCTCCTAAGAACTGAAGGATCAGCACAAGGCCTCTCGCTATTTAAATCCTATGTGGAAGCTACATGGAATGCCTCTGGGCACAAAAGGAGCTTTTCCAATAAGCCCCATTTCTGAAAGATGCTGGGGCTGGTTGGAGGATTAGTGAGCAAAGTAGATGGTTGTTTGAATGTCCTTCTCATGACAGAAGTTGTCTGCAAAGCAGACCTACAGCGACTTGCATGTCAGAGATTAATTTTATACCCCCTGTCAAACCTGCACGTAGTCAGCTGTGCAATGCCCAGTTACTCAGAGTTTATGCTGCGAGATATTGTGTCTTATTCATATAGAATGAAATCTGGGATAAAATCCTTCATTCTAAGTACTGGCTTAGGACCAGCACTCTGAGAAGTTTCCTTGTCTAGAAAGCATTTGTACAGTGTGCCAACAAGCTGGCTTGGCACAGCAAGATAAAAAGATATTAAAAACAAACCCAGCAGTGACAGCATTACTAGCTGTAATCTTCCTTCACCTTCTCCCCTAGTTTAAATCTCAGAGTGTTTAGGAGCCTGCATTTCATCAGCTGTCAGCATTGACTGTGAATGTTGGCAGGCCAGTCTTTTGGGGAGCACAGAGTCATCGCTTCTAAATCCAGCGATGACTTGAAGAAGACACCACAAGTCTGTTAAAAGTTTCAGGAACCAGAAGAGAAGCAAAATGCCATTTGCTAATGATTCTGTGGCTGATTTCTAGTTCAACTGCTGAGCAGCCTGCCTTGGCTAGGAACTAGAACATGGGATTCCTGCATTTCACAGCAGCATTAATTGTTCCTCTCTAACTTTGGTAGTTTGTGAGATACCCCATCATAAAACTTTCACACTTATCTGGATCTAGCATGTTTTCTCACTCCATTCCAGAATTTAATATAGCAGTTCTGCCTCTGGACCAGTGCCATTTTTATGCTATAATTGGTGTGCACATTGGAGCATAGTGTGGCATGGACTTGAGGTGAATTTCTTCAAAATTGTGAACCTTTTATTTGACTGTTAAGCTGATTTACTTAATATTTACATTAGGAATATGGTTACTAGAATCCTAGTTAATGTTTTATTGGAAAAGTTTAGAATTTCAAATTGTTAAAGCAATATACTTACGATGAAGTTTGGATCTTTAAATGGTAATGGCTTGACAGTAGTTTCCACTGATCCTGTGCTGGACTCTGTGTTCAGAAATTTGTTTTCATTCATGGCCTCTCCACCTGCACTCTGCAGAAAAAATACAATCTTACTGCTTGTTACTCTGAGCAAGTTTAACTGGAGAAGGAGCTCTCTACTGTATTACCTACCTGTTCCCTTTTTAGCCATCCTATGTCTTTTGAATCTTTAAAGATGTTGCATGACAAGAGTGGGGAACCATGAAACAGCATTTGTCAAGCAATTTACAACTGACACATAATGGGGAGAAGGAGGATGGAGTGGCCAAAGCCCACTGAGTAAAAACCACACTGGGTTTATTTGAGTATTAATGAAAGCCATCGCCATAAAGTGCAAGATGGCCTGTGAAACCCAAAACAGCAGAAATATACACTGGATCTATTTCAGAATGTGCTCTGTGAAGTATTAACAGGAATATATAAAATTTATAAAAAGGTTTTTTGTCTAGATTCTAAAGAAAAATTGATTAATCATTTTATTCTTCAACCTTGGCTGAGTGAGGATTGAGATAAAAAGTATTCTATCATGTATTATTTTTATTTACAAGCTTTACAAAATCTACGTGGGTGTGAGTTGATGTTTTCTAGGGTTCTTCTATGGTTTGTTTATTTATTTAGCAGGAAGAGCTGTTGAAGAAGGGTTGTGTGGACTGTAAAGTTAAAAAAGTTGTGTGGCAGTCTAACCAATTTCTGACAGTTCTGCATCGCTGAGTTTTTGCTGTTTTTTATTTTGTCCATGACTTGTAAGTCTCCACACTCCCAGAACAAGCCCATGTACATACATACGTGTTTCTTGTGAAATTTTCATCTATACAGAAGAAAGTGAGAATTTTTCCACTGGGTTTGGCATTTTAGTCAATAGCATATCATACCTTGATTTTTTTTTTCACTTGGAGAACAAAAAGCTTGGCTAAAAGGTAAGTCAATATTTACTGAATAGGTGGTTAAAATATCCCTTTATGTTACCTTCAGACAGATAATACTTAAAATAAATATTTTCCTGTAAAAACCTGCATTCAAAACCTTTTGTGTTGATACAATACTCATTTAAGTAGAAGAAAAAAGGATCATTATTATTTGTGATTTATGGGAATACCTCTAGACACTGAGACTATATAGCAAAGGCCACGATTCTTCATATCCTGCTCCATGAGATTACAAGGGAAGTGTTTTTACTCTTAACTACAAGCGTAAGTAATTACTGGATTAGGAACTAGGCAAGTTGAACAATTCTTTGGGGAAATACTTCAGTCATTCTACAGTGCCTGTTTATAACACAGCAAAGAGAGGTCTTAAATACTGAAAGTATGGTATAAAGTAAATGTTTGTAATGCCTTCTTAAAATAAAATATATTAACAGAAATAATCTATTTCCAAAACAACAGTCAGTCCTCTGTAAGTACAGGGGATACTGCCACAATAACATCAGTGGAAGCAACGCTGAAGTCTGTACCTTAAACTTGATTCTTCCATTAAGAGGACAGATAACATTAAAAAGCAGTGACTGTCAGAGAAGCAAAAGAAATGCAGATGGATATTTAGAAACACGTACATTATGTGGCAGTGAGCAGGGAAAGTATCTTCATAAATCCTGAGTAAAGTGGCTTTATTCACTGAGTTCCTAGGTTTCAAAGTATATTCTTGCACATGCGGGCTTCCAGCACTTCAAATTTCAGCAGCAAACATTAGTCAGTCTTAAGAAAGACAAGGCTTGAGATACAAGATATTTCTGATGAATTAATTATCTCTGATACTGCTCATTATCGGTGTAAATCCTCTAAATGGAGGAATCAGCACTCACAGTTATTCTTCAAAGCATTCTTGCCTTTTTTTTTGTACCATCTGGTCGGTTTTAAATCCAATCCTACAGATAATTACTTCATCACTTTTGTCCCTTCAGTGATCTTCTCCTAAATATTCTGGGTTTTATGAAACAGGCTTTGAGTAGCACTTCAACAATTTCTCAAAACAGTAACTAATATATTGAGACAGAGTAAATAAAAACCAGTTAAATAGTGAAGGGAACGAAATTTCCTTATACATATAGTCCTTACTTTCTGCAGCTGGATATAATTACATATTACACTAACTGTCTTCAGTGTTTTTTTCTGTATGGATTCAGTGCTAATCTTGCTAGTGCATTGGGAAGGAAAGTAAGGAATTGCTTCTGGCAGGAAAATTCCTGAATGTAAATCCTACATGTAGTTTCTTTTCTGGACCAGCCCCTAAGGGATTTCAGGTATTAGTGCTTCTAAGAGTTGGGCTAACTGTCATCATATCATCAGATGTTGATTGTGTTTGTACTGGAATCCTTGCACAGTGGCAGAGGCAGCAGGATCTGGGGTAACAACTTCTGCTTTTCTAGGTCATGTGGACACCCGGGGCATCCTCCAGTCGCAGTGGGACATAATGCCAGCAGCAGCTTCTGGATCTGTCATGGACAATTTGAGAGCAGAGGTTTCCTCTCCAAGGCAAAGGGTGCAGACTGGTGTGCAGGGCTGTAAAGCTGTTTGCATGGCACTGGAGTATGCAACTGATACCATGATTTCAGAGCCCTGTGACAGACTGCAAAGCAAGTAAGACCGAGTACTATGATCGCAGTTAAATGCTGGGAACTGAGATAAAGGTATACTGAGATAAAGGTATACTGTACAGGCATGTCAGTTCCTTCACTCAGCATTGCTTGTATGAAAACTCTGATTTTTAGCAGTGGTGCTATGGAACAGATATGCTCAGCCAATATGCTTTCTTTCTGAAAAAACATTAAAGAGTTGAGTAGAAGTAGTGCTTCCACAATAATGTGCTTCTGCACAGAGGCGTGAGCTCTGGCAAGTACAGAGCTTTGAAATGCTCTTTCCATGCAGCCTGCAGAAGTCCCAGCTGATATCCTCTGCAGCTTTATAGCCACAAACTGCAAATGTCTCCAGAAACTACAAATCTGTCCAGGCTATGTTTTAAATACCAGGATTAAAGCATAGGAAACATCCTGTAATGCTTGAGGATTGTGTTTTGAAAGTTTTTTTAAAGTCAGGGGATATGGATCTACCTTTGTACTGCAAAACTGATGTTTCCTGAAAGTGAATAATAGTGATAATACAAATCATTATTTACAGGCTGAAAAAAGATTCCTCAGTGAACAATTACAGCACGGTAAAGGTAATCTTCAACATTTAACATCAGTTGAACAAATCTCTCCCAAATGTGCTTGTCTTTTGGGGCATTCAGATTGGAAGACAGTACATTCTTCACTACCATATGTTGGGACAAACAAACAGGAAGAATTCAAATCGCCTTTGTAGTCCTGTGAGGTGATGGTGGTCTCGTGAGCACAGTGAGGAAGTGCCTGTCACCAGGGCACACGCACTGCTCAATGTGTGCCGTAACCCCCAGTCACGCGGGGGGCAACTTCCCCTTCCTGCCCAATTCACAGCCGAGCCCCAGCACATTTCCCTACCCAGTCAGTCTCTCACCTAACTCGTTCACCACCAGATAATCCCAAATGCTTTGCAATGGGGCTAAAAAGAAAGTGTAGTAACCATGTGCTGAAACTCTCAAAAGCTTCTTTAAAGCTTCTTTTTAACTGATCTTGTAAACAATTTTTATGGAGAATTCAATATACACTTCAAGGAGAGAGCAGCTTTTAACGTGCACTTTATAACTAAATTGTGTCTTTTAAATGGTGGTTTATGTAACTAGAGCTACAGGGAATTTGTGCTACATTAGTCACTAAGCAGTATATGTTTTTCTCCATAGTCTGTTGAAGATTATAGCACAAAGACTTTGGAGTGGCTTTGTGTTTACATGGTACACCTGCATGGGAAATTAAGGTGTGATTTCAGTACAGCTGAACGTGTTTATGCTAGTTTTACTTCAGATAATGATAAAAACACTGCAGTAAAGACTTAATCTAAGCCATCAGTAACTATGTTCATCCTCTCCCATCAACTCTTTCTCTGGCTGTTAATCCCCACTGAACTCCATGCTGCCATCTCTCCTCCTCCTCCTCCCCCCCCATTCCAGGCATAGAGGAATCTTGACTGGAATGGTATGTATTGAAAGTCATAGGAGGAAGTTCACTTCACTTGCCTGACAGCAAAAATTTGACAGTGAAAACCTGCAGCAAACACTTGGGAGTCCTAATGAGTTTGTTCTAAGAGCAGCCAAGGCTGGGGAAGAGACCTGAGCTAAGCTTTGCTACCTTAACACCGGTTTCTTTTGAGTCAAGCCAAACCCGAGGAATGAGCCAGCCTGGACCCTACTGTATATGCTGTCTGAAGCAGGAGCAAACACACCGGGAGGCTGCCTATTCACATACTACTTTCAGTATTGGGTTTTGGTAAATCTATTAATTTTTTCAATGTATTTTGTTCCAAATTCCCTACCGCAGATGTTTTCACATGATTTCCAAAGATTGCTCCATCAGTCTGGTTTTATTTAGAGAGAGAACAAGCAGAAGTAGACCACAGAAGCTGAATTCTTTGTTTTGGCTACTTCTAGGTGGAATCAGCATTGTGGGGTTTGGGATGAGTATCTGTGATGGGATGAAATATCAGGTGGAATTAGCATATTATGGAAGTGCTTCTTTGACTCATGATTCATTCTTTCTTTTTTTTAACACAGCTAGGATTAAATTAAATTAAAACTGTGCAATATATACTGAAGTATCATTTCTTACCTATTATTTTTGGATTATATTCTATAATATGTTTTTATTATTTTAAACTAATAGAATTTTATTTAAAAAATTAAATACAAAAGTCAAAGACATAAATATGTGCATTTCTGGCATCCTATCACCACATACCATGCATGTCCCAGTTTAGGAAAAACAAAGGTATTTGCACATCACTGAAGGTGCACTATGATCATCAGTGGCCATTTTTGCTAGGTGTTACAGTTGTAGGTGCTAAAACAAAATTTAAAAACAGAAGGTAACTGAACAGTGTGCTAGTAAATCAAAACTTCGATGCATAGATAAATTCCATACAAACTGAAAGGAAGTGTCTAATTTAAGGAAGCAAAAACAATCCTGAAAATATTGATTTTCTCTCTCTTTTGTTTTCTGCAAATCATTCATTTTTAGTTTTAAAAATATATTACATATACAGGAATTATAGATGAAGGTGATTAAATACGTTGTCTTTTCGTTTAGGTTTCTGCATTTAGTATTCCTGAAACGCTGGCTTTGTCTTACAGTGATGACTGGGGTGCTGTGTCACTGCTG
This sequence comes from Hafferia zeledoni, assembly GCA_035583235.1. Taxonomy (NCBI): domain Eukaryota; kingdom Metazoa; phylum Chordata; class Aves; order Passeriformes; family Thamnophilidae; genus Hafferia; species Hafferia zeledoni. The sequence goes on along the minus strand of JAWWEV010000083.1, from coordinate 84,164,744 downwards.
AGAAACAAGTAACAAGAGAGGTCTGGTACTAAATCAAGCCCTCAGCCTTGGTGATAACTTTGCCCCAAGCACCCAGTTTGGCTTACTGAGGAACCCACTTGCCTCCACCCTTTGTATGTGAAATTCAACAAACAGTTTAAATCATTTTTACTTACTTTTGGCAGCTGATTTTCATAATCACAATACTACTACAATGTTGGTTTAACTCAGCTTCAATAACAGCAAATGTCTAATTATTCCTGTAGTAGGTTACTTCTAAAGCAGCAATATCCCACTTGTAGCAAGTTACTCAGCTTTTAGTTGTAAGTTCTGTGATATCCTGACAGAGCTGTGGCATGCAGCCAGGGAAGAGAATGGTAATTTATAAAATCGATGGCTAATACCTGTATTTTCACTAGCAGACAATTACAGTGAGTGAGAACGCCACGTGGAAACAGAGCACCAATGTCACTAGATGACAGCAGCAATGATATGAGCAGACTTTTTAAAATTGGGAGTAGATCTTGAATGTCAGCTATTTAACAGACTGCCAGCTAATACTGCTCATACTGGAACATACATTAAGCTATTTGATTAATATATTAGCTCTCACTATAACAAGGCTGGCCCGGGCTCTTGCACATTCTGAATATTTAAATCATTTAACTTTGCATGATGACATGACAGGAGCCATTAAAACTTGAACATGTACTCTCTGGCAGACAAAAATGCAGCTCTTTACATTGCTGGGAAAAATTAACAGAGAAAGGTGTCAGAATAAGATGTGCTTAAGCTCTAGTTAAAATGATGGGCTAAAATATTTCTCACTGGTAACATCCTTACCATAGTATATTTCTGAAAGTAAACTCACTGAAGACCCAGTAAGAATGTAAGAATGAGGAAACAGCACTCTCTTGAACAAAATTAACTCCATGTCTCTGACAGAAGGGTTTGCTGGAAAGACTTATTCAGTAAGATGTATAAACAAGTCTTCCTCATCTGGTGGCATTTTACTAGTTCTTGGATTTAGCAGGAACCCTCTTCCTTTCCATTCACTAAAATGAAACCCAATACAATTTCCCCAGTCTTTTCTCTCTCAGTACTCTGGTACATGGCAGCATTTTAGGAATGTTCTCCCTTCACAGAAGGTCCTACCTTATTTTGGGATAGGACAAAAAATAGTTAAGCTTGAAAATGTTCAAATGCTAGCAAGGAAAAAAAACCATAATCTTGCATATTCACAGCAAATTTTGTTCCACAGGGCACTGAAAAGCTGAATTTATGAAACAAAAAATCCCCAAGTAGTGGCCAACTGAAACCAGCTATTAAGTACAGTGCAGAACATTGTCCTTGATTTCAAGCAGCTATCAGGACTGGCAATATATTCATATATACAGTGTAAATTGCAAGTAAATTCATGTAAGTAATTTGGTTTAATCATTATCAACTTGTCTTAAAAGACAGCAGTCCTGGTACAGGTTTCTGCTTCCACTGACATCAAAAGTAAATCTCTCAAAGGCCTGACAACAAAAATATTTTTGTTCAAATTATCACATTGTACTCAGATGCTACTGCTGCTTTCACTTATAAAGAAAGCTGAGGAGGGTTGTTAAACATAACACGAAGTTTGAAATGAGATTCTTGGACAGTCTATAACTCCAAGTACATGTCACTAAATGTACTTCTTCTATGCAGTCTCCAGGGGACTTTTGAGTCTCAAGTCAAACTACTTACCTGTGCGAGACTCACGAAATCTGCCCTTGCTAAAGCAGCGGTTCTTTCCCTCTAACTTGCTGAGTATTTCCACTGAGCACCAGGAGTTAATCAACTATGCAATTTAACTCCAAACTTACGAGTAAAATTTAGCTATAATCTCTGCTGTTGAGTATATAAGACTAAGGGTGAAGATTTTTGAAGCAGGACATGGAAAAAGTTTCAACTGCAATCTAAACAAACAAAGATCATACATAAAGACACATACACTGTCCATTATGCTTTCAAACTTTTGCTGTTTTGAGGTGAGTTAAAACATCTCACATTTCAACTGCCCTAGAAGGGCTGAATAAAATTTTGCTCATGCACTAAAAGATTGGACTGTCACAAAGTGATGGATGGCTTTTCTATGCTCTCTGTAGGGCATTTCAATACCATAGACTCCAAGTGCTCTTGATTAAAAGGCGACATTCTCATTTAGGGTCCTGTCAGTGCCTGAGCTACAAACCATCATCATTCACCTGCACTGGTGCTTCCAGTGACAAAATACTTACCAAAATGTATAAAATACTAATTACTTTAGTCACTTAGATAGAGGTATAAAACACCCTCTATTATGCTGTGTGAGGATTTGAATTCAAAATTTAAAATGCAGCCAAAGGGAGAAAAAGATTTTAATTACGTTCCCCACCTCTCAAAATTCTCTTAAAAACCTAAGGGAAAAAGATGTAGCAATTTCATGACACAGTATCTCCTTTCATAATGGTACTGCTCACTTAAGAAAAAAAAAATCCAGAAAAACTCAAGTTTACTTTCTTCCCTTCAAAATTATTAGACTGTCACAGAGAGAAAAAGACTAACAAGCTTCAATGAAAAACTTGGACTTATTCTCAAGATATTTCAGAGGCCAAACATGTTTTTGCATTTAAAAACTTTCAAGTACTGTGATAGGCAAAGTTTTATAACTTACATATATTTAAAGGGAAAGAATTACTATTTCCTGTGGGGAAAAGCCTCAAATAAAATGTAATTAGGACACAACTGTGAATAGCTTCACACTATCCCAGAAAAGCTTGGTTTAATTTGCATGTGCCACAAAGCTGCCTTCAGCTTAAATAATTGCAAAGGATCTCTTACTTTTAGATTTCATTTGGTGGATTGGGACTATTCCTTGTTTATAAAGTTTGACAGTTTTCTTTATTAAGAAAATTATACCTTGGACAAATTCATAAGCTGAATGGCATGCTGAAGCAGCTCTGGAGTTAAAACTTTCAGTATATAAGGAATCAAAAAGTGTTAGGTCATACTTTCCCCAAGGGTAAAAGTGAGCCCAGCTAACAGAATATTTTGGTCCCTCTAAAGAAAAAAAAAGGCTTCTAAATTGATGGGCTTTAAGACCGAAAATGGATGGAAGCATACTAGCAAAAAGGACTACAGTAAATCACAATTGAATTCTTATAAAAACTGCCAAGTATGTTCCTTTCTCTATCAGAAAAATTCAGTTCAGTCAAGGACTTCGGCTAAACTGTTTCTTAAAGTTTAAAATACATCATCTGATACAGAACAGTTAAGGTGAAAGTACTTTTGGAGAAAAGAGTGGAGGATTATAATATGCTCATGTGCCATTAACATTGTAATGCTGCTCAGGAACCAGGCCAGAATCCCTCTATCAAGTAACAGGCTTCGGCCAAGGCGGGAGAAGGATCCAAGTCCATTCACCTACATGTGACCGAATCAGGTACAAGGAAAGCAAAGAGTTATTGGCTCCTATCACTGATGGGAAGGCAACTACACTTGGGAAAAAAAAAAAAAAAAAGAAAAAAAAAAAAAGAAAAGAAAAATAGTTTCCTGGTTATAGTTTATTCTATAAAACATTATCCATTTGGAAGGGAAACAATGTTTGAGGAACAAAGAAAAACAAGACAACATTTCTTCAATGAAAGGAAATTAATTTGTTTCAAGTAAAACCAAGATGTGTCTGTCTTTCAGATCTCCTATCTACTTTGCTATGGAAAAAATACACTTGAATTAGAATAGTCAAATTTTACATTCAAGATGTTATGGACTAACTGGTAAACATGTACAAAATATGAAACTTTACTTTTGCATTTGCCCTATTTTTTACACATTTTAGCACTTCCTTCTGTCTTTCTTGTTACTTTAAGTAGATAAAAATTTTAATTTCATTTCTGCTAACTACACTACTACTGCATTGCAGCCTAAAGTTACTCAGAAGAAGGTTCTTCCATTTGTGTGCAGCTACTTAAGACTGTCATACTCAAACACTATGTCAGAAAGACAAAGTTTAGGTACGCTGATGTGTGGAACATTCCACTTCTACAGAAACTGAGAATAAAAACATTCTTTGTACAAATCTACAAAAAGTTATCAAAGGCATAACATATCAGAGGGCAGTAATTGTATCAGGTGCACCAAAGGTCTTTTAAAGAAGATGAGAAAAGAAACTATACCTTAGTTTAAAAATTCTTCAGCCTAAAAATGCCATCTTGATTGTGTCTCATGTTATGGGACCAAAACGTCTGGTTGCACAAGCCCTGAATACTGCATTCACTTGTCTTCATCTAGTAAACTCAACACCACCCATTCCAGGTGTGAAGATCCCACCAGGTCTCCTGTACTCAGTAAAACTGTAGGTGCATTACCCTACAGATACTTGCATTTAACTGAATAATGAAAAAAACCCCCAAACCTGAAGACTGAACAAAAATAAACATATGGCAAGTTCTAATTTAGAAGAAAATAAGGTAATACCAGTATGTATTGCAAGCTATTTTGAGGCAGCTTGGGAGGAAAAGAGAGGAGGGAGTTTTATGGTAGAGCTATTTTCAAGGCAAATTTCTGAAATATTTCTGCAGAAACATTTGTACAAGTAGGTGGTTGTTTACTCAACTCTAAAAGTTCTGTGACACTTCACCCTGATACTATATATTGAAGTTGAGGAACTGTAGCCATCTGAAAAGCACCAGACAGTTCAGTGTTTTGCTTCTACACTTCTATCCCAACTGCCTTTTTTTGCTGGACTTGAAACAGAACAGAACTATTAAAAGACTTGTCTTTTCCACTATCTAAGAATTAGTGAAGTCTTGGTATCATGACCACAGTCATAGGTGAGAGGGAAATACAGTATCTCATATTTTGTGGTGGGTTTAACACGATTCTATTTTAAGACATTTCCCACAATGAACTGTTCAGCAAATAAAAAAATAACTTTGGACAGATGACAAGGACAAGAGTAAAAAGGGCAATTCTATAGCTGTAATAAAAGGCAATTCTGGCTGCAACAAATAGGTTTAACAAAAATTCAGGAGAAAATGGAATTTCTGACTTGAGAAAACTCAAGGTCATTAATGTGAGACACAAAGTAGCATTTCTAGTTCTAGACTATATAAACAAAGATAATCAATTTAAGCAATAAGGCCTTTACTAGTTTGGTTTGAGGAGCCTGAATACATTGCAAACATCAAAGAAAAATGGCCTTCTCCTATTTCAGTTTGTTGATTTTAAGAATTAATTTTGCTGTAAGAATATTGTCCTGTCGTTTCCAGGGAAGAGAAGTTATACCTAAAACATAACCATTGTTGCACCGTAAGAGAATTAATACTTGAATTTTGTGGTCATTTTCATATTTGAACCTGCCCACGGAAGGACAACTGCTTGTTGTAGGGAGAGGACACACCCATCTTAATCACAGAAATCAGATGTCTGAAAGTTGACATGGCAACACTGAATCACTGAGGCTGGAAGGGGTCTCAGGAGGTCACCAGTCCACCTCCTGCCCAAAGCAGGGTCAAAACCGACCTTGGACTAGACTTAGAGGGCTTTGTCCCAGCAGGTCCTGAATACTTCCAAGGGCAGAGATTGCTCAGCTGTCTGTGCAGCTTTCCATCTTCCTGGATAGAAATCAATATCCTATAAAATAGAAAATACTGGGTTTATTAAAAAAAAGCTCTTTCCATCATGAGCGGTCATATAACTCATGTTAATTACTGCCCTAATTTCTGGATGTTCCAATTCAGTAATATTTTGCTGTAGTCCTGATGGTTTCAGGGCATAAATGTAACAAAGTTTTTGGACAGAAGGGCCCTGCTCTGGATGCTCTCTAATAGCTTAGTGGTTTTTTTATATTGTGGTGCCCAAAGCTGCACATGGTACTCAAGGTGTGCCTGTATCAGTGCAGAGTAGAAGGGGACAATCCCCTCCCTTGACCAGCTGGCAATGCTCTACTTAATGACTCATTTTTCCTTGTTTAATAAATGATAAAAAGACAGATAAGATAACAGAAGTCTCTTTTCATGTGGTAAAACTGGCAATGGCCTGCAATGCTTTAAGAAGGAATTTTATTTTAATTCTCCAAAATGCTCCTTATCCACAGCAGAGTCTTTACAATCAGCAAGGACAACTTTTCTTCCTGAGTCAGCCAGTACTTACATCCTGGGGCAGGATGATTATAAAACGTGTAGCTACACATATCCACCCCTCCCAAAACGGTGGGCTCTGCTACACTTTAAGTACGTATTACTCACAAAACAGTTTCCTTCTATCCATTTCAAATTTGTTTCTTGAATTAACAAATACAACAAAATACAACAAAAATGCACATTAATAGATGGTGACTATGTCACTTTTTTTGGCTAGAGTTTAGAAAGAAAATTACTTCTGATCCCTGTTTGCACAAATGTGTATCTTGAATTAAAATTATCATAAGACAAAACCTGTGACAGAAATAAATACCTAAAATACATAAGCAGACCATAATACATAAGCAGACCATTCTGATAACCACGTTCCATACCAGACTATGGATTTGTTCTCTTTGGAACAGAGAACATCCACTCCTGGCTGTAGGGGAGAAGACATTTCCCTGCTCCTCTCACCACACCAGACTGGCTTTGCAAGCTGGTGGTTAGGGTGTGTTTGGCAAAAAAGAGGTTTGAATCCCCTCAGGCAGTGACAGGAACAGGACTAACTTCAAGTGGAGGACACAGCAAGTGCTTCTAAGGACAGATGATAAAAAAGCAAGTATGTAAAAAAAAAGTGTAAGTGTGACTTGTATTCTACTTTTGAAACAAAGAATTTAATATCTGCTTTCAGAAAGGCAGATTCATGGCTGAATCCCAGATAGAAAGAGTTGCCTAAATCTTCGGGGAGAATTAGAGTTAGGACTAGTACATAATACTTCCTGATATCTTATTTTGCTGGAACGTCACAAAGCTTGCTGGAGTTTGTAGAATCAGTGAAGGTACCTGGAGACTGACAGAGAAGCAGTATGACAGCTGAAGCTGTTCCTTTCCAGGTCTTCCCATGAGCAGGGACACTGAATTTACTAATGAATCAGATCCTGAAATGCTCAAGTTTTCATTTAGTCTGTTATGGTAGACTAATGAAATCTGCAGTGAAGACTATCTAAGCTCATGAAGTAGCTTGCTTGCAGTGGAAGAGTGGTTCTCCCTGCCACATGGTTTGGTTTCTCCCTTGTGCTACATCCAACAGCTGTTTGACTTCCCTGTGAATCAGTTCAGCTCATCAGTGCAGCAAGAGACAACGCAGCTGCCACAAGTTAATGTTCTGATTGCTGACCTCTGTCAGTGGGAACAGGTCTGGTGAGTCCCAAAGCTGACGTGATGCAGGGGCATCAGCTCAGACTTGTGGAGGTGGGTAACAGTGAGGAAGACAGGAGGAGGCTGAAACTGTTTCCTTTATGATAATGAGAAACTAATGCATTGCTTAACTGAGCCTCTGGAAGTTGCACGTATGGTTTGTAGTGAGGCAAGACATGCTGTTCATGAATATGAATTCTGCTGTCAAGGCCAGGTGTATTTCACAACACAGCGAGTGAGTGACACAACTTTACAGCTTCCTGCAGGTCTAAAGAAACACCCAATCTTTCTATTTGTTTTTTTTTTTGAATGTTTGAAAAATGTGTTCAAAACACTCACAGGCTTTACCAAACTAATATTTCTCTTAGCCTTTCTAATCCAAAATGAATACATTGATATAACTACCAGTGCCTTGCTACAGCAAGAACTGAAGTTATTAACCTAATACAAGTATTACACTTTATAAAAATGTGAAAAACAGTCTGACACACCTTTAAATCTGCAATATCTAGACAGTTAAATTATTCCATGTTTTCTTTTGCTAATCTGAAGCTTTTAAAGCACTGAACTGAATTCTGAGATCACTTTTTAGGATTACTACCTCTCAGAAAAAACTGTCATGCTGAAGTACATGATGAGGTGTTTTACATTGTTCTTTGACCCATCCTATTTTATCTCCTTATGATAGAAGCAGTGAACCATCTTTATTATGCCTCCTAAGTTTCTGCGTGTTTATTATGAATCCTGGAATCAGGTGTGATCATAGTAAGAGTCCACTTTCTGTTAGCTAAAAGAAAGATTAAAATTTTCTATTAGGATAAGTGGAGAAGGGTAAAAAACCCGTGACACCAGCATACTGGTGGCCATAGTAAAAGACAACATACATGTGCTTTTGACTTTCTACAACATAACACATCTCTTGTTTACTCTAAATCTAAAATATAATCACATTTGGTTGGGGGGTAGATAATTCTCTGAGACTGGCACAGTCTGTTTTAGCAATTCACATTCTTTTATGATTACAGCACATCTGAAGCCTTCAAAATATAATAAACGTCAAGCAAAGTCAGTTCTTAGCTCTGTTTTGACAGTTTCCATGTTAACCTAGATTGCTCTATAAAAACAATTCTCTTCTTGAAAAGAAAGCTAAACTTAAAATACACATAAATTTTGCCAGATTTCCCTAGAAAATCTGCTAATTGTCTTTTAATTACCATTTTTCCCCATCAGGGACTGGAGAGATTCTGGATTTTTAACAGATTTTACTTCAAATGTGCAAGTGACAAAAATTGGATAAGCTTGGCTTTCATCAGTGGACTGCCTGAAAATAAGATGTTTTTGGGACGAGTATTTCAGCTATTAACTTTCAGCTTTGTTGCAGAAAGTGTCTTTGTGGTGCAGTGTCTGAAAGGATTAGGAGATGTAAGCAGTGACCCTCTGAGAGCTTCACACAGAGACTGCATGTTTGGGGGATTTCAGTGCTCTGTGATCTGGTAACATGCAGTGTGGGGACAGAGTATGTCACCTCTGTGTGGAATAGCTATCCCAGTTTAAACACTACCTGCTAAAACTCCTGCTAAGACATGGCAATTTGTTTTAAAGTGGCTGCTAGGTTTGTAAGAGCCAAGACTGTTTGGTAGGGTAAGGAGTAAGTGTGCAAGTGGCTGAACTTGAAGAGCTCACCTTAGCAGTTCTTATCAGTAATTAGCAATCATCTGCAATGTATCATGGTACCTATACTATATCCAATTAAAGTGCCATTTAAATCAATTTAATTAGGTTTGAATTAACATCTCATGGGAATTATATCTTTTAAAGGTATCACTCCAGGCAAGCAATAGCTTCAGACTGGCACTGCCTCATTGGGTAAATTCACATATTTTTGGCTACTGTCATAATCTTAAGGGCTGAAAGATGTTTTAACACAAAAGGTGTAGTCTAACGCATAATGACATGATAGCTTTGTAATAAACTGGCAAATACATATATATTTATATCTCCCTCCTACCTGCTGTTTCAGGTTCCTTCTACCTCTTTCAGGGCAGGTGTATTGTGAAGAAATGCTAGTTGTTTATCAAATCTCCAAATACAAAAGAAAATCATGTTTTTCAGTAATGGGAAGTCTTATATGGAATAGTGTTACGATAATTAGAATAAGTTCAGTACTATACTGATGGGAGTAAACAAGGTCTGAAGTTGTAAGCAGGTTATCTTTAATTTCAGACCAGAAAGTTCCCACGCTGCACTAGAGCAGGTGCTTGTCCCAGAACACAGAGAGCAACAGTTCAGCTCAGCAGTTGCAGTGCCACTCGCCAATTCCCTGGTTAAACTCCTTCACCTTAACCTCATTTTTCAGGAAATTGCAGCCAGATCAAATGGACTCTTTAAAACAAAATTATTTTTTAATCGATTTGACCGTTTCCTACTAAAAGTGAAAGGCTTGGTAAAACAGCGTAATAGGAGAATGGATTAAATTTAGTGACGGTTCAGGGTCCAATTCCATGCTATTTATGCCCTAGGGTAAGCTCTCTGTCTTTAGTGGGCAGGTCTAAGTATGTAACAGTAACCATGCTAATATGTATATATTTAAGTCCATTTGTTGAACTTACAGCTGTCTATCAGAACTAGGAAATCTGATGATCTTCAGTTTTTATGATATACAAACATCACAATTCAGTTACATTTAAAATAAAAATGCATTTTTAACTGTATCTTAGAGTCACTCCTTTTATTATCGTGTTGTGCATTAGAAAAGTTTTTTTTAAGAAGATAGTAACTTTAAACCATTTTATTTTCTAATTTTGTTGTATAGCTTTTGTTTTTAAGCATAGAACAAGAAACACAGGAAAGTGTGAAGTACACATATGAGAGCTAATTACATAAAATGAAGGTTACTAGTAGTACTGCTGCAATAACCATAATTGTAGATAAAATCAATATATTTAATAATTTAACTTCTAAATACCATTACAGAAGTTTTGCCTTTATTTTCTAAATGGTACCAAGATCTGCTGTGGCTACAGCAATGGAGAAGAGGGAAGCAAAAATCATTCTCTGTGTATTTCTGTAGTTCATAGGGCAGTTTACATCCATTCAAAATGTAAGACAAAACATGCCATCCTCAAAGTAAAGTGTTGACTATACTTCATCAGGTTGTCAAAATTGTTTCACAAATAATGTAACCAAATATAGATTTACCACAGCATTTAGCATATTTTCTCTCTTTAATTGTCCTATGACAAAATCAGAGACTTTTTTTTCCAAATTATTCCCTTATCCTACTGAAATTTTATGTTTAAGCTTGTTGGATGTCATGGGCAAGCATTTTGTTTCATTAATTACATCTTGGTATAGAATATACTCTTTTAAAAGCTTCTTGTTTCTGTATAATTTATAAAAATAAGGGTGTGAACATTAAGGTAGAGGAACTGGTGGCATTTTAAGATCAAAGATTCTATCCCACACTAAGTGATAGTAATTAATAAGATGGGAGACCTGGAGACAAGTCCACACAAGAGTCAGCAATGAAGCTGAATCAGCACAGCAGCTCTTGGGAATCACTGGGCAGGGACATCTGACTGAATGGTGCTGTGTAAATCACTACATAGAATAGGGTTTGACACATTGCTGTTATCATTTAGTACACACAATAATCCTCAACATTGCTGCAGCAAAGACTGAGGTATTTTTCAGTGGCACAGCAGCATGGGAGGAATAATTGTGTAATGCTAATGAAAGTGAAGTAATCAATTTGCAATCATGCTTTCCTGGAAACTCATTTTTAATTTTACGTTTGGTAAATACAGGCATTGTATCCAAAAAATGTGTGACTCCTTCTGCAGACATGACTGACAAGCCCCATGAACAACGTGCTTCCAAAACAAACATGACTCAATACCTTTGGGTTGGTAACTCACACAAATCACACAGAATGTTCTGAGTCAGAAGGGGCCAACAAGGATCATCACCAAGTCCAACTCTTCCAGTGAATGGCCCACACAGGGATCAAACCCACAACCCTGGCGTTACTAGGATCATGTCCTAACCATATGATGAAGAATGTTTCTTGGCAATGTTCCTAAAGTGTATCTTAGAGAAAGTAGCAATTCACATGCTGAAGAAACAATCAAGACTGGGGTTTATAAAAATCTGTATGTTGTGTGATAATTGAGCCTTCTTGTAGGATACACGCAGTTACTCAAACTAGTTGATTGCATTCCTATGAGTAAGCAAATTTGTTACATAAAAAAATAAACACATTTTTGAAATTTACGGTTTTAGCAGACCAGCATATCTGTCAGGGTAAGCACTGTGATAGCTACTTGTGGTAGCAGCTCTGTAAAGGAGCATGAACAACAACAAAAAAAGTATATGATTTGCAGAACATACAAAAATCCTTTTTTCTTTACCTTCACAATGATGGAATCAGAGACATGGGGATGTTCACAGCTGGCACAATGTGAAGTGTATTTTCATACAGGCTGGCACAAGGTTCTCAGCAAAAGTTACTATTTAATATGATGGAGAGTCCTCAAATCCTAAGCTGACCCCTGCAAATAGTTATAAACTTCCCAGGAGGGATTCTCTTACCTGTTGTTTGCTTCTTAACTAAGGAAATAATCCACTATTTCTCTACCCCTTTCAGAATGTCAGATTATTTAAAATAGAAACCATTTAATGCTGAGCTATAGCAGGATACATTTGTCTTCTAAAGGGATGAAAACAGGCTGTAAAAATATGAAAGGGATTAATTAGGAAGGTAACTTGTCAGACAATTAACAAATGCGACCTCCAAACCTGTGCTGAAAGTGGTGAGTATGAGAAGTGTAACTATCAGTCTACCAGAGGAATGTTACTTGTTTGGAGTTAAAAAATTAAAATAAAATACAAATCCCAAAATGACTGGATATTTGGTATATAATATATTTAGAAGAAGTATTTAAAATTCATGGATGCCCTAGTCCCTGACTCATGGAGAAACTTAAAGACTGGCTGAGTTACCAAAAAAGAGCATTAAGTGCTTGTTGACTGGCTACATTTTGAATAGCTCATTGAACTAGAATTATTGTTTCATTGGGTCACAGGTTTCCTTATCCAGAGAAAGTATATTACTCAGCAATTAACTAAGATCTTTTAAGGACTTCTGGAGATTAAGATTAAATGAAGTAATGCAGAAGAAGGTGCCCAATGATCAATGTTTCTACCTCAAAAAAAAGCAAAGCCTCCATTTCATTTCTGTTTGAACTGCCTCACTCCAGAGCTGGCCAGCAACATTGAATGAGATTGCTAGAACATCAACAAGCTGTTCCTCATACCATTCCTAAGGTTATACTTTTTCTGAGACTCATTTTTTTCTCTTCCTTACTGGATTGATCTGCACTGCTGAAGTCAATGAATGTGTACACCGACTCAGATATAGTGGTGAGAAATTACTTCTTTCTCCACTGAAATCACTTGTGAGAAGAATTACAAAAACAATTTATTACACACTAACCAAACCCAGTCTGAGTAAAAAAAGTCTCATAATACTGGAAACAGTCAACAGATTTTAGTTTGGCATCAACTTTAGAAAACAGTTCTAGAGGCGGAAGGGTTTGGGGGAGTTTTTAAATATAAGTGAATCATACACATTTAAATAATGAATAAATATATAAGGTTTTATATCTGCATACACACACACATATGCACAGACCAGCCTGCTTTACACAGGAAAATCCAGACTGTTATCTACATCACACCTTGACAAAGTTGTCAAACGTGACATGGTGCAGTTAGTTAGTGATAATGAGCACCTCTCCGAGGGATAAGCTCTCCAGGAAAGAAACCATGGAACTGCCATGGTGTGAAAACAAGTGTTACAAGAGCATCATTCAAATGAAGAAGGGTTTGTGTCTGTCCTCTGGTGTGTGCACAATGGCTTTTATGTGCCTGGAGAGAAGATCTGCTGAAAAATGCATAAACATTCCCCTGATCTGATGGCTCATGTGAAAACAAGCAACATAACTGGCAGTAGGGCATACTTTGCAGCTACTGTTATAGTTCATGAAATATGACTGAGAAGAGTCATTTCTAGGGGAAAGAAAAAGAAAGACATTTTTTCCAACCCCCTCTTGACCACTTAAGCTACCAAACTCTTTCTAGAAGAAGTAATCCAAGACATATGGCATCTAAAGTCAATACAGATGTCGTACACACACTGACTGAAGATCTTGTGGGACTTAGTTTTGGAGCATGAGATGTTACCTCATCATCAAAAGGCAGGTAACATCAACTGGGGATGGGTGGCAATGTCACACGATGCAGAAATGGTCTGTACCACCCGCTGCGACTGAGGGTAGGAGAAATTCTCCTCAACAGCCCTTCTCCCTCCTCTGGCACTGTTCCCTGAAACTCAGGCTCTGAGGTTACACCTTTATTTCACATTTAAGTCTTCTGTTCACTGAGCCAAATCGAGAGAAGGCCACCTGTGCTGCACACAACAGGACCAGCAGCTGTTGAACGGCGCTCTGTCCAGCACTAGTGCCTCCTCTGTGACACATCACCTACCCCGGACCAAACCCACCACCGCGCACGGTCAGAGGTGTGTGCGGCACCCGGGTGTGTGCACAGCTCAGGGACACTGAAGGTGAGCGCGGCGAGCAGAGAACAGCGGCGGGGCGGAGTGACCAGAAAGTGTCACGCACAGCGATGTCACCGCACACAGAAAGTGCCAAAGCACACAGGTGTCACCGCACACAGAAAGTGTCACCGCACACCGGTGTCACCGCACACAGAAAGTGTCACCGCACAGCGATGTCACTGCACACTGGTGTCACCGCACACTGGTGTCACCGCACACCGATGTCACCGCACGCGACATCTCAGTGCTGTCACTGCAGCCTAGTTAAACTTCGCCTCCGACCCACACATCCGGCCGGGGAAGGTGTGAAACCCACACCACCGGTCCGGCTGGGCACAAGGAGGGGACACAACCCCCACGATACAGGGGGACGAAGGGCACGGACAGAAACTCGGCATCCCAACGCCTGGAAGGGACGCGCCAGCCCGAGGCACAGGGCGGACCCCGGGCCCACCGGGAGGCACCCAGCCCTTCCCTGGAGCTCGGCAGCTTCCAGCGTGAAAGGAGGGGGCCGCGGAAAGGGGGCGGGGGGCGGAGGCGTGTCCCGGGATCCCCGGGGGCACCGGGAGCGGAGGCGGGGAAGGGAAGGGAAGGGGCCGCCGCGCATGCTCGCTGCCACCGCCGCACCATTACCTGGGAGCTGCCTGGTGTAGTCGCTTTCTTTTTCTTCGCGGTGCTGCCGCCGGTGCCCGGGCTCGCCGGGCGTTTCTTGCTGCGGGACGCGGCGCCTGCGGGAGAGGCGGCGGCAGGAGCGGGGACCAGGCTCGCCATCCCGCCCCGCTCCGCGCCCGGCCGGCAGCGCTCGCCCCTCCCGCGCTGTGCCCGCGCCGCGGGCGCGCATGCGCAGTGGCGACGGCGCGGCCCGACACTCCCGGCCCAGCCCGGCGGGGCGGGCGAGGCCATAGCGGGGCCGTGGGGGGCACAGCCCTTGCGGGGCCCAGCCCGGAGCCACCGCAGCCCGGCCGGGCCTCGCGGGGAGCAGCTCGGCTTCCTCCTCGTTGCCCTGCGGTGTCGCGGGCCCCTCCTCGGAGACCTGGCTGCGATGGCAGAGCAGGCCCCGGGGAGAGTGCGTGTGAGGTGGCAAAGTGTGTCGAGGTGTGGGTTTGCTCAGCGAGGGGGAGCGAGAATGGAGAAGGCCCTGGGTCGGAGTCTCCTGTACCAAGAGGCCTTTGCAGGTGTTGGGGAGGTGTGCAATAAAGAGCTGCGAGGCTCGGGTGAGCTTGGGCTGTGGTTTCGGGGATGGGAGCGCAGGCTGCCTGCAAACACTGCTGGGCCTGCACCTCACAGCCTGCCTGGCCTGCCCAAGCTGAGAGAACGCTTATTGAAACGTCCCCAGCCTGCCTGAGCTGCGAGAACATTTATCAAACTGCCCCTGTACGATGAGAATGGTGTGTGAATCTCACGTGTCAGCTTTTTTTCCAGTTGCCTCGACAAAGCACGCAGAGGGGGCTAATTGCACCCTTCAGTTCTCAGGTGGTGAGCTCTGAGAAGCCTCACCAGAAAGTGTTCCCTGTGGTCAGCCACATTTTATGTGTATGTGTGTGGCCAGACTTCGCGAACGAAGATTTGGGAAGGGCTCTCCCTACATGGGTGTGTGCCCTTCCAGCCTGCACAATGGACTTTTTAGGTGAGGCACAGCGTGCACAGAACTGGCCCAACTGTTTTAAGTCCTAAGGTCCATTTGCCACAGCCGACCGAGCTTGGACAGTGACAGTGAAGTCCTTGGGACTGTCACAGCACCCGGTACTGACTGGGGCTAACCCTGCTGAGCATCCAAGATCTGACGGGATGGGATGGCAGGGAGGCATTTACTGCCAGGGGACGGTCCCCACTGAGACTCAAACTCAGATCCTTGGGATTCAGAATCCATTACACCGTGGGACTGCACCTGGCCACACTTTATGTAAGCTGTTAAAACTAAAGTTGCAAGTAATGACAGTTGTCATTAAAAGTTTCAGGATATAACTACAGGTAGCTGATGCTGATTGCCCTTCTGGGTAATTCATGTTGTTACAGATTTGGTTGTTTCCACGCTATTTTGCCATGACTAGTGTCCTGGTCCAGCATGTTTCCCTCTTGTTGGAATCTGGAGTAATTTTGCACTGGAAAACATCCAAGAATAGATTTGAGGAGACTTGGACTGTGCTCCAAACTGGTCTTGCGGTCCTTTCACCATATGTGCTGTTTTATACCGTGCTGCAGAGAACTGTTTGGTGGTGATATAGGGCTGCAGACAGTTCTTAAGCTGCTTGAGAAAATTTTTAGCTTTATGCATGCATGCACCTGCATTCAACATGCTGGTCAACTTGTTACCATATCTGTTTGAACTACTTCCATGCAGTGCCTGTCTTTTAGGTTTCTAGCTGCAGTTGTATGAGATCGTGCCCCAGCACATGCCTTGTAGAGAGGCAGAGGTCCAAGAAGTTGATATTCAGGCATAAAAATTAGGTCACATTTATAGACGGTGCTGTAATAAGGACAGAGCTTGGTCACAGTAGGGGTGCCAGGCAGTGCTGTGTTGAACAAAAGCTTTCAAGGTGGCCTGAAAGAGAGTTGAAGACAAAAGCCTGGACTTCCAGGCTGTGTTCCAGGCACCTGTGTATGTAGTAGAAAAGCAGGACAAGATTTGCTTGCCAGAGGCACAAGCAAGGCCTTGTACAAGCATCCAAGTCCCATATTCTCTTTACCAACTGTAGTTGCTGTCTTTCTGTCTGAGCACACAGGCTGCCAGCAGCATCACAAAGACAACTGGTAAACTTGATTGCATTTGCCCTTAGTGATTGTTTCAGGCTTGTGTGTGCTATGCAGTACATGTTTCTTCTTGCTTAATCAGACAGCCTCCTGTTGCATGCTTGAGCTGGTGAGTTGAGTGTAGAATTAGCAGGGGCGCTGGGAATTGCAGGGGAGTTATGTACCTTGACAAACCCAGATCTGCTTCGGTGTGTACTCAAAGCGTGGATCTTGTCTTAGTCAGCCTTTTCTTGTTCCCAAGGCTGGATCCCATCTCTTTCCCACACCCGTGCTGTGTGCTCAGCTCCCAGGCATGATCAATTAAATAGGAAGCATACCTTATCACAGGAATGTTTTTACTAAGAGGAGCATCTTTAATGAAAATGCATCATGCAGAGAATTAATATGCTGCATCTGTGAAAATTTTTTAATAGCACTTAGCCAAGAATTTTCTTACCTGTACCCATTTTTATCAATTGGTTTACTAAAAATCACAAGGCCCATGTGTATTGCAGCAATATTCAGTACAATGGAATTTTACACAGAACCAAATGCCTTACAGAATCACAGAATGGGTCAGGTTGGAAGGGACCACAGTGGGATATCTGGTCCAACCTCCCTGCTCAAGCAGGGCCATCTTAGAGTACGTGGCACAGGATTGTGTCCAGAAGGTTCTTGAATATCTCCAGCAAGGGAGACCAAAACCTCTCTCGGCAACCTATTCAGAGCCACCTGCACAGTAAAGAAGTTCTTATTCAGGTGGAATTTTCTGTGCGTCTGTTTCTGCCTGTTCCCTCTTGTCCTGTTCCTTGGCACCACCAAGAAGAGCCTGGCTTCATCGTCTTGACACCCTCTCTTCAGATACTTACAGACACTGATGAGGTTCCCTCTCAGTTGTCTCAATCTCAAGGCTGAACAGGACAAGTTCCCTCAGCCTTTCCTCATAAGAGAGATGCTCCAGTCCCTTCATCATCTTCATAGCCGTCTGCTGGACCTGTTTCAGGATCTCCATGTCTCTTGTGTCCTAAGGAGCCCAGAACTGGACACCGCACTCTGATGTCGATTATCTAAGGCTGAGTAGAGGGGCAGGATCACCTCCCTTGACCTGCTGGCAATGCTCTTCCTAGTGCACCCCAGGACACCATCGGCCTTCTTGGTCACAAGGCCTCACTGCTGGTTCATGGACAGCTTGTTGTCCACCAGGACCCCCAGATGCTTCTCTGCAGAGCTGCTTTCCAGCAGGTTGGCCCCCAGTCTGTACTGGTGGCTGAGGTTATTCCTCTCCAGGTGCAGGACCCTGCATTTGCCTTTGTTGAATTTCAGAATGTTCCTCTCTGCCTGTCTGTTGGGGTCCTTCTGAAGGGCAGCACAGCATTCTGGGGTATCAACCACTCCTCACAGCTTTGTGTTGTCAGTGAACTTGCTGAGGAGGCATCCAAGTCATTGAAACAGCATTGGGCCCAGTATTGAACCTTGGAGGACCCCACTAGAGACAGGCCTCCAACTCGACCCTCTGATACTGATTATGACTCCCTGGGATCTGCTGTTCAGCCACTTCTCAATCCACCTCATTTACAATTCTGGAAGATCCCAACTCTTTGAAAAATAGCAACAGTGGCAATGTAAATGGTGAGAGTCTGCAGGGGATGAGTAATAGGATTAAGGGTGAGAGAAAGGCTGTGGAAGTTGCATGGTGCCTTTTCCCTGCTCCTTGACTGGCTGTCCACAACCAGGCCTGCTGAAAATTAAGAGATGTTTTTCTGCTGAAAACTTGCCATGTGTATCTTGCTGGTTTCCTGTTACACACTTTCATAGGCAGTTGCTTTGTGATATGGGTGAGAGCTTACCTGAAGAAGTACAAATTGCAATTGCTTGTCTGGCTGGGTGTGACATGGCTCTTCCTGCCTCTTCCTTTTGAACGTGGCTTGCATTGAGCACCTTTTCCATACCACTACTGCAAGGTCTCTTTTTTATATGCTACCTTGCCAATAAGAAAATTAAATACAACTCAGCAACAACCCTGCATTCTCTTTGACATGAGCAGTCACCCAACTGCCTGTTTGTAATAGTCTCAGAGAGCTTGAAAGGCTTCTGATACATTTTTCAATAGTATTTGGGGAAAACTGCAGGAATCTCACGAATTAGGGAAGAAGATCTCAAGCTCCTGTCACAGGTTTGTGAGGTGGGGGTTTGGGTTTCTTGTTTGCTGCTTTGGGTTTTTTTCACCTTTTTGCTGGATGGAAAGACCACCATAGTTTTCTTATCATGTATGTATGGCCAAACTTCGCGAACGAAGATTTGGGCAGGGCTCTCCCCACATGGGTGTGCCCTTCCAGCCTGCGCGGTGGATTTTTTAGGTGAGGCACAGCGTGTGCAGAACTGGCCCCACCGTTTAAGTCCTGAGGTCCATCTGCCACGGCCGAGCGAGCATGGACAGTGACAGTGAAGTCCTTGGGACTGTCACAGCACCCGGGACTAACCGGGCTGACCCTGCTGAGCATCCGAGATCTGACAGGATCGGATGGCAGGGAGGCATTTAATTGCCAGGGACAGTCCCTACTGAGACTTGAACTCAGGACCTTGGGATTCAGAGTCTGGTGTATTCTCCTTTACACCACAGGACCGATGTTTTCCTCATCATACAGAGAGGATTACTCCAGAGTGAAGCTTATTGAGGCATATGAAGGGTAGTGGGTGCCTCATGCTTAGGATAATTATGGGATTTTTTTTTATGCAGGAAAAAAGTGATGGGAGAAAAAAAATGTTTGGAAAACCAGCAGAAAGATCTTTAGCATGAGCTGGGATAAGCAGAGTGGAGAGAGCAAGGCCCCCAGCAGCTGTGTGAGCCCCCTGCGCAGGCTGTGGCAGTCACAGGAGGGCTCTGCTGTGGGCTGCGAAGTGTGATATGAGCCACTGGGCCAGCAAGGACCGACATGAAATGGAGGGGGATGGCATACCAGTAGGAGTGTCAATAATGTGTACCTGGAGGTGCAAGGCCAGCTGGTGGAGAAGATCTGTAGGCAGAAACGGCTGGGGTAGCGCACTGCTGGTGAGAGCTGCTCCCAGTCCCAGGCACAGCTTCCTAGCGAGCAGAGAGCTCTGCCAGTTCTCTTCTTACTGGTGAGCTGGCTCAGTGGAGTGGCTGGTTGTGATGGGATGCCTTCTGACTGACACAGGCTGCCTGGACTGTCTTGGATGCTTTTGGACCAAATGTATGGGTGCTTTTCTGCTCCATCAGGAGGAAATGGCTGCTCTCTGAAACCGAGACTTTATTCTATTCCAAGCTTTGAACTTAAATCTCTCTCCGCACCTGATTTGCATCCCATCTGACTGTTTAGGTTTCAATATTTCTACTATTCATACTTCTGAACTACCAGAAAAATGGGTGGGTTAAAAATCAAATTGTTTGTGGCTTCACTCATTGGTCACATGCAGTTCATAAGAATATCAGGTAGCTAAAATCATGTGAGGGAATATGTATAATCCCTTTGTATGTCACTGAATTAAAATGAGGTCTTTTGGTCATATCTAAAAAGTGGGGATAACTTTTTACTCCCTGGTAGGCTGAAATAAAGAT
Source organism: Hafferia zeledoni (assembly GCA_035583235.1). Lineage (NCBI taxonomy): Eukaryota > Metazoa > Chordata > Aves > Passeriformes > Thamnophilidae > Hafferia > Hafferia zeledoni. The sequence continues at coordinate 84,144,508 of JAWWEV010000083.1, read as the reverse complement.
AGGAAGTTGAGGCAGTTGAGAAATAACTCGTAATGATGGTTACATAGTGATTTGTACTATTACACTTTCCTGGCAACAGTATCCAACAGTTTCAGACAAGTTCTCTGTTACTTGAGCCATCTTTAGCAGCATTGCACAGGTGCAATTTGTGCTGTAATTTGTAAGCTTTTAACTATTTAAGAAGAGTCAAGTCTTATTGAAAACAAAAGCAAATGTTTTCTTTTGTGTTTCCTTTTTGGTTGCATATGTGTTTACTGGGTGTCTTTCGCATTTTTATAGAGGCTGTGGAAAAAGGAAGGATTGAAGTTCTTATTTCACTGCTCTGTCAGGTAAAAAGTAATGGATTCCTGCAGGGTAGCTTGTGAGGTCTTGGTGGCATTTTGTCTATTATTCTTTAAAAGTACTTGGAGGCTTTGATGACTTTTCAGAGCCTGCAGTGTGAACTCTTGTGATTTGCATTTGTTCCCTGCAATTTGCAGCTGCAGGCATTGCACTAGCTTTGTTTAAATATAATGCCAAATGCCTTTAAAATAGGTATTTGAACTGTGGATTAAGGAGACTACTTTTGTGATATTAAAGGCCTTTCTGCTGCACACATCAAGTATCTAACATTCAATGCAATCTTCCTCAAGCTGTTTTTATATTCTTAGTGGCACAGAAAGAGAAGCAGCGTCTTTAGAAATTCCTCTTGTGTCACTTTCCTAGTAGCCTCTCCTTCTTGAAGTTAATTTTAAATTGTGACAAATTTGACACCTCAGAAATGAGCAGTAAGAGTCAGAGTGCTGTTCTGTTTGCAGTTTAGTTGTACCTTACTTGAAGTTTTGCTACTAACTCAAATAAAGTTATGCTGATAGCACACCTGCCATTTATCAGTGTTGTTGCTTGAAGTGTGGACTACTGACCAAAAATTGTATTCATGCTGTGCCTTGCAAGTTTTACCAAAATACTGTGTAGGCAAGGGAAATCTAACCCAGAAAGTTTTGTTAAATACAGATTTTACTATGGTAAAATAGAGTTCTATGCTGGGGGGAAAAAAATACATGGAGCGTTTGATTTTAAACAATATTCTCCTTGTATATACTGTGAAAGGGAGAAACTGGCCATTGTGCAAGTTAATGGAATCCTGCATTCTCTATATCCTGGATAAATAATTATTACACAATATTTAGCTTATTTCCATACTGTCTCAAAAGATTTATGAATTAATTTATCATATTAAATTTAATCTTTTTGGAAGTGAAAATGGGTTAAGAATGCCCCTATTTAGTTAGCATTCAAAGTCTGATGAATGTTTTCTGCAGTTATTCATGTGAACAAGTTCTTGATTTCTGAAATGCTCAGCTGAGAAAGATAAAAATGTCATGATACTCATTTGCATAATCTTTACTGCAGTAACCACCTTGAAAATGCTGTGGGTTTGTAGACCGAAAGTAAAACAAAGTGGATTAGCTGAGTAAGTAACCTGGTTATGAACATAAAATCTTGATGGGATGGCAAATAGTGTGCAAGCAATATGGAGATTGAGCATGGTAATATAATTAATTTTTTAATAATTCTAAAGCATAAATTCAGAGAAATAAAAATGTCCCATTGAATTCATTAACAAAACAGGGGTTGAAGTCACTGAATAAACTGCTCACAGGGATTAGCTCATGCATCTCTGCTTGTTAGAACAAGTTTTCTGGTGCTGTAGCACTGTTAGTTCTATACTAATTTTGCATTTGCCTCTAGATTAAGGCTGTGGTATTTTTATTACAATTAGAATATAAATTTGAGGAAGTTAATAATGACAACAGTATCTCTAAGTGTTAAAGGGCCATCCCTGAATGTTCTTTGCTTTACTCGCTATTATATTGTCAATGCAAGAAAAAACCCAAAAGACAAAGATGCAAAATGCAACCAACATGAGACATCTGCTCGATGGCATCTTGTCTTTGGTGGTTATTTATCAGTCTGAACTGTTTTATTTTCCAAAAGCAAAGTAGAAGTTCAAGTGCAAGATAAACCACTCTGGTGTGTGCTGAACTAGTCAGAGTGCACCCAGTGTCTTAGCCAAGATCTCTGCTGAGTTGCTACTGTGCAAACCAGATGATCAGATGGACAAGAAAGCCCTGACTAAGTTTGTAGATACTCAAGAGGAACCTAGTTGGAGTATAAGGTTAGAACTTAGAGAAAATGTTTTGGTTTTGAATTGGTTACTTTTGGGGTTTGGGGTTTCTTTTGTCTTTTATATACATATATATATGTATGTATGTGTGTATATCAGCACAGACAAGCACAAATTCACACTTTATTTCTACAGCCAGTTATTTTTAAAAGTCTCATCTCTTGATGCTGGGAAGTCCTTAGGGTCCATGTGAACTGACCAAGAGAAGCAAATTGATACTGCTTAGCATCAGTGCAATTTGTTGAGACATTCCTAAAAAAGATCATCTCTTCTTGAGTAAAAAGTGTTCATACGAAAGAAAAAAAAAAAAAGAAAATTATTGGAACTACATAAATCATGTGCTGGGGTAAAAATGAATGGATAACAGTTGCAATAGAAGGCATGGCAGAGCCTGTGTGATTTATGAGCTGGCAATGAATCAGCGGTATTGCAGTGCCTGGAAACACACACGTCACACAAGCAGGAAGCCTGCAAGGCACATGCTGTAATCCTTTCGCTTGTCAAAGTTTTGGTTAGGCTCAATTTGAATGCTGTGTCTAGCTTTGGGCATTGCACTTCTGGACTCTCTCCAAATCTTTTCTGTCTTTCTTGAAGTGAAGAGGATGCTCTGAAGTCCAGGGAGCATAGTCTGTGAAGAGTGATTGAGAATTTGGGTTCCCTATATAGCATAAGGATGAGGAGAAGAAGAGGAGATTTCTGCAGAAAAGGACGACCCATTCTCTGTGCCTGTTGTAGATGAACTCAATGTACTGTGCACCATAGGCCATTCTTTATATACTGACCATACTTCACACATGTTTTGGTTAGTTTCTTTGTTTTTAGGTTTTCATAGAATCATAGAATTGATTGGGTTGGAAAAGACCTCTGAGATCATCAAGTCCAACCCTTGGTCCAACTCCAG
>JAWWEV010000083.1:84126641-84141340 GCA_035583235.1 Hafferia zeledoni | reverse complement strand
GACCCCCTTGCCTTTAAGGGTTGTTTCCCAGGGTATGCTCTGAATCAGTTTTTTGAAGAGGCCAAAATCTGCCCTCCAGAAGTCCAGTGTTGGTTTGTTTTTGGAGGTTTTTTTAGTACTAGTAATGACCCTAGGAAGTTAAATGCCTCCCTGAAATCTGATCCCGTCAGATCTTGGAACTTAAGCAGGGTCAGCCCTGGTTACTACTTGAATGGGAGACCTCCTGGAAATACCAGAGGCCGTAGGTTCCAGTCCTGAGGACTTCACTCTTACTGTCCAAGCTCGCTCGGCTGTGGAAGATGAATCTCAGGACTAAACAGTGGGGCCAGTTCTGCGCACGCTGTGCCTCACCTAAAAAATCCACTGTGCAGGCTGGAAGGGCACACCCACATCGGGAGAGCCCTTCCCAAATCTTCGTTTGGGAAGCGTGGCCATACACATACAGTAATGACCCTACTAGAAAAATCTGTTTTGTTGCTTTCTGTGATCCACTCAAAGGGGTACTGTGTAGGGGAATTTTGGGATTTGCAAGGAATGATGTTTGTTTTTTCTTTCAAAGATTAGGTGACTACAATTTGAGAGGGTTTCATTTTCTTTCTAGGTTTTGGTGGGTAAGTTAAAGGATATGAAAGCCCACTGCAAAACAGGAGGAACCATCTCTTTCTGTCTGTCGCAATGAAGAAATAAAGGGATTAACTTTGCAGCAAGGAAGATTCAGGTTATATTACAAAGAACTTTTTTCAGAGAAGGCTATTCACCCTAGAATAGCTTACTTCTGAAGGTTTTGAAAAACAGGTTAGACATCTGCCACAAAAGATCATGAACAACTGATTCTACCAAGAGACAGAGGAGTAGATTAGATGACCTCTCAAGAATTTTTCCAGTTCTGTTTTCTGTGATTTTGTCAATTCCATCATTATTCATTAAAGGCATGTGCTTTCACCCAGAGAGTGAGCATGTGAGGCTGGCTGGCTGGGGTCAGACTGTTTAACCCAGGACACCATCCTCAGTGGGAGCAGAAAGCAGATGTGCAGGAAAGACTGTACAAACGTGGTGACTACACAGGATGGATGACACTTTCTCTGTAGATGGTTTCTGTGTATTTAGTAGCTTTTGTTAGATTGCAGTTCCATGAATTTATCTGGGGACCCTTGAACAAGTCTGAGCTGTTGGTGTCCTGGTATTCTACAACCAGCTCTCACAGCTCAATCACGTATGTGAAGACCTTTTGCTTGGTTTTGATCCTGATTCCCTTTTAGCTTCATTTGGTCATTCTGGGCTCCTGGTTTTTTAGACCAACTTTTTAGACAGACATTAAAGACCCATTCTCTCCATTGTAGCTAAAGACTTTATAGACCTTTACCTTATTCATTCTTAAACAGTTCTATGTCTAGACTCAAGAGTTCTAGCTTACCTAGCTATTTATTATATGGCAGATGATGCTGATGCTTAGATTCTCCTTTTTGCCCTCTTTGGAACATTTTCAACTCTACATTCTTTCAGATGGAGGGAATAAACTGCAAGTAGAAGTTAAGATGTAGGCTCTCTATAGGTAGCAAAGCAATATTCTCTGTTTTATTCTCAATGCCTTTTCAAGTAAGTGTTTTTTTAAGTATTTTTTTTGTACTGCTGTTGAGCACTGAGATTATGTTTCCATTATTTGGCTGTCCTAACCTCAAGGCCCCTCTTCCTGAGTAATACTGGTCAACTCATTGTATATATGAAATTTGGACAGCTTTATTCTCCTGTGTATCTTTTAAGATTTGTCAATAGCAAATTTCCTGTTCTGGTTTATTACTTAATTTCTAAGTCACATAAGGTGACTCTTCATTATGAGCTCTCACCTTCACCACCCTAAATAATAAAGTAGCGTCAGCAACTTTTGCCACGTTGCTACACCTGGTTTTCTGGCTTGTTTATAAATACAGTGAGCAGCACAAGTCCCAGGATAGTTTTCTGTGAGGACTGTTTACTTCCCTAACTCCTGTAGGAGATTATATTCTATTTTTTGACAAGTTCTCTGTGCAAGAGCCTTTGTTATTTCTTCATAGATGCTTAGGTTTTTTAAGCCTTCTGGAAATCCAGATAGACTATATCAACTGGATTTCCATTGCCAGTGTGGTTTGGGGCATAAAAATAAGACAGTAGCAGCAAACAATGTGATTGTCTTTTACATGGGAAACTATTCCCTTTACCAGATATAAATTTGTTAGTTTAATCACACTATCACATTCCTGGTTCTGACACATGAACTTGTTGTGCTTTTAATGCTCAGATTTCATCATTTGCATCTTCATTTTTTGAATACTGGAATTGGTAAAAATAAATAATATAATAATAAATGGATGCATTTTACTGCTTGAACAAAGATTTTGATGAAGAACATTGTTAATTGAGTGCTGTTGAGTATTTCATGTTATACAATAAAAAATTTGCAAAAACATTTGAATCTTTTAAATACTAATCATGCCCATTGAGGCAAACTAAATTGTGTTTTCAGCACTGTTTAATGTTGTTGTGTATTGTCTTTTATATTTCCTAATTTGTAGTTGAATATAACTCAGCAAACTGTGTGAATGAGGAAAAAGAAAAAGTAAGTTCAAGTCAGGGTTTTGCTGTCCTGGTCATGTCCATTGCTCTGAGTTTGGTAAAAAGGGTGAGTTTACTTGCTTTTATTAGGTGGATATAAGTAGCACTTTGCAAACAAGAACTTTTGCTAATTATGTCGTTGTGTGAGGAAGCTGAGATCTCTGCTCCTTTAATGGAAAACAGCCCATCATTAAAAATTTAATGCACATTTTTAGGTAATTAAAAATTATGCATCTGAGTACTTTTCAAGGTCTTTCCCTTCCCCCAGTTCCTTCCTTCCTCCAACACACTTCTGGCACGGGAATGTGTTGTTTCCTGTAGCAAATATTGAGGGCTAATATGAACAGAAGATATTGTCTTGATCACCTTTCATCTTTTATGATTGAAAGCAAAGGTTTTCTGCACATTTTTGGTTTAAAGACAACCTCCTACAAATATTTAAATTCCTCTCTTGAAGTGTTCCAAGGAATTTGTCTTCTCCAGCTAAGGATCTGAGAATGCATATAATTATACCTAATAATTTCACCACTGTCAGATTAGATTGATTTTTAGTCACTTTTGTGCAGATTAGATTCAACTCAGGTGCTCAAACTGAAAGGAGGTGCATTAATCTGCAGTGACGTTCAGTCTCTCCCAATTAGCAAGTTCTGAGAGATGTTAGATAATGCAAGTTTGATGATGTGGAGCATTTTGTTGTGCTATGGATTTAGGAAAGTTAAGGAGGTGTAGGCCTTCAAAGGCAACCATCAGCAACATAAGTGTTGGGTCTACAAAAAAAAAAAAAAAAGAAAAGAAAAGAAGAATTAATGGAAATAAAGAATATTCCTGACAGATTAAAAGATTGGAGACAAATGATAGTGGTTAAATTGACACTTTGAGGGAGATGTTTAAAAAAAATCCATTTCTGTAATGTAGGACTGTGCAATCAAAAGGTGTCTTTTAAAATCTTGGTTAGTGTATTGACTTTTATAAAGTACGTAAGTTTGCATGTAGTGGTTTCTCTAATGCTGCATAACCTTGTTATCTGTCATGTGTGTGCTTTTGTGTAGGGTTGAAGGTCATGCATTAATTTCCTCAAACTGCATGTGATCAGACTGTAATTTTAATTATTTTCAAAGCAATAATACATTAGCATTGCAGAAGCAAACAGAGGAGGACAAAGTACTGAAAGATGAAGTGTGAATAAATGCCATTGCAATGTGTGCATGTCTTCTGATTTGGCAGAATTAGTGCTGGCAAGTCTTTGCTGCAGCCTAAAGTATATGTGTATTGCTTAATTATCTCATTACTGAATATGTTTATTGCATAATCTGGGATAGCAGTAATTGAGCCCATTACTGTGCATAAACAATTGCCAATTTATAGTACTTCAGAAAAAAAATCTTGACTGTAAACAGATGTTACAGAATCTAAAATATTGATGCTATCTTACTTTTACCATGATGAAATCTTTAGTGATTTTCTTAATGTGTGCTCTGCTAATGCTTGTTGAAAATTGAAAATATTTTCTTTTTATTTCTTGGAGAAAAGAGTCTCCTCCAATTATATTAATTTTTTCTTTCGTTTTCAAAATTGCCTTTATTTTTGCATGAGCTATTAGAGTTCTTTTGTTTGCTTAATGTTGGGAGTAGCTAATATTAAGAAGCCAGTTCTTTTTAGTAACTTAAGATTGACTTTTGATTAAATAAGAGCAATATGGGATGTGATTTTAACTGATGTAACAATGATGATGTTGTAGGTAGGTAGGCATTTTTCAGTCTCCTACTTAAAAACATAGAATAAGTTCATTATATTTCAGGAATACAGCTCAGCAACAACCCTGCAACAACCCTGTGTGAATATATCCCAAATTAGTGTCAGAACAAATGAAAAACCCAACTGGAAGGAGCTCAATATGAGCTTTCAAACTACTTTCAAAGTAGTTTGAAAGGCATGGCAAGGTGTAGAGGTTCTCCTACAGCTCATAATCCCTTGTAATTTAAGGTCTTTATACTTTTCAGACTGTTAACCTACCTAATCCCAAAGCAGTGGTCAATATCCACTTCCCCATTTCCATAAAATCTAGCTGATTGTTTAAAACTGTACATTAGGTTTCAAAGAGGGAATTTTGCTACATCTGAAAGAATCCTTATAAGAAATAGGCTTGGTGGGGTATGGTTTGGTTTTTTGTGTTGTTTGGGATTTTTTTCTTTGTTGATGATTATGAAATACCCTCTGCTTTAAAATATGTAACTTCTGCATCAGCAGGGACACCGTAGTCTTGTCTGAGAGATTTCTGTTTGGATGGAGCAGGGCCTGGGCTGATTCTTCTGGCAAGCAGAGGAAAACTCTCCATTGGCCATAGCAGGAGCTAGAATTGCTGTAGTGAGATGAGTTACTCCATATACTTTAAGGAGCTTATATGTCTCTAAAACTGGAAGTGGAATCTCTGATATGAGAATGAAGTTGTAACCTGTATGAAGTACTTTGTATCAACTACCTCCTTGCTGTATTAGCTTATGTATTCTAACATTATATGCCATACAGCAGTGATAGATTGGATTTTAATATATATATATTATATGAATATACAGGGACTGCAGTATTATGTGATTGGAAGTCACATACTCAGACACAAATATATATATACAAAAAAGATAAAATGTCTGTATACATCTATAGAAGTGTGAGCGAGCGTATGTAAAAAGCACTTCAGAGGGCTCTCCTACCATCCCTGCAGAGTAGAGTAAAACTGAGTACATGCCTTCTGTCATGCATAATTATTCTCTTAGTCTCAAGGGGCAGTTCTGTATCTTACATCTGCAATATGAAACTGATCTCACAAATACTTACCCCAGAAGTGTTCATTTAATCTTGGAAGTAGTCCCACTGAATTTAATGAGCCCTTAGATGGTAAATTCTGTGGGGCTCTTATTTTACTTTGTGCTTTATTCAATGGCAAGAACAATCTTCATTAGCTTTTACATTAGCTTCTACTGTTACTTACAGCAAAATGCTTTTAGGTTTTGGCTTGAAAATGTTAATTGAAACAGATAGGCACAAAAACTCTGAGGCAAAAGACAAAAATTAAAATTATTCCAAAATTACGTCTAAAGAATCTGAGTTGACTTTCTGAAATTTCCAAAACTACAGCTTTGAGTGTTGCTCCAGGAGTTGTCTGATTTGGCCTTCATTGGAAAAGGGTCTTACAGAAAGTGGGATTCTTTTTTTTTTTTTTTTGTTTTTTTGTTTTTTTTTTTTTTTTTTTTTTTTTTTAGAAGGATTGTAGACCTTGAATAGTAAAGATTACAACCTGGTGATGAACATGGATAGTCAAGGTAACTTTGGCTTCTATGTAGCTGGGAGTAAGTGTAGAAAACCTCAGCTTTTGTTAACTCTGATGCTGACAGCCAAAAGTATCCATTCCTTTGAACTCCATCCAGTTTACAACATTTTCCACCTGATTGCACCAGCTCTGGATGAGCCTTCTCTTCTGCATGCTTCCCAAATCACCTGCCTAAAATAAGTTGTCTGCAGGCTGGGTTTGCTCAGTAGAATTGCTGTGGCCTGACTATATATTTATTAGTAAGCTGTATGTAAAGCACAGGCTCATTTTAGATAACTGACACGTCATTTTTTTTCTTCCCAGATGGTTTCAATCTTTCCTTTCAGAGCAGGGAGTAATTTAAACTCGCCAGCAGAGAATTTCTAAACTTTGTAAGTTTATAAACTTTACAAGCTTTTTGATACCGTTAGAACAGCATTTCTATTCTAGCAGTGTAAAACAATGTCCCACACTGACCAGAGCTCAGTTACGAGGCTTACATGATGATATTCCTTTAGGAGCATGTTTTGAAAGAATTTATGGGAAATTGTGCATGGTTTCTTAGGTATTTTTATCTTGAGGGTTCCCTGCTAGCATCTGTTTATCTTCTGTTTGAGGAAAAAAAGAAAGGGGGTAGGAAATGGAGGAAGAGGAAGCCGTAATAAATACAAACGTTGGCAATAAAAACAAACTAATCTATCATTGTCATGAGAAAATTAGGTGAGATGAGTTGACTTGTGTATTGTTTTTTACTTTAAATCTGTATTTGAAAGGCACATTACCTACTGCATTGGTATTCTTGTTAAAAAATGGTATTCTGGCTCAGCCATGCTGTCAAGGAGTGCAGTATGTCCCACCTCATTAAGTACTATCTTTTTTCCTCTCCAACTGTCTAGAACAGCAGGAAAACTTGTTTTCAAATGGAAAAATAGTAAGTTTTATACATTTTCTTTCTTTACCTCTGTATCTGTGTACATCCGAAAATTCAATCAAATTTCCAGGGAAGTACCTCAGAACAACAATCCTGATAAAGGCACCATTAGAACATGTTCTGTTTGGTATGTAGCATGATGATTGACTCTGAGAGCCCAAACAAAAGAATATTGTAAAGTCACAGATTGGTTTGGGTTGGAAGGGACCCTAAAGTTCATCTAGTTTTGACACCCCCCCCTTGCCATAGGCAGACACCCCTTCCACTAGAGCAAGTTGCTTCTATTGGATACATGAGGGAAGGAAAATGTGCCTGTTTAATAGAAATAGTGTGGTTGATTGACAGCATAGCTGAACGAAATATAGAAAGGGAGGTATTTCCTGCTCTGTTTGAATTTGTGATAAGGAGTTCATCACTGTTTGGATGTTAGAAGCAGCACAGCCCTTGTGCCTAAAAGGTGTGATTTATATGAAACTAAGTAGCTGTGCCATATACAAGAGAAGTGCCCTGGAGGTTATTTGGTTCATTACAGACAGTACTGTTCAGATTAAGGGCCTGATCCACCATAACAAGAGGCCGATACTTGTCAGTTGCTTAGCTGAGTAGACAGCAGCAAACTGCAGATGCTGGCTTTACTACTGGAACTAAGAGAAAAACAACTCCAAGAGCCAAGAAAAGGCAACAGCAAAAACATCAAAATATGCCCTGTGTTTCCAGGTAATTGCTTTCATCACCATTCAGCTTTTGGGAACTCCACTGTTCTTCAGGTTACAGTGATTTTCCTCATGGGACTCCTATCTTTGCTGTCTCCTTATTCTCTACAGCAGTGGCTCAGAGGTCCTGCAATAAATCAGTTTTATCCCTGTATTGTCTTTCTGAAGAATATTCCCAAAGACTGAATGAGGGGCTCTGATTAAACCTTCTGCTTTCAGAGGCATCAGATCATACTGATACTTTTCAACCACTTGGAGTAATGATACTGAATGAATAAAACAGTGTTAACTTCAAAAGGTCACTCCTTTGCAAAGTCAGGGAGAGTGGCTGTGGACAGAAGTTGGCTGCACAGGAGGCTGAAGTTCCACATCAAAGGCTGAGTAGAAAATTGTATTTTGCATCTGAGGTAATACCAGAGGATATGTGACTGTGTGAGTGAGTATTGTTTGCAATACAAAAAGCCATTTTTAAAAAGTAAATAAATACAGGTTTGGAAAACAGCAAATAGGCTAGAATAATTTATTCCCTCAATCCTAAAATATTTACATCCTTAGTTCTGTTGTAGAGACGAAAGGTAAGAGACCCCAGTGAGTTAAAGAAAAGAGATAAGCATGCAAATCAATTTCAGACAACAGACATCAGTCAGTAATTTGCCACTGGGTGATGTTTAACAATCTGAGAGTAATGAAAGGAATTTTTAGGGAGAATAATTTACTGTGTTCTGGGCTATGCATGTGCTAAGGGTGATGTCATACCCTGAAAGAGTATCTATGCAGACCATAAATAGTCTTTCAGCTACAGAGATTTATCACTTATTTTGCAAGATGAGAGTGTATTTTCCAAGAAAATGCTTTTCTCTTTCTCTAAAGAAGGATATTTCAAACCACAGAACAAGTTTTATAGTTAAAGCAGTGCTAAACAGTGATATGCTGCAATGAAAAGGGAAATGCATGTAACAAAATAGAAGCATGAAATGAAGCCCAGGAATGGGAAGGGAGGTGAGACCTTGAATCCTTTTGGCACTATATCGTTGGCTTGCTTTGCAGCCTGAGGCAAGAACCCAGTTTGCCTCCCAAAAAGCAGAGAGGGAGGCCACAGGGTTGCACCCTGCATGACAGGGTTGCACGTAGTTTAGTTAGGATTCAGTGTGGTGTCTCCTGGCCTTGGTGCAAGTGTAGCTGTCTGTCTGAAAAGAATGGGAGTGAGACAGTTGCATCCACAAAAGCTTTGAAAACCTCACGTTAAAAATGTGGCAGATGTACATGTTCATTCACCTAAGACTTGCACTAACCAGTGTCAGTGCTCCCAATATTTAATAAAACTCAGATCTTGTGTGCATTCAGACGGAGTAGCAAAAAGCAAGACTTCATTTAGATGCAAAGGTACAACTTTAAAACAATAAAGTATAATAACCCTGAGCAAGTACTATTTTACCTTCCATGGCCACAATGCTACATCTTTCTGCTGACTTCATCACACTGACAAGTTCACATGAAGGCTGTCATACTTTGAAACAGTTTGAAAAGGAAACATCATATTCTTGCATTGTCTTTGACTTTATTCCATGTCTCTTTTCCATAGCAAGCTTCAAGATCCCACTGGGACTTGTGGTATTTGGGCATTGTATTAAGCACTTTATATAAGCTCTCTGGAAATACCTACTTACTGAACTGTACTCACACACATCTGCTGCTCACTTATTATACTGGAAAGCTTGTAGTCTTTTCGCTTTTGCATTATGGGAAACCATCTCAGAAATGGCACTCTGGAGAGTTAAACCTGTTTCTGAAAAAGACTGCAAGAAAAGAAAGGTATGAAAATAGATTCAAAAATACTTAAATAAATTAATGCTGCGCTGGTGATTCTAAACTATATGCTCAGTCTTTTCTCATTTCTCAAGCTTATTGCTTGCATGGTCTCCATGTTTGTTACATTTGAGGAAATAATCTTTCTGTACGGTCCACCTGTGCTAGGATAATTAATATATATAAAAAGTATATATAATTATATGATAATATATAATTATTTAATATTTAATTTCTGAAAACAATGTGGCTTGGTTTTAATTTAACGTAATATTTGGCTGGGGCTAGGGGAAATAGAAGGGAGGTTTCTGTGGCTATATTGTGTAATAGGGAGGAAAACAGTGTTTCCCTTGGATCCACAAGATTATTCTCCATCTATTTGCATCACGTAAAGGAAGAGATAAAGAATGCAGGCAAGCCACAAGGTGGAAAGCAGAAGTAGATCAGGCAGGCCTTCCTTATTTTGTCTGTGCCAAGCAGTACTGCTTTGGCTGTGGCAGCTGCTGTAGCTCTAGGGCTAAAACAGCAGCTGCCAAATACTGCCTTAGGGTGCTGGATTTTTTTTTCTCTAATCCCTCCATCCTGGGCCTGTGCTCAGCCACAGTCCATTCTGTTCCTGTACAGGATTTAGGAAGTGGGCAGTAAGCATTAAAACAGCTCCAGGTGGAGGGATTTTCATCCACCTTGTCTAAAACAAGTGCAAGCCTGGAAGGAAGGCAGTGAATGTACTAAGATCAAAGATTATTGCTACACAGCAAGACAGAAGGAATGCCCTTATCACTTAAATGTGTATCCTGAGTCAAATATCTTATACTAGTATATACTTTGAGATTGTGGAGTAGAAGGACTTAAGAATAAGCATGAAGTTGTAAAAATTTAGACATCTTCCTAATTCTTGAAAATTATTAAAAAAAGAAGCCTGAGAGATTATTCCTTGATTTTACAGAAAAGTGTCTTTATACTTTGGATAAATTATTTGAGCCCTGCATGTGAATTTCCGTGATCTGGGACAGACCATAATAGAGAAACTGAATTAAGACATAGAGGTGATTTTTTTCCCCATTTGCTTTTGCCAGCAGATTGCATATCTACAAAACTCACTTGCAGCAATTACATATTGTCAGTACTTTTCAATTAGGTGTGTACTTAAGGATGGACCTAGCTAAGGATCATCTTCAGCCTTATTGTCTCTGCAGACTCCTGCAAGTTGAAGAAAAGAACTGAACTGCAAAACGCCTTGGTATTGAAAAGAGAAATGAAACCCAGCTTCATCTGGAAGCTGGGGAGGTGACACCATGTGTTTTTTAGTGGCCTGTGTAATCTTTTTCTGGGTACTCATGTTGAAAGATGTTGGAGAGAGGATACGAAGTTAGACAGACCTTTGCTCTGAATCAAACCATCCATTGGTGCAGGTGTAGCAATGTCATTTAGGTAAAGGGTAAAGATAATTAAATAATTGAATTGCAGTGGGTGTTGATCATTTTAAAAACCTAACTGGGCAAGCAAACTGGAATCTAGGTTAGGGGTGGAGTGCTTTGTAATGCCACTCAATGCACACCTTAGGAACACCAGACTAATGGGAAAACCTACCAAATACATCTTAAGGGCTTGTTCTACCTGACAAGTGAGTGGTAAATAGTGTATTTTTATTTACATCAGTCTACTTCCTTTGCCTGCCAGTAATTTCTTCCGATGCTTGTAACAAGAAAAAAAAAAAAGAAAAAAAAAAGACATGTTCCTGCTTTCTTCTACTGCTTGTACTTCACAAGCCATATATACAAGAAACAGCATTTTCCTAACACAACTGTTTTTTAAGTTTCAATCATTGCCTCCACTAGAAACCTGCTGAAGGCAAATGGACTATTCAGTTGTCACAGAAGGCATAATTTAATGATGTAGCATATCTCTATACTGATGAAGTCAGACTTTTTATTGTGCTTAATGCATGATGTGTGAAGCAGACAGTACCTTTGCTTTGCAGACCTGTCTGTGGGAAGCCTGTTTCCTTTCCTTTTCTCTTCTGTATGTGATAAACAGAGCCTATTTATTAAAGAAGCCATCAAGGTACAAAGTTGAAGCCTCGAGTGCCACTTTTACAGTCCCTTTTCAGAAGGTACCTCCTTCTTCAAGCAATTGGTTTTCAAGTGGCTTCCAGCATACCCTATGTAATTGCCTTGTTACACATTTGGCAAAAAATTATATTGCTGACCTGCTGTGTGAACAGCAATGGTAAATAGTGAAGAATAGATGGAAGCAGTTGGGTGAGAAATCTGTAACAGGCTTTTATGTGAAAATATTTAGTATCTGTTCTCGCTTTAATCGCTTATTATTTTTAAGTCAGTGACAAAAACATCCTGCTGAAATAGGAGCAGTGGGATCCCATCTGCAGGGAGAATGAGTGGTGTTAGACAGATCTTACTATCGTGTAGACATGACAGTATATCAGGCAAAGATATTAGTTGTTAGTTTTACTGTTGTTTTTTAAGACTGCTCATGAAAAGTTGCTTTAGCCAGGCTTATGAACTTTCAAATGGCTGCATAAAATTATATCTTGTCTTTGTTTATCCATAACATAAAGTTATTCCAGTAAAAATAAAATAGAGACTTCATCTTCTAGAAGTTTACTATATCTTTATGTTGCCCTCAGGCTGCTTTTTTTTTTTTCTTGTGAGAAAGTGCATTCATATTTCTTCCAGAATAGGACCACTTAGTAAAGGCTAGAGCTGTCTGTGATAAATCTCCAGTCCTTTTGGTCATGTGTATTTTTGAATGAAATGTAATATTTATTTTTCTTTTGCCTTTTAAACATACATACTTTGTAGTGGTAAAATAAGTATGTTGAAACATGTCATTTTTGTGACAAAAATGCCCTAAAAACACAGGACTCACCTTTTTTCCTGTTGCAGAACTTAGAAGTAAGTATCAAAACCAATTATGAAATATGGAATAGCAACAGGTTGTGTAAGAGTGATGAATATGTTCCAGGTTTAACGTAGATGTAAATGGAAGCACCTTCATACCTGCCAAAACCTTTTAACAATGTTTTGAAAACTTGTGTTTACATTCTTTGAAATGTTTATATCTAGAAGGAACTTCATACTTTGGCAAACTTGGTTTAAATCCTCTTGAACCTCTGACAACCACACTGACGAATATACTGACATGCCCTGATGCTGTCTAAAAGCTTGGTTTCACAGAGTCACAGAACCACAGAATGAGTAAGCTTGGAAGGGACCACAGTGGGGCATCTGGTCCAACCTTCCTGCTCAAGCAGGGTCATCCCAGAGCACACTACATGGGATTGTGTCCAGAGGGTTCTTGAATATCTCCAGTGAGGGAGATGCCACAAAATCTCTGGGTCACCTGTTCAATAGGAAAGTTAGCAAAACTAAAACTTTAAGGACTGAAATTTGAGAAAATATCCCCCAGTATGGAATTAACATGCTGTTATCCTCTAGTGGGTTCCTCCAGTAGACCCAATAGGAAAAGTATAGTATCACTCAAGATGAATTTTAGGAATATTGAAAAAAATTAAATTGAAGGAGTAACCAGCAGCATGCTCTTTTACCAAATGCTTTGCTTAATGACTCATGGTCTCCTGAAACTCCTGACCATTCTGTGGTACAATAATACAGCATAGATGTCAGTAGCACTGTGAGGCTGTTACTCAGCTTGTATATAGTACCAAATGATTTTATAATTATTAGGCTGTCAAACCAACATGATATCTGTAGGGCTAGGCTTACCCAGTCCAGTTTTGCTGGTCCAGCCTCACTGTTTTTCTGTGCTTAATTTTCTCCTCAGATACAGGACAGCATCCTAGTTCCAGTCTAATCCAAGGGTCGAAGTGGTGTGAAGGAGACCTGTTCTCCCTCTAGTCCTTTCCAGCAAAGAAGCAAAGCAGACAAGGGCTGTGCCTTCATGGGCTCAGGGAACATTCATGGGAAGTGAGAGTGCTGGGACCCTTGCACTCCTCACCTTGCGAGATGAGACAGTGTCCTTACCCTCCCTCTGGGTATCAGCACAGATCCCAGGTGTTCCCTCCTCCCACCTGTACAAGTCAGGCAAGATCAGATTAGCAGGCAAGTGGGATTGGGTTCATGAAAGACAAGTTCTTGTTGTGCTCTCTCTTTCTTTTTGCTGTTGGCCCCAAAGGTTGTTTTTATTATTATCAAGAAAAATCCACTCAGTTCATCCACAGTTCTCTTGGAGTAAATCAGTTATTTTGGTGAGGAGTACAGAGATTACCTGCTTCTGTAGTTTGGTTTTGAGCAAAGAAGTTTTACCTATCTTTATTCACTGCTTGTTATGGGAACAAATGGAGGACATAAAGCACTTTGTTCTTGCCCAGGCTCAAGGGGGAAAAAAAAAAAAAAAAGAGGAGGTTGCATTTAATAGACAGAAGTCTGGGACTCTGGAGTAGAAGGCGTGTATGACTGCCTCTCAGATGACACTCCAATTCAGGAAAAGTGGTGAAAGGACATCTGTTGGCAAATTGCCTTTTCGGGTTATTGAGAGCAGCAAGTTGGAAAACAGAGGAGATGAGGATATGTGGGATCCCAACTGACCATAAGAAATCAAATTGCACTCCTTAAAAGAAAACTGATTACCAGACATATTAAGCTTTAATCTTATTTGCAGTTAGTAGCCCCAAAGAGAATGCTTTGTTGGAGACCTTCCAAGAATGGCTATTGCAGACAGCTTGTAAAGCAAAGATGATGGGATGGAAATAATGCAAATACAGTTCAACATTTGCTATAATAAAGTTAGTTTATGACACCCTATATAACAACCTCAACAATAAATGCCAATTTCTTCATTCACAATTAGCTCTGGAGAGACAAACGCTTCCCCAAAGTTGATGTGAAGACGGTATTGACATATTTCTTTAATTTTACAAGATGGACTGTATCTGGCACATAAGCATACTTTTTATTTCTAAGATTTCTGAGCATTGCTTTAATACTGAATGAATGCAAATGACCTCCACTAATGTACTTCTTGTGTGCATTTAGTTCAAATGGGATGCTGCCTCAGATGCAGCAGGCTGCCAAACCCTGACACAGTGACCTGGTTCAGCTGGGGAACACCTTTATTTCAGTTCTGTGAGAATTCTTTGGCAAGGCTGCTCCTGGCTTATGACACTAAGCCGTGCTGCTGACGTGAATTGTGGTTACATATACCTTGTCTGTGGGATCTGGTCACTGATGCCTCTGTTTACCTTGCAGGTAGCCTGACCTTCAGTTCCTCATGTGCTCAGGGCCTGGCAGCTTTGGCATTTCATAGAATCATAGAATCATAGAATCGATTGGGTTGGAAAAGACCTCCGAGATCATCGAGTCCAACCCTTGGTCCA
>JAWWEV010000083.1:84112215-84122513 GCA_035583235.1 Hafferia zeledoni | reverse complement strand
GTGTGTGTGTGTGTGTGTGTGTGTGTGTGTGTGTGTGTGTGTGTGTGTGTGTGTGTGTGTGTGTGTGTGTGCAGGGGGCAGTACCAGGGCAGCATCCCCGGCTCTATCGCTGCACCGCTGTCACATCAAGTTCGTTTAGCTAATGTTTATTATGTAACATGTAACTAATATTTCAGACTTTCTCTTATCTGCTGGAATCCGGATCAGTGTTATTTTATTTCTTTTTAATTCATAAAGCTGAAGAGGGTCGGGAAAGCTAGGACTCTCTCATTCCAAGTGGTTGCCTACGGGAACTTGGTTTTCATGTGGCTTCACCCGTGTTAACAGAGGGTTACTACCTCCTTCCAGTCCGAGAGTGCAGAAGAGTGTGTTGTCTGCCCCCTCCACTCCCCTTTTATTATTAAGTCCAGGCAAGTTTCTCTAGGTCGTACTTGGTGTTAGCAAACTCTAGAACCTGCCACTTCGTGAACTTACTTTCCATTTCAACTGAAATAGAAACTGATTTTTGTGCAGCAGCTGCTGAGGGAAATAACTTTTATGGTGATGAACAGGAGTGAAACAGTCTCTTCTGTTTATATAAATGATGCTGGCACTACATGAACTATAAATGAATGTAGCCAACAGCTGTGCAAACCAAAACTATGTAACTAACCATGTATTATTACACACTGCTGCTCTCAACTTCGCTCCTTTGCAAAGGCATTCAAGATCATGCTACTCTGAACACTTGGAACACCACAGAAGTTGTTTTCCTTGTATATACAAAGGATTGCTTATACTGGGGAAAGCACTTCAATTTCCAGTGCCAGCTTCATCGTTTTCTGTGATTTGGAATTTTGTCTGTGTTCACCTGTGATGCTGGCCTGGTTTTTGAGTGGTACTGCTGGCACTTTCAATTTGAGTTTGCTGCATTTTGTCAGCCTTACCTGTGAAACATGAATGCGCATCAGAGGCAAATATTGCCAAACAAAGAGATTGTGGCAGCATGGTCATCTTCAGATAAATTATACAGATGGTACCTGACAAGGACACCACACACAAGCCACCCTTGAGATCAAGGTGATAATGACACCACATGGACTATTGCTGATGTTGTCTGTCTGTTCAGAACTGTAAGCTGCATAAAGGAGTATACCTTATTCCTTGTATACCTTGTTCCTATAGGAATAAGGCAATTCAAAGAACTAATGAAAGTCATGGAAATGCTTTAAAAATACCATGTGACAGTCATTGCCTAGTGGTGAGGTGGAACTGTTTCACTTTTATACAAAGATTTATTCCTCCCCCTTCATCATCTCACACTGGATTTTTTCAATCAGGTTCAGGAATAAGCTATACAGAAAAAGAATGGAGGTAGTTTGGAATAAATTTCAATGCCAAATTGCTGCTTTAGAGAAATAGTACCCTGCTGTCCTTTCTTTGTTGCTTATGTGTAGATAAGCTATATGTTACCTATAAACTTGTTAAATAATTTTCTTTTTTAAAAAAAAAAACAGAAAGAGCATAATCTTTGTCTTTGGGCTGAGAACAAAAAGTAGCTGCAGGGACACTCATCTCAAAGTAGGGTACTTCCAAATACTTAAATGCTTTGAATGCAATTTATATTATGAAGAGGAAAGAGATTCTATTTGTAGTGATTTTTTTTTTTTGGCATTTCAGTGCACGTAAGTGTCAAACTATCCACCTAGCACAGAAGTTTAATTCACAGGACCAAAATAGTATGGTCTTTGGCTCTGCAGTCTTACCTAGCCTGTGTCTTGAAGTGGTTTCTATATGGAAGTGCAGGAAACATCTCTAGATGCAAGTTGACCTGTATTGGGAGCTGTCAGTGCTTGAAAGGAAAAGGAATAGCCTTCAAATTCAACTAGAACTCTTTTCTTTTGTGCATGTGTATAAGATGCATTAAAATACTTTTAGCAGTTGTTGTGGTGCTTTTAAAATCAGTGCTGTTTCATACTTAGTTGATCACTTTATCAAGAATTTTATAGTTCTTCTGTCTCTCTTAAATCATAACCAAAATCTGGAAGTATGTAGTGCTGTCCTTCAGGCCAAGTTATAGCACATGTTTTTCATTCCAGCATTGCTCTTCAGGATCTCAATTTTTAAAGTTTGTGTGGAAGATGGTGTTTCTGGTGCCCCTCTCCTCCCTTGCAGGGTCAGCATGGTGATTTTAGTATTGAAATTGTGACACTGGAGTTTATCTGGAGTTCATCTGGATGAATAGCTCATGACAGATAGAAGAAATGTTAAAGGAGGCAAAATGTTGAATGTTTCTTTTATGGTATGGATCTTGCAATAGAGCTCAATAAAAGTAGGCTTGGATCCCTACATGGGGTGTTCCTCATCCCAGTCCATTTTTTTTGTCCTCCTTTGAATATTAACAGATTCTTTATAATAAAGATGCACTAGCGATAACTTTGAATATTTAATTATGCATTGTATCAAAAAAGCATGTGTCTGAACTGGATACTTACCCCATTCACTGAGCAACATCTTAATTTCTGAGGAGTAAGTTATTTCCCTTCTATTTACATTTTTTAGCCTTTTTGTAACTGTGTTTTTTCATGTTTTGCTTTGTGAATCTTTGTATTTGATTTCTAATTCTTCACTTAATCTTATAGTGCAGCAGTCTTTTTTAGGTAATGGTTAAGAATGAAGCATTAGTTTTATAGTCTGCTAGTGCTTGCCACTGCTGCTTTTGAATCTTGATACTTTTAATTTTCAACAGCTATGTTCTCATATTGAGTAGAGATCTTCCCTGAGTTCCACAGGGATGCTTGTAATCCTCTTGTTTATACTAGACATACTCAATTTAAAAGGTTGCTGGCCATGCTAATAATTATTTAATTTGCAGTGACACTTCTGCATTTATTAACATTGAATTTTATCTGCCACTGTATCACCTGTACATCATAGTTAATTAGCTTTCAGTTGGTTACATTTGTGGTCTTTTGTACTTGATTAACCCATATAAGTATTAACTTTTCTATTTTCCTTTTCAGCTCATTAATTAGTACCTTTAAATGTTGCTTTATGGATCCTTGAAGCATCCTGTTGTTAACCTTTTGCCATGTTGAAGTTTGATTACGTATTTATAGTCTGAACTTCCTGTTTCTTCAGTAGGAATAAAATTTTTAAAGCAAAATGTAGCTGGAATCTGTAAAATATATCTGCAGTGTTGAAATCATGGCTTTTACTCAACTCCTAGCACCAGGTCTATTGTTGACACAAGTATTCTAAATTTAGCATCCCCAAATAAAATGTTTTAACTGTATGTTTGTCATAAAAGCACTTTGACACCATCTTCCACTAATTCTGGCAAAGCATTTTTCCCATTTACAGCCTTTCTAGTGAGCTTAATCCATTATGTGAAATCAGCCCATTGTAAAAATCAATGGAATTGATATACTTTTAGCTAATGTATTAAAGAGCTGGCTAACTGGTCTATTATTCACTTTTTGATTACTTAAATACAGTTTTGCACTATGAAATATGAAGCTTCTTAAGGGACATTTACTTTTGGCTAAATTGGAACTCAGTGACTTTGAGCACTGCATAAATATCTCATGCATGTGCTGTTGTAGTCACTCCCAGCTCACTGAGGCATTTTTACCATCAGGTTCACATAAAGGTCTTTTTATAATCCACGAGAGAGAATTAACTTGAATTCTAAAGCCCTGGACTATGCACATTGATGGTTTGTAGTTTCTTGTAGGAGATAGTATTTTGATTCCTCATGTCTTCGAAGGGCGAGTAGAACTGAGCAGTCAACACTGAAAGGTGTGTTTAGTTGATAAGCTCATTGTTACTGAAAGCAAATGTGCTTAAAGACCTGGGAAGTTAAGAAAAGGTACCCTTTACAAATAGTCTCCAAAGATTGTCTCTTGGTAGCATTTGTCACCCTTACTTTTCTATCCAGGGCTTTATTTTCAATTATTAGAGAAACCCATACGATTTTTTTTTTAAATTTTTTGTTGTTGTTGTTGCGTTCCCCCCTCTTTAAGTCGTAGGTAACTATGCTATGGAACTTTATTGGGATGTAACTTCAAAACTTTATTTTGGACGAGGTATTTAGTTTTGACGTTGGTGTGGTCAGTTTCATTTCTTTGAAATGAAAAACTTACATTCAACAATCAGAGCTTTGTAATGATTGATGCCTTTGCAGTGGAATCTGTGTTTAATGATCACAGCAACTCTCATTGATAGTTTCAGCTCATGTATTTTTCCTTTATTATCAGATCTTTTCCAGTATTTAAAAGAAATATACAGGTAGGGATACTGAACACTGTGTTGTGTTGCTATTCTGTGTAATTTGGTCTTCCTCAAGGCATTTGTGTTTGTTTTCCTGTGAGAAGATACTGCTAGTGAAGAACAGCATAAAGCAGCAGCAGTTTGCTGCTGTGAAAGTTCAGACTCTGGGACCAGCAGATGTACAGCTGCTGTGAAATTCATTCCTAATTAAAGAGGGAAGTGTTTTCATAATTTTTTTTCTCATGCCATGCTGGTATCAACTTTCAGAAACTTATACTCTGTTAGAAAACTTACCCAAAAGATAAACCAGTTCAGTGTTTGCTGTGTAGCTGAAAGAGCATTAGCAGCCTTTGGAGGCAGAATGTGTGAACTGCTCTTTTGTTCCTTAATTCTCATCTTTCTTTGTAAATTGTAAGCCAGTGTAATATTGTAAATGTTTTTGAAAGTCTGCTTTGTTTTCACTAATACTACTATTGGCTAAGATGTGCAAGTGCTAGAATCTCTAGGAATTATATTTTTGGTGGGATTTCTTACTGTAGATAAACTCTTAGTGTTTTTTGTACAAATAGTATTTTTTCATAATATGGTGCAGTACTATTTTAATGTTGAATTCCAATATATCTTCATGTAAAAGAGCTCCTGGTATGTAAATGAGGTCATACAACAAAATTTATCATCCTGGTTATGTGGAACAATTGAGTCAGGATGATATTCAGCATCCAAGTTGCTTGTGAAAACTTGTTGCAGGCAAGCGAGAACGTGTGTCATGTTCTTTGGCTTTTTATTTTTATGCTGCATTAGAATAGACTCCTGAGTTTCAGCTGGTGCTTCCTGTCAGCCACAGGAATGATGATAATAACACAGTGCATAAATATCTCACAATAAGTAGTTCTACAGGAGGCAGGATTATTAGCCTCTTTCTACAGGCATAACATGGCAACATTTATTGGTTGGACTTGATGATCTCAGAGGTCTTTTCCAATCTAGTTGATTCTGTGATTCTATGATGAAGGCCAACAGAACCTGAAGAACTTGAATCCTAATATGTTTATTTTTTCATAGCCACAGGTCATCATTATCTGACCTGTTTTCATACCTTTTAAGCCTGTGCTCTGTATGCAAGCAATGCTTTAGTGCAAAATGTGAATGACAATTAGAATTGTGCTGAAAACTAAAAAGAAAGAGGTAATGCCTGGATTCTTCAGGGAGAGGGACACAGATTTTGGGGTTTGACTTTTTTTTTTTTTTTTTTTTTGAGTTGTCTGTGAGGAACAAACCAGGGGACGGGAATATTGGTAATAGGTTGGAATCAATTGCCAGTATGTAGAGAGAGTTTTGGAAGTGCTCATTACATATCTGAATGAAGCAGCTGAATGAAAAGCAGAATGAAAAATTGAACAAATGACTATCGATATCTATAAAGAGAAAGAGGTATTTAGTACTGGTCTTAATTGGATGTCTCCACTACAGTGTTTTAGAATTATTTTAACTTCTGTGGCCAGGATGAGCAAGGACTAAGATCAAGCATAAAGCTGTCTCTCACCCCAACCAGAAGTGGATGACAAACAGCTGTAATTTCCTGTGGTCAGTTCTTAACTTTGCTAGGTGATACGTTTTTTAAAAACAAAAAGTACAATAGACTTCTGAATCTTCGGATGGTTCAAATGCATATTAGTTGTAGGTGAAAAAATTGGACTGATCAGACTTGTGTTTTCACTCCATGACATTCATCAGTTTGATTACCTTTATGAATAATTTAGCATTAAGAACAGCCCAGGCCCTTATGTGTATGTCCTGTTCATTATGTTTCTGCATTAAATACATTCAAGAGAAAACATTAACTGATAGGGCATTTTTAAAGTATCTTTAAGGACTCATTTAAGTTAAAATTAAACTAATGGATTTATTTAGTTTTCAGTTCGTTATGTACTTGAGGTAATTGGGATTGATACACTTTTCAAACACAAAAGCTGAATCCTATTTCTAGGTGAAAAACTCAGCTCTAACTTATTTCTGGACAATACTTCTATAAGGAATTACTTCAGTTTCTGCTGATTGGAGTACTACCTTGAATGTCTGCTTGGTGAGTTTACCATAAAGAGGTTAAGGATGCATTTTCAAAGAATTTTTTTTTTGTCTTTGGAGCACTTTATGGTTTTAAACTCTACTGTTTATAGTGTCCATGTGAATGAAATAAACATCTGCTATCTTTATCTCTGAAAAATGGTTGAAGACAACATACGGGAGCAGTCCTGTTTCAAAGAGGTAACAAGTCTACTTAGAATAGTTAAGAAAACCCCCATGCCTGCTAGCAGTGTGTAACTTTTTTCACCTCTTTTCCAGTAGACTCTTGCAATTTTTAGTTCAGGACTCTGATCAGAAGTTTAGGTTCCTAACAGTTTAGTAAACCTGTTTTGTTTTCAGTCTTGAAATTCTAGAGATAGTTCAGACATGTACATGGCATACAACAAATATTAAGCTTCTTAAAATGCAGCAGAGGTACTGCAATTTAAATATGTTTATTTGAATGATATATTTCAAGAAATATAAAACTCACCCCTTAAGGCCCTCTCCCTGCAAGCAATGGTTGTAAAATGGAAGTATTTTTTCAGACTGATGTTCCTAAATATTTGATTTTGTGGTTTATTTTTGTGAACTGAAAGTCTCAGAAATGGCATGAACAATACAAAGTTGTTCAGTAACTCCAGGGAGTAGGAAAGCACAGTACCACCTCCAGGAGTCTTAATGCTTGTCAAAAATTATACGCTCTTTGTACCTTCTTACAATTTTTGACAGGCCTTTAGATTCTTACCTTGAACTGCTCTTTACTCCAGTGCTGTTTATGTATAGAAAGGGTTACAGATAGGATAGAAAAGTCCAGTAAGTTAAACTTACATTTGATTGAGACTTATCTTTGAGCTAATTATCTGTCCTCTTTAAAGAACAGCCTGGTAACCTTTTGGAAATGTGGTCTGAGATAGCTGTGGGAAAACAACTCCAAGCTGCTCAGTGGTCCCTTTCCTTCAACTTCTGCCGTGGTATTTTTGGGCACTGAAGTGAATAGGGAGAATAATGTGGCAGGAAGGATGCCCAGGAATTCTTCATTCTTGGTAAAAAAAAAAGCTCAGGTTCCCTGCTAAAGCAGAACAGCAGGACAGCTGCTGCTGTGTTAGATGACACACTCATCAGAAATGTTTTGGTGTGTGTGTTTTCAGGTATGGTATCACAGATTTTATGAACATTTTACTAAAATAGTTTCAAATTGTGTAGATCAACATCATTCTTAAGGACAACTTAGGCTACACAGAGTTCCAGAAGTAAATGGCTGATAATCTAGCCTTCAAAATAACTAATGTGCTGAGAGGTTAAAAGTATTGTTAGTATAGCCTCAGAAAAAAAATAGCATTCATTATAGGTTTTACATGCTCTAAAATCTGTATTTGATGTTTGGCTGTGAATAGATTCATTGGATTGCTGGAAGCTACATTAATATTTTATCAAGTCTAAAATAAGTTGTATGTTGGTGGTTAAAACACTACTTGTTCTTTAACATTTTGTACAACTGAGAAAAAATTTGGAACCATAATTGTTCAATAACACTAACAGACTCATGTGGAAAATATTAAACAATTCATCAAGTCTTGTGAAAGTGTAGTTGGAAGATAGATACCTAACTGTGGTACATGAGAATCAGAGTTACTCTGACAAAAGCTCTGAAAAAAGTCTTAACTTGCATATTCAGAAGGCATATGGTACACCTTTAATATTTTTTCCTCTTTTTTATTACAAATTCAAGTGCTATTTGATATTATTATTTTTTTTTTACGATGTCATCTCATCAAATGAAAAAGAATGTTTAAAAACATGAAGAATTCTAGGAGTATAGTGAGCAACCAGAGGTGATTAAAATATTTTAATACAATGAGCACATTTTGTATGCAGGCTCAGCACAAAACTTTTTTTCTCTAACAAAATATACTTGTCAGGCTGTCTGTCTAATTTTGCACTACAGTTCTAAATCATAAAATCTTTATATCTGCAGTAGTTAATTTTAAAAAATGTAAGGTAACCAATGCCCAAAAGAAACAAAGTAATCTTGTATATTGAATTTGTTAAATCTTTAAAAAATAAACCCTATAAAAAGCAGAAAATTAATCCACTTGTTTACTAGACATTATTTATTTTCCTTCCTTGTGTTTCTTTATTTTAGTTGCTTTTGGATTTTGCAGAGTTCTCAAATCACGTCTTTTATTTTGTCTTTCCACGTCCAGGAAAAGTAATCACTTCCCTGCAAGCAGCTAATGCTTGAGATCTGCTGTGTGCAAGAAACCTATTGACCCAATCTCAGCTGTGTTCTGATTCACAGAAGTACAACAATACTAAATTTTCTTGCTTTGGATCATATAAAGCTTTCTTATACAGTTTTAGACTATCATTACTATTCATTTTTTCCCCCAAATTGTGCTTTCCCAAACACAGTACGAATTTCTAAGCTGCAGTCACTGGTTTCCACTAATCCGCCAGTTTGGATCACTGGCATTTTTAAACAAAGAAACCGCATGGAATGGTTTTTAAAATGAACAGACTTTCTTTATTATCACCTCTATGCAGAAGAGTTAAATAGCATTCAAGTCAGGCACTGATTTCCAAATCAAATGTTTAACCTTGCAATCTTCATACTAAATTTTCAGCTCTGCAACTGTAAAAATATTTTATACCAACTTTCTTATAATAAAACCATCTTTTATTGCAAAGACTAGTGAAATTATGATTCAATACTGCTTCCATCTGCAGGGATGAGCTGTACACTATATTTCTGTGGAGCAAACCCAAGAAGAATTTCTTGTTATTCTAAGAGACTGCTTCTTTATCTGTCACTTGTAAAATGTTGGCTAATTGTTAGTTTAAACAGCTCATATCAATTACTGTTATAGCATACCAGCTTCAGTTTTCCATGATTTGTGATTTCTCCATTTCTTGCATTTGTTTGGGTGTGTAATGCGTGATTTGGTGTATCATTAATTTTTATTCAGAAGGATGTGGTAATGATTCAAGAGTGAGTGGAGAAATGTATCTGAAAGAAATCAAAATAATAGAAATTGCTAGTAATTTGGGTTCTTTGATATATAGTTTCACATGTCTTAGAGACCTAGCTGTCTGAAAGTGAAGCTCAGCATTTTTCAAAACTTCATCACTTTAGTGCAACTCAAGTATTTCCAAAAAAAAAAAGAAAAAAAAAAAAGGAAATTACGTCAAAGCTTACTGAGAATGTTCATTTTACTGTACTGGTCTTGGAGAGTACTCAGAAAAGATGTAAGGGCTTGTATTTTCCTTTGCCTGCCAGTTCTGGACATAATTCAATTTACTAGAGATATTTCAATGTATTTTGAATAACTTAATGAGTTTCTTAATGTATTTTAACAAGTATTAAACCGTTACTTAAAAAGGTAAACTAGGATATGTCAGGGCAGGGAGACAAGAATTCCATTAAAAAAAAGTAATGACTGTAATTTTTGATGTGAATTGAAATCAGTTTATGGTCAGGCGTGTGGAAGAGGAAATGATCACAGTGGCCCAACTGACAAACTCTGTGTTTAAAATTTCCATATCCAATTCTTAGGTTTGGAGGAAAGGAGATTAGTTAACTGGCTCTTTGGTGGTGTCTGGAACTGCTGCTACTCTGGCATAATGAAATTTGTAATGGGCTGAGCAGTCACTTTCAGACACAAGAAAGCAAAATTTAGAGTTGTACGCAAACTTGTTGAAGAATCCCTTTTCGAAAAGGGATTTGTTTCAGATGGAGGGGTGAAAAATCAAAAAGTATTTCTAAAAGCTTGAGTGTTTATGGAGGAACATAACTGGAAAATGGGAAATTTTAAGTTGCTTCTATCTTAGAACTGTGTATATGTCTGAAAATCTTTGTATGTAAATGAAGGTTTATGGAAGAAATGCTGTTTCCTGTTCAGCTTCATAAAGTCGGCTTCAGAGGTATAGTTCGTGGGGGGGGGGGGGGGGGGGGGGGGGGGGGGGGGGGGGGGGGGGGGGGG
>JAWWEV010000083.1:84016450-84110918 GCA_035583235.1 Hafferia zeledoni | reverse complement strand
CAGAAAAATCTACATCTGTCAGCCCACATTGTGTTTTTCAGGTTGGTGGGATTGTAGAAGCAATGTCCTACTGTGGTGTTTGTTTGGTTTGTTTTTTGTTTTTGTTTTTTGGGGGTTTTTTTTGGTAATGGGAAGAAGCTGCAAGCTGCTCATGGAAGAGATAATTAGCTGATAAAGTGTCTATTTTGTAAATATAACTTCTCTTGCTCCTCTATTAACTCCGGGAACACTTAAGGTGGAGGACTGGAGAGCAGACTACAGACAAGATGTGAAGATTAATGGGTTGTTCATATATGTAAAGAATGTGAGCTGATGTAATTAGGGAGACTGATAACCTGGGTTATTTACTTTCTGAATTGCATGAGGAAAAGGAATGAAAGAATCTCAGTTTACTGTCTTTGTGCTAGTATCTTCTACACTAAAATTAAACTGAATACCTTACTGTATTGGCAAAACTTATTTCTTTTTTTAGCTGTGACAGCTACTCGTGCAGAAGAGCAGTATGGGAAGTTAATAAAGTAACTTTCAAATTCAGTTGTTGGATACTTAGTTATGACCTTGTTTCTTTGGTGGATGTGTTCTATACTGTAGCAGCACAAAAACTATTAGAAAAGACTTCTCATATTGCAAACAATAGTATAAACATTTACAATAGTATTCTCTCACTTTTCTGAATGAATACTGGTAGATCATATGGGGTGATATGATTTTAAAGGCTTGACTTGTTGAAGTGGAGTTATTGTAAGAATGGACCTATTTTTAACATTGTTCTCCCCTGCCTCTGCATGCATAAATAAATAAATAAATAAAATCTGATGAGACATTGCTTTGTTGAAAACTACTACAGAAGTAAATTGCCTCAAAGAGGAAATGTTTGAAACTTAGGAAGATTGGGACTGGATTGGACAAGCGATGTTACCAAGCATCTTTCAGTGAATAAAATAGTTAGGGGTGGGTTGGAATAAGAGACTTCAGTAGCATCTGAACAGGTTTGGAATAGGAACTCTTGTACACAATCCTGTTGATGAGACTAAAGCTGTGATCTCCAGCCTTCCCTGGACAGCTGCACTGATCAATCTGAAGGAAGTAATGGCATTCACCTTTTCAATTTTTTAATTCACAGCAGCTACAAACAGCATTGAAGAGTCTCGTGGTCAGTGCTTTGTCTAAAGGCATTGTGGAGGGGAGAGCTCAAAATAAAGGCAGACAGGAACTAGGCAACATAAAACCTGTAGGAGAAGAGAACAGAAGGGTTGGCAAAAGAGAATAAAATGTCGATATTTTCCTCTCGAAGATGATAAAAATATTTAAATGGCTAAACATTATCTCACTATTTCTTTTGTCAAATAGTGAGAGTTAGAAAGTTGTAGTGAGCTAATTAGTAAAAAAGATGGCTGTCTTGGTTTGAGCTGGCAAAATGCCAACTGTCCAAGACAGAGTGAAAAGGGAGGGGGGAAAAAAAACCTCTAAACCAGGTTTATGCTGAAACTAACTACATGTATTTATACAGAAAAGAGAAAATTAAGAGAAAACTACAATATAACACACACTTACACAAGTTATATATAACAAGAAATAACTTCCCACTCTCCAATTAATACAAAGTGTATTACTCTAGATTTTATAAGAATAGGTGCACTGTCTGCTTTCATTTGCAGCATAGGGCACACCAATATAGCCCTGGGGTGTGTTGAAGTAATTGTTGGGGAGTTAGAAGAGATAGCTGATGTATTTGGATAAGATGTGATGTCTTTTGAACAAAAAGTTGCATGGTAGCCCAAACCATGGACCATATATAAAAAAAGTTAGATGTACATGTTCTTTAAATGCTTGGAATTTTCTTTTACATACACATACTGAAGATAGCACTGAGCTATAGTCTTTTATGAACTTTTTTTGCCATATTCATTCTCGATGAGTAAGCAGAATGTTGTTATGGTGGGGAAAATAAAATTGAATGTTCCAATCTGTATGTAACTTTGCCATGAATCTGGAAGGGTGATAAGGCTTTTGCTGAAAGGATCATATTTAAGTCATCATATTTTTATTTAGAGTTTATTTAGAACTTACTTTCTGGAAGTGTCTGACACTTTTCAGTGCAAATCTGAGAGCAATGCTGACGAATCAGTGGTTTGAGCACACATGATCTGTAGAATACTTGAGCTTGCAAAGCAAATGCCCATTCTCAGCATTTGCTATTCTTTTGAAGCTGGTGAAGCACTTGGGCTGCTACTTTTAAGTTATTTTTGCTTATTTTTCTGTCAAAGTAATTTGAAACTAAATGTTCATATATCATATCATAGAAATCCAGCTCAGGTCTTTTGACAAATGGATCGTCTTCTGTTTTGGTGGAGCCTCACAGGGAGGTAATTGCAAGCCCCAAGTTTTCAGTTGCTGAGGAAAGTCTTAGAAATGCTGTTTCAGCTGGTACTGCTTCTCTAGTTTGATGAACTGAATTTGAGTCTTTAAAAAACATTATACATTTCCTAACCTATAAAAAAAATTAGTTGATACTTTCCACCTGAGGAAATGTTAAGAAGTTGTTTGCTAAGCCTATGACTTTGTCAAACAGTTGAGCTGAGAGCTGAATGAGTTGGAAGGCTTTGTTTTGGCCTGTCATGAGGTGTGCAAAAGCATTGAGAGTTCCCTGCTTGCTTTTCTGGATGACAAGTCAAGCATTTTAGGTTAAGTGTTTTAAGACATTGTAGTGCTTCCAAAGATTTTTTCCATCTGTCTAATGGAATAAAAATAATTCAATGCTGATTGAACAAAAGTATTGCTTTTATTTTTTTAATTGCTTTTAACTGGATTTTTAAAAGGTGCCTTCTTTCATTTTGATGCTTGCTGAAGTGTTCTATAGTGCACCTGCTATCAAATAAAATGTTCAGATCTTATCATTTTGTAAGTCATAGTTCTCTATATCCTGACCTTCCTTTCAGTATAGCAAGTACCTAACCTACTCGTTACACTATTTTTTCTGTAGTAATTTTGGTTTTAGGGGCTGATTAGAAACTGAAACATTCTGCATGTTTTGGTATTGCTGCCTAGCTTTTGATGTGCTCTAGGATGAGCTTCTATATGGAAGATATCTGTTTCATCACTTTTTGTAGTATTCAAACAAGAATTATTCCTCAGCCCTGAATCAGTCAGGTGTTTTAGGAAAGCAAGAGTTCATATAACTGATATCTTTCCAGTTACTGAAAATGATAAATGATTGAATTCATATCAGAATAACTGATGGAGATTTCAAATAATGAAAGTTTCTCAGACCCTGACGCATTCTGCCAGGTATCAAATTAATAATCCTTCCCTCAAGATCTTATGATGTAATTCACAATGTTTTTGGGCCAGCTGCTAAAGAGGTGTTTTAATTGAAAAACTGAATAACTGAAAAAAAAAAGAAAGAATTGGAGAAAATAGAAGACACAATTACCACATACTAGGCCTGCTGAGATTTAGTTTAAAAACAGTGGCAACTCTCAAAATTTAAGAATTAGGTTGTTAACTTTGTCAGCATGCCAGTCTGCCACTATGACTGAAGTTAACAGTCTTTTCCTGGTCATTCTTTCCCTTCCTGAGGCACATATTGTGAAATAGATTGCAAAATTTTCTGGATTGCAGTATATTTCTGTGCTGAATTAGATCTAACCTGCATCCAAATGAGAAGTCAGGATGGGGACAGAGCAAATGCTTAGGGACAAGGGGACATTATTATGCATTTCTTGAGTTGCAGTCCCGGTTTTCAGTATTCTTAACTAATTTTTTCCCACTTGTTTTGAGTGTGATGGACATGTAAATTACATACCTTGTTTCCTGCGTACCAAAGTATCTTCTGGGTTTGTGCTTGTAAAAGGAAAGGCACTGCAAACAGCTGACTGACTCAGCAATTAGTAAACCAAGTGAAACAGGGTATTTCTAGGAAGAAACCTTAAGGTTTGCAGCATGATTTGGGAAACTGTATGCCAGATTGCTGCACTGCCAAGGGCTGCATTGAAACAGCAGTGCTTTTTTTAGAAAAGCTAATTCATTGGCCTATTGTCGCAGTTTCCTCATCCTTGTTATTACAGTGTTAATAGCTCTCAGTATTCTGTTTCAACTACCTGTTTCTGATTTTACAGAAAGGGACAAGAAAGAAATTAGGATCCATGTTACTAACTGCATCCATTGTTTTGGAAACTTGATAACACAATGTTTCCTGTGTTCCATTGCGGTAAACAAAACTTCCTGAATAAAGGACCATTATCTCACCTGAAGCCAGAAGTTTGCCTGCTTTATTCTGCTTGGAAGAATGGATTTTTGTAAAATTTTTTTTTAAAGTGGTCTTCCTACTCTTACAAGTGAAAAATGATAGTCATTTTTCAGCTCAGCCAAATTTCAGATACTGTTGCAAGCAGCAGAGCTTTGCCTGGAGGCAGATGCATGTATCCAAAACTAGCACTTCTGTGGGAGGGTTAGTATTTGTGTATGAAGACATATGCTCAGTCAAGCAGTTTGTTGGTTTGGGTACGTTTTCTCCTGTTGACACTGACAGACAGTCTTACTGAAATGCTTTAACTCTGGCAGAAGGCCAAAAACCATTCTCTCACCACAAAATTTTGGTTTTAAATAGAGCATTAATATTTTCAAAGGACTGAGTCCCCAAGCCAGACTTTTTTTCCTAAGGGAGGTTCTATGTATTACTTCTGTGCCCTAGGCTAACTTCTTTCTGCAAGTTGACTTTTATGTACTGTAAACGTAAGTGTTCCCAGAGTTAAAGTCCTAATAAACAGTGTGTTCTTTTGGACTTTGGAGTTATGATATGCTTGTTCAACTTTTAAACAGCTATGTATAATATTTACATTGTTTACTGGGGGACTAAGGTTGTGATGTGTGATAGTATAGGACTTTGTAACAGCTTGTGGACAGAATGCAATTTCCTCATTTTCCTCTTTGATTAACAAGTGCTAATTATATACTGCAAGAGACTGCTTCCTTTTTGATTTGTGAGGGGGTTTTATGATTTCATTTGGTTCCTAAGTCAGTAAATGAGTAAACAGCATTTTTTAGCTCTGTGTACACAAGCAAATGATTTGGCTTAGAACTCTAATATTTATTTCTTTTGAAATGAAGCTATAGAGCTGAATGGACAGTAGTCTCTTATGCCAGAGTGCTGGAAGAAATGGTTTCTCAGTGACTAAAGAGACATAATTGGATGTGTGGAGCAGTGGTTTTACCTAGGGGACTTTCTACCACTTACCACTTTGTTTATTATCTTTACGCAAGAATATTAATATAATTGAGGTCCTTTGTAAATGTGGAGAAGCGTTGTGTAAATTTGACATTTGCTTTTACAAATTTACCAGTTGATTTATTTCAAGTACTGCCTCTTGTGAATGTCAGTTCTTAGGATCTTACTTAGATACCTCCCCCTCCCACTTTTCTCACTTTAAGTAATGTGCTGCAGTGCCTGCTATAATACTCTGTGTGTATGTGTGAACTCAAAAAATCTAAGCCTTTGGTTAGAAGTAGATCATTCTGTAGTTCCCTTTCTCTGTGTATAGGAGAGTTGCTGTAACTTTATTATTCCACAGTGGCTTGTTACCACTTGCAAGCTGAGTTCTTGGACCATGGAAGGCAGAGGTCATAGTCTTTTAAGCACCATTAAAGCATCATATTTGAATGTTTGTAATTTTGCATCCCTCTGATCATCTCTGAGGTAATGGAAAATATTTGTAGGTATTTCACTCTCTGTAGTTCCATTAATAATTATCAGTGGAAATGGAGAACCTGGGTATGGCAATAACTCATGTACATTTTTTCCCTAGGCTCTGTTCTCCCATGCCATCCACCTGTAAGCCTTCCTGATTTCTGGGATTTTTGCATCAGATCAGAGAAAGGGATGTTACAGATTATTCATTTGAGTATTATACCTGAGAATATAGCAGGCAGCTTTCCTGAAGCCCTCTGCTTGCTCTTGAAGAAAGCATTGATCATAGGGCATGCAATTTTACATAATGTAAAATGTATGAGGGAAACTGGCATTGATTTTAATGTAATTATGTATTTAACTATTTTGTATCATAATTTAATAGGATATTTTTTCTCAGTGGATCTGGAAACTTCTTTCTGATGAGTCAGAGAAGACTAGAAAAGGTGAAACAGAGAGCTCCATCTTTCTTAGTTGAAGGGAATCCTCTGTTTGTTTGGCAGTGTTTTTTTTCTAGCGAAGAACAGTATTCTGAAAATGGAAATTGATCCAAATTTATAAAAACTAGATGAAAAAATCCACTTTGTGTACATAACTATGCACCTGCACACACCTGTATAGGTAGCTGTGGCTGATGCCAGTTGGCATGCATGAGGGGCTGGTGCTTCTGCCTAGTTGCTGCTGCTTGGTTTAGGGTTCTTGCCAAAACTTGCATTTTTGGAGGAACATGACTGCATGAGCTGTTAGGGTAAGTGATAATTATCTGATTTCTCCTGAGGTTCATGTGACTTCTGGTAAAGAGTTGTCAGTGAGGTCCAAAGTCAGTGCTTTTTACACAAGAAGTCTGTTGTCTGTAATGACATCTGCTGCTGGTCCCACCTCAGCTCACATGAGAAGGGGACAGGAGGACAAGACTGGAGCTGAAATTATTGCAGTATAGGATAGGAAGGTGGAAGTTTTGAGAGAGAAATACAGCTCAGTCAGTCTCTGTCTTCATTGCCTATTGCCATGGAAATATTACTGAAATACTAAACTACCCACTCTTCATAAACAAACAATGCAAACAAAAAACTTTAGTTTACACTAAATCTTGTTTTTTTTGGACTTCTGAATTCCTTCATAGTGAATGTTTTGTCAACTGAAGGAGCTGAGAGGTGTCTAATGCGTTTTGCTCTGTGGCTCACATCCTCCATACGCACCCTTGCTGGTTGCTTTGCATGCCTGTGAGACAATGAGGGTAGTGTTTCCTGGTGGCTGAAGAGAAGATGCAGAGGGTGTCTGCCAACTCACAGCAGTCAACACACAGCTCTTTGTTGATAGTCCCACTGAAGGCAAGCATGCCTGGATTGATGCTCCGTGCTCCTACTTAAAGCTGATGTAAGTTAATGCTATCTAAATAAACTGGTTTTGCTGATTGCCTTGCTAATGTTTTGAATCATGATAGTTAAAAAAGATTTCTCTTGTCTTTACAAACCTGTAGTGCTGCTCATGATTTGCAAATAATTTGCTTTTCTGTGTTTCTGGAGAGCAGCTGTGAGGTTATGAAAGACAGCGTTTTTCTTTTTTGAGTTGAACAATTCTGTTTAGGTACTGTTTGAATTATTAAAAAAAGTCCAAAGAGATTTAGTAATGATGCTGAATATGACAGTAGACTTGTCATTGGTAAAAGCAACTGTCTTGTATTTTTATTTCTTTCTTGTGTTTCCAGCAGTGTAGTACTCTCAAGCAATCTGAAAATGAGCTTTGCAGCAGTCTTGGTTTGGGAGTGGGGGTTGGGGTGCATTTTGCAGTTGATTTCTAAAAACCATATTTACTTTAAAATATCTCCATGGGTTCAATCATTCTTGGTCCCTTTCATGCACTTCTTGTGTTGCTTTGAGTCAGTGGCCCCTGAAGAGGCCTGTGAGAAGAAGGTGCTGCTGTCTTTTTGCATGGCTGTACTTGCTGGAATTGTTACTTGTTTGGTGAAGGCCAAGAAAAGTAAAGGCATACACTTTAGCTGTCAGTCTGATCAAAGTAAGTGTTAGCTCAACAACTTTCTTTCTAAGTTTTGGGAGATAGTATTATATAGTGTGTACTTTACACCTGTTAAACACCTGCCTGTCTTTATGGTTTTGCTGATTCTATTATAAATATCTGTGAATCTTTTTTCCCAACAAATTGCATGCAGAAGAAAAGCCTTTGGATTGTCTTCATTAAGAATTCAATTTACTTTTTTCCCCCCTTACTGTCTTTCTGTATAAGATAAAACCATGGAGATTTTATGGAATAAAACTGTGGTGGTTTTGTTTTATGGTCTGTTTTTTTAAATATTGTTGGTCACTTCAGAACAACAGATAGAAGATGGGGTTTTCTGAGTGTTATGGATCTATTTTCTCTAGAATTTAATGGCAGCCTACTAAATTTTCTCTCCCTTTCATGTTTTGCTGTTCACTTTCTTGCACTGATGTTTCTGACCATGTGCAGGGTCATACCACTGTATTGATCTGGTAGAAAAATCAGTTGACACAATGCAGTTGGCTCATACTTTATGGAGCTGCATGATTGTGTGTGTGTGGAGGAGTGTCAATGAATAAACAGAAGTTGATTGAACAAACCAGAAAGATAAAGCATGAATGAAAAATCATACAGTCAATCCATATTATATTTAGGAAGAGGTGAAAGTGGTAAGTGGGGTGTGACTCTACTGTGTAGAGATAGCTCTGCATGATGGTTGCTGTTATTAAACCTGTCAGATGAAAGTTCTTTGCATAATAGGAATGGAAATATTGAGATTATTTAGTATAGACTCTTGAATATGAGACAATTATATTTTGCAGTTTACAAACATTGTGACTGTGAATCCAGTCAACATATTAGAGAGACTAGCTAAAATTTGTTTGGGTTTAAGTAAAAGCTCATAATATTGGATTCTCCTGAAAAGTCAATTTTCAAAAAAGCTTTTCTTTGTTTTTAGGTGATGCCTTTTGTCTGGGATAGAATTAATTTTCTTTTTAGTATCTGGTACAGAGCTGTGTTTTGGATTAAGTATGAGAATGATGTTGATAACACACTGATGTTGTAGTTGTTGCTACGTAGTGCTTACTCCAAGTCAAGGACTTTTTAGTGCCTCCTGCTCTTGACAGTGAGGGTGTGCACAAAAAGTTGAGAGGGAACATTGCTGGGACAGCTGACCTGAACTTGCGCAAGGGATGTTGCATATCATAGAATGCCATGCCCTGTATGTAAATCAGGGATGGGGAATTGGCCTGGAGTACAAATACAGGCTGGGTGGAGGATGGTTTTGCTGGTTGAGGAGAAGCTCAACATGAGCTGCAATGTGTCCTTGCAGCCCAGAAAGCCAACCATGTCCTGGGCTGCAGCAAAAGTAAGAGCAGGTCAGGGAGGTGGTTCTGCCCCTCTACTTTGCTCCTGTGAGACCCCACCTGGAGTTCTGTGTATAGCTCTGGAGCTCTTGACATAGGAAGCATGTGCACCTGCTGGAGTGAGTCCAGAGGAGGACCACAAGATGATCAGAGGGCTGAAGCGCCTCTCCCATGGAAGGCAGGCTGAGTCAGTTGGGGCTGTTGAACCTGGAGAAGGCTCCAGGGAGGCCTTAGACCTTCCAGTACCTAAAGGGAGCCCACAGTAGAGCTGGAGAGGGACTCTTTACAAGGGCATATGGTGATAGGGCAAGGGGTAGATATGGGTTAGTTATAAGAAAGAAATTCTTTACTGGGAGGGGGGAGGCACTGGAACAGATTTCCCAGAGAAGTTATGAATGCCTTTCCCTGAAAGTGTTTGAGGCCAGGTTGAATGGGACTTTGAGCAACCTGTTCTAGTTGAAGATGTCTTTGTCCATGGCAGGGGGGTTGGAAGCAGATGACCTTTAGAGTCTCTTCCAATTCAGACCATTGTATGATTCTATGAAGATTAGAAATGCATTGTCAAGCCAGTGTAGCATCCTCTGCAACAGCAAGCTTGTGGACTGGAGAATCCACATGTGATACTCTTACAGATCAAGCTAAGAAAACATATGGCCCAGATAAAAAAAAAAAAAACCCTTCTTTAGGATGTATGTAAAATCATTAACAGTAGCCAGAGGTTTTTTCAGTAGTTCTCTTCAGCAAGGAAAGCATATTATATGGGATTTTGTGTAATTGTTTCCACTTAGTGTTCTTTGTTCATAAGCTAGGTAATTAGTTTATGGTTATGAAATCTGAAGACAAGATGTATTTGGGAATAAATGCAGTTACACAAAGCTGAGATGGCAATTCAGAAAAATCTTAAATGTTGGAGAGATGACCTGGAAGAACAGGACGTGATTTACAAGAATAAGTGAAATGCTTTATATTTAGGTCAAATAAAATAAAATATGGAGAACAACTGTTAAGTTGTTCCTGCCACCCCATTCCTCACCATGGATCATAAAATGAGGGTTGACAATGCAGCATTGTTCACAAAGAAGAAGTGTGTGTGTTTATTGGTAAAACTAAATGGTGGTCTAATCTGGAGTATGTGGAGTTGAGCTTTTTGCTCTGTTCGGTATTGTGGAATTCAAGTACTTTATCACTTTTGATGGTTGTACTTGAGGAAAGATGTAGGCATAGTTAATTTGCCTCAGGAGTGTAATAGTAATGACGGACGATTTCGAAAAGATGGTATGTGCAAGATTGATGGAATTGGCATTTTTGTAACCCAAAGGAAAGATCAAGGGAAATCACAAGCTTTTAAGTGTGTGGAAGCTCACTACAAATAAGCAAACATCTACCCTTCGTAGATGTGCCTTGCTTACTAATGGCAACATGGAGCATTCTCTATGTACTCTGCTCTCACTGTTTGCTTTTTGCTTTTGTGTTTTTATAAGGGCTATTTCTGTTCAGTGTCTGGACAGCACTGAACAAAGAGCCTGTCATCTTAGGATCCTTTGAAGAACTATATGAATTAGCAAAATTACTAAAATAGGCTTCTTCATCTAACCAGATAGATGTATAGATAGATACTTCAGTTAAAACTCTTAAGCAGATAGAAGAAAATTTGCTCCCAGACTTGCCAGCCACTTAGCTAGTAACAGATTAGTTTCCCCATCTGTAAAAATGAATCATGTTCTCCACCTCTGTAAGACATTTGAGTTTCACTGAAGAAAGGTGATACACAAAAAGTTATTTTAACATAAGCAACACTGGGGTTTTTGGTTGTGTGTATTGCATGTTACAGCACAACGTGTAGAGCCTAGTCAGATATATCATAGAAGTCTGTGCTTAACCTTCTTGAAGGCACCAGCTAATTTGGTTCGATAAAGGAGGTTGGGTTTCTTCAGATTTATGTCATTATCTCTTACATTATCATTTTCAGAAAGGCAACAAACATGATTTAAGTTCCCTGCTGGGTATGTTTTGGACCATATTTTTCTGACCCATTGAAATTTTCCTATTTTTTTTCCATTTGGTAAAAATTGGTTTAATTTCAAGGAGACCCTTAGACAGTTCTTTTAAAAATCAGACTGTAAACCACTTCTGCTTAGTGTTCCTCTTCTGTCAGTATGCTTTCTCAGTATTTTGCTAATCTCTCCTCAAATGGAGATTAAATTTAGGAGTTGAGATGTTTTCCCTTCCTTCTTTGGTATGCAAACAAATGGGAAAATTGGCAAGCATTATACTTACTTCACCTACCTCAGTACTGGCGTAGTAATTTATTTCCAGATAAGCAGTTGGCAAACACCTTTTCTATCACTGTCAGTCTTAGCTTGCCTTACCAAGTACTTCCTCCACACTGTCATGTTGTCATATTGTCAGTGTCTTACTTTTTTTCTTCCCTTGTACGTAATTTTTCATCTGGACAAGTACATCCAGCTAGCAGTTTAAAGAGGTAGAGCAATAAACTTGAATAACTTACTAGGCTTATAGATAATATGGCAAATACAAGACATAAACTCATATAATATATGGCAAATATTATCTAAGTGTTGACAAATTACAATTGCATTAAAAATTGAGCAACCTCCTCTGTTGTCTGTTAAGATATAATCTTTACTTTTCAGCTGCTTAGAATTTCCCTCAGTCATTGGTGTATGAACTGGGTAAAAGAAGGAATTCATTCATTATTGCTGAAACTCTAACAGATAAGACTTGGAAAGGCTCAGGCATAATTTTTCAGGTGTCACTTTTTTTTTCTAGAAGTGAAAAAACATTACTTCTTAAGCATCAAGTCTATGTTAGTGTAATAACACCTTTTTTTTATACAAATGCTGTCATTATAAATGCTAATGTTTAACTTGTGGGCGAGAGATGAAAGAATGTAAAACCCCCTACATCCATAAACTAGAATATGTATGGGAAAATTTAGTCCAAAAGAATGATCATCAGGGGAGCTGCTCATGTGAATGTGTGCTGTTGAGGAGGCTGTTTTCTAGCCTTGTTGAGAACAATTCATAGTTTGTTGTGCTAAGTGTTCATGATTGGATAGAGGACGACATATATAGAACTCAAAAATAGATAACTGCTTATTTGGGAGGACAGGCAGTCCTCCCACTTAAATCATATCATCTGAAAGGCTAAAAAATGTTGATGACTTGTTCCACCTCTCCACTCTGCCCTGCATATGTTGTTTTCCTCACAAGCTCAGTTCACTGCCTCTTTTTAGAAACAGTCTTTGACTCCTTCTCCCTTGCACAGGAATTTGGATTTTGAAATATTTAGTGGGAAACATTCTTCCTCTTCCACCTCAAGCTCTACCAGAATTCAGCTAGGAACTTACATGAATTTCTGTTTTTCTTCTAGGACAGCCTTAAGATCTTGTGGGTGGAAGACCTCTTTTGCTTCTGTGTTCCTGTTGGAATGGCTTAGGCCAGTCTGTTGCTCCATGGTTCCTACCACAGGTGCTCTACAGCAATGGATCGGGATTTTACCACCAGTGCTAGTGGACCATCCAGATGGCTGTAAACCTGCAGAGAAGGTTAGTACAGAACGTGTTGCAGATACTTTTGGTGCTTTGGTCAGATCTGTCTGCTTTATGTCTTAGAGAAAAGGGAGCACTTAGTGACTGCGTGTGCGCTACTGCTTTGTCATTGGATCGGTTTGGGTTTGTGTGGCAAGGTTTTGGTAGCAAATTAGTTACAGAGGTAATTTCTGTGGGAAACTGCTAGAAGCTTTCCCGGTGTCCAATGGAGCTGATGCCAGCCTTTTCTAAGAGGGACCTGCCACTGGACAAGGCTGAGCCCATAAATTACATGTTTAAGAAGAGGGGAAAAAAACCTACAGCTGAAGAGGGGGGTGAGAATATGTCAGAGAAACTGCCCTGCAGACACCAGGGTTGGTGAAGGATGGGGAGAAGGTGCTCCAGGCACCGAAACAGAGATTCCCCTGCAGCCCATGGTACAGCCTGTGGTACAGACCATGGTGAGGCAGCTGTCCCCCTGCAGCACATGGAGGCCCACAGTGGAGCAGATGTCCACCTGAAGCCCATAGAGGACCCCATATAGGAGCAGGTGGATGCCCAAAGGTGGACACCTTAGGAAGCCCACTCTGGAGCAGGACCTGTGACCTGATGGAGAGAGACACCCAGGCTTGAACAGGTTTGCTGGCAGAACTTGTGACATCATAGGAAGCCCATACTGGAGCAGTTCCTGAAGGACTGCACCCCATGGAAGGGACCCATACAGGAGCAGTGTGTGAAGAACTACAGCCTGTGGAAAGGACTCATGTTGCAGAAATTTAGGAAGGACTTTTTCCCATGGGAACAGGGGTGAAGCATGAAGAATCCTCCCCCTATGAAGGAAGGAGAGGCAGAGCCAGAGTGTAATGAACTGACTGTAACCCTCAATCCCTGTCCATCTATGTTGCTGGGGTGAGGAGGGGGTAAAGAAAATCAGGAGTGCAGTTGAATCTGGGAAGAAGATAGGAGTAAGGGGAAGGTGTTTTTAAGATTTGGTTTTATTTCTCATTGTGCTCTGATTTGATTGGTGATAAATTGAACTAATTTCTCCATATTGAGTCTGTTTTGCCTGTGATGGTACCTGGTGAGTGACCTTTCCCTGCTTTGAGCTCAACCCGGGAACCTTTTGTTATATTTTCTCTCCCTGTCCAGCTGAGGAGGGAAAAGACAGGGCACCTTTGGGCACCTGGCATTCAGAATAATCCACCACATGCATATTCCATATTGTACTATTCCTTCAAGGTCCTGTTGGACCAGTTCAGCTGACTGCAGCTATTAAACAACTGTCCCTAAGAATCTCTTTCGATATTAATGCACACTAATTCAACAGTTACTATGATTGTCTTTGGGTAGTGGAAAGTATAATATCCCAGTGGATAAAGCACCCTATTTTTAGTTCTCCTCAATTTATCTTTACCCTTTCAGTATGATATTTTGAAAAGAGTGATCTAGGCCAATGAGGTGGGATTCAGATCAACTTACCATCCAGATGAACTAAGAAAGCCTAAGTTTTATTTTCCGTGTTTCTGCAGTAACCACAGTTCACTTAAAGCATCCTTGTCAGATGAGAAGGATTTATTAAACTACCACTGCGTAGTCACTGGCTGCCCAGTGAGGTATTTAACAACTGAATCCTTGTGAAGTCTTCTCTCTGTGTGCATCTCCCACTTTTTTTAAGCTTGATAGAAACAAGATGGAGAACCAGAGTTTCATGGGACAGACAGGCAAAGATGTGGTATGACAAGTCCATTCCTTTGGCAGGAAAGATTAACCAGTGCGTCTGTATTTAGTATGTCAAATGGTGTCCTGCACTTTGTATCATTGGTATTGACAATTTATGCTTATTTTTCATCTTGATTTTTTTCTTTCCTGAAACCTGTTAGC
The DNA here is from genome assembly GCA_035583235.1 of Hafferia zeledoni. Classification (NCBI taxonomy): domain Eukaryota; kingdom Metazoa; phylum Chordata; class Aves; order Passeriformes; family Thamnophilidae; genus Hafferia; species Hafferia zeledoni. The sequence continues at coordinate 84,096,436 of JAWWEV010000083.1, read as the reverse complement.
AGTTTTCATAGATTAGTTTCCATAGACTGAGGTCTGAATAACTCTTAAGGTGCAGCTCTGAAGTTCAGGTTCAGAGGTAAAATGGGAGAAGTCTGTTTCAGGTTTGAGTGGGTCCTTTTCCAGTGAAGTTCAAAAGATTAACGTGTAGTGTTAAATTCAATAATTAAAAGGTATGTTTGAACAAGCATCAGTTTAAGGGAGAGGGAAAAATATATCCAAACTTACTACAAAATACTAGTTATTAATAATAGAAGCTACTGAGAGTAAAAAAAAAATAAAAATAGAGCATAATTTTTACTTCTGGATTTACTTCTTGTGTAGAGCTTGAGCTGTAACTGCACCGATATATCTTTCATGGTAGCCCAGTCACCTCTTCTATGGTTGTTGACTCTAATGCTGAGTTTAAGGAGGTAACAGATTTGAGGAGAAATAACTGCTGTTGTGGGGAATACCTGATTGGTCTGGGGGTGCACTGAGAGACTGAGGTGGATGAATAAACACAATTGCTCTTGGTTATTTTTCAGTTGTGTCAGTTCTCTAATGAAGTTTCTTCCTTGTTGTGTAGATTTTTGTTGGCAAAGCAGAAGGCTGGCATGTTGGAGTAGCAGCTACTTAAACACTAATAGTGTGTTGATCAGTCTTTAACCATGGCTTGATCACGTGGCATGGCTTCTCAGGCATGGCCACTCTCTTCTTGTCAAAATTCTAGTTTTTCATTTTGCAGTTGAAAATCTTTCGGAAAAGGTACTGAAAAGTAATTTTAAATGTCTCAGAGCACAGAATATTAAAAGAGTCTTTAAAAACTGTCTGTTCTCTGATCTGATTTAATTTAAATTTTGAAAGTGATTGTATTACACAAATTCTGCGGTTTCCAATTAATGTATAGCTGAAGTTGCAAAACAGTTCCATCATATTCCTTTTTTAATGTTTTCTGACAGATTAACCTTTTTATGGTGACCTGTTTCTTGGCTTCTAGTCAGGAATTAATTTTGAGTTGTAAGTTGTTACAAGTTTTACACCTTCAAAAATCATGTGTCAAATTAAATGCAGTAGCTGTTTTTCAAGAAGTGCCTGACAGTTTCTGGAAAAAAAATTGGTGAAGTAATAAGCATCTAAGTATTTGAAGAAACTTAAGTAATTTAGTGAAGTCTGATACGTACCTACCATACCTAATGTTCTGCTGATTGTTTGCTCTATGCAGCTATGCAGAAAATTGTTATCATCACTCTTATAGGTAACTAGGGAAACAAGTGATCTCTTCCATGAAATAATCTTTCTGCCTTGAATTACATATCACACTCTTCAGTTTTCTCTGGAGTGATGCGCAGCACAAATAAGAAATTCTAAATTTTATTTACTTTTTCACCTTACTCTGGTGCATTTCCTATGTCTCGATATGGCTATTTTATATATTTGTCAAGCCTTTTTCATACTAGGATGAAAACTTACAAGTTAGGCCAGATGGAAAACCTTTTTTGGAGTATAAGAGTATAGTCTTGAAATTTAACATGTGAATGAATCTGCCATTTTTCTTCAGCTGTATTAAGAAATAAAATCCAGCAACATCTGAAAAGCATTTATTACAGAAGAATGAAAATGTTGCTTTTTAAAAAAAATTACTTTGTTTTAGTAATTTCCATAGTCTAAGTGAAAACCAGTATTTTGCAATTTTACTGATTTTTGTTTTTCTAGCATTTTCTTCCACAAATGAACTCAAAACATGATATGAAGATTTTTGTAGCTGTTAACAAAAGAGGATTGTTGTCTTCTATAGAACTCAACTTATCTTTCCCATACTGCTGCTTTTGATAAAATGTGAACTTGAATGTCAATTTTTATATTTTTAAATTAAGTTGAAAGTTGGGAAAAGTGCTCAGTGGTTCTGTTTAACCTTTGGAAAACTAAAAATGTGCATCCAATCCTGCACAAATGCTGTGATAACAGTGACTTAAGAGGGCTACCCAAGAGCTTATTTAAATTTACATCTTCTTGTCTGCAGGCCTTTTTTCTTTTTTTACATTTTGTCTCATTAATAATTTTTTTTTTTTTAATATTGAAGTGAAGGAGAGAGTTAATCCCGAAAAACTACAAAACCAAAATGTTTTGTCACACTGTTAGATGTGCTCTTGGTCTCAATATTCACACCTTTTTGGTTTTAAGATTCAGCAAACCAAGTTTAACTAGTGGATTTTTTGATTGTTTGGAAGTACTACTCTAGTGAATGTGAAGTAATTTAAAATATTTGCCGTAGTATTGGACATGAGTCTAAGAGAATCCATCAGTGTAGCCAGTGTTTAGTTTTGGCAAATGAAGTCTTGGTTTCTGAATTACTTTTTTAAATAAAGCTACCTAATATATCTGGTTTGGAGCAGGAGGGAAGAGAACAAGTGTTTGCAATGAAATTAATAGACTGGATTTCTTGTATTTTTTTTTTCTATATAGTCTCAGTATTCTGCATTTAAATGTGATTTGATTCTGATGGCTGGCCTTATATTGTCTTGTGGCTTTGCTTGCCATCAAACTTCTGCTAATCTTTCATGACTACTTAGTTCTTTTGTTTTGCTTGTCTATCAATCTAGCTTTGTAACATATTCTTTTTTGTAGGGACTGCTGATGTAAAAACAGTTTCATTTATTTGTATTAGGACTGGCATGTGACATGGGTGGAAAAAACTGAGGTCTCCCCCATTCACCTGATGGAATATGGAAGCTCTGCCAGGTGATAACATAGTGAGCTAGGCATATGTCTGTGGTCAATTAAAATTTCTGTGATCTGGTCCATCCTTTATAATTGCTTATTTTTGCAGTTACAGAGAGATATTTCATGATAGGTGAATGCTGTGTGCCCCAGGCTTTTTGAATCATATTGGCTGCTTTATATTTCTTAGATAGGTGGGTTCTTAACTTCTGCTTCTTTCTCCTTCCTTTGTTCTATAGTCTTGAGTCTGGCAGCAACAGAAGATCACTCTTCCATCCTGTCTCTGCTTTACCTGTTGTTCTGATTTTTGTTTGTATGGCAGCGAGCTCGGAGACGTAGATGGAAGAGCAGTGTGGAAGAAGAGTGCATCTGCTTGCATGGAATTGCATTGGTCATGGCTGCTGCCTGTTGGAGAGTTAGGGATAGTTTATTTGCTTGAATAGCAAAGGGGTAAATGCAGTGAAAAGGAAAGGAAGAGTAGATCTCTGTGGTGAGAATGTCCCAAAATGAGAAACTAGCCTTTGCGAGTCTTTGTTCAAAATGAACAGTACTGGTACCTCCATAAATTTTCTTGTACTCTCAGGCATCACAGGTGCTTCAGCATATAAGCCTCTGGAGCTCACCTGAAGTCTCAGTTCTAGAGTTTAAGGTCTGTTCCTGTGGAAATACTGTACCAGTGCAGAAGACCAAGATGCCATAGGGACAAAAAAAGTATCCAGGACTCTAGTCCTGAAGAAGAGCCATTGCTACACTGGTCTGTTTGCAAACTATTCTAGCAACATCTCCCTTTCAGTGTCTCCTTTCTTTGTCTAGTCTTGCAAAATGATCCCAAGTTCTAAAGGATTTCCAGAACTCTGCTTTTACTATTAAGTCTTTTTAGATTTTATCTGACAGTTCTTTTCTTCTTCTTCACCTATTCAAAATTGAACCCCAAATATGGATATTGTCTACTTTAGAAATAGACTTTAAATGGACAAGTTTATGGGTCCTTGAAGGAAAACCTCATGGTTTTTCTTTTTATGCCATCTGTACATTTGCATGGATTAACAATCAAAACAAAGAACTTAAAAGTATGGTATTTCTCAAGCTTGTGTTGTCAGCAATCTCTGAGAAGACAGAATTAAGAATTACCTCTAAAACAAGTGAGTCTAAGGGGGAAAGGGAAGGATGGATGTGAAGAATCTTATCCTTAGTGCAATACTGTGCGTGTTAATTAAGTACAAAACAGTTGTTAGCAACAGAAGTTACCTGCTGAGCAAACAGCTTTATGGTGTGAGAACAGGCACATGTGTGAATGTATACTTTAAAGCTATATGGCCTTTCTGTATAAATACAGACTTTTGCCTTCTAGGCAGACATTTTATTTACATATTTACATATGGATATAGCAAAGGAGCACAAGTTTTTGTGAGAAACATTGCAAAAATTTCTTGAATGTATCACAAAATGGGACAATGCCAGCTTTTCTTTTGTTCTCCATATCTAATTAGTCCTTTCTAGAGAAAGAGAAACAGGCATATGTTCTGATTTTTCTTTGGTTTTTTACACTAGGTTTTTTTGGAAGGAGATCTGATGTTTTCCCTATATTTCAAAAAGTGTTTAGCCCTGCAAAACTGCTGAGTTACTTTTGTTAGAATTCTGGTGTTTCCCAAGAGATGGTGAGGTGTGGTATTTTTAATTTTTTTTTAAACTATCTGTTGTGTCACTTTTAAAGATGGGAAGTAAAAATTGTTAACAAAACATTTGAATTCCCTACCATTCTTCATTTTTCTTGAGGTTAAATAACCCATCAAGTGTTAAATAATTATCATCCTTATTTTTTCAAATTGTGTTTCCTAATTCTTTAAATCTTCACAGTCACATGCATTATCCTATCTGCAGGTTTTAACTCAATATCTGCCTGTATTTGATTTGTCAGCAAGGTCTGAAGTTACTCCAGGCAGAATTCCATCATCTTCTCTAGGATAAACATCCTATGGCCCCAGCATGTAACTTAAATTTTTCTTTACGTGTGTTTATTTCAAAGATTTTCTTCTAAAACACTTCAGTATTTTGAATGCTTTCCACATATATTGAAGGCATAGAAAAAGTGTTCTTCAAAGTTATTTGATATTTCTTAATGTTTCCCTTTTGGATTTTTTTAATTTATAGTGGAAAGTGTTCAGGATTAGAGGTTTCTGCAGTTCAATAAGGATGATTGACTCTGTTGACTGCAGTTTACCCAATGTTTCCAGAAGTCTCCTCTGTACTTTTTTTTCTAGTTGCTGACTCTGATTTTCTTTAATTCAAATTCTTGCCTATTAGTGATTCATCCTTAATGATGATTATTTGCCTATGTAATGTTTTGCCATCTCTAGAAGTGTTTGAAGAATTAATGAAGAATTTTATTCCACTCTAGCTTTTGGCTTTGATACATACCTAAAAAGTAATCAGAGGCTTTATGGAAGTTGGATATTTTAGCGCATTTGAGACTTAGCTTGAAAGGTTTAACAATTTCTCACAACATACAAGGAAAGTGTCAAGAATGTCTTACTCACTTGATTGTTCAGAGTCTGCTTAAGTCTTTGTCTATGAAAAATGTGTAACTAGCTTAGCGATGGTGAATTCTCCTGACCTTTAAGTAGTCAAAGATTTCTCCCTGAAATTTGTAATTCTTTAATGCTGACACCTGAGTTTCTAGTTTTTTCTCTTCTATCTTCTACCTTAGTATCAGAATAGAGAGTAAATTCAAAACCCTTTTGTCTGTATTCATCAGTGTTTTCAAGAAGAATTTGCTTATTTCCTCAAAATACTTGAAAAGAAAAGGCTACCTGACACTTGTGACATGGTCAGAATGAAGAAAGTATTACCTGCAGAAAATTCTATTATTTGAGACATCTGTACAAAGAGTGACTTATTTATATTCATTTTAGTTCAGACTTAGCTGGTAAATTCTGAGTTTGCAGTTGGACACTTTAATGTAGAGCTTTTAAAACATTTTGCAAGTCAATTTGATTTTATGGAACATGCAGAAACATTATAAAGGAAGTTGGAAAATATGAGCATTGAGAATAGTAAACAGCTTACTATGGTTGTACTTCTACATAGTCTAATCTAATGCATATGATTTCTTATAGAAGATTGCTCACAATACTAAATTTAAGTTCTTTCAGAAGGAATTTTAACTTTTAAAAGAAGTCCTATCAGGTAGCATGTTTTACTTACAGTTCATCTGGCACCTGCCAAGATATTTAAAATAGTCTTTGGAATGTATGACTTGTTGATTATTAGATATTTTTGACTGCTTGCGTGCTTTGATTCTTAGTGGACATATGCCCTGTAAGGCCAAGTGATGCTGCTTTTGGCTAGAAGCCTTCTTATTATGTTATATCATGTCACAAGCCTGAGTACCCAGGAAGTGGAGGTGTTTACAGCTTTTTCTTGCACACAGCAAATAGTAGACTAATAGCATAATCTCAACTGCTGTGACACTATTCCATTGCAATATAAACTTTGGCTAGTTCACCTTTTTATTTCTTAAAAGACCATTTAGATCTGATAGGGAAGCTAAAACTACTTAGTTTTAAACTGTTTCTTCTGAGTTATGGTGAACTTGAAAGGTCTGTAGCTCAGATGACAAAATTGTTTTTCTTGAGGAAATGGAGGTCCTCACCTAGAACACCTGTATTGATGCGACCTTGATTTTCCTCTAAAAGTCCTGTAGTGTTGGGGTTGAAAGACCAGCTAGCGGAGCTCTTCAGTGTTTTAATAAAGATTGGAGTCAGTTTATAACTCTGGGATGCTGATCGGCAGGAGTGTTGCTGTGCTGTAAAAGGCGAAGTGCTGGGTCACTGTCTGAATCTTCCAAAGGGAAAAAACAAAACAGAATTCCATCTCAGCCTTCTCAGCTGCAGTGAAGGGTAGCAGAAGGCTTGAATAGGTCTTGCTGATACATCTTCAGCCATTAATTATTGTCAAGGGTTTATGAGCTTGGTGTTTAAATCATCTCTTGCTGCTGTTAATAATGAAAGCTTTTCACTCATGAATTGCTCATTGTCTTCATGCTGCCTGTGGTACTTACTGATGAAAATCCCACCTGTATTCTCTAGCTGGCTATTACTCTTAGTTAAGCACACTGAGTAACCGTCCCAGAGTGTGCACGTGAAGTAGCTGTGGCTTTGAAGAGCAGTGTTTGCTCTCTGTCATCATCTGAGGTGTCAGTAGCCCAATTTAAGACTACGGTTGCTTCAGGAAAAGAAGTAACTGTCTATCTGCTTTCCTAAAAGTATTGCCTGTTCTGCAGCTGTCAGGAGAAGCGTATCTGCCCTTCAGTATAAGAAGGAAAAGATTTGAATACTGGAAATTTGAACTTGCCTGCCAGTAGTGTGATACCCAGTTCCTTAATGTTGATGCAAACTTGCTGCTCTTGACTTCAAGGTGCTATATATCTGAGTATTCATTTTGTTATGTGTTGTGGTTAACTTGGACTAATAAGGTACTCCAAATATTTGGAGCAGTACTGTAAAAAGATGTATGGTGGGTTTTGTTATAGGATTGGCAGTATTAAGTAATGTATACTGGTCATTCCCTGCACATAATAGAAGTATATTTTAGATTTCAGAGCACTTGAGAGAATGGAAATGTATGAAGGATCCCTGAATGAGATGTCAGTTTTTATATAATTTTCATTCAACCTGGAGAGCAGGCAAAGAAATTAAATTATTGCCTCAGACATTTGAAAGCTACTTAAAGTCATAGAATAGACATCCAGTGAATGTTAGCTGTTTATGTGACAGCAGTATTCTTTGTACTTTTATCGTATTCTTAATTTCCAAATTCTAGTATACTCTTGAGCTCTTGTAATATTTACAGTGAGATTATGATAGGGAACAGTTTGTCTCCCTCCTGGATCAATTTGTTCTTTCTCTTGTATAGCAAAAATTGTTGTAAAAAAGAATGTAAATCCAAAATCTGTGGATTGAATTAATTTAAACATTTGTTATGTGATTAAGATATCATTCTTCTGGTTCTTTGAAACCTAGCCCATTGCTGTTTCTATCTGCAAGCAAGATGGGGCTTTCTTAAAGTCAGTGTAAAAACTATTGACTTTAAGTAGGGCTGGGGAAAAATGTAATTTAAGTGATTTCAGAGATTTTCATTTGAGGAGTTGTGCAAATAATCTTTTATTTCATTCTCAAAAACGATCTATTGAGGGGTTTCAGCGTACTTACAAACTCATTTGAGAAACCATTAAGACTGATTTGCAAAATTATGTACTGTTTTTGGAAGTTCAGTGATTATAGTTAAGATGTTTCTGAAAATTATAGGTACCAAAATACTGATGTATTTTCAATTAACTTTTTGCATTAACTGAAAGAGCTTAGTTTTAAAAGCCTTTTAACTCGGTTTAGAAATGTTATTTCCTTGCTATGTATCTGTAGAAGTAATTAGAACTAATCATAGAAGTTCACAGATTAAGTGATGTCTGTTTGGGTAAGAAGGTCCCTTCCAACCCAAAACATTCTCTGATTCTCTGATTCTATATAGGGAGAATCAGACGTTCAAACACACAGTGACTTATTTCCATATGGTTATAAACAGTTGGACAAATTGTGCATGGAGTGCATACCTGTTGTTCCGTTTTTGGTATTGCTTTCCTGTGTGATGAGACAGATTTTAATCTCACAAGAGCTTCTGCTTTTGTAAGGGTAATGTTGCGTTCTATTTATTTGTAGGAAAGTGTGTATGAACCAGCAGCTTCTGCCTTTGTGTATTAAGTTCATCCTTATTTTTCAACTGTTGTCAGATATGCCTATGTTTATGTTTTTCTTCCTTCCAAGGCCTACAAGTTTTAGAAACATAAGTGATATTTTTTCAAATGTCAGTTAAAGAATTGACTTACAAATTGAAAAATCCCTTCCAGTGAATTAAAGGTGTAGTCTTCCTACATAGAGCAAGAAAAATAGAAGTTGATTTTACTGACCTACATTTCTCAGATTTTTCTGAGTAGAATTTAATGAATTGTTTACATACTGCTCGGACTAGTATGATGTTTTCTCTCATCACCTCTTCAGAACTTGCTGAATTGTACTGAACAGATGAACACTAAAACCTTTCAAATCTATCAAATGAGCTTAGTCCAGTGTAAAGTACTTCTCTTGTATTAATTTCTGAGCTGTAAAGTGCTGACTTCCTCAAACAACTAAGTATTACTTTTGCCTGCTGAAATGTACGTGATGCATTTGTATTTCTGTGAAGAAAATGCAGAATACACCCATTTTCCGTAGGTGATGGGTTGATCTTGTGGTCTGAATGTTTCTTTTACATTTCCTATTATAGCATTGAAAGGTAGGGCCTTGTTTATCCTAAAACCGATCTGGTAACTGATGAGCTCTCTGCAAACAAGCACTAAAACCAATTTAACAGAGCGTGGGCCAGTAAAAAAGACAAAAAATCCACATCAGCGCAGTAGCAAAAGTAGTTCTGAAACCTGACTGTAGTGTTGGCATCACTTCTGTTTTCAAATATAGATATAATCAATTGGATTGGTCCCATTAATAGTTCAGAGATATGGAGTTGTAGACAATGCTCATGACAATTTGCATTGGCTTTGTTTTTTAGAATTTTGCTCAAAACTTCATACATATGCCTAACATGTTACCTCAGAGTGTGCCAGTCTTTTCTCCTTCATTACTAAGTAGACTGAGAAGCCGAAAATTCAATTTCATGTAGGCCATCAATCTTTCCTTAGATGCTGTTCAGTTAATCATTTTCCATTTGGTTTAAATTGATATTAATAGCTTGGACACAGCAAATGTTGTGTCAGGATTTTGATGAGCCCTTACTTTGTGCCAGCTTCTGTTTATTCGTATCTGAAAGACTGGAAAACAAACTTTACATCAGCTTTGTCTGGTTACGTGACACATCCAGGGTAGAATTCTGATTTAGCTGTATAACGGCAATGAAGTCCTTTGTCAAGTGTGTTACAAAGTTGTATTGAAGACTGATCACTGGTATAAACAAAGATCAAGTTGATCCAAAGATAAAAATGACTGAATAGTTATGTGTTGTACTGTAAAAGAGTAAGCTTTCTTTCCCATGCCAACTCTGTTTGTCAAAGAGGTAGTAAAGTGAAACAATGCTCTTTATATGAGCAGTAATTTTCAAGATGACCTTTTTCTATGGTGTCAAATATATCATGGATTTTGTCACAGGGCAAAAAAAAAATTCACTTGACCTTCAGAAGTAACAAGACTTGAATGTATCTATTTTTTCTCTTCTCGCTTTATTCTTGATAAATTACAGCCTGTGTTTCCACCCTTTCCAAGGTGTTTATAATATTCCTTTTTCTTCCATGGTACAAGAGTTTTGTCATCTATTATCCAGTATTTTGAAGGGATGAAAAATACTTGGTTTTGCAAAAATTTTCGATGTTATTACAATACTCATTAGGTAAATACTATTTTTAAACCTATGCATTTGGGGATTATTTCTGTGGTTACTGGACTTGTTTATAGAGGCAGAAGACTTTCTTTGCCATAAGAACACTCTACTGACTCATGTTAAAGTTGCTGTCAGGCTCCAAATGTTTCTTTCTGTAGATCAGCTTCCTAGCATGCTAATATCCAACCTATGTGAATAATAATCATAGAATGGTTTGTGTTGGAAGGGACATTGAAGAGCATCCAGTTCCAATCCCTTTGCCACAAGGATTGGAACTAGCCACCAGCTAGATCAGGTTGTTCAGAGCCCCATCCAACTTGGCCTTGCATGGAATAAGGTTATTCCATGCTGCATATTGGATTTTGCACTTGCATTTATTGAAATTTTTGAGGCTTCAGCCTGCCTGTTTCTCTAGTCCTTGGACTTCTTTTGAATCGGCCACCCTGGGCCATTCCTACATACTGTTTCATGGTATTGTCTGCATGCTCCACTCCAGCTGAGTGTCACCAGCAACTTTGCTGAGCATGCCTTTGGTCCTGTCTGCAGTGCTCAGTAAAGGCACTAAGCATTACCAGCTCCAGTTTTGGCCTCAGTCAGTCTGCCAGCTGGACTTCATACTGCTGGTCATCCTTTTTTTTTTTTTTTTAACCAATATCCTTAAGGTGCCTTTCATGTTGCTGCTTTTGTTTATTTTGAACTTGTACTCCAGGATTATCTAAGAACCTCCCCATATGTCCAGGAAATGTTTCCATACTCCTCCAAAGTAGCTGTGCTTCCACTTCCTGTGTGTTTTGCAGAAGTAGAGCAAGAGCCTCTCCGTGATGCTGCATGCCTCTCTTTGTCATGCTGTTCCTGGCCAGCAGCCCTCATTCCTCAAAGCAGGTCCTGTGGTCTCAGAAGCCTGCCTTTGGGAGCACCCTTGCAGCCAGGTGTTGACAGGTTGTGTGCACACTTGCCAGTATTTTGCCATCCCACTGGAGTAATGGAGGAGAGCAGTGTCTGGGTCTCATGCCTGCTGCACTCTACCCTCATACCCCAAGCTCTGCTGTCCCTGCTCACATGCTCAGGTTCACACCTGGCAGTATCATTGATTTATACATGAATGAATAGCCAAGGAATGGTTATCTAAGAGCTAAACTCAGCCAGATTAATCAGTCTTTCAGCTGTTCTAGAAAGGCACATCTACAGGCTTTCCCTCTGTTGCCACAAGTCAGTGATTTCCTGGATTTTCTCTCACTCATTCCCCATCCTAGGGGTCTCCATCCATTTATCCATTGAGTGCCATGCCTAGCTGTCTCTTCTTTCTTGCATCATGGGGCTCAGACTTTTGGTGCTGCAAGGTCTCTTTGAAGATGCATCTACCTATTGTTTGTCCTTGCTCACTTTGTCCCATAGACCCTTCCACTGAAGAAGCAGCACCTCAGGCAGGCAAAGCATCCCTCCCAGAGGTGAGGCCACCACCACCACTCCAGCATCAGAGAGAGGAACCAAGCATATAGCCCAAGCCCTGGATGGTGGAGTCTTCTTTCCTCATCCGAGTTTCTGGACCCCTCTGCTTCACTGCTGTTCTGCCTGAATTCTGCTGCAAAGCAGGCAGGGGGATTGCTGTAATAAAATCAGTGGTAAAAATGCAGTGTAATTCATGAGATGGTAAACTGCTCAAGGGAGTGAGAGCCTTCATCTAAAGGTACAGGGAAGGGCCTTATCAATGGTAAACAGTGTGTTGAACTTTCGAATCGCTGTCTTTTCATCACTTCCCTGAATACTCAAAGGATTCAAAGGGTTCACAAAGTCTGTCTCTGACATTTCAGTGAACTGTCAAAGGAATTTTTGTGTGTTAGAAGCAGATATACCACCAGTCTATGCATTCTAAAACACTTGATATATTTAGTATTTTTATGAACAGAAAGTCTAGATTATGATTCTCCTGGTGTCTTGTTAATTTGAGAATCCCTAAGCACTGTGCTCCTGTGTGTTTTACACTTTCTTTTATAGCCTAATATCTAAAAAGTTGGAACTTCAAGAAGTCTGAGATTATAAGAATTGATACCATTTTCTTCAAAACGTGTTATGTTTTATTGGCATTTGTGTTCTTTAAGTACAATAGGTTGGTGGTATGACTTAATTCTTTACCAAGACATTTCTACGGTGTCCCAGTTTGGAGTAAAAGAAAACTATTGTATGGAGAGTTTAAGTGCAGTCATATTGTGTCAGAGAGATCTTGTCTCTGTACAGTACTTGTTTCTGCCAGTGGTTGACAGGCATATCTAAGGAAGAGAATATGTAAAATGGTAAGGATTCTTCCTCACTGTAATGTCCTAGCATGCAGTGACTTGAGGTTCACAGTCAGGGACTGCCTGAAGTAGGGGTCAGGCCTTGGTATTTAATAGCTGATGAATAGACTTGCAGCACTGGCGGTGTGGTGGCAGACAGTTCCCCTGCATGACTACACATTGTAGGGAATAGATTCTTTTCTGTTCTTTAACCTCTTGCTGCTAAATTAGCTTGATTTCTGCCAATACAAGAAGGAGGATTAAAAGGCAGCAGTTGATCTGGATTTACTATCTCTGTACAGCTTTTGATTTTTTAGACCTGCCACTTGATTTAGGTTACATCTTTTCCGGCCAGGCAAAATGCTACTTTCATCTTATAATGAGGCTGTTCTTTGTTGTATTCGTCCTTTGGCACTTCTCACTTGTTCCTTCTAATCCTTCTGTATTCTTTTTGAAATGACAAGACTGGATGTTCTCACAGTACTCAATATGAGAAAGCAGATACTGTTTAATGGCATAGTGTTGGTTTGGTTTCTGTTCTCTGCTTAGTAGTCTGTAAAAAGTTATTTTTCTTTCTCTGCTGCTGCTGATTTTACAGAACTTTATAGTCAAGATCCAGAGTTCAGGTCTATCCTTGTGTCTATTAAAAAAAAAGACCAAAAACTCAAACAAAAAACCCAAACAAACAAGCCCTAGGATTTTTTCTTAATATACCTCACTTAATGTGTTTGTTGGTTTTTTTTTTTGTGGTAATTTCATCTGCTGTTTATCATCAAGTTGTTAATTACAGATGCTCTTGCAGTTCTTAATTTTATACAGCCATCCTTGTACACTACAACTATATAGCTGTGAGCTGGGATCCCAAACAAAATTCGTTTCTGGTATTTGATGAGCATTAGGCAGGAAGCAGAGGGATATACACCCTTCTGGCACTGTACAAGTGGAAGGATCCTATGTTTCTTTGCCATCCAAGCCTATGCCGCTTCAGTGCATAGGGACACATGGCTGTTTCTGCTGCCAAGAAGGAGAAATAAGCTGTATTTAGAAGAGGGATGTTGCGTATTTTCCCTTCAGAAGGCCAGGGGCAAGCAGGGATCAAATTATGACAATGAAATACTAGAGGAAGGGCAGTCTTAAATGAAACAGCATTTTTTGAGTTTTTTTGCATAATCATGGCTGATGTGGTTTAACTGCAGCTGGCCAGCAAGCCTGCACAGCCACTCGCTCACTGTCCCCCCATCCTCTTGGGATGGGGGACAAATTATAAGAATAAAAAGGAGAAAACTCATGGATTGAGATTAAGCAAAAGCTACTTAAATGAGAAAAGCAGACCAAGGAATTCATTCTCTACTTTCCATGGATAGGCAAGTGTTCAGCCATCCCTGGGAAAACAGAGCTCCATCACTTTTAACAATGCCTGGGGAAGACAAAGGCCATCACTCTAAACATCCCCCACTTCTTTTTTCTTCCCCCAGCTTTATATGCTCAGTATGATGCCCTATGTTATGGAATATCCCTTTGGTCAGTTGGAGTCACCTGCCTCAGCTGTGTCTCCTCCCAACTCCTTGTGCACTCCCAGCCTCCTCACTGGTGGCGTTGGGTGGGGGAACAGAAAGGGCCTTGACTGTGCAAGTGCTGCTCAGCAGTGACAAAAACATGCCTGTGTTATCAGCACAGTTTCCAGCACAAATCCAAAACATCACCCTACTAGCTGTTGTGAAGTACATTGACTCTACCCCAAACAAAACCAACAGAATGGCTTGTGCTTAAAGTTCTCCTTTTCAATACATTCTCAGTTTATGTTGAAAGCACATAGAGAAAACCTGTGTGTGTGTAATTTTAAAAATTCTAACGTGTTTGAAAAGTGTTACTTTCCCTTTATTTTATAAGTTAACAATATCTGCAATTCTGGTTTTAACTGGTAAGCTGTTCCCACTGGAAAGTGTTTCAGGTGTACAAAAAATTTGCAATATTTTACTGTAAGCGAACAGGCTCAAAGCTGTTCTTGATTCTGCACTGCCAGTCATGGAAATAAGCAGTCTTTGTAACAAAATTTGTTTGTAATTTGAGTAGGGAAAAAGAGAACTTCAAAGGTTGGCATTCTAAAATTCTAATATATACATGTTGAAAAATGTATAAAAGTTTGCTCTATAATCAAGCATTAAGCTATTAAAGTCACTTAAATGTCAGAATTACTAGTTGATACTTTTAGCTTTGAAGACCTAGTAAGTGATCATGGTGGCTTATGGGTACTTTGTTAACCTTCCCTACTGTTTAACTTTGCCAAAAGAGATGTTTATTTTTGGTTTGCTGAAAGCAAAGGATTTGTCTTTGTGACAAATGTGTAATATGCCATTAAACACTGTGTAAAACCCAGGCATTTGTAGACCAGCATTCCTAGTGATGGACCCAGAAAGTCAGTGTGTACTAGGTGGGAGGAGCATGAGAATATTACCTGTGGGCTTCATGCAGTACAGATTGATGCCTTGCTTCCCAAGTTGGTCCTGGGTTTCATTCATTTAGGTTGTTCTGATCTCTGGAGGATCCAGAGTGTTCCTTCTAATTTCATTGGATGTGCCTGCCGCCTTCTCCAGTGGCTCAGGAGAGGACTCTGTTTTGGTCACTCATTTTAACATCTCAGATGATGAATGTTAACATAGTAAAGGACTGGAGTAATGCTGCTTTAATTGACCCTGTTCCTTTAATCTCACTGGCATGCATAGAGCATTCATTTTCTTACATCCAGCAATTGGTGATTAAATTGCTTTATTTAAAATACCTTTATTTAAAGTGGGATTAAAATTTCTGCTTTTAGCATTTGCCCCCAAGTAAATTTTGTGACTTTTTTTCCTTTTTATCTTTTTGCAGGTATAGAACGTGGTCTCTCAAACTGGATTAAAACAACCTGTTGATATTTTTATTTATACTTTTTTTATTTTTTGTATTTGACTTAAAGTGCCATGAAAAAATTTGCATATTGCAAGGTGGTCCTTGCCACCTCTTTGGTTTGGGTCCTTCTGGATATGTTTCTATTGCTGTACTTCAGTGAATGCAACAAATGTGATGAGAAAAAAGAACGAGGCCTGCCTGCTGGAGATGGTAAGTTTTCTGCCTGAGTATTCTTTAAATTATGCTCATTTAAAATTGCATTCATTTTAAACATTTGGGTTTATTTTCTCCCAACAATATAGCGCTGTGTCAGCATTTAGGTGTTGCAGAATGTTTCATGTTTCTTTGAATGACCAGGGCATAACCACATTGCTTAAGATGTATGTTGCACACTTAAATGCCTCAGATGTAGCATTTTAAGCAGTAATGTAAATGAAAGAAATAATAAAACTATGCAACAAGAAGTTCAGGAATGTAAGCTATGTTAATATAGTCTAAAGCATATTTGAAGTTTCCACTAGTGAGGAAGAAAAAGCACTAGTATCTCCACTAGACTCAGTAGTAAAACAAACTAAACCAACAACCAAGCTTACTTGCCTGCCTGCCCCTGCTAAAGAGACCTCAATGAACCAAACGAAAAATCACTCTCTGCCCCCCCACCCCACCTAAGTGAAAATTTTGGCAGTGACATAAGGTACAATGAATATTGTCATGAAAATAAGTTTATGAAAATAAATATAATGAACTTGGATGTAGAAGTGGCAAATATGAACACATGCTTATGTGGTAGCTTTCTTTTTTTAAGTGACAGGTTGCATGCCAAAGGTCTTCAGATGAGTTTTCAGTTTTATTGTTGTTAGCTTAGTTTTTGAGTACCAGTTAGATGAGCTGAGTGTGGGGTTTTGTTGTTTGGGGTTTTTTGTTTGATTTTTGTTTTGTTTTGTTTTGTTTTGTTTTGTTTTGTTTTGTCTTTTTATTGAAAGCACTGCTATTCATGTTGCCAACTTTGTTTTAAGGAGGTCAACACAGTTGATCACATGGGAGAAAAATTGGTGCAGGGAGATTTCTCATCCCTGAAATGTCTCAGCATATGCATTCAGAACTTTGCCTCCAGTTCATTTGTGAAACATCTCATTTTGTAGTGAGGTGTCTGTCCCATCTGAAAGGCTGTGTCTGTGTTTCACTGCTGATATAATAAACTTATGCACTGGTGCTAATTGTTAAGGCTACTCAGCCAATTGTACTCAAGATGAATGCTTTTCAGCACAAAAAACTTTTTCAACTGTCAACATCTGGTATGGACAACCTTGACCTTCCTGGGAGGTTTTCTGAAATATTTTAAAAATAATGTTGCTTTATTGCAGATCAACACTGTGGAGATATTTAGGAAATGTCAGATTTGGTTTTGTGGGGGGTTTTTTTGCCCCATAATGAAAACATGCTAAGAAATCTCCACAGAGAACAACAATATGTAGGAATGTAGAATTTCTGTGCTCGGTATCCCTGAGCCATTGTTTCCACAACTGCTTGCAAACATTTTAGAGAGGTCTAATTCACCTAAGTTTTACAGAAGGAACTGAAATTTTCAGTTGCTTGCATTTCATCTTTTGGGTTTCTTTCTCAATAAGCTGTGAGTAAAGTGATGAGAAACGTAATTAAGCCTATGTGGAAAGTATGTATTCTTTTTTTGGTTCTCTTTTTTTTTTCAGAAGTTGTGAAATTTTTTTGATGGTAAGATGATGACTGATATATTGTTGTGTAGGAATGGATTTGGATTCCCATAAAGTTTTTATGTTATGCTAAGTAGAGGACTTATGCCAGGCTTCTTCAGAGCTGCTGATTTTTTTTTTCTGTTGGCAAACAGCAATTAACATCAACATCTATCAAACTTAGTTTGATATATTGATGTTGACATTTCAGGTGGCTTATTGTGTAAAGTCATTGAGGGGAACTTTCAGGTGACAGAAAGTGTGCAGTTTTGACATATTAGTATTATGACTTTCCCTATGCAAAACTAGCTTTACTTAGTTGAGTACAGTCTTCATTCCGACCTTTCCCTAACCTGTGTGTGTCAAAATACTTGATATCTTTTTAATATCTCATGGTTGGGTGGTAAACAAACAAATACAAAACCGCCAAAACGAAGCAAACAAAACCTTGTGTATAGTTTTGTACATTTTCTGGGGTTTTTTTTAGACAGCTGATTTGTGGTAAGGTATGTACAGAAATATGTCTGGTAAAAACCACGGTTGTAGTTGACCCTGTGACACTTCCTTTTAACCAAGTTGCATGCCTGGTCTTTGGTAGTTTTAGTTGTTACAGTAGTTTACCAACTTGGAATCTATAGTGGATTGATTCCTGCTCAGAATGCCTATAATCTTCAGATAACATTGAGGCTGTTTTTGATGTGAAGCTTTTATAAAAATCTGCTTTTTCACTTGACTTTCTTCCCTTCTATTAATTTCCATAATTGAATTAGTTTTCTTGATTCAGCATAAATTACGTAAGTGTTCTGAATTTAATAACCTCTTGTCCATGTCACTCTGGTAATATAGCTTCACTTTGCAATTCATGGAAGAATTCCATAGCATTTAATGAACCTACTTGACATATAAGTAAGTTTTTCTGAAGAGTTTTTGTTTATTTTAGATTGTGCTTGTCTAGTTGGAAAAATTAGTCTTTAGCTATTTCAGCAGGAGCAAAAGATTTTGGGGATAATTTTGGACAGTTTGAGCTTTCATGAACTTAGAAAGATGTTTTCCATAGGCAATGAGTCCTTCTTTACCCTCAGTTACAGGCTTAAAGGTATGATTGCAAACAAACTTCCAGCTTTGGCACTTGATGTGCTTTCTAAATAAACTATCAAACTCGTCCTTTTTCCCTTTTTTTTTCCTCCTCAAAGTGTATTCCCCTTGTTTAATGATTAAAAGCCTGAGGGTGGGGAATCTTTCAGACCTAGGGTTGGTATTGCAGGAGTCTTGTAGCTCCTTGCTATTTATGCTCTTTTCTTGGGGAAATGACAAATTTAAACTACGACCAGCTGTTTTTGTCAAGTGCCAATCAAGGCCCTGTGTTCTGAATTTTGAGCTGCAGTAAAGATGAAATCTCTAAATTGTGTCTTGGTTCTGAATTATCTCACCTGCCTGAAAAAATCCCAAGATGAAAAGTAAGTTTAATTTTTGAAACTGTGAACTGTTTTTCATAAATCAGTCATATTCTATTAAGGCTGAGGTGTGTGTAAAAGACAGAACTTCTCTGAACTTTTACCTGTCCAAACAGCTTTCTAGTAATTGTGGTGATGCCTCCAAAAATGACTGGATTTTACATTTTTGTGGCCCCTGAAGACATCTCACCAGAAGAATCCAGCCCTTTTCCTGGCTTTAGATGGTCTTAAATTTTGAAGTATCTGGCTTTCATCAGGCATGTTGCCTGGTAAAAAGAAATTTGTAGTCCATAGACATAAAGAGTTCCTTATTTTTTAATGAAGATCTGGAAGAGATCAAGCCCTCTTTGAAAGCAGTGGTTTACTGATACAAATAAGAGATGTCTGGGAAAACATTACTAGATTTCCTATTGGATCAGGTTATGATTAAATCATTCATTTCGTTCTGAAACTTGCAGCTGTAGATTAAATTTCTGTTTCTTAGAAGTATGTCATCAGTACATGTCTACAGTCCTTCAAAGCAAACGTTTTTTTCATGTTTAACTGACAAAAAAGAACTGTGGTTTGAATTCTTAACAATCTGTATTAGTCATTTTGGGAGAACATTGTTGGTTTGTGTTTATGTGAAAATTATGTGCTTTTGTGGGAAAACAGAAAACCATAAAAGAAAGCAAGAAAAGATGATTCTCAGAAACTTGAGAGAAGATGGTTAACTTTTCTTGGAAAGTCATTGCCCGGCCTGTGCATGAGGCTTGACTGTCTTTACATTTAGTGAGTTGCACAAAATGTCTGGATCTAGTTTGTTGTTGCTGGATTTTTCTGCAAGGGAATGGAGTACATTAGTAAGGTAAAATGTGTAATCAAGTAGTATGTATTATTGATAGAAATTTAAAAATTCAACTGATGAATTTCTGGAATTTGTACATCGGGATCCAAGTCACTGATGTGCTAAACTCACATCTAACAGGAAGGTCTGCAAATGTGAGAGATGAGTTTCAACTTAATTTAGCTATTCAATTTAACTGATTTAGTGAAAATTAGGGAACAACTGGAAGTGTAAATGAAACAGGAAATTATTTTTTCTTCTAAGTAGGTAATTCACTCTTCAGAATACAGAAAAGCATCATGAATATAACTATATTCTGATAATTTTTGTTTGTTTTAGATATGTGTAACATACTCATTGTCTCATCATTGTCTGACCTACACTCATTACTGTACAGTTAATAAAAACTATTATGATAGTCCGCATAATACCAAGCTGACTGTATAAAATTAAGCCTAATTACCTTATTGTATTTCACAATTTTATGTTAATTACACCCCAAAAGGCACAAATTCTGGTTTAAAAGGTTATGCAGTTGCAAATCAGCAAGGTTTGATGCAGGTTCATCCATACGTTCTTAACAGGCAAAGATGGAAAGCAAGCTGCTTGCTCAGTTTAGCCCATGGCTAAAATGAGTGCCTTGGCCAAGCTGTTCAGAATCTGTTTGAACATACTTATTCTATCCATTTTCAATGTATGAGTGGCTGGCTGGCAACTTCTGGAATTTTATAGCTCAACTGGCAGCCATGGGGAGTTTGGTAAAAATAAAGCACCTTGTGGTGGGAGGATTTACTCTGCTGAGTGTTACTGTGTGAATGCAACTGCTGCAATTGCTTCAGGTACTTCAAAATGAAAGTTTCTCAAGGAGCACACTGTGCTTGTTACCCACTAATACTAAATGCAGACTAGCAAAATGTCTTATTTATTAGTTATATATATTTAAAGCCTAAGTATATCAGCAAGAATGGAAGGCTCAGACATTTTTTAAAAAAAATATTTTTATTCCCTATGTGGCTCTGCTCTTGCCATAAGGTTTAATTGCACTCTGTTATTCTAAGATGCAAATTAAAGGTAACTTGAAGCTAGGCTTATTTCTGAGCGATTTGGTGCCTTTATTTCAAAATACACCCTTTTTCTCTGTTTAGATCCTAAATTACTATTTTTTTAAATTTAAAGTATTTCCTGCAATTTGTAAAGTAGTAATATACCTCAAATTCAATATTTGAGTATTTCTTTTCAGGAGAAAAATGAACAGTAATTGTAAAGGGAAGTGCAACTTTTAAAAAGATGGTTTTTGTTTTCACTTATTTTGTTTAAAACCCCCCAAAATTCAAGAGTCTGGATTCCTTTCCTCCTCCCTCTCTCCCTCCTCAGTTTGATCAGATATTCAAGATTTTGTTGGTTTAAAGTTGTATAGGGTTACTGTTTGGGTACTAACGTTAGTCTCCAAAATGTAATTTTGTTGACTAAAAATAATGTTAGTGAAACCAAGAGAAATTATTCTAAACTGCAAATGCCAATGTCATTCTGTCAAAATAAAAATGTGAAAATACATGTGAAACTACACTTCTACTTTAATTGAACCTTTACTGTTCTGGAACATCAGACATCTATCATAGATCACAGGAGATTTGGAGTTGGGAGGGACCCACAAAGGATTATTCAAATCCAACTCCTGACCCTGCTCAGGACACCCCTAGAGCCACACCCTGAGCCTGAGGGCCTTGTCCAAACGCTTCTTGGACTCTGTCAGGCTTGAATCTGTGACCACTGCCCTGGGGAGCCTGTTCAGTGCCCAACCACCCTCTGGGGGAAGAACATCTTTCTGATATCCAACCTGAACCTTCCCTGACACAACCTCAGGCCATTTCCTTGGGTTCTGTTGCTGGTCACCACAGAGAAGAGATCAGTGTCTGTCCCTCTGTTTCCCCTTGAGAGGAAGTTGTAGACTGCAATCAGGTCTCTCAATTATATTCCAGATTTTTGTTGTACACAGAGGCTTTCATGGAAAAGTTGAATTTTCCTTTACAGGAACTTTAGAAAAGCCGATTATGATGTAATGATGGATAGAAATAAATCCTTACAGTTTTTTAACATGAATTGTGATGCCTAAGAATAGCACTTAACTACCTCTGTCAAACTTCTAAATGTGAGGGTTTGGTTTTGCTTTGAAAATTGAAGGGGTTAGGACTATATGAAATGTGAGTACTTCTACAGTGTAAAATAATTTATAGACAAACAAAAATAAGCCTAAAAGAAGTTAGTAATGTTTTATTATTTTCAGTTCCAGAACCTGTACAGAAACCACATGAAGGACCTGGAGAGATGGGGAAGCCTGTGGTCATTCCAAAGGAGGAGCAAGAAAAAATGAAAGAAATGTTTAAAATAAATCAATTTAATTTAATGGCAAGTGAAATGATTGCACTCAACAGATCTTTACCTGATGTCAGGTTAGAAGGGTAAGTACTTTGTGTTACATTAAAAATGTCCTTTTATTTAAGTGAAAAATGTGTAAAGAGTAATCCAAAGAAATAATTCAGTTCTGTAAGATATAACTGTTCAAGCAAACAGTAGGAGAATTTCCTGTATATAAGATACTTATATGTAAAATAAGATTGAACAGCAGAAACCAGTTTCCTTCAGTGTTGTTTAACTTTGAATCTGATTACAAGTATGAAGCCTGTTCAGGGAAGAGAAGTTAATTTGGCTGAAGTAAAACAAAGTTAACTTAAGACTTGGCATTTCAGGAAAAAATTACTTATTTGGAAAATGCATGCACTGCTTGTAATGAGGCAGACTGAAATGCAGCATTATATGAAATAAAAAAGGTTGGATGATGAGAGAAATACTTTGAAATTTTCTTACCTAATGAAATGTGCAAAGCCTCATATAGATTGCATTATAATGTTTTCTAATATCCATCTGGTTTGGTTTTGATCTTGCCTCTGGAATATTGATCCTTTCAGAGCTATTTGAGCCATAAGTAATTAAGAAGAAAATTGTAGCCTTGTTTTAAAGAAAACTGAGATTGCTTTACTCTCCTGGGACTACTCTGACAGGATAGCTGATGACTCCCCCCACCCCTCGCCCGTCTTGTTCATGAAAGGGACATTCAAGTTGAATAAATCTCATAAAACAAAATCTTCCCAGTTAACTGCATTCTCATACAAGAATCAGATTCTACAGAAACCCATTTCTTTAGAAGCTCTGCTTTGCTGCTGTATACCCAAGGCCTAGCTGCTGTATTAATTTGTTTTCATCTCCTGCCTCAGAAGGTTACTATTAGGAGAATGAGATGAAGCTCTCTCTGCTTTTCATTTTTAATGAGGAATAAAGAGCTGGTTTGTAGGTACCTTCATCTGTTGTGATGAAAGTAAGTAGCATGTGAGTTCCTGGTAGTGCTGGTATTCCTAATAACTGTTCTATATTTTTCAAAATATGACTTCACAATCTTGAATTAGTATAACCCTTCAATTGATTTTTGGATAAATATTTAGTCAGATTTTTTGGTCACTACTTGCCTATTTCTCAGTATATTGGTGGATGGGTTTATCCTTTCCTCTCATGCTATTGCTGTGGTCATTGTTGTAACTTGGCAATGGATCTCTTGGCATTTGTGCAGATTCATAAGTGTTATCTGCCTCCTTTATCACATCTGTAGGGTAAGAAATTGCCTCACTGTAAAGTGGTGACTTCCACTGGTAAAGAACTTGCAGTTAGGATTCTCAACTTGCTTTAACTGCAAGGAAAATAATCTGCTTCATTGGGGAGCTTTGTCAAAGCTGGGATGCTAATATGAGATGATTTCTGCATGTTTTCCTGGAAGAGCATAATGAAAGGAATTAAGTTTGGGGAAGTGATAGTTACAACTTTTGGTTATTTGGATGGTAAACAGGAGCAAAGTCTTCATAATGACCTTGAAGAATGGAAGAAAAGAAATATAATCTTTTTTCAGCGTTCATGCTGGAAAACTTTCATGTACATATTCTACCATTTCCATTGTGCAAGTGCAAAGATTAGAAAATAAATTCATTAATCTAAAAGGTTGACTTAATTGTAAGCTTTGTGAGGTCTAGAGTTTGAATTAGCCAAAAATGGAAAGAAAAATTGTTACAAACTATTAAAAATTATTACCTAAGCATCACTCAAACTTGCAGACAAATGAAATTGCAATTCTGTGATGAAGTTTAGATGTAGGAAATTTTTATCTTTCACACTTGGCTATGCTCAGCAATTATTGTGTTTTTCAGTAAAACATACCTGGTAAGTTTTGTGATGTGCATTTGCTTCTCTTTTCCATTTGTCTTGATACAATACTGTCATATATGTGTGAAAGTGGAATCTTAGAATAAAATTTTGGGTAAAGTCTCAGGGCAGAATTGGATTTTCTGTTCTTGTAAATTCCTGCTAAAATTTTAACATTTATTTGCTGTGTGATTTTTAGTAGATTTTGAGAGAAAAATGACACCCAAAAATCTCCTTGCTTTGTCTTTTTTTCAAGATGCACTTTATAAGGTTATGCTAATTAAGAAGTCAGGGAGCGTGTTAACATTTCCCTGGCAAATTTGAGTACAATGCTGTGTTTACAGTGCAAGGGTATCTTAATCTATATGTGTGGATTAGTACTACTTTTACAGAACACTGTAACCATTTTCAGAATTGTGAAAACTATAAATAACCTCCAGTGTTGTGTGTATGTCTTATGAAACTATCTGATTAGTCAGAATACTCAAAGGTCAGAAACACTTTCTTCTGCATTAGTGGAGTTACTTCTATTATAACTTGCTCTATCTATGTCCCTGCTAATATGTAAATAGTTACTGGAGAAGGAGAATGGATAATTTTTAATCATTCCTTACCACATTTATATGCCTCCAGCACAGCTGCCAGTTGCACTTTCAATCAAGGTTTTGAAAAAGCAGGGTATGTTCAAAGGCACACTTAGCTGTTCAACCATGTAATTATTTTCTTCACAGGTTTTGTGAGTTGCTTCCTTTAATGTGGTGTGGTGGGAAGATGTGATTATTTCAAGTCCTCTAATTCTCCAGCATGTCAGTTTTTCTGAAGTACAGAAGCCTGTAGAAGTTTTGCCTTAACAGTTAATAATGGAAAAGCTGGTGGAATTAAGAGTGCCAGGACCAATTTGCCACACGTATTTATTGGGGATGGCATGATCTGTCAGCTGGAGAGCAACTTTTGAAGTAGTCTACATTATCCTTTAATTAATTTCTAGCTCTGCCAAGCCCCAATGTCATCTGTGTGAAGACAATTGCATTCATATACATGCTCAGTCCTAGAGTGCTCGTAGGTTAGTCTCTACATGTGACCCACTATGAACATCCTAGTTATGTTTTGGCCAAGAAATTTTGTTCCCTTACTAGAAGAACAAGAATATGAGCTGTTTTAATAACTTCTGGGCACTTTTCTAGCTAAGGGAACTCCTCAGTACAGGACATCTGCAGATGTTGACACCTCTGTTCTGCTGAGGTGTGCCCTAGTCATATTAACAGGTTTATATTTATTACTGATGCACATAGATGCCTTTTAAGTCATTGATGTGTCTGAATTGCTAGTGACTTTGTAACCAGGAACATTATTCTACTTATTCTTCTCATTATCCATCCAAATGTGTTTTGCTGAACTGAAAAAGCTAAGCCAGAAGTTTGGTTTTGTTTTGTTGTTTTTTTTTTTTTGCTTGGATAGTTTCTTGAATCTGGATTCTGGGGCATTTTAGGGTAACAAACTAATATAACAGACAGAACTACAACTTCTGGAGGAAAGTTGTTGCTGGAGAATAAGCAGCTGGGCATACCAGACTGGTTTTAAGTTGTTGGTAGAATAATTCTTCTAAGTATGTCTTGTTCTACTCTGTGAATCAATCATCAAAGTGGGAGTTGATTCACAGTTGCCAGGAAAATATGCAGCTGTGGGCTTGACATGACAGCAGAGAGTAAAAGATGGATGAATAGGAACACTAGAGTCTTGCCTTGATTTTGTTGGAGGTGAGAAAGGCAATTAATAAAATAGATGTCAGTGACTGAAGTGCATGTTCAGCTATGCCTGCGTGTCTTAGAATGGTATTCAGGCTGGAAGGCAGGATGGTTGAACGCATGAAATTTGCACCTGTCGTATGCCTTGGTTTGGGTCTCAGTACAGTTGAAGGTGGCTTTAGAAGCTGCTTTGCAAAATGAAGGGTGAGTATAGTGTTCTAAGCCTGAGCTCTCCAGCCTGAATTCATTATAGAATAATTGGGGAATATCTAAAACATTTAAATAGACACTTGTGTTTCGGTGTGACAGTTTAAACCAATTTCTGAGGTTTTGACACTTGAAAAGAACTTCTTAAAACACTCTTTTAGGCACAAGCAATCAAGGCTGGAAACAATGGAGGCATAGCTGGGACGGAATGATGCTCATGTAAGCTCTGGTCTCCACTGGAGCACATGATGTACTGCTTAGGAGGTTGTCATGTTTTGCAGGTTGAGATTTCTTGGAAGGGTGATGGGCTTCCCCAAGCAGACCTGAAGCAAGGAGGAGTATCCACTCTCCTTGCTGATACCTCAGCAACCCTTTCTCCAAGACTGTAGGTTCTATATAGTTTAAAGATCTTCTGTCATTTTTCCTTAGTTAGTATAATTTTGCCAGAATTAAGGGTATCAGACATCTTATTATACCTCAATTCTGCATGAAATTTGGGACTTTTCAACTGTCCTTTTCTCAGACTGTCTGTATGCAGGAAGGTGGGTGTGGTGGCATTTTGAGTGGTACAAATCATGCTAGGGTATAATCAGTTTTTAGCCGGATGGCCCTACATGTTTGGCCCTACAAGTCTAAATCCATACAAACTATGACTGGCCACTTAATGAAAAAAATAGGTGAAGATCTCTCAGACCTTCAGATTTAACCAGTACGTTAATGTTGTCTGTTATTATTGAAGGGTTTTTTTCTGAATCAAACTACCCTGCTCAGTTCCTGCTGCCAAGCTTGCTTTCACAGCTGGGAGGAAGTAGACAATATTCTGGGTTAAAAGACATTCTTTTAAGTCTAAGTTACATATATGTTGTTGTGTTTATAGCAATTATACTGGGCTTCTTTCTGGGTAAGTCTAGTAGGATAATAATTCTAACTAATTCTATCATCTCTTTGATTAGAAAGAACAGAATTTAGATTTAGGCACTGTTAATTAGATGATACAATATAATGCTTTTCAGTTAAGGAATCACAATCAGGTTTTCATATCTCTGCTTTAAAAATGTAATGTTGATTTTAAGTATGAAATGCATTTGAGAATATACTGTAATTTGGATTTTTAACTTTTCAAAACAAATATATTTGCTCTGTGCTTTAGGATACTATGGTTGAATCATAATGCAACACATTTATAAAATTAACACAATCTCTGTGTGAGGAAAACAGTTTGAGTAGAGCTATTCATAGTAAAAGTGGTAAAGGCACACAGGCAAGAGCATGCTCTTGGAACTCAAATGTGACATTTCATGTTTGTTTTAAATGACAGCACTCAAGTTATTTGCTTCTATGTGAGGCTTATGGAAGTGTGCTCTCTTTGCTTTTAGTTATTTTAATTCAGAAGAATAGCTTTATAGCTTTGCAGTTTTCTACTGCATATAATCTGGTATAAATATGGACAGCAGACAAAAGAAGTTTCTCACTGCTTCTGTTGATACTGATCTAATGATTGCGTGGTCTTGACATTCACTGACTGTATAGAGGATTGCATATCGAAAAGGGGAAAAAAGGATATTTTGTTGATTCGGCAAACTGAAGCAGTGCGTGCAGCAGCTGTATGACTACCAGATCTGGTGCAAAGCAGAGGATGGGACAAAACTGTCGTGGTGAAACATGAGTTTATTACTTTTGGCAGCAGCCCACAGCCTCACCAGATTAGGCAAAATATGGTGGGGAAAAAAAAGCTTTCTTACAGAACCTGTGTATTAAAATCCCCATAAGGGCATGTGGATTTAAATAGCTCCATAAATTGTGATATGCTTTGTGAACCTTTGGAATTCATTTAGCTCAGGTCATAGTGATGTAAAGATAATTAAAAAGAGCAAAGTTGCCAGCATAGGTGGTGGAAGACTTCAAGAGTTCATTCAATATTTTGACACATGCTAGAAATCCAGGCTGTTAATTAACCTGGCATCTGTAAAGAAAATCTGCTGACCTGATCACCAGGAATGTAACTTTCAGCAAGGTCATGGAAGTCTGAAAGCACATGAGGTATTAAACACTTTACTGTTCTTTCAAGCAGGAATGTTTTTTTTCATCTGGCTTTTGTGGTGCATATAGCTTGTTACTGGCCCCTTGTAGAATCAACATTTGGAACTGTTCTTGTTCACACTGATTTATTGAGTTAGCTGGAAGAAATTATGTATAAATCTTTTTCCTAGAGAAAGCTTAGAGGGGAAAAAAATTCACTTTAAAAATCAGCTTGCTTCCTGTAAACTGAGGAGGGTTTTTTGGGTTTTTTGAGTACTACATACAGACACACACACACATATATATACACATGTATATATGCACAAACACTTGGAAATCTTATTCTTAGTTGCAGTTTTCTTAGTTATGCTCATCCATTTTGGATGAGCTGCCATATCCTGAACTTTATTCAAAATTGATAGGTCAGGTATGGAAAATAATTGTCTAGACATCTTAAGATTCACTTTCAGTCTCTGAGGACAGACTTGGTTTTGCTTCTGTCAAGAGATGCTTTCCTGTGACCACTTTCAGGATAAGGAAAATAGTCAATTGCAGCTATTATTATTTTCATGAAGTTCTGCTTGAATTCTGTAACCACAATGGTTTTAAGAACCATTTTGGATTTTGTTTTCAGGGTTTAAAGAAGATTTCTACTTGACTCATGAGATAATGCGACCTTTCTTATATCCAAATCTTTGAGATCAGAAGGAAGGAGTTTCATACTCTTGATGTCAGGTAAATTATGTAATACTATTGAGGGCAGACAAGCAGGCTGCATTGAAATATTTAAATAAGGGATTTGCCTGCATTCAGGGCACCTATTCAGAAATACTAATTGGAATTGTGATACCCATTATAGAAATGAAGACCTCTTTGTAAAGTGAATTTTTCTGATTGGAAGAAGCAGCTTCATGGTAGTGTGAAGTTTTGTTGCAACCTTACTGCTGTGCTTTCTCTTTGTGCAGCTGCAAATTAAAGCTGTGATTGTATGCAAAGTCTGTGTAGAGAAACGTGGCTTGGCATGTTATGACAGCCAGTGATTCTATTTTTCTCAGAAGTGTTGGCTTTCATCCTTTTAGCTGTGTTGCTTCTGTGTGAAAATCAGATCTTTATCCAACTTGATTGTCTTCAATTTGGGAGCTTGGAACATTCTTAGAATTTGTGTAGGAAACGGATTTATTAACACCTTTGTATAAATAATATTATGAGGCTGCTGCCTATGTCCAGGAAAGACTGTCACTGTTTACCACAAACACACTACTTGACTTGAGTCCTGGTGATTCTTGCTTGTAGTGTTTTGACACTTTCTCTGCCAACCTGCTACAGGGTGTTCTCTGGTGGAAATGTAGGTCAGTGTCAGCAGCTTCAGGGTGACTCTCAGTCTTATTTCAAAACTGGTTTCACCCGTGATTTAAGTAGAGAGGAGGTTTTTTGTTGGGCATAGCTGTGCCTCAGCTTTGTACATTAACTTTATTGCAGGCTATAACTTAAGGCATATGAACAGGTAAGCAATATAATACTGACATTTTATGGCACTGCAGTGATATTCATCAGATATCAGTAATTAAACCTGGGGTTTCATGAGGGGAGTTCAGATTTTCTGATTTTGTTTTCTATCGATCTGGAAATAACTTTGGTAACCTCAAAGGAAAGTAAATATGTGTTCTCAAGTAAAAGGATACTGATGCTTGCTTTCCAGAGACTCAATATATTTTAATACTGAAGTGTATGCTCCTTGTACTGCATCAGTAATATTAAACAGATTTATTACAGGGGCTATGCTGTGCAGTATTTCCTGAAAACTTCAGCTCTAACCTGATTTTCAGTAAGATTTGAATTATTCCTATGTGTCATTGTCAAATTTAAGTTGTGAGATGCAGTTTATTTGTAACTGCAGTTTTTATTTATAACTGTTGTTTGTAGTATGCAAGATAAAAGATTGTACTAAATTTGTAAGATGACTAAAGATGCTTCCCTTCCTACCCCAATCTGTTGCTAGTATGACTTTCAAAAAATGCATTAGCACTGTGTTATCATACTGCATGTATGAGCACTGATCTGAGCTCCACTGGGATTTCCCAGCTAAGCTGCTTAGGGCACAGGAGACACTTTTACTTGTGTTCCATCTCTGTTGTTTCTCAGAGTGCTCTGGGCTGCATGCGCACTGGGCTAGAAAACAAGGATTGTGTTTTACTGCTGTTAATGTTTTTGAGCCACTGTAAATTATTGCTCATGACTTTTTCCTTTGAAAGGCTGGTGGAATCTGGGAATATAATTGGTATCAGGTATAGCAAATCATGGCTCAGGTAGTGTCTGAGTCTATTAGTTTTCCTGATTAGTTAAGCCTGAGTAGCCTTGTTTTGAA
Organism: Hafferia zeledoni; assembly: GCA_035583235.1. Classification (NCBI taxonomy): domain Eukaryota; kingdom Metazoa; phylum Chordata; class Aves; order Passeriformes; family Thamnophilidae; genus Hafferia; species Hafferia zeledoni. The sequence goes on along the minus strand of JAWWEV010000083.1, from coordinate 84,066,585 downwards.
AAATCCATATTAAAAATAAGTGGTCCAATGTTAACTTGTTCTCTCATTTCTCCTCTGTGGAGAATAACATGTTGGCAGTATCCAAAGGGGTAGAGATCTGCCCTGTAGTATTTAGAAATTTAGTGTTTATTTCTAATGCAGAATATTTTTTTAGCTGATGAAACCAAAGTATTTAAAGAGCTATCTGAATATTAAATCCTGGTTTTTTTACTTTCAGAAATGATTTAGCATGACTCTGAAGGGTGTGCAAACAGATCATTGCTAACATTGTAAATATTTGTCTTTTAAGATTTGACAATATTAAACATGTAGCACTCAATCTTGGGTTTTAGGAATAATTTCTAAGTAAATTGATCCGTGAATACAATTTTATAATATTTACAAAATGCCAAGTGCTATTCTGTAATAAGATGGCTGCACAGTTGCATTTTTTTTAAGGTAATATTTGGTGCATTTGTCAATGACCTAGCAGTAAACAGATAGAGGTGTCATGAGGATAGTCAAAGGTGATGTCCCAGGTTCTGGCATCTCTCTATCCTGGGTGTGTCAATGGCTAAAGTGGATAAGCCTTATAGACCTCTGAGTTGGACACTGAGCAGAGCAGATAGGTATCAGAAGAATTTAACCTTCTGATGCATTCAATTGAAGGATTTTGTACAAAATCCTGGTAGGTTTCTTCTGTCCCTCCAGTGCTGAAGTACATTTTTTTTTCTCATTTCTTCACTGATGTGAGAGAAGAGAGGCTTCCAATTCTGCAGATGTGGAGGAGGATTGAGTGTGTAAGGTTGTGGTGGTGTAGAAAGTGCAAAATGAAAAGTTGTCATCTTTCTGTGCAAGATTGTGCTGGAGCAGCAATTAAACTCTGAGATTTAATGGCTTAATTTTATTTGGACTGAATTGCCTTACTTGTTGTCTCTTCTCCTTATTTTTCTAATGTCTCCTGTGGACTATTTGTACCCTGGACTGAAAGAGAAAGTAGGAAAGCAGTTTATTCAGAGGGTCTTCAGATGCTTTTGAAGTAACATCAGGTAGTTTTCAAGTGGCTATACTTAATCCATCGAATAAAATTCTCAGGGTGTTTTTTTTTCTGAACATCATCATGTAAAGCATGCAGAGCTTCTGTGTAAGATTCAACTAACACCTTCACAAAGAGTCATAATAATGGAGAAGCATAACAAAACTCATAGTTGCTTTTAGCCTTTCATTTTAAAAACTTTTTAAGTGGATTTAAAACTTTGAAATGGAATGTTAAGGGCAGCAACATGCAATTGCTTTGTTGTCACTGTTCTTCCTTGGCAGGTATACAGTTATATGCTAAGATCTGTCCACCTTTCTTTGCTTTTAGTCCATTAAACTTGATTTCAAGTTATGAAGGATTTGGACCTGTTACACTCTCCTGTGTTCTGGGGAGATGTGGACATAGGACTAACTATGTAGTTACAATGAGCTGGGCCAAACTATTCGCACAGTTCCATAGAATGGTTTGGGTTGGAGAGGTTGTTAAGGATCGTCTAGTTCCGCCCCACCTAGTCATGGACAGGGACACCTTGACCTAGACCAGGTTGCTCAAAACCCCATCCAGTCTAGCCTTGACCACTTCCAGGGATTTTCACAACTTCTCTGGGTAACCTGTTCCACTGCCTTACCACCCTCACTATAAAGAATTTTCTCCTTACGTCTAATCTGTCTACCCTCTTTCAGTTTAAAGCCATTCTCCCTTGTTCTATCACTACAGACCCTTGTAAAAAGTCCCTCTCCAGCTCCCTTATACCCCCTTTAGGTATTGCAAGGTGCAATAAGGTTTCTCTGGAGCCTTCTCTTCAGGCTGAAAAATCCCAGCTGTCTCTGACTGTCGTTGTAGAAGAGGTGCTCTAGCCCTCTGATCATCTTAGTGGCCCTCCTCTGGACTCTTTCCAACAAAAGCATGTCTTTCTCATGTTAGAGGCCCCAGAGTAGAATACAGTACTCAATATTCTAAATATATCATATAAAATTGCAAAAATATGAAGTCCTCTGAGGAATGTATATGAGTATCTTACAGAAGTCAGAGCATAGTCATATCTTTGTAGTCCTGTGGCTTCTTCATAAATCAACTTAAAAAGTCTAGCTTCTAAACTTAATTATTTTTTCTCAGATCTGATTTTGATGGGGCATCAAAAATCCTTGACAATTCAAATTTTATTTCCTATGTAATTTTCCACTTCATTTCTGTTGTGGTTTGACCCCAGCAGGCAACTAAGCTCCATGAAGCCACTTAGTCCTTCCCCCCACAGTGGGCTGGGGAAGAGAATTGGAAGGGGAAAAGTGAGCAAACTTGTGTATTGAGATAGCCAGTTTAATCAGGAAAGCAAAAGCTGCACACACAAGCAAAGCAAAGCAAGGAATTCATTCAGTGCTTCCCATGGGCAGGCAGGTGTTCAGCTACCCCCAGGAAATCAGGGCTTCATGTCATGATGATTTTGGAAGACAAACACCATCGCTCTGAAGAATATCCCCCACCCCTTTCCTTCTTTTACCTCACCTTTATACTCACTGAGTATGACAGCACATGATACAGGATGTCCCTTGGGCCAGTTGGGGTCACCTGTCCCAGCTGTGTCCCTTCCCAACTTCTTGTGTACCCGCAGCCTCCTCTCTGGTGGTGTGAGGTGAGAAGCAGAGAAGCTCTTGGCTCTGTGTAAGCCCACCTCAGCAGGGATGGAAACATCCCTGAATTATCAATGCTGTTTTCATCACAAATCCAAAACATGGTACCCTCTTAGCTACTGTGGAGAAATTGACTCTACCCCAGCCAAAATCAGCACAATTTCTTAATTGCATGAAAGCAAGAAATCAAATATTAGGGAAGAATATAAGGCTAATGTAACTGAAAGTGGGAGTTTCAGTGCATGAGATAGAGACTTGCTATGAAATTAAGAATGTTATTTTGAGCATCACAATATATACACCAAGAAAAGACTAATTAGGCTCTTTGTCTTGATCATATTTTAACAATCTGGCCTATTCTTTTTCTGTGTCTTTAGGTAATAGGACTGTAAGTCTCTGCTTGTATTTAGAATGTCTGGCATTTTGGGGGAGTCTCCACAATCTAAATAATATATGGAGTCACATTAGCTGAGAGTTTGCACTGTGAATGCCATAGATTAAGGAAAGGATGATGCATTCCATGTGGAGTAGATAGTCTCATCTGCTGTTTGGAGTCTTCATTAAATTACTGGAGCTAGTATGCCTTCCTAATTTTATGCACTCAATTTTAAAACTGTTTGAGGCATGATCCAACAAAAGGAACATAATGTATTAGGAGCTCATTAAAATTCAAATTGTCCTTAATTCATAGCCTACATGTCATACCCCTCATGGTTATATTCTGCTTCTAATGTTGCATAACTGTTGGTTGAAGCTAATGCTTTATTTTAAATTCTATAGTACTCCCTTTCTGGGGTGATTTGTTTTCAAATGAAAGACAAAAAGGATTCTTAATTTAAATGTTTGCTAATAAGAATAAAACATGAGGTTTGCATAGAAGGCTAATATGTAATCACAGGCATCAAGTGTTCTATTTTATTTGTCTTATGTTCTGCAGTGATCTATTCCTGGGGGGCGAAGGAGTTATCAGCATTTTCAAAATTAAAAACAAGAGGTTTTATTTGTATGTAATCACAGCAATTTGTACAAATATAGCTAAAAGGTATATATAGAAAGTCAGGTAAAAAGAGTATTAAAAATCAGATCTCATACTCTTAATTCTTTCATTTATCCTGCCTGCATCAATGAATCTTTCCAGAATAATTTCATACCAAACACTTTATTAAGAATAGCATTCAAAATGTCTAACCAGTTTTGTAATGAAACACTCTTGTGTTATGCATGGCAGCCTCTTACATGGGAAACAAGTATTATGATTTAAACCCAGCCAGCAACCAAGTCTAGGGTCACTCTTAAATTGTTACCCCAGAAAGGGTTGATCCTGGGGATACGAATAGGCACATCTCAGGGCAAGGAGGATGTTCACCCTCTGCAGGCAGGGCAATAGGAATGCCTTGCAGGGGGAAGGGCTATCCCCAAAAATTCCTGTAAGCTTTCCTCTTGGTGCTAAAAAGTTCCCTTTCAAAGGCAGATCTGAAATGTTTTAATATATTTGTACTTCAGACAGTGTAATGGTGTATAAACGTTGTAGTCCCTGATTACTTGGCTGACATTTATAGTAGTTCATTGATTTGAGCTCAGTAAAATAAAATCTTGTGTAAAACCATGATAAAAGGCAAGGCTGGAGATGAGAGATTTCATACTACAATAGTGGATCCTGCGGCTACCCCAGCACAATATTCCTGGTGAATGACACATTGTTACTGCTTTTCATAGAGTATCGCTAACAGGCTTCTCTTGACTTTTTTATAAATATTCTTCCAAAAAGTAGAGGAGCAATTGCTGGATTTGTATTACTATTGTAGCTGAAGATCTACAATCAGACACACTTATTTTCTGGTCTGGGGAGCAGTGCAGCAGAAGGAATAAAACATTTTTGTTTTATTAAATTAGCAAAGTAGACTGAAAAAGTGGCAAACTTGGGGATAAGATTATTTGGCTTATGATGGAATTTTTCATCTGAAATTCATAGCTTTTTTTTTTTTTTTTTTTGAAAAGGTGTTTTATTTTTCAAGGGACACCAAAGAAATAAACTTTTCATTTGGCATGGTTTGCAAGGGGTTTTTTTCCACATGAAATAAATCAAGATAGCATAGGGATATACGGTAGATTTTCATAAAGATTTTATAATGTTCGTTTCAGTGTGATGAATAATTAAATTTTGCTGTAGTTGTGTAGTAAGTATTATATTGAAGACAGATAGTGCCTGATCTTACTGCTTCAGTTCTCAGAAATGAAAAATGATTCCACAGAAGCTCTTGCAGATATTTCTTTCTTTGTATCTAGACTTACTGATCTCTTCTGAGATATCTGCTCACACTGGGCTTTTGTCACCACCTCAGAGCTCAAATGCCAATGTGCTGTGAGAGCTGCTCTCTCTGAGAAGAGCTCTGGCTAACCAAGCTATCCAACGAATAAAATATTCATGTTGGGAGCCTAGTTCTGGACGACGTTCCTGGTGTCACTTGTTGGCGTGGTATTGGATGCTGACCCCATGACCCCATATCAGCAGGCTGTTCCTTCAGTACTGGTTTTGTATGGTCAGGGTAGAGGATATGTACTATGTGCTTCTCAATCCCTTGAACAGTGCTGCTGTGAGGTTGATAGTCATGAATATTTGTTAATGTATTTTAGTAGCATTTAGATCAGGTTACATTACAGTGAGCTGACTCAAAAATTTGGGATCTAATAAAAGCTCTTTGGTTGGAATGAAGCTCCATTGAATATATTTCTTTTTCTCTGTCAGTGTTTTCTGTGTGTTTGAGATGCACATGTATCTCTTCAGCTTTGATTTTTAAAATATTTAGTACCATCAAATCTTATGTAAGTAATTGTGTTTTTGAACATGACTTTGAATGTGCAGGAGGAACTGATCTGTGCAGAGAACAATTAAATTTGCGTGGTTATTTTTTTAGAGCACAATCAAGTTTTTCCAGAATTGCAATCAGTACTCTGTGTACTCTGTATTGATTTTTGTAGAAGATACTGAAAATCTCACTTGCTTCCAAAAAATAGCATTGCAGAATTTAAAAATGTTCACTGTGTGTGGAGTTACTTGAAGTGCATGTCGTAGATTTATAAATGCCCTGTATATGCTGTTAGGAGAGCTAAATGTGTGATCTTCCATGCTAACTTTGGCATGGGAATGTAATTATCTTTTAATCTGAGGAACCTTTAGAGCACTTCAACATGTATAAAAAAAAGTGGAAAACCCCCTTTTATGTAATATAAACTCATTAAATTGTGAAATATTCTTAACTCACTGCTAATGTAGGTAGTATGAATTTAGTTTTGGCTTTTTCCAAACATAGCTATATCTGGAATTCTCTGCCTCTTTTAGTTGTTATTTAGTTTCGTTCATTATATACCTTTAGTACATTTACTTCCTAGTTTAAATTTGCCATTTCTTACCTTGTCTGTCTCCATTTCCCTTTGGTCCCAATTACAGTAGCAGGGTTTCCCCCTTGCCCTCTGAGGGAATGCAGGTCTAAAGGAGGGCCTTGGGTTAGTGTATCTGAACATACTACACTTCACAAAACAGCAGTAGGGGAAATAAATAATTTGTTACCATACTCAGTTAGTAGCACGTTTGTCTCTTTGATTTCTAGAACTGGTTATTGAAGTGAAGTTCTCCTTTCTGAGTGGTAGGTTGGAATTCATAGATGTATACATGAAAGTCATGATGGTTGATAGGTAAAGATATGAATCTGTGCACTGTTTGCTCCTCTGCCACATTTTACGTGCAATTGATATATCAGGAATGTTAATACTGATACTCAGAGATAGACCTCAAACTTGCAGGTCTAACTGCAGGCTTGACCTTTACAAATATATGCTTGATTTTTCTTTATAGGTGTAAAACAAAGGTGTATGCAGACAACCTTCCCACGACGAGCGTTGTCATTGTTTTTCACAATGAAGCTTGGAGCACACTGCTACGCACCGTTCACAGCGTGATAAACCGGTCCCCTCGGCACATGCTGGAAGAAATTGTCCTTGTCGATGATGCCAGTGAAAGAGGTAATGATAATGGCAGTGCTTTAGCTTGCTGCTCTTTTTATTTCAAAAATTGAAGCTGACTTAATATGGGCTTATCCCTCCTCGGCAAAACACACTAGCTGGAGCAGGGGAAGGCAAAGGGAGCAACACTCATTTTGTAATACAGATGGATCATTCTGCACTGAAAGCCAGTGTAAGGTTATCTGTCTGTTTACTTTTGTGTTGACAGTGTAGAGTTTTTGTTTGCTAGCAGGTTTATCCTATTACAGCGTTCATGTTTTGCATTTAGAATTTTACTATATTTTTAAAGCTTGAGGGCATTTGATGCTTTAATCACCTGGTGAATAACAGCAAAGGTAACTCTGTTCATTACACACATCCAGATTTACCATCACTACCGTCATATGGCTTGGCATTCAGAGTAATTAATTTTGATTATTCAGTTCATGGGAAGTGAAAATTAAGTTTCTATGCTGTAAGAGTTCCATTTCTTAATAACTAGTGCTCCACATGAAAATTTCATGCTACTGAATGAAACTTGCTGTGTGTAACAGACAAAACTTGAGCTGAATTTTTTCTTGAAATGTAATATTCTTTAGATTTTATTCTTCACAGTATTTTTAAATTACAATATATTAGAAATAAAAATAATATTCTAGACAATAATAAAAATTCCATTTTGGCTTATAATTGGCTTGTTCTTTGCTTAATCTTACTTGGAGGTATGGGTTATAAAGTATAACTTGGATTTATTTTTTTTCTTGTGTTTGTAAACGAGGTGAGAGGGTGTTTCAGGTTTTTTCATCTAAAACCTTTCTCTATTTTTATATTGAATCATCCCTTTTTCTGTGTTTCTATTTTGGAAGTTTCCTACCAGGATTAATGGCTAGTAGGCCACTAGAAAAAGTTCTTGACAGTCACCAGTTGTAGGCTGTTACTTGTATCAGAAGAAATTCCCATCTTTTAGACGAGGAGGGGTTTGACACACAGCATGTTAGCATCTCTACCTGATGCTTCTGATTCTAGTGATGCAAAATTCATGTTTTGCTGCTTATGGTAATTCCAGCTTCAGAGTAAGATGTCTGACTGTTGTCCAAACAACAAGATCTGCCCAAGATTTGTATGTATGAAGAGAAACTGGATTTCAGATCGTATGGCCTAAGTAGCACCATGGTACATGGGTTACAGTGGCTTACAGCAGCTTTTAGGATAGATAGTAACCGATACATGAGGGTTTGTAGTTGAAGAGTATTAGAAGTGTGTTTTTACACTTCGTGTCTAACCTGGTAGAAGGTATAACAATTTGCTTCTTCAGGTTACATGTGTGTATGATGTCTAGCATGTTAGCTGACCCGTTCTGCACTACAGAGGTCTAGAGTACAGCGACTTGTGGAGTACCTGAGTAGACTAAAGAAAGATCATGTCAGCTAACTCTGATCCCTCTCTGACCAGTCTGTTTTCCTAAGGAAGCAGAGCTAATGCACTCAGGTTGTGTTGCACTTGTCTCTGTTCCTTTCCTCTCTCAGGCACTCTCTCTTGCTTTTACTTTTCCTTTTTTTACATGATACTGACTTTAACTGCTTCAGCCAATTCCAGTGCAATTTGGAAGAAAGGACAGAGGCCTTAAATACAATTATGTTCTGGCAGCAGAAGAGAAATGCCCATACAAAGTGCAAGGCTGCCACATAAATGTGTTCCAGGTTAGGTGAGAGGTGTGATCAACTTTTGCTTTTAGAAAGGCACAACATCAAATTTATGCTTTTCTTCACTTCTGGGTAATTTGTAGTTATGTCCCTCAATTTTGTTGTAGTTTTTCAACTTTCATGTAAAAATTCCACATTTCATTTATCAACACAGTCTTTGGCACCAATTAAAATTATTGCTAATTGCTAATTATTATTGGTGACAGGTCATCTTTCAGTATGACCTAGAAATAAAGAGCAAGCTAATATTAGAATAATGTAGACATAACATTACTTACATTTTGCCTCTACAATTTTTCTGTTTTAGAAAAAATCAATTCTAATGTAGCAAGAGACATGTGCTCACTATGAATCATAGAATTATTGTCCACTTAAAAAATCATGTGGCTTTCTGTAGATAAATTTTCTGTTTCTGGGTTTGGGTTAGGTAATAAAAATGGAGGAACTTAATTGAAGGCTGAAAGATAGAGCATTTTGTACTTTTTTGGTGGTTGTTGAACCTGTTCCAATATTTTATTTTGAAGCCTGTGATCTTCATTTCATTTAGGCATCTTTTATTTGTCATTATTTTCAAAAATTGCTCATAGGGGTTTTGTTTTGTTTTGTTTTCGAAAAATTTGTTATGGTTCCATCAAACATGCTTTTACATGAAACAAAACAGATGGGTGTGATGCCTGAAAATTTGAAGCGTTTACATGTACTACTTAAGCATTCTGTTTGTGTTGAATTAAAAGAGTGTACTTTTCCAGAAAAAGACAGTGTTCAGCCTGAGTAGTATATTGAATTCTAGCATCAGAGTCATTTTAATTGGAATAAAATAAGCATTCAGTCTGCCTGAAGCACTCTTTGTACCTGCTGGTGTCATGCTCTTCTAAGAAAGAATTTGCATAATATCACACATCTATTTACACTGAACAGAAACCTTTGGAGAAACAAGACATATCTGTAACATTGTTCTTTAATTACTGATCAGGATTGCAACTTTAGTTTTTGAGTATTGATCTTTGGTAACTATTTACACAAAGTTAACTGGAGAAATCAGGATTAGCCAGTACTTAAAACTGGGTCAGCATTGAATAGCCAAGTGTGGTAGGCAGTTTGCACTAGGATAGACTACATCCACAGAAGTTAGTGATACAGATACAGATCAAAGCAATGTAACCAAAGCTAAATTCTTGCCAGTAAAAATATTAGCTCTTCCTAAAAAGCAGTGTTGGCAAGCTTATATGTGATAAATCTGTATTTTATTGCAGTTTAATAAAAAAAAAGTTTGAAACTAAATTTTTCATTTATATTCACATCAGTGTGACTTGATAATAGAATTGGCAAGATATTTTTCAACTACAGCATTTACTTGACTTGAACTGCATATATTTGCTTTTTTGGCTTTCTTAGTTCTGCTACTGCCATAGAAGATGCTCTTTAAACTGTCCATAGTCCTAGGTAAAATTATGCACCCTTTTGACAGAGAAAAAGGTTGAAAAGAATATCTACCACAAAGAGTTAGAGTTATACCTCTGAAAAGACACGAATTATTATTGTTCCCAAGTAGAAGTACCATGTGTGTGTGTGTATGTGGGGGGGTTTTGATATTATGAAGCCTCACTCTGTTGGAAGTGTATGAAACAATGCTAAAAAATTACTCAGCTGTCATCCTGGGTCACTCATAAGTGACTGCCTACATAATGCATGGAACTTCTCATTTAAGTGTTTAAACTAGAATTTAGTATAAATATGACCAATAGGTTTTTATAGAAAATTATCCCTACAGCTTGATCCTGGTGTTTCTTATAGGCCAAAATGTATAGCATGCATTAAAAGATCAGTGAAATACTCAACTGTTTTCTTTAGAGGAAAAAGAAGTCTTACCTTACAAGAAACTATTACCGTTTTCTGGATGTATGATTAATTCAAAAAGCTAGACTTCTGCTACTTGAACAAAGGGAGCAGTTTGTGAGGGATGTGTATTGCTCTTAGGGAGGGTGTTCTAGAGGGACAATAGCTGCTTAGATTTGAGTTTTTAACCTTAACTGCTGGTAGCAGAGGAACTTGAGAAATCTTGATGCCTGAGTTTTATTACATGCTTTTGTAGGGATGAGACATCAAGCTTTATCTTTTTGCTTGTTTTGCTGAAATTATAGTAATATTTTAAGGGCAGAGTTACTGAAGGTCTGTCACATTGCTTTGTTTCTGGGAATAGCCTCTTCTGAAGTTTTGAACAAGGTGGTAGTTCATAAGAGTGTTCTTATGGACATGGTTAAACATGGGAGAGGGACTGTTCTTAACCTTATTCTCTCCATAATGGAAACGCTGCACACATCTCTGCTTCTTAGAGAAAAAAAATGTTGAAAAGTACTTGATAAATTGAAATCTTAAATGCTTTACAGAGAAAATGAAGATAGGACTCAAGATTTTTTATATGCAATATTGAGCCTGACTTTTTTGTAATGTAAGTTTGGGTTTTATGTTAGGTCTTGACTGGCTGCAATTGTATTATTGAAATCTTTCTCTCTTCCTCTTGTCAGAATTTACCATTCTGTTAATGTAACTACATTGAAGAACCAGTGTCACAGCCCATATTCATTTACTCAGCTTTAAACTGGTTAGAACTACTTTAAAAGCTTATTAGTACTACACCTGAAATGGGCAGAGAAACATGTCAACTTGTGTGACTTGCTCATTAGATGGATAGCATAGAAAGAAATGCTGCACACTCTCTTTGTGTATATCATGGAAGCCATATATATTAAACCTATAAATTACCATGATACTAGTTCTTTTAAATTAGCTGCTTTGGAAAGCTACACTGTAATGAGATGAGATTATACTTGCTACAGACCCAGCCAGTTAAGTCATCTCTGTGCTCAAACACAAAAGCCCTGCAAAATGTTCAGACATGTGCACTTGGTTTGTGCTAATAAACATTTACACATTTGAGTCTCTGTTAATATGCAAAATAAAAATCAACTTGCTTTAAGTTACTCTGGAGACAAATATTTATGATGTATCAACCTCTTATGCACCTTTAGCACAGTTCAGCTTTCAAGATGTGTCAGAACTTATTTCTGTGGGTTTTAGTGACAGTCCAACAATGCACAGAAAAAAATGAGGAGGCAATTGGAACTCATTCATCCGGAGCAGTGGTAAGGAATGGTAATCACCCTCAGGTCAGCCCTGCCTCTCGAGATTTACAAAACAGCCACTAAGAGTTCATGCCATGCTTTTCTTCCCTCCTCTGGTGTCACATTTATTCTTACATGAGGTACTTAAAAGTGCCTTATACTAAATCCTACTACAGGCTTTGCACTGTTGTAATACAACTCCTGTGTGCTTTGAGTGAATAATATAATATATTCTGTAGCTGTGCTATAAGACAATTTTGCCTTTTATGCAGATACGAAATCTGCAAGTTATTGCAGAAGTCTGTTCCTGTGACTGTCAATTGCATTCTCCCTCAATTCTTTGTTCTTTCTTTGACATCATTCATCATAACCACATAGGCCTATGCAATGCAAGTAATTTTGAGTCTCTGGGCATATGTTAGTCAGTTATGATCATTCTATTCTGAATAATTTGTTCGTCAGCTAAGTTGAGATTTCTTGGTGTTACAGACATTCATTTATGTAAAGCTGATTATATTTTTTTTTTATTTTAGGTGTTAATAGTGATAATTTAGTAGAAAAAATACTAGCCAGAAAACCCTAGAGAAACTACAGTTGAAAAATCATTTTGATCATGTTTTAAACTCCTAGTAAAATAAATATCTGTAACTTTCATTACTGTAGGAGGGAATTCATTATGCTCAGCTAGTCAAACCATTTCTGTATTTTCTTGGTAGAGAATTGTTATGTCCAAGACCACTTATGCATTTGCTTTTGAAAGTAGGAGTCATATCTCCATAGTAAAAACTTGCCTGTCCCATCTGGTTTTGGTGTAACCATTCTACCTTCTCTTCACTGTTGTGTTTTCCATAATGAAAAACTAAAAAGGAGAAAAAGTTTGCTGTGCTATCAAGTGAAACACTTGGAGATGTAGAAAGGCCTATTGTGAACTGTAGAATAAGCAACAGAGAAAATCAGCTGAGATAGTAGGAAAACAATAGAAAAGAAATGAGGAAATGTCTCTTAATTCAAGTCTCTTCATGGGAAAAAAAAAAAAGCCGAACTACATAACTGACAGTTTTCATGGTTTTGATCATTTTTTGCAGACTTCTTGAAAAGACCTCTGGAGAGTTACGTGAAAAAATTAAAAGTACCTGTTCATGTGATTCGAATGGAACAGCGTTCTGGATTGATTAGAGCAAGATTAAAGGGGGCTGCTGCTTCTAAAGGCCAGGTCATCACCTTCTTAGATGCTCATTGTGAATGTACAGTAGGCTGGCTTGAACCTCTGCTGGCAAGGATCAAAGCTGACAGGTAATTATCCATCTATTCGGCCATGTCGGGGTTTTTCGGTTATTAAGAAATCTTCCAAGTATTAGGAAATAGCCTACAAGCAAATATATACCTTCTGAAGGGCTGAATAAATTCTCATTGCTGTAAGGATAAAAGACTAACACAGTTAGTTTTTTAAAAGTAAAACTGTTTCAAGTGAAGTCTTTATTGGGATACATGGAATAATGTGTTAAATAGCAGGAGTCCTGAGCATGAATAGAGTTGAGAAAGCAAGGGAATTTGAGGTCTTTAGTCTAGTCTGCAGCCTGGCCCATCCCTTCATGAATTTGGGAAGATACTGTGAGGAAGAAATGGGGCCCTGATCTCATGTAACACCAACACTGTGAGCAAGAACTGTCAGGTTTACTGTTTTCAGGTTCTCATTGCAATTTCTGTATTCTGAAATGGTTTTGATTGTGAAAATCTGTGCTGTGTCTTGGCCTTCTGAGAGGTATTTTCCACAGTTTGAGTAACTACTGAAATCACATTGATCTACACTTACATCCATGATAGTGTGATAGAAATTGTACTGGGGGGAAAGTGAGAGGATGGTCTGCTTTATGGACTGTTCAATTATCTGAGGAGTAGCTGTAGTTACACCCTAGTCTGTTAGTAGGCAGCATATTAAATAGAATGGATATTAAGTATGATGTTACAGATCTCTATTTGGTTCTTACAGTTATGGATAAAAATCACTTGTAAAGGTTTATGTTAGAAAATATAGCATTACATGATGAGTAAGCTACAAGTAATGAAGAATCTTTGTTCAGCCCTGTGCTAAGACAAAATACTAAACTTGAAGTTATCATTAATACACCTTTTTCGAGACTAAAATACATATATTGTTACAATTTGTGCAAGCACCTCAAATTTAAGTCTTTTGAGTTCAGTTGCAACCAACCTTACATCTTTTTACAGAGCTTCCCATGGGAGGAAGCTCCTTGAGGAGAGTTACTTAAGTGTCTTTAAGATGATTAGAATTGATTTCTGTGAATATATGTCTTAATAACGTCAGGACAGTGGACAATGAGGCCACTTTCTGTCGACTTTGATACAGTAGTTATACTTTGTTAACAATGACTATAATTTCTTAGTCCTGAGGGTGTATAATAATACTTCCCCAGAGTTAATGTCCAAGTTTTAATTTCAAAACATGAAAGTGACTGTGACCACTCAACTAGAAACAAGAACCTCTTGTTTTCTACCCAAGCACTATGTAGCACTAAAAAAGCTGGGAATCAATAATTCCACGTGTAGAGGGAAGAATATTTATTACTCTCAAATGTTATTTAAAAAAAGATCTGGCATTGCCAAAATTGTGTCAGAAAAAGATATTTTCCTTTATTTGAATTAACTCTAATTAGCAAGACAGAATTAGGGAACGTTGCCTGGTATTGAGTACTGTTCTTAAGAGTTGGCATTATGAAAATTTAAGCTGTAACTTTTAAAAACAATATTAAAAAAACACAACAGCAAAACAACAACAAACTATCTTTTTTGACACTTTAATTAATAAGTTTTGGTTCTTCCCTTTTCCTAGGAGGACAGTAGTGTGTCCCATCATTGATGTAATCAGTGATGACACCTTCGAGTATATGGCAGGTTCTGATATGACCTATGGTGGGTTCAACTGGAAGTTGAATTTTCGCTGGTACCCCGTTCCTCAGAGAGAGATGGATCGACGGAAAGGAGATCGAACCCTTCCTGTTAGGTAATGAGAAATTATTCAATTGGTTACAATTTAAAGCTGATGTTTACTCATACCATTTCAAGGTTAAACTTTTAAGTAGATACTTTAGGTCGTTAAGTACTTAGTTAAGCATTGTAGAATCTTCTTTGTCTCGTAGAAGGAACAATATAAAAGTTTTACATGGATTGGTTGTAGGTAACTTTTGGTAGCAATAATTGAAGTGATAAACTTGTCTCTTTGGAAATATTTTTAAGTTTTATGGTAGTTACTGCAGAATTGCCAGCTTTTATCTATTTTTCATAATGATGGACAGGTTTTTAACAAAGGTTTTGGGTTTTTTTTATTGAACCTTCCTTTTATCTTTTATTCTAACAAAGTAAACAATATTTTGCAAAGATGCATTGGGTTTTGGCATGTGTGTGTATATATTTTTGTACATGCGTTCATATATGAACTTAATGTCGCAGAAGGGCATGGATGGGAGAGGAGTTTATACTTAAATGTCATGTGGGTTCATGTCAAAAGTAATGTGAAAGATAACTTGCATGTAATATGTACCTTTTAACAATTGGAAATGTACTTTTTTTGGTCTTATTGTTCTGAAAAGGGGGCAACATTTACTTTCCATAAAGTGGAGGATATGGCTTTTACTGGTTTGTTTGTCTTTATATTAAGAAATTGAGAGGTCTTCTCAGGATATGGCTAATTGTGTTCTCCCCCTCCCCCTGTTTCCTTTTTAGATAGGGCAAAAAGACATAAGAATTTTCAGTTAGATTGTGACCTAGCTTCTGTATTATGTGTCTTTCAGAAAAAGCCCAAAACATTTCAGGAAAATAACTAGTGGTATAAAATCATTTATGCTAAAATTGTAAATAACTGAACTACAAAGTTATGTCATCAACCTAACATATAATTTACTTACTCTGTATTTGCTGTCTTAAAAAGTTGAAATTTGATAGATGTTTCTAAAGCTCTGAGAAACTACTAGCGCTGTTTTATTTTTTTTCTACCAATAAGGAATTTGGAAGGAAAATCTGGATGCAACCCTGACTGTACAATTTTCTTGTATGAAGCAATAATAGTGAAAGCAAGCAGGCCACTTCATGGCCTCCCATGACTTTTTTTCAAAAACAGTAGCCAGAATTATGATTTTCCTGTGTGAAACTGGTTTCTTTCCTATGAGTTACCAGAATTGGAGGCAGAAGTCGTTTGCAGTAATGGCAGCACCTTTCTAGGGGCTGTTTCTCTATCCAGATTCCAGTTTGAAGTGAGAAAATAAGGAGAACTGTCACTAACTGGTTCCATCTCTGGCAAATTTTGACCTAGCAAGTACATCAGTGATAATTGAGTTTATATGGAAGCTTATCAAGAAGGAATATGCTAGGAACTTGGGGAATAAACAGGTATTTTGTAAGTGTGTTAAATGTATTTATGTTTTCATGACGATTGATGCTCTTTTTTCCTCCCTCACAGGACACCTACAATGGCAGGAGGTCTTTTTTCAATAGACAGAGATTACTTTCAGGAAATTGGAACATATGATGCTGGAATGGATATTTGGGGTGGAGAAAACTTAGAAATTTCCTTCAGGGTAGGTAAAACTCCGCAGTGTTTTGTTACTCAGGAGAGTGGATCTTGAGCTCTGTAATACACAGTTCTGCTGCCTGCATCAGTGTCCTTCTCTGCTGCAGTTAGCACTTCTCTTTCTGTTATGTTCCTCCAGTGGAGATATGCAAAGACTGTATCTGTCAGTGCAAAGTGTGTGGTCAATAGCTGGTACAGCTTTATGGTTAAAAGATTGAGATGGTCATTCTGAAGAGAGAGAGGGAGAGAGGGAGGGAGGGAGAGAGAGAGAGTGTGTGTGTGTGTGTGTGTGTGTGGTGTGTGGGGGGGTGTGTGTGGTGTGTGGGGGGGTATGTGTGTGTGTGTGTGTGGGGGTGTGTGTGTGTTTAAAGGAGTTCAGTTAGAAAAGCTAATGGGGAAGTATCAATTAGTGATGATTCAGCAGTGCATGTTTTAGTGTGTCAGTGAAATGTGAGAGTCTCTGTTACAAACCTGCTCTTCTGCTCCTTACTAACTTAATGATTACATGTGTTCGTTTGGATGTGGAGCATTCACGGCTGTTCTCATTTTTGTTCCTACCATACAGCACCAAAACATTTTTTAATTTTTTTTTAATGTTTTTGGTTTCACTTACCAGCTCAGAGTATATAGATGGAAACTGCTGAAGTGCTTCAGCTTTCTGAATCTGCCATTTTTCAAGGTCCAAAATAAAACAGAAAATATTTTCAGAAACTTTACTTGGGAAGAGTATGGATTCTTTTACTTAGAGATTCTATTTTACAATGGACTTTTTTGGACACCTGTTAGTTCCTGTGATTCATGTGAGCCTTTTCCTTCCTTTGCGGTCAGCTCGCTCAGATCTCCAGAGTAACTTCTTGATGATGAGTCATTGCTGTAAGGGCTGAAATACTTTCTTATGCTGCCTTGGTCAGGCTTGTGAGCATCTTGCTGTTGAGCAGGAAAAAACATGCAGTATGTGTTTATTCTAGACCTCAACTAATCTTGTTTCCCCAAACTGAACAGAAGCAAGTTATTACTATTTTTAACTTTTTTTTTTTTTTAGCAACTTGTAACTATGCAATAATTGTTTTATCACTTCCAGATCTGGCAATGTGGTGGCACCTTGGAAATTGTAACTTGTTCACATGTTGGGCATGTGTTCAGAAAAGCAACACCATACACTTTTCCAGGAGGTACAGGGCAGATAATCAACAAAAATAACAGGCGGCTTGCAGAAGTCTGGATGGATGAATTCAAAAACTTTTTTTACATAATTTCCCCAGGTAAGCAGGTATTTGGTTATGAGAAATACTTATGAAGAATTTAAATGTTATTACTACTGGGAAATAACATGAGTTATTTATATAAAAATGTTATTGCTTTGAAGTTCTTAAGACAGAACTCATGTAAGATGGAGAAAGAGGAAGGTCTTAATTGAAAAATAGTTTTGTTACCAGAGATCTGCCCTGAAGGGTTTGTTTTGTTGGTTGGTTTTGTTGTTGTTTTTTTCTTTTTTTTTAAACGTGCATATGATTTATGAATGAGTTTCCTGTGCAATAGAATTAAAGCTCAGTGGAACGTTAAAGACCTCAGCTGTAGTGCTGAACACTTACTATCCAAATACATATCATAATGTGCTGAAATTTGGCCTCTGGCTTCTGTGTCGTAGGCATTCCAGGTTGAATAGATCAGAAGTGTTTTAAGTGAAACCCATTAGCAGGAGTGGCAAAAGTTAATATCTTCTGTCCTGGTAGAATTTACACTTCACTATCAAAAGTATAGGGACAAGTTGCCAATATATTTGACTGTGATGTTATTTATTATATTTCTTAAAGTGGATGTTAACAAAACAAGAAGATGTAAAATATGAGATCATGTTTCCTATGAACTCAAACTTTCTGAAAAAAATTTCAGAAAAAGAAGGGAGGCCTGCGAAATGTTGAATTATTACTTTCCACTACAGGATATTTTTGTTGTTCTATAAAAAGACAGAGGAGCAAGCTTTGGATGGCAACATTTCTAAATACTTGAGACATGAGAGACATTTGACTTCAAATACTAAGTGGTAGTTCTATATGCCACATCTGCTTTTCCAAAGAAATGTCTTTAAAACTAGTATTTCCTTATGACTTGCTTATTAAACCTGCATTAGTATTGAAATTTAAAAATTTTAATACAGTGTTACATGAGTCTGAATAGTGTCAAATTTTATATTATGAATTTTGAGAATGTTTGTGAGAGCAACTGACTGTGCAGATTCATGGTGGTTTTTTGTCTTAAAAGAATGCATTACTCAGATAAGACTGTGTAAGATTATTAATTAAAAATACCTTGCTACTAATCAAAGCTTTTTGGATGGAATCAGAAGCTAACATCTTATAATTACTGCCCTGTTTTGTAATTAGTGCAGCATTATGAATGCAAATATGGCCTGTATAGATATTCAGGAAAGTTGTATGTGAATAGGGGCTGTCAATTTTCATTAAGATTGCTACATGTCAAATTAGAATTTAAAATGTTCAAAAATAGCTAGAACAACTAACTACAAAAATAACCTAATTCTTTAAAAAATGTAAATTACTGATAAGCCATTATAAGGCTCTGTAACTTTATATATCTCTGTAGTCCTTCCATTTCATGTGGTAAGCTTAAGCTACAAGAGGAGTTATACTGTTTGAATTTCATAGGATTAGGTTTTTTGGTAGGGCTTTCATAGCTTTGCAGTATTGTAGAATATGTATGCCTTCTCCAAAGACAGTAAAAATTCTGAAATGGTCAAAGTAACTTAAGCCTTTATCTATAATGTGTATTTTCTTTCCTTTCAAAAGATGCATCTCTGTGTAATTTGTATGCCAATAGACTGAAGGATTGTTGGATAGGGATGTCTTCTTGCCAAGCTCCTCTTAGAGCATCCACACCTGCCGACTATCACATGATCTCATTTGTGTACCCATATCCATACTGACAGTGCACTGAAGTTTGATGCTGGAATTTCCAAGTATTTCTAGAATAGGATCATGTAGCATCTGATTAAGATGGATTATTCTGAATTTGGATTGTTGCCTGGGGCTGTGAGGAAAGTGGTTAGTACTGTGGGTCATTCTCTAGCTATGATGAATACCTACTGTTCAGAGAATGAACACACAAATGTACTCAGTGACACTCATGCCTCTTACCCACCAAATCCACGTAAGTTGTGAGAGCCAGTAGATATTGACTAGCAAGGATTACTATTTTAGGCAGTTCACAAACACCTTATTCTTGTTATTCTGGTATCTCCAGTCTTAGCTGAGTGTTGCAGACTCTGATTTTGCCCATTGACAACAAACAGCATCAGTACAAGTTTCAATAAGGCTCTGTGGCTCTTAGTTGTTTAGGAAGTCAGTGAATCTCTGCTACCTCAGCTCATTTAGCTACAATCTGCTTTTCCAGATACCCTTCTAATATAAAAATTTAACTATGTAGTTCTTGCAGAATGATGGCCTAGTAACCCTTGGGCAGAGCACAGTGTGCAGCCTGTGAAACTGTTTGCTAGTACAATGTGTACTTTCAGTATTACTGTGACAGTGTCACAAGTTCTTGCAAGGAGCGAAGTGAGGATTCTTAATCTGATGCTGGTTTGCAAGCCTGGGTGCTGATGAGCAACAGAAACAGGCAAGTCTCTGAACACTCAGGTTTTTTCTCATTAGTTGATACAGAAGAGGAAATTGGATTTTGAATGCGATAATATACTGACAAGCATCATTGGGCCTAGCTAACAAGACACTTCTTTCCTCCTTTATATACTTTCTCTTCTGTTCCCCTAAGACAGTGAATCACAGAGGGATTTGTCCACGAAAGCAAACCTAAGATTCTCAGGTAGCTTTCCCACTTCGTGTAATCTGTGTTGTCTGGGAAAAAACAGGCTTGCTGCTTGAATGATAGGAACTCAAGAGACTTTTTGCTATTGATGTAATGTAGTGAAATGCAAAGCTGCCCTCTTGAAAAGCAAGCCTGTAATCCTTTTTTCCTTTTATAAGCATAGCCTAATAAAAACTACTACTTGTCTGTTTTAAGCCTGCATGCATTTCAGAAACCATCTCTCTGCTTAGGCGTGGCTAGGTACAGCTGGAGGTTGGGCAGGAACATGTTGCAGCTGCTGCTGCTCAGCCAAAATGAAGCCTGTCTCGTTGTACCAAGAGCTATTCTCCTCAGCACTAACTGCTCTAGCTGCAGTCCTTTCTCATTACCTGATAGTTTTGCTTGCAGTCATGTGTTACAGCAGGATCATGTTTCCCATGCCATTTCCTCTTCAGCTTCCAGAAAACAAATCCAGCACATGCAGGTGAATAGTCTGATTCCTGGCTCCAGTCATTCTGTTCTGTGGACTCTGCCACTTCTTTATTTCTAGTGCTGGTCTTTCATCCCTTTCTCCAGTTGAAAATATTAGGACTGGATTGTCCAAGGTGAGGCTTCAGGAGACGGTGAAATGAGTGCTTTGCTTTTCATGGCAGGTGTCTGGTTTGGCAGGTAGTAGGGCTTCACCTCTCCTCACTTGCTAATCATTCATCTGCATGAATTCATTCTATGGCTTGCTGAGGTTGGCAGGATTATTTGTCCTGTGGGCTGCTCCCCAAGAGTTAAGTTAGCAGCTGTATCAGCACAGGAGGTACTGCAGAAATCTGAAGCTGAGCAAGGGAAAGCTTCCCCTTTCTACAGCAGCAGCTGCAAAGCATTGGGCTGGCTTACCACAGCTACCTCCCCCTAACCATCTCCTAACAAACTGATGATAAACTGACAGTTGCAGAATTCATTGGTATCCTTAATCTAAAGATGAAGCATGGATACTTTCAGACTCTGTGGTTTCTCCATGCTGCATGTAAGTCTGGATTCCAGCTCCTAAATGTGCGCTTCCCTACTCCTTGTCCAGTGTGCATCCTTGTCATTCAGCAGCTTCTTGCATCCCAGCTGGTGAGCTGGAATCATCCCCAAAAGCAGGTCCAGTGAGCTTGGGTACAGCCTTGTCCAGCTTTTATGGAAATTAATTGTATTGTTGACCAAAAGTTTGCCCCAGAAGCTATTTTCTGTTGTCCAGGGGCCAAGTGGGCAGGCGGAAGGCCTGAAAACACAGCATTGTGGAACTACCTGAGCAAGAATCATCTACACAGAGACATAGGTGTGTTATCCTGAAAACTGGATCAGTAGGCCTCATATCTAATCACTGTATGCACTAATTTCTAGTCAAGCAGGGTAAGTCTAGATTCTGTATGTACAGGCAGAAATGGGTAACATTATTTATGGTTGATAGGGAGGACAGAGGAGGGACTGAGTCCACGTATTGCAGTGCAGTTAAGCCCATGTTCAAAGTCCATACATTCCATGTGGTTTTCTATTCAGCTACTTTTCCCTATCGCATTAATTGGGAATGCAAAGAATGTAGTTATTCAAATTGGATTTAAATTATTATTGCTTTTCAAGTTTCATAATACTAAATAAAACCAAATTATATTATTTTTATCAGAAGACTAGATTTAGATGAAACAGTTTTCATACTGTGCTTTTCAAAATGATTGAGCAACTTATAATCATGATGAAAACATCATGGGTTGGTTTGGTGTCTTTTTCTAAAGCAGTTTAGCATAAATACATTGCCACGCATTGAACTTGGGCAAACAAATCTTCAGCTGTTGAAATTTTGAGGATGGCAGAACTGTTGCAACATGGCTGATGGGAAGGTTAAACATAAGGTGCCAAAGAAAATTAAACTGAACTATTCTGATAGACACCATTACATGTATGTTTTCTTTTTGTAAGGAAAGACCATTGTAAATTAATAATCAGAGTGATCTGGTACTGCATACCACACTTCTTCAAGACTAGCAACAGTACTAGCTAGTGCAGAATCTTACATTTGTACAAAAGACCTGGTGATGATGTGATTAGATGATTTGATGTGGATTTTTTTCATTATCAATATTTATATTTTGTTCATGTCTTTAAGCATATGTGTGAAATAGAGCCTGTGATTGCTCCACAGCAAACATCAAGCTGTGCGGCAATAGGGTCATCAGGGTGGCCCAAGCTTCTAATGTAATTAGGGTTTGGGGCAGGCAGGTGTGGGGGGAATATATATTTTTATGGTCAAGTAAAGACAGCAGTAGCAAGTGTTATTGAATACTATTGCTGATTTGTGTGATGTGGATGCCCCATCCCTGGAAGTGGTTAGGGTCAGGTGGGATGGGGATTTGAGCAGTCTGGTCTAATGGAAGGTGTTCCTGCCCATGGCAAAGGGGTTGGAATGAAGTGATCTTTAAGGACCCTTCCAACACAGACCACTCTGTGATTCTATGATTTTTCCTAACTTTTTTTTTTTTAATGAACCAAAGATTTGAAAGAACAACAAGTTAACATGGACTGTCTTCCTCATGGTGCACGTACCTTTAGAGTCTGGCATAATTGTCTCCTGGGAGGAAGATTTGAGGTCATTCATGTTCTGTGGTTTGGTTTTTTTGTTTTGTGCCTTTAGATGACCATTTGAAAAAAATAGTCCAAAACCACTACCAGGTCATGTGGCACTGTTATATATATATGTACATGTGTGTGTATATACATATATATATATATAAAAATTTTACAGGTCTGTAGAGGAAATAATGATTTAAGCCTGTACTTAATTTTTGTTATGCTTTATACTTTGCTGCAATTTTCTTTGGGTTTTTTCATTCTTTTTTTCTCTAAAAAGAAATTCCCCATAAGTAACTGCCTCTGCACTGCATGGAAATACTCAAGCTAGTTTTGAGGACAATGGATAACATATCAGAAATCTTGGAAACTGAGTAATTCAGCCTTATTAGAGGACTCTCCTAAGGCAACTATACCTGTTACAGAGTCGCAGACTATTCTGAGTTGGAAGGGACCCACCACAAGGATCATCGAGTCCAACTCTTAAGACAATGGCCCACATAGGGGATTGAACCCACGACCTTGGCATTATTACAACCAATTTTTAACCAACTGAACTAATCTCAGGGCCTCTGCCCTTCAGCCCATCTGCTAACCTGATGCTAACTGTAGTCTGTAAGACAGTGCATGGTTTGCTACAGACCTAACCTGAGGGTTTTCTAAAAATCAGAATGAAAATGGTTTAATGGTATATATTGTAGCAGAGAAAAAATCAGCTGGCACTTTCTATGTGGTGACATTTAAAACTACTTTAAGGAAGAGAATGCTTGTATGCTATTGAGTCTCACTTTACATTTAATTGTTTATGGTTGTGACTTTAATTCTTACTGCCCTTTAGTGATGTGATAGTGTTGTTTTCTGGAGGTCAGTGCAGCGGAGTGAGTAAGTTTTGAGTGTCATAAGGTTGTGAAGATGGCATGATAACTGTTTCATCCACCAGCTGCTTTTTCATCACTGAAAAATGAAGAATCCCACACTTAGCTGTGGTTGGAATCTTTCTGTTCTTACTTACATCATCTTTTCAGGAAGCGCTGTTTTTGTTGTGGAGGAAACATTTGCTTTCATGACGATGGGGCAGCTTTCTGTGGTTGGGTTTTTTTTGTTTTGTTTTGTTTTTTACTTTGTCTTGTGTTTTTTGGTTTTGGGATTTCTTTTGACTTGAAAGCCTAGAGTGAAATTCTCAGATTCTATAAAAGCTTTCCTATGCAAGCTTTCCTTTGCATTCATTCCCTTACTAGTATAGTTTTCTGGCATCTTTATTAAAAGATCTTTAACTGGGAAAAAAAAAAGCCTGGAAGCTTGGCTAACTTTTTTTTTTTTGGTGGAATGTTGAAATTACTACTTTTTTTATTGATATTTACAGTCATTTAGCTAAAGTTAGCCAATTATCTGTCTCAATTGAGTAGAAAGACACCATCTGCTGGCAAGTTGATTTAATACACAGTAGGCCAGCTTAGAACTGTCTCAAACTCTCTTTTCAGGGGGTCAACAGTTTTAGAGGTAACTCACAGTCCTCTAAATGGTGGGGTTTCTGAATCATGTATGAAGCTGAAGGTCTGTAGTGTGGTGATCAGTTGAGCCATATTTGTGGTCTGGTAATTTAAATTGCTAGAGCTTGTTTTTGTTCTTTTTTTTTTTTGGGTTTTTGTTTGGGTTTGGTTTTTTGGTAGTGTATTGCATTTCACCTGTGAGATATGGATTGTGATGTGGAAAATAGAAAAAGACATGATGTTTGAAAACTAGAAATTATCCTACTCTTATTAATTATTATTATCAGAATATTAATTACAATAGTGCTTAATTCTGGTGAAGGAAAAAGGTCTACTGTTCATACACACCTTCCTCAACCCATCTGCAGATAAGACTTGCACAAATTAATTTTCAGAAGGAATTAAAGCAACCATTAGGAGTGGGGAGATACAGGAAAAAGGAGCACTTTGATAAATGAGGAGCAAAGGAATAAAAAGGCAAGCAAAGTACCACCAAAAAAAATTATAGTAGTTGTAATGGTGAACATACTTCCTGCAAATGCTGCAGTTATATTGAACAAATACTGAATTATTAAAGGTTTAGTTCCCTGTATGAAGGCTGCTTTCTGCCTGCTTCTTTGTGCAGTTAGATAGATGGTGAAGGGTCCAGCAGGTGGTATCTGGCTTACAGAAATAAATTAAAATGGGATTCTCCTTGCTGCACAGGAGGAGACTGCTGTGTTATGCTGTGTAGATATGCACCCCATTTACCATTAGGGGATACAAGAGCATTAGCAACTATAAAAGTTTCAGCCTTTCTCCTCTGTTAATTTAGTAAGCAACTGCATTCATATTGTTCCACAAGTCACAGGTAAGAAATTGTTGTGCACAACCCAAAAGCAGTGATTCTGTCTTTTGTATAATTAGCTGGAAAAAGAAGTCACAGGTCTTGACAGATATGTCCTCTCTGAGTATAAACAGCATAATACTATATTAAACAAAAACTGATTTATATAGAGGTGAGTTTCTGAAGATAAAGTCTTCCATGGAAGTAGTATACTATATTGATGATTTTTTTGTCTAAATTAGTATTATATAACATTTATTATCAGCCATTGAATAAAATTTTTTTTTGTTTCTGCAGGAGTTACTAAAGTTGATTATGGGGACATATCGTCACGTCTTGGACTAAGACGCAAGCTCCAGTGCAAGCCTTTCTCCTGGTACCTGGAGAATGTTTATCCTGATTCCCAAATTCCACGCCATTACTTTTCTCTGGGAGAGGTAAGATTTTATCCTTTGTATTTATCTTCCCTGTATAAAGTACACTGTGCAGTAAGTTGTTTGTATTCTGAACTGAATAGTGCAAGTAAAGCTCAAATATCTTGCACCTGTGTTCCTGTCACCTGTAAAATGATAAATCTGGCTTCTTAGTGGAGCAGAATTTTGGTATACAGTCCTGTAATTTGAATGTTTTCCCTTTTTTCACCACAGTACAAAATGTCATGTCAAAAGGCTTTAGAAATATCCCTTCAGTATGATCCCTCAGCCTTGCTGGGCATTTCTGTTTTTTCTTTAGCATTTTTAAGTGACTGTAGAGGTAGTACAGGTGATGCTGTCCTAAAAATGTAGGCACCTGCCTTCCCTTACAAGTCACGTTGATCTAAATATCAACCCTGTTGTACAGTGATTTTGTACTGTTTGGTTTTAAAACACTTCAGCAAAATGGAGCAAATGTCCATGCTGCTGCATGACTCTCAGGAGACTTGATATTCATGTCTGCTTACTATAGAATAATACTGGGCTTAATACTTCTGCAGGTTTTGGACTGGAGATTCCATTGTGCCTGTTCTGTTGTAGCCGAGTATTTGAGCAAAAAGTGTTCCTAAGATGGAAAGATCCCTCAAAGAAGACAAAGAATCAAACACAGTTCTGTAGCCTGGTAGATTTAGCTCTGGTGTGTAGCAGAGAGAAGTGGTGGCACTGTGGTTTGATATGGACGTAGTTCTTTTCTAAAAATAGCAACCTTTGATGAAGTGCTCTTTTTCAATCCTAGATAAGAAATGTGGAAACAAATCAATGCCTGGATAACATGGCAAGAAAAGAAAATGAGAAAGTTGGAATCTTTAACTGCCATGGAATGGGTGGCAATCAGGTGACCATTTTTGAAAAATAATTATCCTAATGTATTGAATTACTTGGAACACTACTTCAGTATTTTCAGTAGTTATCTTCAAAATATACTTAAGTTGTAAAGTTGGCAAACCCTCATTAAAGAAGATGCCTGTAAGAGGAAATGCATGAGAAGATTTGGTGGTGGTTTGTACTTTTAAGATTTTGAGGCCTCATTGCAATATATTTTAGAGCAACTTTAAAGTAAAAACAAAACAAGGGGAGGAGAAGACTGCTATAAGCTGGACTTCACCTCCTGTAGGTTCTCTGGAGCTGCCTTCTGGTTAGACTTCCTGATTGGCATAGTTACTTTAAAAAAAGTGCCTGAAACATTGTTTTAATATATATTTTTCTGGCTGTCAATTGTGGGATTTGGTTTACATCTATTTTTTGTTCTACTTTGTTAATGATTCTTGTTGAATTGTTTTCCAATGTACAGAGATTACCTGTGTTTGGGGATTCTCCTGTTCCTTCACAGGAAGTAGCCTGCAATTAAGAAAAAAAATCTATTTTGACTGAAGAGCTTGTTCACATGGTGTTTATATTTGTTCCCTTAAAAAATAAAAAAATCTTTCAATATATGCTGGAGGGAAAAGAAAACCAAAAATTAGTGTGTTAATGAAGTAATGTATGAATGTTCCCCCTTTCCAGGAATCCTTTCATTGAAGGGTTTTTTTTCAGTTCCTCTCATTGCTTTTCTATCTAGGTTTTCTCATACACTGCCAATAAAGAAATTCGAACAGATGACTTGTGTTTAGATGTATCCAAACTTAATGGCCCAGTAACAATGCTCAAGTGCCACCACCTAAAAGGAAATCAGCTTTGGGAGTATGATCCAGTGGTAAGTCTTCTAATGACTTGTGACAGTAAAATGGGCCAACTTGGGCTTTTACACGAGCCTACAGAGAGCAGCATAATCCAGTGTGGGACCACTATTTGACAGTCAAAACAGAAAACAAAGTCACGATTATGTTCCCTCTGTTATTCACCATGTCTTCACTCAATGGACATCTGTATTGATTTAATTACCTGATGAGTTTTGAGGGAACTTTTAGAATAATATTTTGAATGTGTGTTTGGATCCTCTGGAGAAATATAGTCTGATGAGTGTAGTGTTGTGTTAGAAGGAGAGCAAAAATGGAAAAATATTCCAGGTATCTATTGAACCAATAACAGATAGTACTAATGATGTTGTGACAAATTCAGCACCTGGTATCTTTTCTTGCACAAAGTTCAAAGGAAATACTTTTCTAATTAAAAGAAAATGAGCATCACAAACTTATAAAGATGATTTTACATTTCTAATCATGGTATGTTTAATGTATAGACGCTTGAAATAACTTTATTTTAATCATTCTCTTTGTTACACCTAACGTTCAAATTTACTTTGAAGTCCATATGTTGAACTGCCAAATCTAGAAATCATTGCCAATTGATCCACTCATCACTAACTTGATTTGCAGGCTCTAAAAACAATTTTGTGATTCAATAACACAGTCAAGAACCCTGACTTCATGGCTAGTTAGAAAAAAGTAGTTCCCAAGTTGGTTAATTTAAAATCAGTTATTACGAAAGACAGTTGCGAAACAACTTGTGGTTGAAGAACCTTGCCAGTATATTTATGATGAATATTTTATAAAAA
This sequence comes from Hafferia zeledoni, assembly GCA_035583235.1. Lineage (NCBI taxonomy): Eukaryota > Metazoa > Chordata > Aves > Passeriformes > Thamnophilidae > Hafferia > Hafferia zeledoni. The sequence goes on along the minus strand of JAWWEV010000083.1, from coordinate 84,038,827 downwards.
TAACTTTAGCTACTGAAAAATCATTTCACTAATTTAAAAAAAAAAAAAAGAGGTGGGTATGTCGGGCTAAATATAGTTGCTGTAGATTTTAGTAGCTGAGGAGTTAATAAGACCTGCAGCCTTTAAGACTAAAAGCAAATATGTATGAATGATGATTTTCTGATTAGGATGGTCATTAATGTGGAAGGTGGTGGATCTCTACTAAGATTTTTGCACATTGCTAGCAACTGTTGATAGGAGACTGAAGAAAGCTGAAGACTGGCAGGATTACATGTTAATTGAAAAGATTAAATCAGTCTTGGGAACCGTTAATTTTTCATTTTAATGTGGTTAGTTTACCTGATTTAAGCAAATAAGATGAGTAATATTTTTACCCACAGTGATTCATCAAAGGGCAAGTGCATTTTTTTTTGTTTCTAATTTATCAATGGTAAGAAAAATGCATTTTTAGACACTTAATGGCAATAGTCTGTCTTGCAGTGATTGCCACAGACTTCCCCTGTGTTGATCCTCAGCTATAAATTTGGTTGTATGTGTTTTTTCTCTTTATTTTGTCAAAGAGAATCTAGGTATAATCTTCAGAATTCTACTGGAAGTTGGCAGAAAAATAAGTTACAGGAGACTTAAAAAGGACTTCTACCCATGTTGTTGAGTGATTTTTTTTTTCTGTCTCTTTTTTTTTTTCTGTCTCTGTTTAACTACCTTCTTCATTCTTCAGCAGCTGTATGAGTGCAGGAGATTGATGCGCTCAGGATTTTGATTGCCTTTTGTTTGGTTTCTTTTTTACCCTTTGCTGCTTGTGCACATAAGGCCTGTTCTGCCATTATTTAGTCAGTCCAGTGTTCTGATTGTGCTGCTGAATGAGAGAAGAAATACTGCCAGTAATTCCTGTTGGTACAATAAACTAGTTGATGCACTGAGGAGTATCCATAGTACAGTGGCAGGAAATGCAACCACCAAAGATCTCTCCTCCATGAATATAGTGCTGAGGTAGATGCAGTGGTGTATCAAAGATGCATAAGTAAGATTAGTAGGCATTGGAAAATATATATACTTATGTGAATTTGCACACTCTTTTTATAAAAGAATGTACTTTCAAAAAAGAGCATAGTGTACAGTTGCTTCCATGTCCCCAACTGAAGAAAAAACGTACTTCTGAATACGTATTCAATGTGATCATTCTGATATGATAAAAGATACTGTTGTAACTAATAATTGAAGTTGTACATCTTACCAAATTTTAATTTCTAACTCCTCAGAGATCCCAGCTGTGTAGTTCTATTTAAAGAATGGTGGATTGTTCAGACTGTTTTGTTTTTCATGAAGCAATGTTTTTAGTACCTACAATGTCAAATAGCATATTTAAATGTTCTTTAGGATTGGGGTCTGGAATCAGTAACCACGGAGTCTTGCCTAGTTCCTACTTACCTATGGAAGAGTTTTGATAGCAACTAGAAATTTTTTTGTTACCTTACTCCTGGTGATTTTTATAAGCTAATTTCTTTTTGTTTTGTCTTCAAGAAATTAACCCTGTTGCATGTGAACAGTAACCAGTGCCTGGACAAAGCCACTGAAGAGGACAGCCAGGTACCCAGCATCAGAGACTGCACCGGCAGCCGCTCCCAGCAGTGGCTGCTTCGCAACGTCACCCTTCCAGAAATATTCTGAGAGGTTCTAAAGAAAAGCAAAGATTGACTGGGCTACCTCGGCTGATGCTTTGGCTACACTGTTAAGTAGCAACAGAAGAAACTTCTGCTCAGCAGAATCCACAGTTTGTCGCTGTTAGAACTCCTGCAGCTTCTCAGTATCTGTGAACCAGCCTTCCTGAATAAGGATGTGAAACTACCACACATACTAGTGAAACTGTGCCCACTGATGTTTACAAGATCGAAAGAGTTTCTTCCAGCAAATAATTTAGAGAACGTTTGGACAGTGGAAACATAATCAATGAAATAGTCTCTCTGAAGAGCTACATATCGTTTTAGTTTGCTTGCACATCAGTAACCTCTGCTGAAAGTGCTGCTGTAATGAAGAAAGTTTCAAGAATTATTTTTTTCCTGGTTAGCAGTGGTAACCAGACTACTAAATATAGATCCACAAATAAATGAAAGAGAGAGCTGGACACCAGATTCAGTAACATGAAATAAGAATTCTGTGGTTTAAAACAAAAAGTAAACAGGGTTTAATGAAACTAAATCAGAACTATGAAAAGTACAATTTGTTATAGTGAAGTATCAAATTTATATGTAGATTTTATACCTCAGTGGGGGAAAATAACCAAGTCAAAAGGCAATTGTTTCTCTTTTTCAGTTGTGTGATAGTCCATAAATACTTTTTTTTCTGGTCAGTCTAAAATAATTTTGGGCGCAAACAGAATGAGCATAAGAATAAACTTAGCTCTTGAATGTCAGATCAACTATTTTTTTGTTTGTTTTTTTTAATTCCTTGGCTGTTGGAAATGTATCTTTTTATTACTGTCTGAAAACTGGAGGTTAACATGCTGTCTAACTTTTGTTTTTTACCCCAGACCTGCCGTTTCAGTTTATACGTGGGTCAGTCACCTTGTGGACTCTCATGGCCAAACAAAAGATTTTTAGTACACTTTGAAATTAGGTTAACTTGACAGAGTATGCTTAGTGCCCAAGAGTCGTACTACTGTACTACAGGGTTTTTTCATAGCAATAAATCTTTTGTTCCTTGTTTGATTTCAGTCATCAGAAAGCTGGAAGAAAATATACATGATTTGGGTAGCAGAAGATTGGCAAAACTGAAGGTTTTCTGGAATTCTTTTTCACTTCATATTCAGATGTGCTTCATTGTCAAGTGCATATTTAGATTAGACTCTGAATTGTAATGTTGATCTGCTGCTTTTTTCTAATAAAACCTGAAGAAAAATAGTTAAATTGGCATGGGTTTTAAAGTTAATATATCCAAAAGCAATATGACTGTCATTAGATTGGTCTGCATTTTTTAACTGAATTGCTTTGTTTTGTTAAGAAAAATCTGTGGGCTGATCTTGAAAATGAGCCACTGAGTGCTCAGAGTACACACTGAATTTTCTTTTGAAAAGAAAAATTGGATTTGTGTAATGCAGAGGATATTTTTATTACAAATATTACTGTTTGGCCAACTGTCCTGTAAAGCAAATTAAACCTAGACTCCTGCAAAAGTTGTGTGGAATTATATTTGGCTGTTATGGCCATTTTAAATTTGCCATTTTACAGTTGCTGTAGTCAGTGTTATCTCCATTATTTCTGCAGCAGTACACAAGAATTTTCATACAGAAAGCAGAGGACATATTAACAAATTGTAATATTATGTTGTTACTTTAAAAATGCATACGATGAGACGATGTGGGATTAATATCAGATAAAGCATCCAAATATATAAATATCTTTTATTGATCTCCCCCCTCTTTGGATAGCCCTGCAAATCATGTGCAGTTGAAGGGGATTTATGAAAGTAATTTATCAGAAAAATATTGAGGTGTGCCAAGATGACTTTGAAAAAAAAAAAGGAAAAAGTCTGTCCTAAGGGTTATGTGAGAAGACTTATTCCTTTATTATGGTCAGTGAAGAGGACAGGGTGGGTGACAGTGTAAATGATGCATTTTCTTGCTCCTCAGATACTCTGTGGTCCCTCCTGCTTTTATACTGTTTCTGAAGTACAGTGTGTGTTTGATAGTGCATATTACCCACTAAAATACTGTTTTCAGTTTTCTGCTGTGTACCAGTGAATGGTGATCTGGGTCATGTTTTGGATTTTTTTTTTTTTTTTTTTTTTTTTTTTTTAGTTTATCTTAGCGAACTAGCACTTTTTAGGGGGTGTGTGCATGATGGTGCCTAAAAGTAGGATATCTATTACTTCAGAAACCATTTCCCAGACACAAAACACATCACTTCAAGAGCAAAGATGCTCTAGATCAGAGTCAGGTAAGCTTTCATGGAGTGAGAAGCGGGAACATCAGAATTGCAGTGCAAAAGTTCTGTAAGTTTTCAAAATTTCTTAATTTAATGTTTCAGATTTCATAAGCCTATGGCAGATCACTGAACACACAAAAAGAACATATTTTCACTTTGTATTTCCAAATCTTATGATTACTGCTGTGATAGCCTTTTAACAAATCTGAAGTGCCATGGCTTGCAAGGAAACTGAACTTGTAGATAGGCCCCAGTGTTACTGTGATTTTACCTTTCTTAGTTCAACAAGTTACTTTATATGTTGGTCACATAAAACTGCTGTAAAAATAATCACACAAAATGCATGTACCAAGTTGTCAGCTTCAGAGAGCTGAGGCAGCAATGTGATTTCCAGCCTATACGTTACCGGTTCTTACCTGCTGAATATGGGGACTTGTGCTGTGTTGGTGAACAACAAAGGGCTTCTGCAAAGACTCCTTGCAGCAATGGGCATTTCAAAGAATCTGTTTTATTAAGGACTTTTCAAACATGGCCACAAAACAGCTTCCCACTCACAGTTATCTTATAGCTTTTCTTGCTGCCAATGTGGTTGTTCCCAGAGCTCCCTGCTGAAAGTGAGCTTCCTTGGATCTCTGTTGATCTGCAGTGTCCCAGGAGTGGTCCTCTGCTTAAAGACATAGAGCTTCTATATATCAGCTTTGAATAGGAATATTAGTTGACTTGATTAGCTACAAGCACACTTAATTCCTTTCCAGATGGAACTTTTAGAACCTCTGGGTATTTTTCTTTAACCTGTTGTGAAAAAAGCATTGTTTTTTTTCCTTACTTTGTAACACACCTGTGTTATGAGACATATATGAGAATAATTTCTGTGGCTGTTCAGATCAGATATAGGGGTGGGGAAAAAAAAGGAGACCAGTGCTGTCTTACCTGACATTGACAGCACAAACATGCAGGGTAAGTGGAAAAAGAAATCAGTAGCTGCATTTTGAAGAGAATTAGTAAACTCTCTTTTTGACCTTTGTCTGTCCTGTACTCAGTGTATTTAGCATAAATTTCCTATGCATGCTGTAAAGGCAGTGTTCTGTTCTCCATCTCTTCTCATTTGCCTCTGTGAAGACATTTATTGAGGTACACCAGTGCCTTTTAAATGAGTTGAAGTATATTACATATTAAGCTGCAAACTTTAGATAACTACATTGTGCCAGGTCTGATTGGGTCATCTGCAGTCTGTTCAGATACTGAGTCACAAAACAGTTATCTGTGTGTAATGCAACTATGACTGTTATTGTCTCAGTCAGTTTGTTTTATCAGTATTAAATTAAGTTGTATTTTAGTGGCTTTAGTTTTATGGTAGTTTTATATAAAAGGGCTTAGTGATCCCTTTTCATTTTGTTACAGCAATGGTCCTCCTCTGAGATATGCACTGTAAGCAAAAGAGAGAATCTCTGTTACAAGTTAGCAGCAAAACTAAGATAGTCTTTCTAATTCTTGCTCTATTTGTTCAAGTAATGTAAAGCATTCAGAGGGATGAGCAAAATCCTGACAGGTTTATTCTTCTCTATTTCTCCTTCAAGGTAACTAAGGAGATGCAAATGTGCTTCAGAAGATTGACTAAGAAATAGTAACTCAGAGCTTTCCTTCACTACCTGAACTATTCCTACATGCTTTCAAATTAAGAATTGCAGGAAAGCATAGGTATTACAGAACAGATTTTGATAGCTTTAAGAGCCTTGCCTCTTATTTGAACTTATGTATAAACAGTAGGGATTTAGGGTGGACAGGAATATGCAAAGTTAAAAACTTGCACAGTGCTGTTTGCTGTCCGGTCTGTAAGATTTCTTACAGTCACCCTAAAGCAAATAGTTCTCACATTTTCATCTTGTGTTAACCATTAATAATTGAGAATTGTTGAGAATTATGATATGTGAAGGTTGTGCACATGTTGTACAGTACTTTTTTCTGTAATAAGGTTGTAATGCAGAAAACAAAATTGGCACATATCTAATAGATTATCTAAAGACTAGAAATTATGACATTGAGATGAGAACATTCACTACATTGTTCAGTTGTTTTCCTTTTGAATCTTGGAGAATGTTTTTGTAGCATTCTTCTTGCATTTCATGCAAGGTCAACTGATCCTTACCATGCCAAGCCATTCAGCTACTACATGATGTTATTCCATAACAGAATTGAACTCTGAGATGAAAACAAACTGCTTGTTCTGACAATAAACCAAATAATTGTTGCAGCACTGGTTTGGGGCATAGATGGTAACCTGCTGTGAAAAGATCATTACATGTTTCCTTGCCTCTAAAGCACACAGAAGAACTTCCTTTCATTCAGTTTTAAATGCATCTTCTTTCTTTCTTTCTTTCTTTCTTTCTTTCTTTTGGTCGATGGATGTCATCAGGAGTTCTCTTATAACCTTGATGTTGTTCATGCTTTGTATTCTTCAGAAAAGCTTTTTGGCCTCACCTTTTGTTAAGTCCTGTCTCATTTTTATCACCTTTCTTTGAGTCGTCTTATTTTCAAAGATTGGATTATGGTGTTTAAGATAGTGATGAGGTAATATATATTGCTGTTAGAGATGTGCATTATTTCTGTGTTACACATTATGCACTCTAATAGTGCATTAAGTAAATGTTTTCAGGAGTATTTAGCTTATTATACCAGACTGTAGAAGTGACTTTTTTCCATTTTGCATTGTCGAATTTATAGTTTTTTTGCTTTCTTTGAGTGTATGCTCTTTAATCACCTAGCTTGCTTATTTTGCTGTCTTAAATAACTTGGGACTTCTTTCTCAGTACGTAATAATACTGGTTCAATCACAAGTTTTGGGAATTCCCACTTCTGCTTTTCTCTTGGGCTGGAGCAGACCTCTGCAGATCATCTGGTCCAAACCCTTGCAAAGCAGGGCTGACTTCAAAGTTAGATCAAGTTGCTCAGGGCCTTGTTCAGTCAGCTTCTGTATGTCTGGAACAATACAAACTTCTGGCCAACTTGTTTGTGTCTGACACCTCTCACGTTGAGGAGTTCCCCACCTGCCACCCCAGTACCTAATCAGAATTTCCTTTCCTGCAACTTGTCTGTGCCTTTCACTGTACATTTCAATGATAATACCTTAATCATAAATCTTTACTTTGCAGCTACTGCCTGCTATGTCATTTCCCTGTTTCTGGGACTCTAACCAGTTGACTATGTATAGTTTGTGTACTGAAAGTGAACTGCTAATAGAATCAAGGTTAAACCAGTGTTTTAAAGAGACTTCACCACTCCTTCCTGTAAATTCTAGAAAAATGCCTTTCCTACAAACTTAATTTTGGCAAAGAGAGGCACCTATCTTGTGAAGTGGTCCAATAAAAACTGTTGAGTCCATGTCCAGTCCACAGGAAGCAGGAAAGAAGCCCAGCCTTTATTGCTGTGGCAACTTCAGCATTGGAAATATTCAGACCAAAGAATCTGAGAATAAATTTTTTAGTTGCCTTGGCTGCATGATGAGGAGACATGGATTGTTTCAGAGTAGAAACCTTGTTTCAAGTTCAGTGAAAACAGGAAGAATTTTCCAGCTGCTGTTTTTTGTCCTGGTTTCAATGTACATGAGTTGATTAATCAGGGTATCCGAGTCTTTAATGGATTTTTTTGGTCTGAAAATGTTTTCAGGTAGCTAACCAGATTAGCCAAATGGCAGTTTCAGATCTATACCAGTTAGATAGACACAGCTCAAATGACCAGTTCTGGTGGTAAGTATTCTAGGATTTTGGGATATAACAGCTGTCACTATAGATGATCACTGCAATATGCTAAGTGATGGCTTGTTGCATGCCAGTGACCCTTTGCTTGCACGTTTTCCTGTACTCTTTTGAGTCAGAGAAATGCTGGGAGTGGAAAATGTCATTTCCATTACCCCAGAGTAAAGAATCTCTCCCCATGTGAAATGATGAAAGAAATTTATGCTTGAGGCAGTGAGATCAAGTTGCACATATAATTCCATTTAGATGTGGCTGTACTTAGATGGTGAATAAACTGGATACAAATCTCAACCCCCCAAATCCTCCCTCACATTCCCAGATGCTGAAAACCACAGGAACCAACTCTATATTACCCACACTCAAGGCTTGCTCGAATGTAGTAGCTCTCAGAATTACCCCTTGTAGTCAAAGCCAATCATTCTGAGCTGGCCTAGGGTTTTTTGTGATCTTGAGTGTGAATTACTGAAAGAAAAAGCAGAGAATTATTCAATTACAGATTGTGCTTATGAGCGTATTTATGGGAAGTAGTTTAGGCAAAGCACATTAAACCACTTCAATTAGAACTGAAGTTCAACCCCACAGCAGGCTGTTTCACTCCTGTGTTATCTGTTGTAGGCATACTTAGTCCTGCCTGTCATATTTGGTACATAAATTGGTTACTGCCATCTCAACCCTTCTCAGTCGAGTCCCAGGTGTGATGAAAAGCTGCATTGTTCTTTGTTTTCATGGCTCTGGACTTCCAGGAGGCACTGTGTGCCATTTTCACTTGTGTTGTACTTTTGCCTTGAAAAGTGCTTTTCAATCCTATGCAACAGTGCTGAAATATGTCTTGAAGGAAATTGTGTCTTCTTCTGAGTCATGGCTTTTGTAGAAACCAGACCCATAAGGTCTGGGCTTTTTCTGGCTGCAGACTTGCCGGGAGCAGGGTCTCTTGGGTGTGTCAAGATCAGTCTCCTAAGTCATGTTTTGTTCTCTGACACTTCAGTCCAATTGTATCAATGATCTTCCAGCCTTATGAACACTTCAGAGGTCATTTAAGTATAATCCATTAACACTGTGGGTTCCTGCAGTCAGGTTTGTGACAAATTTTGGAGTCATCTTAAATAATCACTGACATTGTTAAAAAGAAATTTTCTTTAGCTTCCCAAAAATCCTACCCCTAACACTTTGCCAGCAAAGAAGGGACTTTTTGCCTTTGTCAGGCCGGTAACTAGAGATGACTCTTCAACTATGCTCAGGCATTGGCATTTTAGAGCTCCTGGCTCGCTCCAGTTCAGCACACTTGCTCTGGTCCACAGTTGGTGTTGGAAGCCACCTGCTCATGAGCACCTCTCTGTCTCTGCCAGCGTGATGCTGCCACTATGCAACATGGACATCATGGACAAGTTGTATTATTGTCAACAGCGAGCAGGTAATGCCTTTTGCGTGCTGTTCTATCAGTGTCTGCTCTGTTGTTACATGCAGCTGACAACACAACATAACCAGCTGATGTAATATCCACAGTACAGCAAAATTTTATGTTTTGGAGTAGCAGCAGTTGACCACTGCTATATTGATATATTGAGCCTCAGACTTGCTTCTAACTCATTTACTGCATACTCTGAATATTCTGGTTCAAGTCCCCATATCACATGTAGGAAATACCAGAGGAATGTGTAATGGACTTTCTTCCAGACATGGGCCTGTTTGAGACTGCCCATTAATTGTGTGTTTGACTTGGACATCCACAAGACATGTTAATTGTTCTCATCCTGTCAGTGTTATATGGAAAATTAAAAACTATGTCCATTAGATGTGATTCTGGCTGTAGGACTGGAAAGGCTGATGTACAAGTTTCCCTCATTTTTCGAAGAGATGACAGAACTAGAGTCATAGTAATGATGGCAATGTGGTCTGGTGGGGTCTGTAGTGGTAGTGGGAATGCCTTTATTACTCCTTAAAAGTTGTTCAGTGATGCTGTCCCTTCTCCCAGACCTATGGTTGGAGAAATGTGAAGCACTGTGCAAAACAGTTCTGCTGTGCTTGACCTCAGGCATGGGTGTGAGATGGCTCTTTTAGGAGCTTACATCTCTGCTAGCTTGCAAGATACTCCCCTCAATAGGAAAAAGGATTACAGAGCATATACCTATGTATGATTTTTATTGTGCTGTTCTTACAGTTCTTGATATTACTGGTTAGAGTAGTAGGAACTGGAGGAGACTGGTATGTCCTTCACTTTTGTGGAGGGGTTCTGTTTTTGTTTTTTGGGTTTGGGTTTTTCGTAGATTGTCCTTTGCTGTGTTCATGTTCTGCGATATTGCAGCTCCATAAGGAAGTGAGATGAATCCTATGCATCCCTGATGGAACTCATCTGTAAGAAGGGCAAATTTTGCTGGAAACACAGCATAATAGGACTTAAGGATACCAACTCCCCTGCCCTGCACCAACCTTTACTCAAGCTTTTTTGAGATACAATAATTAAGCATAAATTTCTCTGGTAGTAATCTGAGGTCCACTCAAATTGTTACAGAAAGGTACTTGGTTGTTTTTTCATTAAACCATACACCTCAAAAGCTGTGCTTCATAGTATTATCACAGACAGTTTTGCCTTAGTTAATAGTATGAGGTTCTTTAGACAAGTCTGCCTAAAATTATCTGTAGTATTGACAAAGCCAGGGGAACGGTCACCTCAGTGTGTACATCATGTCTGCCTCCTCCTGCTTTGCAGAGTTCTTCACTGCAGTTATATTATCACTGGGGTTATACTGTGTCCTTTCTCTGCTTCTCAAGCAGATGATGTGAGGACCTAGGGCTAATGTGGCATCGTTATGGTGTTTATGAGAAGCAGCCTCTGACAAGCACTTATTGATATGTTGGACACTTCACATTAACACCATAGGTGACTCCATACGTCTTTTGATAATAGAGCAGTTTAAAACCAAAAACTGGAATTAATCCATATGTGTGTGCTCATTTTTCCTCCCTCCTTCCACATTCTATATGAGTCTTTACAATTTGTGGATAAGAAGGCACTTTGGTGGTGCTAGGCACAACTGTACTCCAAATAAGAGGAGTAGAAGAGTTACTTTTCCCACCATGGATAGTAGAAATAAAGAAATAAAGAATTATGATATACATACAACCAAGATTCAAATTTTCAAGCAGACTGCAACTTCAACAAATCCAGTTAAAGGTAATCTCTCTATATGCAAACTTTTGTATGATTTTTTATTTAAATTGATGAAGTGAGCTTTGACTTCTGTCTTGATTATTCAGAGTATGAAGTTTATTGAAAGCTAAGCTGTTGCAAAAGGCTAGTGAAGTGATTTTTCCTGCATCCTGTGGATGTAGCTTGATGACTGTAAAGTTCTGCTCAATATTTTTAGGATGTGCCTGGACTAGGAATGTTGACTAGCTAAAATAGATTTTATACAGCTGTGTATAGAAAAGGAGAAAAGAAATAGAAGCTCATATTCTACCTGACAGTGTTTAGATTAAAAGGTAATGGGGTAAATGTGACCTGGAACAGATTTGTTCCTTGGTGGCACAGAAAAAAAAATGAAAAACCAGAGAACAAACAAAAAACCCCATACACCAAAAGAAAGCCCCAGCCCTGCTAGTGGCCCTACTATGTTTTAATTTTTGGCAGTTATGGGGATAGTAAAAAAAATCTCAATGAACAACTGAATGTGTTGCTTCTTTGATTTCCTCAAAGATTAATTTCTACTGCTTCTTTACTTACTGAAAGCAGGATTTTTTTCTCTTATAAAAAGTCCAGGTTAGTGTATCTTCTTAACCAGTTTTTGCTGTCTCTGCAACCACTCTAGATGAGAAATGTTTTGGGTCAGCACAGGGGCAACTTATGCTTTCCCAGGAGTCATTCTGTTGGTTCAAGCAGCTTACAATAGATACATATAGCTGAGTTCTAGGAAAAAATAAATTATTTTTCTTGTAAGTTAGTAGAGCCAAATATTGTATCTGATCACTAATGGAAAAAGATGTCTTCTCAAGTTTGAGCTAAATTTAAACCCTTATTTTAAAATCCTTTCTCTGAAATTAGGACTGAGCTCAAGCTCATGTGCTTCTTAAAGGCAGGTAACTAGTGCCTGTCACCTCTGTGAGGAACTTCCCGCCCAGTGAGAAAGGCCAGCTCTGCATGTTGCTACTGCTGGTGCACAGGGAACTTTGGCTTTGGGCAGAGCACAGCCCAGGGAGCTGGGCCCCTCAGTTTTGTAGAAGGTACAGAAACAGGTTATAGGGAGACAAGAACAGAGGTCTGTTAAAACATGACAATTGGAAACGAACTGAAGAGGCATCACTCATCATGACTCATTGTCACTCGCATGGCATCACTTGTGTCTGCTTCACAGGAGGGATTTCTGGATATCCTGAAACAGGTGGGCATGCTGAGGCTGGGGAAGTGTCTTTCTAATTGTCAAAGCAGCGCCAGACCCAGGATTGGAATTTCAGTAACAGGGACTTTCGCTGAAGTGCAATACTGATGATTGTGTCAGAATGGCCACTGTAGTTGCTCCATGACCTGTTCAATTTTTGTTTGCAAAAGGGATAGCCCACAACAGCCATCCTCCTCTTCTCATTGAAAAGATCACGCTTGTCTTCCTCTCCCTTTTTCTGTGCATGTGTAAAATAGGGTTATTTTTAAAGAGAAGGAAGCTTTACTTAAAAAATGGAGTTATTTTTAAAGACAAGGAAGCTTTGCCTAACAGTCAAAGCAAAAACTGTGGTTAGATTCCGTTTTTGTGAAAAAGGAGGGTTGCAAGTATGGTGAAGCAGAGAATCTTAAGATAATGTGTTTAGACTTAAATTTATCCAGTGAATTGCACAGAAAGCCCTGCTAGTTAGGATTCTGCAGCTGTCAGCAAGAGTATCTAGTTCATGGGGAAAAATAAAAATAATACATAAAGCAATTTTTTAAAGAAAAAAAGAAAACACCAACTCTTTTGTGGCTGAGTATTTTGAAATCTTTATCCTTAAAGAAGAATACAGAACACATCATTTTACAAAGAATTGGCAAAGAATTTTGATGATGACAGCTAAAAGAGCTCACTTTTTCCTTTTTGGGGGGTCTATTCCCCTTTTCTTGATATTTCAACACATCTTTTCACTTTTCCCCTTCCCCCTTGTCTTGAAGGCCAGAAATGTAATTCCATGGTTATATCAGAGATGTAATCCTGGGGCAGAGCAGGAGGCAAGCAGGTGTGGTGTCTTGCTGTTCTTGCATTGCTCTTCACTTTCCTTGGTTGTAATTATTCCTCAATTTTGCCTCCCTCTCTTTCTGCTGTTACAGACAGTCACTTCATGTGGTTTTTCCCTCACAAAATCAGAGCAACCACTCACCTTTCTCTTTCTGAGCTCAAACCACAGAACAAAGACACCATCAAATTTCAAAATCTTCCCTGCACAGAGTGCCTCTCAGTGACAGTATCTCCTCTCCGCTTTCCCTCCGTGTTGCAAAAGTATCATGTATTTAGTCAGAGTCAGGCTGAGGGGGGAGATCCATATCCCTGGTTTCATTTAACTGCCTTTCTGACTGAATCACATGGCAGACACAGCTAAAGCATGTCTGCACCAGCCTGGGCTGCTGTGGCTGCCACTTACCATCCTCAAGTGACATGCTTTGCCTTGGATCACTTGGCTGCTCTCAGTGTGAATGGATTTTGTTGCACCTACCTGTAAGGTACAACCCTTTTCAAAGTGGCAGCTTAAAGCCATGGCAAAGACAAAATTGATTGATGCCAGAAGTATAAAGTACCTGCAGGCATTTTGATTTTTGACAACATTTTAAGAGTTTAAAAACAAAACAAACCAAAAAAACCCAACAACAAAAAAAGTTGCTGGTTTGGTTTGGTATTACAGAGGGTACTAGGGATCTTGCCAGTGGCTGTCAGCCATCAGCATGGCTTTTGTCCAGCTAGTAGTACCTATGAAAAACTAACTTAAAATCAGGGAACACGGAGCAGCCAAAACTATATATCTTTTGATAGCAATCTCCTCGCTTCTGAGTTGAATTTTGATTTTCTCCCAAGATGTGCAGTCTTTTTTTTCCCTCTCTGTAATGAAAACCTTTCAGAAAACTTCTGGGTACTGCAAGAAAAATGTTTTGTGTAGCAGCAAGGGATCAAGTCTTAGAGAAAACCATTAAACAATTGTTTTAAACGGATTTGAAGTGTTTTTATTGGACCACTTTTTGGCAACCCCTTTGTTTTTTGTTAAAGCCAGAAGCATCGGTTACTATGAGTACAACTGTGCAAGGCCACAGGCAGCTGAAAAATCATATGAAAGAAATTAAAATGTCTTTCCTGTGCCTAGTAATGCTGTAAGTTCTGTGATCTGAAATTTCAGGAACTTGTAGGGTTAGCAGTAATAACCAGCTGTCCTGTCAAACTTTGTCATAGCTGGCTTAAAATGCAGGCATTACCCCTGTCCAAAGTATTCCACTTTGGGGCCTTTCCAAAAGACTGAGGAATACAAAGAATAGAAAAGCAAATCTTTCACACTTGTATGAAACAACTTTCCAGGTGTGACTGAAACTATTTGCAGCTGCCTATATAAACCCAGCCTGCTACTGGCACCATGTTTTGATTCAGTGCACAATGGTTAAAATTTTCAAGACTGTTATGCGTGATTTTTGTTTAGTTTGTACATTTTATTTTGACAGACAGGCTAATTTAAAGAGCAGAGGTGGCTTTAGTTGTTAATTTGCATTGCTGATAAATGATCTCTCCTCTGCTTGACTGGTTAAGTAAATTGAAAGGATCTATGATAGTGTTTTTCTCTTTTCTTGTTTTTTTTTTGCCTCCTTTTTTGGTGGTGGTTTGGGGTTTGGGGGTTTTTTGGGGGTTTTTTTTGTTTGTTTGTTTTTGACTGGGGGAACTGTAATTCCCTGTGGTTTACAAAAAGTAATCTGCTTTTTTGGTTTTCAGCTTAGCTGCACAAAGCTGAACGTCAGTCCTGAAGGTCATTGTGTGTACAGGTACTGTGCTTTAATCCTCAGTCTTGTGTGCTTTAAAACCAAAAAAGAAATTTCCAGAATCTTATGTGAATTCCACCATGGGGTTTAGGATTAAAATAATGGTGGTTCCTAGGAATTCTCCTTTCTGTGCTTATAGTTTATTGTAGTTGAAGAAAGGGCATAGAACTGGCTTAAACTTTCATATCACTCAGCTGAAGAGAGCAAGTAAGTTTTCAATTATTTCCCATAAACTGAGAATGTTAAAAAGAGAGAGGAGAGAAATAAATAAAATAGCTGCTCTGAACCTGTAAGTGAAGGCTAAAGAAAACCCTCAGAAGAGGACCTTCGTTTTCTACTGTGACACAATAGGACTCCTTTCCTGAGGCATGACTCTACCAGAAATGTTTCTCTGGCTGTAAAGGTCATCCTGTGGCAACTGCGCCATGCACAGAAGAGTTAAGGCAGGGAAACTGTTTGAGACCAGGAGTCTGACTTTTTTTAAACTTAGATCAGGCATTTGCAGAAAGTTCCTGAGCTGAGTTTGGATGACACCGGAGTTCAAAAGGGAAAAGCGAGGGGGAAGGCACTGAGCATGTGGCTGTGCTGTCAGCCTCCAGCACATTTGGTGATGAGCTGAGTAGCACAGGATTTTAGTCTTCATGCTTCCGCTTTCTTAACTGTGCATGTGTGGATTTAGTGTGTTGGCTATAGTTTAAGTAGGTTGTTTAAAATAATTACATTTCAGAGACCATTACTCAGTATTTTTTATTCCTTTTCATGTCACATAATAATCATCATCTGTTTGAAATTAAGGCTTCATGTGGAAATAATCCAGAGTGCAATGGCTGTGTTCTTATTTGGACATGTCTCTGTTATGTTTTATACATATAGTTCTGACTAAAAAGAAAAAGAGGGAGATTACAGAAGTATTTGGGCTATTTCAGTCTCAGGGGCCTAGCTAACTTCCCCATGAAAGCCTGACCACCATCTACAAAATAAACTTACATTGTTCTTCCTCTGTTTAAGTAGCACTTGCAGTGGACTTTTCCTTTATCAGCATTGTGCTGATACCAGCAGTTTGCTCCCTGTGAACCTCCTGAGCTCTGTCAGGCAATGTTTCCATCAGGTGGTTTTGCAGGAGGGTTTGGCAGGGGAGCATGGCAGTGGTGTCTCCTAATAGGCAGGATGTGTTAGCTGGCCCTTTTCTCCCTCCTTGCCCTATCTTCTGTCTTTTCTTATAGGGAAGAAAACATTGCACAACTTGAAGTTAAGGTGTAAGAAAAATTGTTTTCTCGGGGCTTTGAAGGAGGGGTAGGTAGGCTCCTGAGAATGGTGACCCTCAAACACAACCTTCTTTTTTCCAGCAAAATCAACCTTTGCAGACTGCTGCAGTACAACACGAGCTCCCAAGCTCACACCTGGTTTCACTATTGGTGTTCACAGAATTTTCAAGTTTCTTCATGTGGCTGCCTGGTCTTACAATTGAAACATCCTTATCTGTTTATTGTAACACTCTCAAGGCACTTGTTTCATCTACTTGGGTTGTTGCCTGAGGCATTCTTGGGGAGCAGGAGTTCTGTCCACATCCTCTCTTGGCACCCTTCTGCCCTGAAACCAAGGGTGGCTGTTATCTCCCAATGCACACTCCTCTGAGTGGCAAGCTGGTGAGATGACTGTTGTCTGAAGTCCCTGGTGTCCCCAGCAGCTGTAAGTCTGTGTTGCAGAAAATGGAGGTGGGACTTAGAATCAAATATTGTAGAGCTTTCTATGAAGATTTATCTACCTCTTATATATCTATAAAAGCCATCCCCTCTGATGCCAGCTTTCAGCATCACAGCCACCCCCTTCTTGACATGAAAATGCTTTGTTTACCAAAAACCTGTGTTATATTTTAGATCTGCTCTAAATTTAGATCTGTGCTAAATATGCTTTAGCTCAACATTTGTTATCAGTTACTGCTTCACTATTTAATACAATTCCTGTGTTATGCAACTTGCCCAAGTTTGTGTTTGCTATGGCTTTTTCCTGAGGTGCCAGTCATCACTGTTTATGCTTCCTGATATTTTTAACCAAATCAAGTGTTCATTCTAGAAGGAAAATATTTGGAAGGTGAAGCATTGTAAGATGTAATTTTGTAGTTGTCCTATCCAGGTCTTCAGGGCTTATATGTTCAAACACTTGGATTTTTGCTTCCATGCTGAAGCAATGAGTAAGCATTCCCACCCTTTGCCTAATAAAGTATTTTTTTCTCCTGAGCACTGCTACTTTAATATTGATGGTTCAATCACCAGCATCAAGTTTCCTTCTTCCTTTTACAGGACAGGCTCTTCAAAATAAACCCTGGACTCCCTGACAAAATTTCAGTGCATGGAAATTCTTTTTCCATTTAATAGTGTTGTTTCTGGCAACTGACTTGTAACTGTGTAATGGTGTCCATCTGAAAGTTAATAACCTCATTTGCTTTTCAGAGTGCTTTGCAGCAGGCTATGGACAGATTGTCAGTTCCCCTTAGCTAGCAGTGCTTGAGGTGATCATTTCTGTCCACTGTGTGTTTGCCAAAAATTAGGCAACCCACTGCACACTTTTCTGGACTCTTCCTATTATCTTCCTCTGCCTGACACCTCTGACAGCTGCTAAGTGTACCATGGAAGTCACCTTGCCAAATGACTGAGGTCCTCTTCTTTATTGTTAGTAAGTTTTCACTTCATCTGGGGTGAAATACTGCTTAAATATTTACATTCCAAAGGATCTCTGTGTACTCAATACCATAACATTTAGTTCCTTCATTCTTACAGGTGTGTGTAAACCCCAACTATTCTTTCCATCAGTTCTTATGATCTGATGCCTGAGGGTGGCATGGGGCAGAAGGTGCTGGGGCACACACCTTCAGTGCCTGGTGAGCTGGCCCCAGGGCACCTGAGTACCTGAAAATGCCTTTCTGCTGTATGGACCCCTTTGCTCAAATCAGGCCTTATCATCCAAATCACCTGCTATGGACTCACACCCCCCTTCTGGTTGCTGTATGTTGAGAGGAATATGATGGAAACAGTAGTTATTTTCCAAGTTCCAAAATCATTTTTGTGTGCAATAAAGTGTAACAGGTAGTTACAGTGGAAAATAGCTGGAGAACTCTTTTTTAGCATAAGCTTCTGTATGCATATTAAAAATACCTATATGCATGCATAAAAAATAATTGAAATATATTAATACGTGTCTTTATGGTATCTTGGTGGGGTATTTTAGAGAGGGATTAGGGTCATGTGGACCATGTCTTACAGTTAGAAAAAGACAATTGAATCACTGTCCATATTTATTGATGGGAATTATATGCTTGCAAGTAAAGTCACTTTAAGGGGACAGATAACTGGCCTGCAAAATTAATTATACTCAAACTGCTGTGTACTGATGTGTTTAGGTGCAGTCTTTGTTAGTCCACTTGTGTATGTTCCTCTGATTTAATGGGTACCTTCATGTTAAATTGCTGTTCCACACGCATGTGCATAAGCAGACTGAGCATAATCTCTTTGTCATTTACTTTGCTAATTTGCTGTTAATCAATCCTCTGTGTGTAGCTGATTCATCTGTAAAGATTAGCAGTGACATTTTCTGTGTTTAGCAAAGTGAGGTGCTCTGTTTTGAAGAACCAGCTATCCTCTGTGTCTTGTTGGCCTGGCTGTGACCCACACTGGGTGCTGCAGGGTCCAGCTGGGCAGCAAGGCAGCAGCCAGTCCAGGGAGAAAACAGCCCTCTGGCTGGGATGCTTTGCCCATCAACCTCTGTCTTGAAGCAGCTGAAACTCACCACGACAGACCTTTATCTCTAGGACTGTATTTATCCACCAAACTTGATCGGATTTTTTTGTCTATCCAGGTAGATCTGTTTTTAAAAGATGATAATGGATTAATAAATTTTGGGTTATTGTACCTGAGGAATACAAAGTAGGAATTTCATTTCTCAAATTTTGGGTTAGGACAGTGTAATATCAGAGGGGAGCTCTGAAAGATCATCACTGTTTGGAAAAGAAAGATGCTTCTGTATTTTACATAGAGACACTGAGGGGGGGGAAAAAACGGTGAAGGAGCTCAATGAGTTCTCTGGGGTCTAGCAGTAAAAAAAGGATTCTATAGATGAACAGAATTATTTGCAGCCTTGAACCCTTATTTGTGTTTCCTGAGCTTCGTTTCAGGCTGTGCACAACTTGCAGTAAAGGAATTGCCTTACCAAGAGATAAATACTGTCTCTTGGCAATCTCTCTAGGTAGGCAAAAAAGAGACCAAGGCACCTCCTTCCTTGCTCCAATACACTTCTCCCTGCCCTTGCTCTCCTTCTCCACACTGGCACTTGCAGCTGCTCCCATGCAATGGATTTGTTAGTGGGATATAAGAAGCCAGGAGGTGGGAGCACTGTGGAATGAAGGCAGAGGATAGGCAGCAGGCCTTACAGTTTGCTTGTCTTAGACTTCATAACACATTTTGTTTTCTCTGTTTCTGTGGAAAAAATGCCAAGTCCAGAATGGTGTTATAACTTTCTCAGGATTATAAATGGTCCTTAAAAATCAGAAAAGCAAAATCCTGGATTAAATCAGGTTTGTTTTGATATTAGTTTCTCAGTATTTGTTCTCTTTTTCTATGGGTTTAAGTTCAGATGTGTACTGGTTTGAACTGAAATCACACCTTTCTTTTGCTGCATTTCCTGACTGTTTACATCAGTATCACAGCCTCAGAAGTCCTGCCGCCTACTGAGAGAGGCACTGGACCTGGATGGCCTTTTCCTCCTTATTGTGACCTGAAGCAGTTTCTTCTGGTTATCTGCCAGAGGTAAGTGCACGTCATACCCTGCATCAGTTTTTTTGGGGAGCTGTTGCCAGGGATCAACAGAAAGACTTCCAGCTGAAGGAGCAGTTGTTGAAAGCTACTGGGGACAAAATAAAATGAGAAAATCAGCTGGTGTCTTCAATACATTACAGGAATGTGTAAAGAGGAAGAGTCCTTAATTAAAAGCTTTCAGAAGTCTTAATGAAATCGGGTGTCTAATCCTAGAGCTAGAGCTTCTCTTAACTAGATAAGGCTTATTTGACTCACATGGAGAGAATGAACTCAGTTAAAAATCAGCTCTGCTTCAGATTGAATGAAAGTGTTCAGAGATGGAAAGGGGTTTGAACAATAACAACACTCAAAGTTAGCAGTAGTTTTTTGAAAGTAGAGTCATATTATTAAAGCACAATTAGGATTATATTGCCTCCATCATAGCAAAGTCCAGGTGCAGGAGTGTGTGCTTGTCAATACATGTCAGCAGGTGAAGCAGGTGCTTGTCTCAAATGCACATCATCTCCTTTGTGCAGACTTCTATTGATGGATGCATGTGCCCATCAGTGTGCATTTCTGTTTAGCTAGTCTGTAGCCCCCACATTTTCTTTCCTTTCTTCCTCCCCAAACAACCTTCATGATTCTTATTTTTGTTCTTTGAATGTTGGCAACAGTAAATTATAGGTGGAAAAAAAAGTTATTTCTTCGTCCATTTTTCTTTTTGTCCTGCTCTCTCAGGCTTTAATCTGCAATTTGCAAATTCTTCACCCTGTCTGGCTGTTCCTTTATTTGCCTCGAAGTGCATGTTGGTATAGCCTGACTAGTATTTGGGCAAGTTCTTCAGAGGGCAAAAGGCATAAAAAGGTAAAGGAAGATTAACAAACTAGGGAAAAGTGCCTATAGGAATAGAAAACAAGGCAGACATATCAGGAGCAGGTATAGTACTGTACTTTGAGTTCAGTATTTTTTTAAACAGGCCAGATTTTAAGTTCATGTCTTCTGAACCAGTAATGTGCACCACACTGGAAGTCATATAATATTCTTATATCAGATGGATCTCCTGTACCTGTCAATATTGCACTCATGTTTATGGAAAGTGACAGTTGTCATACATGGATTGGATTAGTGCACCCTGCCTTTTTTTTTTTTTTCAGTTGAAGTAGTTCAGAACTTAGTTTGAAAGAATCACATTTCTCCAGAGGTTTCAGGTGGTGACAGAGCACAGATCACAGAGAAGCAGTGCCACACTATGCATCCTTCATGTCTGTGTTCTACTGATTAGCTGTTTTTAAAACCAAACAAAACCAAAAAAGTACCACCTTGTGTGTGTGCAAGTCCTTTGTTTCCTGCCTTCCGCTATCAGTGGATCAGAGGAACAGCCTCTCTGCTTCTCCATTTTTGCTCCCATGTTTTAAGTGGTGTCTGATATGAAGACTGTGTCGGCAGAAATACAGTTATCAGAATGAGACTCTGAGTTCCTGTGGACAGAATTGCATTAAGAGAACATCTAACACCCAACTGCCCTGGAGTGGTGTGCTGGAAAGACAGAAAGCATGAAGTTTGCTCAGTTTCATGTAGAAGAAGGAGACATGCTCCAGAGCTGACCTTCAGCTAGGCAACTCCAAGAGCATGGGATCTCTTCTCTGATGAAAAAGGGAGCAGAGGTTAGAAGCAAGCAACACCCACAAGCTCATACTTTGTATATGAAGTAGAGAAGAATAACCAAATATCTGGGAGGAGCTGATATTACAACACAGGCTTCTAAAAGCAGTTGTTAAACAGAGCTAATCTGTTTAAGGAAATAAAAATATGAAAATACTATTGGTTTGTGGATAGAAAATGGCTGTTACCACAGATAGAGCTCTCTTCTTTAATTTAGCAATTCACCCACTTCCAGTCCCACCCCTCACTCCCAAGAAAATCCATGGATCAAAGGAGTAGAAAGTTGCAGATCAGCCTTGCTGTTTCTGAGGCTTTGAAATAGCAAGTGGGCTTTCAGGATGCTGTAATGCACAACCACATCAAAAAGCCGTGATGATATGAACAGATCCTTTCTATCTACATTTCTAGGTAAATATTTAACAGGGTTTATCTAGGATGGCACTAGGCAGCAGCCTGTTTTGACCTGTTCCTTCATTTATCTCCTAAGAAATTCCTCAGAAAGTATCTTGGCTGCTGAGTAAAGGGGAAGTTTGTGTAATATGAACCTTAAAAAGGAATGATGATATTGCTCCCACACAAATGCACCATTGTGGTAAGGAGGTGAAGTGGGGTTTAACTAATCATTAACTTATGCAAAACCCCAGGTTGTTGAAATGAAGTTGACAGGCTTGGGTTTGTTTGGGGTTTTGGTTTTTTTGTTGGTTGGGTTTTTTTTGTTTTTTCAAAAGTCACAAGTTCATGTGGAGTAAAAGATGTCTATGTATCTTGGTAAAAGGTTATTGCTTTTGGAACTATCAATACAACTTTACGTGTGTCTGGTATCTGTGATTCCCATTTCAGATAGCCAGGCAGTAATTGTTGCCATCTCTAACTCTCTAAACTGAAGCTGATCTGTAGGAATCTAAACAGGCCTGATGGAGCAAGACATTAACTGGGACACACCAGTCAATTAGCAGAATCACAGAGGTGATTACTTGTTTTGCAATGAGTAACAGGCTTTGTAGGTGGATTATGAGTAATTTTAGCTCTGATTTTTGAGATATAATGCTCATGTGCTTTCCTGTGAGACTCTTCTGAGGTTTCCTTACAGACATAGGTTGGTAATAAATTGTAGGTTGCCACACATAAATTAGACCTAGGAAATTCTGCAACCCTCACTGTCTCTGGGACAACAAAACCAAAGCCAATAGTTTCCAGTTCAACTGCCTGAAATCATAGAATCATAGAATCAATTGGGTTGGAAAAGACCTCCGAGATCATCGAGTCCAACCCTTGGTCCATCTCTA
>JAWWEV010000083.1:83986758-84003267 GCA_035583235.1 Hafferia zeledoni | reverse complement strand
CCCCCCCCCCCCCCCCCCCCCCCCGAATTATAGAACATAATGAATTCACTTGAAAAGCACTATGGGATTTTTTCCCTGTTTTGCTATACAAAGATATACCATCTTATACCATCAAATATTACCCTTCAGTGGGACTTTTCTTTTTTTTTTTTTTTTTTTTTAGTTGGCTGCATAGCAATGCAATTGAGGTCTTGGCAAATTCTAGCAAGTAACTCAATGTCAGTGTAGTGTCTGAAAAGCTTGTATCAGGATAAAGTAGTTTTCAGCTAGGTTTAACTGCAGTGCAAAGTGAAAAAGAAAAATTGGTGTATGAACCAACAGTTCCCCATGGTTTTGTTCCTGTTGCATTGTATCTGCTGGGGGCAGAAACTAGTCAGTTTTCAGTGCTACTGTAATGGCTCCCTCTAGCAATACATTTTATGTTATTACAAATTGAAGAGCAGCATTGGCACTTGTGAATCGAAGCTTCGCACAGCCCTGGTAATAAATTCAACTACTTCATATTCTTTTTGAAACACCTGATGTGCTGGTGGGGGGAAACCCAGGGGATTGGATTTCACCTGCAGAGGAGAGAGGGAAATCTGTTTTTGGGAAAAGCAGGGAAGACAGTCTTGGCTCTGGAAGTGGTGGGGAGCAGCAAGGGACTGATGGAGAATGCAGCAGGCTTCTGTTCATCATCTGGGTGGCTTCATTCAGCTGGTGTCTTGGAGTAGGAAACCTGAAAAGAGGGAGTGGAAGGTGTA
Organism: Hafferia zeledoni; assembly: GCA_035583235.1. Taxonomy (NCBI): domain Eukaryota; kingdom Metazoa; phylum Chordata; class Aves; order Passeriformes; family Thamnophilidae; genus Hafferia; species Hafferia zeledoni. Next base: position 84,002,524 of record JAWWEV010000083.1, on the reverse strand, counting down.
TCTTTTAGTAGTTTTCTCTCTATCTTCTGCAGTGAGACCTTTGAAAGGAAAGAAATCAGTCTGTAGTTGTGTTGTGGTGACTCCTCCTACCCCCTGCTCTTTCTGGTAATCTGGTAATCTGCCTCTTTCCAGTACCAGTGCAGTTGGACACCACTCTGCATTACACTGGGCACCTTGCTGTAGAAGACAAAGACCTTCCTATGAACATCCATAGAAAGACACTGAAAATAGTTGGAAGCATCCCAGGACAAACAGATGAAGTGAATATGCAGACACAGGGGAAATATTATAAGAAGACTGACTGTATTTATCCAAGGTATGAAAAGAGCCATTATTCCCAAACAAAGAGGTAACCTGAGGAAGCTACACTGACAAGGAGGAGCAAATTGAATGGGTCTTCTTTTTATTTATGTCACACTAAAGTGTACCTGGGACTTATGAGCAAATAGAAGGTAGGGCCCTGAGGCGAACAGCTGACAGCTTAAGGCTAAACCAAACAGTGCGTGTTTGCAGGTAGCAGTCTGCAGGTTAGGGAAAGGGGAGAGGAGATTAGAGAGGAGATAATCTGCACTCCCCAAGGCATAAGCACAAAGGCTAGCCAGATCAGATAGTTCAGCTATGGCAATAAATCTGTCTGCCAGCTATTTGGGTTAATGCATGCATTTCTGGAATTGGGTATTGCCTTTGCAGCTGGAGCAATGTGACCCTTGAGCACCCCTGCTTACGTTGTACTTGGGAAGTAAGGCATGTCTGTGTGTTTCTCTCAGCTTCCTGGTGAGAAAATACTGTAGACCTTGAAGGAGCCCAGAGCAGTGCAGAAAACTTTAAGGTCTCAGCCCTGAGTCTCTGGTCTAGAAATGCTTCCTAACACCTTATTTTTGGAAAAAACATTTCCATTAAACACAAGTTTAAGGAAGCTGGAGACGGGCTTTTTACAAGGGCACGTAGCGACAAGAAAAGGGAAAATGGATTTAAACTGAAAGAGGGTAAGTTTAGATTAGATATTAGCAAAAAAATCTTTACTGTGAGGGTGGTGAGACACTGAAACACGTTGCCCAGAGAAGCTGTGGATGCCCCATCCCTGGACATGTTCAAGGCCAGGTTGGATGGAGCTTTGAGCCACCTGGTCTGTTGGATGTTTTTGCCATATTGGAACTAGATGATCTTTAAGGTCCTTTCCAACTGAAAGGATTCCTGTTAACCCCATGTCACCTTGTTTACAAAGCAGTGGTGCTTTAATTGCAAAACACAATGAATTTGCAAACATGTCAGCAGCTCCTAAACCAGGGTCTTTGCTTCGGTTGTACCCCTGTTTCTACCTATTGTTTTTATCCCTCTATTTTTTTGAATTAGTTTTGACTGCAATATGTGATCCAAGACCAATATTCTTGTTGTTTTAGCTAGGGTCCCAAGTCATCCATGAAGCTGGGTCAGTCAGGTGGGTCAGTCAGGCAGAACAGTGCTGTCTGTGTTTAGCTGACTTGAGGTAATGATACAAGCACTAACCTGTAATGCACATTCACTATCCTGCAACAGAGAGATTTTTATGCTGGTGCAGTTAAATCAATAAGCTTGGTAAGTTAGGCTGGTACAGACATTTTTAATTGCAGTCCCTACAGATAGCCTCACAGCTCCGATGTCTAATCAGAACTACAAACTATTCAGGGGAGCTTTCTTTGCAAATAGGGTTATGAGTAATCAATAGCTCAGTGTATGTGTGTGCACAGATACTCATTTAGTAATGCTGGCCTGTGAATGCATTCATTAACCTGACTGCCTGATGTTACTCCAGCCTCCCTTCCCTCTTCACAGACAGGAAAAAGGAATGCATTCATTGATTACTCTGCTTTAATTTATTTGCCTAGTTCTAATCTCTGCACAAGATAAGAGTGCTGAGAATTGTTAAATTGCATGCTTTGGGGAATTGAAAAGGCCACTTCCACTCTATTTCCTACATTAGATGATAACACGAGATCCATGGTAGTATTTTTCCTCTCCCCCAAAGCATCAGCTAATGGATATAGCTTTTAGTGTCACTATTTGTGCTAGTATGTCCCATCATTTATGCAAGGATAAGTTAAATAAATATTTAATACTGGTGGAACACAATTGAACTTTGCGTAAACAAACAGAATTAATTACCTACCAGCCCATCTCTTTCCAAAAGGCTGGTCCCAATTCAATAAAACCAGACTGGTCCTTTTTGAAGTATGTAATTTTGATGTCATTTTGATGTTGAAGGTTTATTTAATTACAGTATTTTTAATTCTGTCTCCTATAAGTTACTGCTATATTCCTTCCCCCACATCCCTTAGTCCAACATTGCCTCTCAAGGACAGACTGTTCTTTGCTTGATGTGCCTGTTGCTTACTTGTGAGAGCAGGAAAACCTGTACAGCAAAACTGCCCTTCAGCTGGTGTTGGAGGCAGTCGTTATCAATCCTACAAGAACTGTTGGTTAAGCAGTTGCTGGCTTTCACATGAAGGAGGCTCTGCTTTTATTTTAGCAGTGGGAAAGGGAGACAACACTGTTGGTGCCACAGGTGCAGAGCTGTAGGTGAGTGTGGATGTGGTGACTTGCTGGGCTTCTGTGCTGGAGTGTGGCATGATGCCCTCTCCAGGAACAATGGCACTGCCAAGACAGCACAAGGCTTACACTGCAGAGGATAAATTACAGGGAAGGAGACAAGATGCAAAAGAGAAAGAGAAATGTGAGCAAAGAAAAGGAGATGAGGAGATGGGAATGTGCAGGCAGAGAGGGGGAGGATCAGCAGCAAAGACAGCAAGTAGGGAAGGAAGAGTAGCCCTCCATGATCTCAATCCTTGCAACAGCGTGGAGTACCTCAGAGTCCGGCCTAGGACCCACCTGGCTCCAGACATCTGGAGGTGAAGGTGGGGAGGCAGCACTGTGCTGTGTCCTTTCTGAAGGTGGTGTCTGACTTGGGCAACATTTTAGTGTGGCTGGAGAACTAAGCCATTCCACCTTGCCCACACCATATAACAGCTCCAAACTGTCCATGAGGGCACTGATGTTGTGCCTCAGTTTATTCCTGCTAAAGCCTTTTCCTGACTTGGCCATAATGCTGCTCACTTCCTTGAAGCTGGGGGTTTCCTAAGGCCTAAGGGGTCCTAGTCTGGGTCTGGGAATGCCTTTTATTACAGTGGTTCAATCTGGAGAGTTAATGGGTGGTCCTGCTTAACTTTGCACTCCAGGGAAGAGTCTTTCTTCACTGAACTGGTGATGAAAAAGTGAGGAAGCTGAAATATGCCCACAGGACACTTTGCCTTCCCCTGGGTCATGAACTGCACAGGGTTCAGACAAGTTGTGGGGTTTCATTCCTGGATGATTTTGGTGCTCAGATAAGAGCACATGCATGTAGAGAGGTGTTACACTACTGTGATCTGGGGGATTTATTTGTCAAAGGTCTGTGTCCTGGGTACTTCTCATCCACTCTAAAGTTACATCAATGGACCTAAAATTATTTTAGTGTTTTTGTTGGTTTTTTTTTTTCCTAAGCTGTAGTAGAGGAAAAAAAAAAGCAGAAATAATGTCTCCCTTTCTCCCTCTCTGTGTTCAGCCCAGGTGCACAATTTTGAATATACTGATGTGTATGGTATGTGACATGTTCTTTTATCCTCAGTAAGGCTGCATGCAGTAGGCAAACACAGCATCCTTCCAAAGGCTGGCAGAAAGGAAGTGAGAAAGGGAAGGGGGCAGTGTTGCAAGCACCATTTACATATCTGGGAGATGAGCTCATCCACTTCTGTGCAAATGGGAAGCAAGAGGATTCATTAAAAGAAATTAATTCCGTTAAACTTCTGAAAGGTAAAAAAAGCACTACTTTCTCCTGGTAATGGGCTTAGAGGAGGAGGAAAGTGCATTGCTAATTTGCTGCAAGTGTGTAAACATCTCTCTGCTTTGTAAATGCTGTTTCTCTCTCTAAAGCGAAAACTGCAAAATTCCCATATTGATGAGTTTCCAGACTCCTGGCCCTGGTTTGTGACTTTTGGTCAGCAATTTCCATGGCAACCTGAATGATACATACCTCCTACCTTTGGTAACAAACTACCTTTGGTGCAGCATCTCAACACTTTTGCAAGGAAGGAAATTGTTTAGTCTGTGAGGTAACCCCTCTATTTCCATTTCATTGCAGCAGCTCTGTGTTGGACAGGTGGCCAGATCTCTGCACCCTGTCAGGAAGTTCTCCTTATTTGTGTCTGCACCAAGCTTTATTACAGCACTTCCAGACACATTTATTTTAAGTTAACTTTGACTACTTGATTGCTGCATCAGAATAACACACATCTTCACAGCAGCACCTTCTGATCACTCTCCCTGTCTGAAAAAAAATCTTCTTGCTGCTCCTCAAGTAGATTTTGCTTGATGCTTTACTCCCATCTAGTGTTTTTTGTTAAAACTGCTGGTGCTCTGCTTCTGACAAAGGGCTAGTCTGAGCTGAGCAAATATCACCTTATTTCTAACCCAGGTGTCCACCAAATTCTTTTCCATCTGGCTATGAAACCCCATAGCTCTTTGTTCTCCCTGGGCAGGGTGGAGGTGCAGAAAGGAGGGAGATCCCTGCAGACTTTTGCTTCTGTAAAAGTCTTTTATGTCTTTCATGGACAAGACATTTCTTTCATGACTTTTTTCTTGTCAGAAGAAACTTGACACTTATGCTTGTTTGAAGTGGGCTTCTTACACACTTTCTTGTTGCTATTGGTGGGAATGGGCAGGCTATTATATGAAATATGGGTCGTTTTCTGATGTCCAGTGGTGCCTGCTCAGTGTACATAAACCTTGATTAAAAGCTAATGACTAAGTAATTTGTGAGGTAAAAAGGTGAAATTCACCTTATTCCTTGATCCATATCACTTGAAAAGTCCCAGCCAAGCTCTTTCAAGTGCTAAAACCATGAGGGCCATGTAGCCCAAAATGGGTGTCAAGGGTCTCAGTGTTTGGAGAGCACTGCAACAGTGTTATCAGCATTTGAGACTCCAAATGGAAATACAGTGAGTTTCCCCCCACTCTCTAAGGGAAGCTCGGACATGATCCAGCCCTGGAAGATGGCAGGATACTCCTGGGACAGCTGGTGCAGCATGGGGGAGCATTCAAAGGCTGAAATGGACCTGCAGACCCACTCAACCTTGACAGATGTGCCTGCATCACTATGGTCAGTGGGAGAGCCCCAGGACGAATGGGCTGCTGAGCCCAGGGGAAGCTTCTCTGTCAGTGTGTGTGTCCAGTGTGGCACTTATATAAATAAAAAGCCCCACATTCCTCCAGGGAGTAGCTCTTGACCAAAGATGGGTTGTCCTCTTCAGGACAGTGTGCTGCAGTCAGGTTTTTCTGTGTGACAGGACACTGTGCCAACAATGGAAGCACCCTGGTGCCTCCCTGGGGCTATGCGGGAGCGAGGTGAGCACTGGGGCAATGAGGCACTGACATGGTCCCAGTTGTGTGTCAGTAGAGATCAGCTCTCCTTTCTTTCCCTCCTTACATGGGTAGGGAAGGGGAAGGATCAGCATGGGGTTGTGGTTTGACTCATCCTTTAGACACTGGTCTCCTGCCCCCAAGTCATGCAAGAGAACTTTACACCTAACTGATTGTTACGGGTTTAGCCAGGTCTAGATTTAGGCTTTAGTTTTAGAGCAGGTCTGAGATAATCAGCTGACTCGAGCTGGGTCAGGCCAGCTGACAGCTGACTGCTACTGGCCAATGGTATTCCATACCATATTCCGACATCATCTCGAATATAAAAGCAGGAATAGGAGGGGCTTAGTTCAGTTCCTGATGTCTGCTCGTCTGAGAAAGACATATTGTGTTGTTTTCCTCGACCAGGCCCTACCACCTCATTGCTATGGCATCTTAGCAGAATAAAATGTTTGTTCTTAGTCTTTCTCTCAGGAGATTGAGTTCTCTTGAGTGATTTGTAGCTAGAATGGTGGGATTTGTGTTCAGTGGGGAGTGGGGAGTTATTGTTATTTCTGACTTGTGTAGGTATGTGTTATATTGTAGTCTTCATTTTCTCTTTTCTGTATAAATATATATAACTAGTTTAAATCTTTTTTTCCTCTCTCCCTTTTCTCAGTGAGGCAGGGTGAGAGACTGTGTATTGGGCAGTTGGCATTTTGCTCAACCCAAGACACTTGGCAAGCTCAAAAGCAAGTCAGTGACATGAGGAGATGCTTCACTGCCTTCCTCAGTTTGCAGAGCCCATGCATTTTGCACAGGGGGTGCAGGCTTATGTTTAAACCTACTTCCTTTTCCTCGGTACCTTTCACAGTCCCACTCAGAAGTAACCTCTGCAGGTTTCTGCACCTGGTTGTCAGGCTGACAATGGGTTCCCACAGCATGTGCCCATGTGGATGAGCTCTCCCTAAAAGTGGTCCCTCACCAGTTTCTATGGATTTCAAATCAAGGGCACCATCATTTTGGGCACAGTAAATGATGTCACTGAGGAAGGCTCATCTAGTGGGACCCGCTCCTTTGGATTTACAGTCATAGAACCATTCAGGTTGTAAAAGACTTCCAAGGTCATCGAGTCCAACCATTAAACCAGCATAACCATGTTCAACACTGAACTGTGTTCCCAAGTGCCTCATCCACATGCCTTTTGAATATTTCCAGGGTTGGTGATTCCACCACTTCCCTGGGCAGTCAATTCTCATTTACAATAAAACTTGTTCTCCTGAATTTGTCAATGACTGAGGAACTATAAAGATTTCTGAAAGACTGATCCCATGGCTTTCCTTTTCCTGTCCTATCCTATTGTTGTCAGGCTATGGGTTTTTTCTTTTTCTTTTTCTTTTTTTCTTTTTGTTTTTGGTTGGTTGGTTGGTTGGTTTTTTGCCATTGAGTTTATGACTCTTTATATCTCTTTATTAATCAAAATTCTGACCCAACTATTGCTTTAACTAATTTATATGATTAATATTTTAGGAGCATGATGAGGAAGTGTGGGGAATCTTATGCTTGTGATTGAATATTTACAGGTGCAATGCAGACTTCAAGACAGCTTTGAGTGTTTGACAGCCCATGCCTAACAGGAAATAAGAGCTCAGGTAAGATGACTGACTCTCCTTAAAATTCAAAGACTGTCATTAGTTTGCTTTTAAGTTATGAATTTTCTATTAGTGGCACATGACCCTGAATGGTACAGTAGTGTCAATATGAAATTTTAGTGCATGAGCTTTGGAGGTGTGCAAAGCATGCAAATAGGCTATCTGGTCCTTATTGTAACTGTGGTTTGCTCTTGATACAATGGTTAGCACATTAATGGAAAGAACATTAGAGGAGGTGATCATGTGGTGGGAAAATGGGTAATAAAGCCAGACACCGCCCAGGTGGAGGGTGCTCTGTTTGAAGCAAAGCAGCTTCCTGTGCATTAATACTAACCTGGTGGGGATCCTGCACAAATCCCATTTTTGCTGTGCTGCCCAAATATCCACATCTCTCCTGCCTGGATCTCCCCCTACTCTGTCGTCTCCCATCGTTTGTTTTCATCTCCACCAGGGCTTCATGGAGTAGGCTGAACATGAAGTTACTTGATGTCTCTGTGTTTCCCTGACATCTCTACTTGTGGCCACTGAGAAATCTACTGCTCTGCCCATTGCTGGGGGTTCAGTTATGTTGAAAATAAACAGTTCTTCGTTTCACACCTATTGCTGAACTGAGATGTTTTGCTTTTCCTACCAAGTTTCTACAGTCTCTTTGTCTCCTGTGCTGCTCTTACCACCAAATGTTCCATCTTGGGTTGATCCAACCTCTGTGTTTCTGGCTTAGCTGGCATTTATTCCCCAAACCACTGGTCTTTTTTCAATGTTTTGTTCCCCTCTGGCATAAAAGAAGACCCCTGCTGCTACCAAATTCTCAAGTTCACTTCTACTTCGGTGGGCTGCCACTTCATTGTCCCTAAGTTTTCTCTTGTTTCTGCTGCTGCTTCACAAATAAAGTCCATTTCCCTAAATGCTCTCTATGTTCATTCTGCACATTTCCATTTATTTTGTCTTCCACTTTTCTCCCAGTAAATATCAGGGCAAAGCTGCCTTGCTCTCTATGTAGCATGATGTGACTTGCTGTCTTTTCCTTTTACGTTTCCTTCCCTCTCTTCATGGTCAGCTAAACAACATCCACAACATTTCAACTCTATTCCACCTAGGAGCAGAGACCATATTGCTTAATGGCTATAAGGCACTGGGTTTGCTTAGCATAGCAAAGATAATTTTTGGCAAGTAGGCGATGCGACCGCAGAGTAAAGAGTTCTTTCAACAACAAAAAATGCACAAAGACAGGGAAAATGCTAAACAATGTTTATAGGCAGATAAATATCAAATACAATGCACTGATTAATATTCCAGTGTGATGGACTTTGACAAACTGAACTGCCGTTCTGCAGGTTTTATTTTTAACAGATGGGAAAGAAAAACAACATTTGGTCTCAAGCTTCTGTCTGTCTGAGTGAGGTTTTGCTCATTTTGGGGGCTGCAGCTATTCCAAACATGGTAACTTGATTTAATTAGCTGAATAGGATCCTGCTTTGTCAGTGGTTTTCTTATTACTGTTGGTTTTTTGATTTTTTTTCTCATTGAAATTTTGTGTGTGTGTGTGCATAAATGCACTCTAGCAAAACTGACAGTACCCAGAGCTCCCAGACTTCTCTGGCCAAATTTCTGTCTGAAATGTGCAAACAGAATGGCTGATGAAATAATAGACATGTCCATGTTGGAAACATTTCTTTTCCCTTTTTCAGGGAAAATTGAATATCTATTGATTCATCTTTTCTACCAGATGGGGAGCACAGCAGTAATTCCTCTGTGTTTTCGAAGGCAGTATCTTTCACAGAGTCTGCTTCTGTTGACAAGTTATTTTCCCTCTGATTTGAATCTGTCTTTATAGTGCTCTGTTGGGGTATTGACAACACGAACAGACAAGCTCTGATTATGCCTCTTGCATGGCTGCCAAGGTCCTGCAATGCACAGGGAGACTGATTTAGTCTGTTCCCCTTGAAAGCACAAAACTTCTTAAAGATAGAATAAAAACCATGAGGTCCATTAAGCAAAGAAGCAAATCCTGATGCCTTGGAGAGTTGCAAAGGCAGTCAGGCTAGACAGCAATGCTATATCCTTTGCACATATTTAAATGTGGCACCATAAAAGAGCTCTTGCCAAGTCCATCTGAAATGTTTGAGACCCACTTTGTTGAAAAAGGTCTGTTGTCTTAAATATGAGTTGCAATTACAGCAAAAATCCAGCATTATAGGTCTTTTCCAAGGAGGTAGTGCTGAGCTAAGCTTATAGGAGAGAAGACAGGGGAATTAACCTGGGCTTATTAATTTTATATTACATTAATAGTTGCAATATCAGCGTCTCCCCAACCAAGCCATGTGGATACCCAGATAAAATGTTGAACCCAAGGGATGTTTCTGGGAATCCAGTTGGCCAGTTCTCCCAAGGCTTGTGCGATACATGTCCCTGACTTACTGTTTTTTGTGTTGTCCAGTTTCAGTCTCAGGCGAGAGGAACATCAAAGTCCCCCAAAGAGCAAAGTCTCTGTTGATGGTTTAGAGTCAGCCAGAGAGAAAAGTCAGGAAGGTTTCAGCAGTGCCTCGGTGTATGTTTGCTAGCTGACATGCTTATAGGTGTTTTCAAACTGGCTACCACAGATGTTTCACTTTCTTGGTGCCATCAAAAGCAAATGAGAGTAGGTAAAAGGAGTTACTGCTCCTAGAAGGAGAAGAAAGTTTATGGGACACATCACAAATTCATGGGAAAGAAAGTTTTGCTAGTTCTGCAGCTCACGCAACAGTTATGATATTTATTTTTCTTTTACAAAAATTCTGAATTTCTCTGGTTTTGGTTTGGTTTTTTTTTGTTAATTTATTTAAGGTGAAAAGTTGTTTAAAAAGTCAAGCCAAACATTTTTTTTTTTCACCAGTTTTCCCCTCTGCATATTTTGGATAGTACCTCTCTCCTCTGAAATGTTCACATTATAGAAACTAAGCCAATAGGTTGGTGACAGAAGAATGGGTCTTCTGCAGGGATTGGAGCCATGTATGTGAACAGTGAGAACCACAACAGTGCTGAACCTGAGGAGAAAGTCACAGCAGTCCCACGACCATGTACTGCTCATTTAGTAAATTCAGAGGCAACCATGCTGCCTACATTGCAGATTTTAATGCACTTGAAAATTATCATTGCATATATTTACATATATTTGCACATGTCCACAAGCATATGCCTTGTTACCTGAACATGAGGACATTTATTGCCTGCACTCATGTGCTTGACAGCAAAAGCATCTGAAACCCACTGCCAGCACCTGGCTGGCATCAGGTACAGCAGGTAATACACTCACTGTCAAGCTCCAGTACAAAACCCTTTCTGTGCAGATCTGCTTTGTGGAGGCTGAGGGGTCATGACCATGCCAATATGTTTCTGCATATCCAGACTCCTGGTGTTCTCCCTTTTTAAAAACACAAGGATCCCCCAAAACACAAGAATCTCCTCTTACCTATAGAATGGGAAGAATGTTTTGGGCTCAAATACTAACTCCTGGGAGTTAGGTCAGAGCAATGCAATATAACTGCAACTTGGTCCTTTGTATGCACAGTAATCTAGACTTTAATTAAAATATCATATTCTCTTATTTTTTTCTGCAAATGTGTGCCTCAGTAGGTGCCCAAGAGAAGAGCAGAAGAAATAAATGAAATAGCAGGACTTTGTAGTGAAGGCACTTTCTGTCTGGAGGACTCTGGCTTTGCTCATTGGAGAAGGCTGGATATGCATAATGAATGAAGCAGGATACAGAAAGACACAAAATGGCCTCAAAGGGGAGGCTTGATGCCTCTGTGGAGAACCAGGGTTTGCAGCTTGCTCAGTCGCAAAGTATTTCTCTTCCTTAAACAGAAAGATTAACCACAGAGTGCATGATCCTTTTTTTCTCTATGTCCAAGGTAAAGTATACAGGACTTGTTTGTTTTTTGTGGGTTTTTTTGGTTTGTGGGTTTTTTGTTTTTTTTTTTTTAAGGAATAGCTAAATGCAGAGGCAATTGGTGGGAGCTTTGTCTAGATGCTGAGCTATAAGAAAGCTCAGTACTCTGGAAATTGTGAGTCTCAGCTTCATTATTCAAAATTTGCAGATGCTTTTCATAGGTCTATACTTAGCTTTTACCATCTCTTTGTCCTCGGATGGAAAAACAAGGAAAGTTATTCCTAGGTATCCTAACCAAACTATAAGGAATTCTTAGTATTTGTGGAGTATAAGATGCTATAGGGGGAATAATGGGAAGGAAGAAACAATTTTTTTTCTGAGGCGGGATTTGGATGATGTGAAGTAAATAAGAATAAGGGGTGCATATTATAGTAGCAAGGTAAAAATAAATAGAAATATTTAGCCACTCACTGAGTAAGACAGGGGTTTTGTATAAAAATATAGTCTACAGTCATGTAATTAAAGGCTGTATTTTAACTTGAAGCTGAAGTAAGTAAGCTGTGTGGGTGGTTTTAGCTCTGATATTTTAGTCACTGAGTTTCTGCTTTAATAGGTAGCTTTTCAGATGTAGTTATGCATTTAGTGGCATCGTAATAACTTCCATAACATAAGCTCTACTTCTCGTTAAAGGCACACATTTTTCTTTATGCAGCTCAATAAAGAAAATAATACACTTCTTTCACCAACACTCATCTTCTTTCTACATCCATTTCTCATGTTGTCACCACTGTGCTCTCTGGACAGAGTGCGTGGGGCATTGTCATGGGTTTGCTGTAGTTTTATTCAATACCACTGACCTGGAACTTGAGGCTCCCCTTGCCACCTTTGGAACTGTGCAATCCCTCAAGCAGGCTGCACTGTAAATGCCAGCTGGCTGTTTCAGAGCTGATGTTTAGTTGCCAGCCTTTCTCTCTCCCCAGCTTTTGAATCTTCCATTACACTCAATGCTTTCACTGGTACATGTTTGCTGAATTTGAAACCTATCAAGTCAGAACTGAGTGATGGCATTGATTTTTTAATTATTATTTTTTGCTTTGCCTTAAGTGCTCCTAAATTATCCCATTTAATCCCACCTGTATAGTTTTCTTGGTTTGCATTGCCTTTGCCCATCTGTGATTTGTTATGATGATGTGATTTTTCTTTATTTCTCTTTCAGGAAATAAGGGGTAATGAGTAAACAATGCTGGCCACCCACCACCACCTTACTACTATATTTTTCAAAGTCTTGGAGTTGTATGCCTCTGCAGAAGGGAGAGATGCTGAATGCAGGAAACCTCAAGCCAGATTATGTTTTGCAGCATGGCAATTACAATGCTGGATCATAAGAAACGTTTGTATTTTAAAATGTTTTATCTTACATGAGAAGGATAGTGTTTCTGGCAGGGAAAATATATATAAGGCCATTAAATGGCTTTCTTTGCAGGCAATTAAACAATGAAGCCAGCCTGAGTAATTTAAATAATTGTAACAGATGTTTATTGCCTAGTGCAGTTTACTGCATCCTATTATTTCCTTTACGTACAGGAGAGAAAAACACATGGCAAACTATACCATAAAAGAAATTTTTTACTGCCTTGTGAGCAATGTGGCTGTTTCTCTGACTTCTTAATTGAATCACCTTGGAAATGAATTGGTAATACATAGTATTTGGAGAGCAGACAAGTGACTTGCTGCCTGAAGAAGCAGCAGCAACTGGTGTGTAAAGATGTGGGGCTGGCGGTAAATACCTCTGCGTAAACAAACTGTAGTGATATTGCTCTGAGAATGATGCTTGGCTCACTCTTATCAAGGATTTTGGTGCCTCCTGAGAATGTGTGTTTCTGGAGACCCTCCTTGCCTGAAATCCATTATGTATGCTCTATTGAAAGAGGAAATATGAGGTCCTGGATCCTTGGATAGGCTTTCGACAGGACATTTGTAAGCCCAGGTTAGTATGGATCTGCTGTGTGGCCTTTTTTCTTGCACCTCATCTCAGTAAAGTCGGGTACCAGTTCTTTCCAACCTGCCCAAGATGTTGCATGCAATGTAATGGTGGATGTCCTGGATTTGGCTGAATGTGCATGGAGTCCAATCCCTTGTCATGGCCTCTGAAAACGGCCTCAGGTGGACAACTAGGAAATGAAGGACAAGGATATGTGTTATTTTCCCCAAATACTCTCTTAATTTTTTTTTTTTTCTTTTTGGTAGGTTCAGATGTGTTTTCTGTATGCTTGCTAGACCACATACTTAATCTGTGTATTTAATAATGCTTTTTTTTTCATCCGTTCTTCTTTTGAATTCCTGAAGAAATTTAGTGTCCAGAGCAGTCTGGCAGTGTAAGCATCTACGGTAGTAAATATTCTAGAGGAACTCATATGTTATTTATCAGCTAGTTCAGGGGGATAAAAATTTAAAAAAAAAAAAAAAAAAAGCACTTTATTTTCTCTACCCAGAGGACAAAACCCCAACAAGTCCCCTCCTAATCCCAGATCCTCAGACAAAGCCCTGTAGACTCCTAAACTCTTGCCTAGTATCCTTCCTGTTGTCTTATCCTTGACTTTGACTAAAATTTGAGTTGTTTTTTTTTTTTTCTCAATGAGAATTTATTTTCAACTTTTAAGCTCAGTTCAGCCAAAGCTGCTTCATGATTTTGGGTCAGATTTGGCAAAATCTGAGAATTTTTCGAGTCTAAAGGTACTTATGTTGGGGGGTTTTTTTCCAAAAAGCTTTAGTGTTTTTAGCTTACATAATATTTGGACACCCAAGTCTGGGTGACATAAATCATGAAAGAAACAAAACACATTTCACTGGGAGGAGCACAGTGCCAACAGTTTATTCTTCACTCCTCTTTCCTTCCTTTTTTTCTCTCCCCCACATTCCATTTGTCATTTTGACTTTAACAGCCTTGCTCTTTTCTCATTGTCTTCAGCTCCAAGTTACATTGAAATTTACTGTTTATGTTGCCTTTTGTGTATGTTAGATACTGTGTCTTTTTTGTCTTCCCTACCCCTAGAGCAAGTTTTCTCCACCTCCAGGTCTTCACTTCTTTAACTGGCTATTGGTGAGTTGTTTATAGCTGTGGGTTCTCCAGAACCAACTTGTGTCCCTTGTGTTTTCACCCCATGCCAGCACTTCTCTATACCATCTCCTGTGTCTCTGTCTCTCAGGGCCTCTGTTCCCTCTAGGGCATTGCTACCCTAGAGTGGTACATATCAGTTCTTTATAGAAAAACTACTTATTACTATTTGCTACATAAAATTAGTCTTGTATCATGTGAAGTTTAACAACAGTAAAGCAAATTTGCAACACCCTCCTAATCGTCAGAAAAATTGGCATTACAGCTGAACTGAGCTTTGATGATGTTTCTGAATTGCTCTGCTCTGGTAGTAGCTGCCCTTTCCTGTTGCAGTGTTTCATCTTCAGGTGACTTGCCAGGGTTTGCAGTAGAACCATGGCTAGGTGGAATGTGGGTATGGCAAGGAGGAGAGGGAGCAAAGGAGAATCAGTCAGTCCCAGCTGCAGGATGTGGATCAGTGCCTCCGCTTCTCAATGTATCAAGAGCTTTTATGAAAAGTCCTGTCAGAAACCCTTTGGCAGGTTTTGATCTACAGCTTGTCCTGGCAATGTAAGAGGGTAGCAAATGATAGCTGAACTGAGAGTGCTTAAAATTTTTCTCCTCTCTCTCCTGATTATTCAAAGAAGCCTCTGCTGGAAAGGCTACATCACTTCCCAGATGTCCTCAGAAAGATCACATACTTTTCTTAAAGCTAAAGAAACCCCAGTGTAATTTCTCATCTTTAATTTGGGGTCACTCCTGTGTATGCCTCTGGGCTTTCTTCAGAAACAGAGACCAACCCACATGCATTGGGATGACAGAGAAAGAAATGCAGGAGACTGACAGAATAATATAGAGAGGAGCCTTGTGTTTAAGGATGAGGACAAGCTGAAAGGCATCCAGTTGGAGATTATTTATACCTACCTGTGCCAGCTCTTCACTGGAGAGTCTTGCCCATAGCTTCTTTGGATACACTAAGAAGGAGCCTTACTTGCCTCTGTACATTTCGGGCATCCCCACAGGAAGCATCAGGGACACGTCAGGGAGAGGTGAGTGGTGTGTTCAGGTCTCACCTTTGCTGAAATGAGGGCAAACCTTCTTACAGCAATGGAACCTGGAGTCTTATTCAGAGAAATTAGGACAGCCCTGGTCTCACCTTCTCTGATCAAGCTCATTGGTGGCACCCTGCGGACCAGGGGATGAAAGAGGCATCTTAATCCTTAGCTTTCTCATCTCCATTTTTCCCAGAGCTTGCTAAAACCAGCTTTCTGTCATTTCTTTCCTAAGTGAGACTCTTAGCAACAACCTTTTGGTATGTTGGAAAGCAATAATCAAATCAGTCTGCCTTCCCACTGAAGCAGAACAAATCCATGGCTGTGCTCCCAGCTGTAAACAAAGGTAAACAGATGTGGGACTGTGGTCATCTCCTTCCCAGCAGGAAGGATTATCAGAAAAACTCCATAAATAATGAAAATGTAAACAGGGCATAAAATTCATTTTTAAATAAAACTGGGAGCCCTTTATACACCCCCAATCCAGTTTAGGTGGAGAGCAATCCCTGCCTCACCTCATGAAAGGAATTTTCTTCTCAGGGAATATTTTAAAACATTGAACTCTCCACAATTCCCCTCTCATGTTTGATTGTTTGTCTTCCCCTTGCTGTGTTTGCTGGCTACTTAGATGAATAAGTTTTCTATCCTAGCAATTCCCTTTTTCCCTTCTTTTTTTCCCTTCCCCCCCCCC
>JAWWEV010000083.1:83942831-83986658 GCA_035583235.1 Hafferia zeledoni | reverse complement strand
CCCCATTTAGAACGCTTTTTACTCTGCCAGATCTCTCAGCTGCACACTATCACCCTTCCCAGATTGTATCCCAGCCTTTTGGGCATCAACTCATGCTTGGTTTTGTGTTTTCACAAGCATATCAGAGTAGCAGTCAAGAGGGAAATTGAAAATAATATAAATATGAGGCCAGTACAGCTGCACTCTCAGTTCATGTCTCATCACTGGACATAGAAAATGTTATGTGTTATTATTCCCTATGTACATCATTATTATCTTTGCCATTTGCAGATCATTTTAGAGACTGAGTCAGTTGTCAGGGAAAAAAAAATCCAACAAAGCAGAACAATCCACCCTCATGCTATACCTCCAGTCCTGACACAAAATCAGTTGTGGTGGATTTCATATTAAAATAACATCTGTCTTGAAATTAAGAAGTGGCTGGGCAGGAAAGACAGTGAGTGCTGAGAACGTCTCTGTAAACTGTGTGGCCCTCTGGAGATTAGGTGGTCTGGGAGCCAGCTGGGTTTCCCTCATCTGCACAAATACTCTGCCTCTTATTCAGGGTGTGGAGGCTGCCTGAGCACCTATTCTGTGCCTTAGCTGAAAACCATGTCAAACTGGGGATGCTTCTGTCACATGTCAACATAGTTAGTAGATTTTTTTTTTTTTTTTTTTTTTTTTTTTTTTTTCCTTGAAAATGGGATCAGGGAACTCCTGGTGACTGAGGGAAGATCCTAGAAGTTCCCAGGCTGGCCTTCAGAAGGAACCTCTGCTGCAAGCCAAGGACTGGGCAAGCAGCTAATGAGCTTTAAAAAGCAAGCCCTTGAAAAGCATGTAGGCTGTATTAGATGTTGCAATAGCACAGGTTCCTAGGTTTTTGGGAAAGGAGAAAGCATAACTGTGCAGAAAGGCTTGGTAAAAGGGCCCAGAGCCAAGGCTACTGTTGTGAACTTGTTGAAATTTTGGGGGGATGATGAAATAGCAGTCAGAAGATTGCCCGATTCTATAGCTGCTTTTTAGAATAAACCTTAGAGTGAGGCTTCCTCTTTCACATGAGCGATGTGAGTTTCCCCTTGCATGGAAGGGTCAGCAGTGGGGATTGTTGCTTGCAGGTGTCCCTTCTTGGTTTTGTGCAGCTGTGCTTTGCCATCAGGACAGCAGCCAGCATGTGATTTCACAGACATGATTTCTGTCTGTCCAGAGATGTGTCCTTCTTGTGACAGTCACACATCTGAGCTTGCACAACACCCTGCCACGTCCACAAGCATCATTCCTGGCCATCAGCCTTTCCCAAGGGCATTTCCCTGCAGTTAGAGCATATCAGAATTTCAAGGTGAGGAGCATTAGTGCCATATTTCTACTGGAGCATTATGAATTATAACAATCCTATCCCTTAGGAAATAGTCCAAAATTTATTTTCTTTGAAAATGGAGAGAAAAGTAGAAAATTGTGCCTATTTCTATGGAGTGCAAATTTAAAGAAAAAACAGTTTGGAAGTACTTGTGAGTTTTGCTAATTTCAAGTTGCTTCATTTTTTTTTTCATCATATCCAAATATTAAATAGCATAATATTTTATAAAATGGATGGGAACAGTTTTAAAATATGGCAGCAGGTAGAATGTAGCCCAATAATCTGATGAATCCAAAATTACATATTTTAATACTTCCTAAACTCACTGTGGTACTTGATACTTTACTCTGTTCCCCCATCCAAACTTCCTCTCTGTCTAATTTATTTGAAATTAACATTTCTGTGGAAATATCTTCATTTTCACCAAACCCCACATTTTCTCTGTCTATTTTGTTGAGAAATCTTGTCTGGTTTGCTTAATAATCGATCATATGTTGCATTTTAGGTTGCATCTTTACAAAAACTGGTGAGGATGCTCCCTCGGTAGAAGATATTCCCCCTCCTGAGTGTGTAGTGAGACCTTTACTTTGGGGTGTGGAGAAAGTAAAAAACAATTTGATCCAGTCCAAAATGACAATATTTTATTGTACTTCTAATGAACTGAAAACCATTGATTGCAGCTTGGAACAAAAGAATCGCTCTCTCAAATAATCTAATTTTATTTCTATTCTGAGCATCCCTTGGCAAAAACAAGGCAAATGCAGAAAATGCTGGGTTTAGACATATCTTGCAGGTTGTTGTGGATTATGGTTTCCCCTTCACTCAGGTAACTGAATGTGGAATCACCTCTTCTGCTGCTTGGAACACTTGGAGAACCTGATCTAACCTCATTTTTCATGGGAGATCATTAGCACATTTGTGCCCCTGGCGACTTCCCTAGCAAGCACCATGAATCAGACAGTATCCTGGGATGGAGAAATGCCATCTATCCAGTTAATGGTTTCCAGTATCTATAAAGCAGTTTAATGTTTTTTGGAACAAAGTCTGGAACATAAGGGTTTCTCCTCTGCTCCTCTGAGCTGAGTGCCCTCAACAGATGATAACTGATCTGGCTCATTGAATGTTTTAGTCTTTGTGGAAATTATATCAATTCCAGCAGGAGAGGAAAATGAGGAATATTTACCCCTTAGTGCCTGGAGCTGTGCTGGTGCTGTTGCTCTCCTGAAAAGCTCTGGATCCTGGTCAAGGTTCCCTCCTCTCACTTGGCAGACCTGAAACCAGTCCTGGGGTTATTCAGGCATCTTCATTTTCACCTTTTTGAGCTCATAGGTGCCAGTAGGAAGGGGGAAAAGTACTATCTGATGTTTTTAAGGGAGAAGCAGATTTAAAATATCCTAATGATCTCAAATATTTGGTCTTTATGAAACTCAGGGTGGATTCTCCTGCTCTTGGAGGGAGAGAAACAGTGCAACTATCACTGTGGTCTACCCATCCTAGGCACTTTTCTTTTACATTTTTCAGTGCCTGATGCATGGATAAGCCAACATTTGCAGTCATTTTAAGTGACTTGGGAGGAGGATGATAGAATAATGTTTGGTGTGAGAGGGAAAAACAGGGAGGTGCTGATTTAAGGTCCCAGCCCCTCTCATTTTGGGTGACAGGAGAGAAACTGAAGAGGAGAGCACCAGCCCAGGGGTGAAGAGCTGTGGAGCTGGTGCTGGAGGAGAGTTGCTCACTGGAATGAGACCGATGGCTAATGACTGGCACAAGGGGCTGAATTTATCAGCCAGTGGTGCTTGAACACACTGATAAGATTCCAGAGAGGTGACCTGCATTGTCCTATGCCATTTCTGTAGTTTGCATCTTAAGAGATCTGGGGGGAGAGGGACAAATGATTTGTTTGTATTAATAAAAGCTTATTATAGTACTGTGGATTTACACACTGCTTTGCAAACTTAGCGGTGTTCCTTACCCTCTAAGTCTTTCATAGAAAATCCATTGAACAAACTCAATTAATTATTTGGAGTGGAACAGTGGTGAGATGAGAATCATCTAACCCTGTCCTTAGAAGTGATTTTACGGCTACATGAGGTGAATTTGAAGCATTATACTGACTTATTTGCTTGTGTGCCTGACTAAAAGTCTGACTTTTTTGTTTGCTTTCTTACTTTTGTCATGATTTGTGTTTTGTGCCAGAAATTCTGCTGTTGTCTGGAGCTGACCCCTGCTGTGTCTGACCAGTAGCCCAGGTAATTAATTTCTTTGCATCACAGAGAAATGCCTTTTCTTGTCTGCATGCTTCTTGTTAGTACCTCATCTGAGAGAAATATCTGCTGCTTGCTCAGTTTCCCTCTTGGACTTGTACTTCCTTCTCATTCTTATGCAGACTATGAGGAACATCTCCAACACCTCCGTGTGCCCAGCCTCTGGGTAATACCTGTGGCTTCTGGTGGTGGAGGGAAGATCAGGAATGTGAGGCAGGCCTCAGCTTTCCCCCTATGGCAGTCCTGGACGTGCATCTCCTGGGATGCAGAGGCATCTGGATGGAAAGTTTGGTGTGTAGGACCTCAACCAGTCTCCAGCCCTCTCCTTCCAGCTGCAAGGATGGGCTGATCATCCTCTCTCCTCCCTACTAGCCAGCAGTGCTGGAGGTAAGTAAGTTTTGGCTAAGTACCATGACAAACCGTTGTTGGGGCCAAGCAGGGATGAGAGAACCTAGCAGATGTACTCTTGCAGGATTCAACTTCAAGAACATGGAGAAACAAAGGTCTGGCACTGACTGAACTGTCAGCAATGATTTTTTTAGTCTTTACCAGGCTGCTGCCCTAGGCTACCTCTTGCTCGGATGATGCCAAGGAAGAGTCTTCTTGTACTATTCAGAGAGTTGTATTGAATACTAAGGTCCTCAGCAGCATTGAGTTAGCAAGACTCCCGGGTTGAACTGCAGAATAGTGATGCTGTAATAAACCTGGACTTGACTTCCAAGCTTGAAAAGGCTTTTTCCTCTCCCTTATATAGAGAGGAAGGGATTTGTGTCCAGTCTGGTGAAAGGCATATTATCTTCTGCCTACATTTGTAAAAAGCTGTTTTCAAATTTATGTCTTCGGATTCAGAGGTTACCTTTGTAACCCACCTGAAGCCCACCTGTGGCATTAATGGAAGTGTTTCATTTAAAACAGCATGGAGCTGGCTAGCAATGCTTGTGAGAAACACCTCGTGCTGTTAGCAGGCACTGGTCCTGCTGGTGAGGGGGTAAATTAATTCTACAGGCTCTGGGAGGAAGGGAGATCGTTGCTTTCCTGGTGTAGGAAAGTAACAGGGGAGTTGAGGTGACAGCCAGACAGAGACAAAAGTCTTATATGTGGACTCCTAGTCATTCTTGGCTTAGCAGTGGGAATGCAGGGATGGAAGGGTTGGAGTAGATGCTGGATGGGGCTGGGCTCATAGGAATGCAGAGCCACCCCACCTACAGCCAGCATTGAGCTACGTGTCCAGAGCTGATGCTGGAAACACAGCTCAAGCCAAGTGTCTGCCCTGCTAGCACAAATAGTTTTCCAGATGTGGGTGAGCTCTGTGATACCCCTGGGCTGGACTTCTTCCTGCCCACCTGATGCACTGTGTTACCAGGCTTGCTAGTTCTGAGCTAGCTTGCTAGTTGTGAGCTGCAACATGATGTCACGAGTGGCCGGAGCAAAAGTTTCCATTCTTGTCTTCTCCTCCTGGTCTGGCTCGTGACTTGAGTTTGAACAAAAAGTGCTGTACAGAGGTCAACTTTTTTTTTTTTTTTTTTAATTCTGTCACTCTAAAAAATTTTATAACACTGTGATTTTATATAAACTGGGAGGTACATCTACCTGGTGTTCTTTCTTTTCTGTCTTAAGGGCTTTTAGAGCTGCATTACAGCCAAAAAGAAAGAAGAGGAGAGACAGACTCCCCTTTCTCTTTAGAGGAAAAGGAGGTCACCAGAAACCTGACTTTACATCTACAAGGTGCTTTTTCTGTGTCCAGAAAGTTTCTGCAACAAACAGAATGGCAAAGCAAATTTGCCTCTAGGTGCTGCTTCTTTGCATATGAAAAGCAGGGGCTGATTCCAGAATTATACAGCATGAGCTCCAAAATGCATTTGCCTGAAGTGGGCTGCCTCCTCAGATATGTGCTACTCAATGAGTTTCCCCTCCTGATCTCAGTGTACATCAGCTCCAAAACCTGCAGAGGTCCATCAGAATGCTGCCCCATGTGCAGGGAGGGTGATGGACCAAACAGTGCCCAAGTGTTGGTGGTGAAATTTGCTTGGATGGTTGGATCTGCCACACACCTTGTGCATAACCTCTTTGTGTTCAATTCCTTGAACATGTAAGAGCAAAAAGAGACTGCGATTCCAAAATTACTCAAGAGGCTCCCCATAGCCTAATGCTGGACTTTCTGACTCTCTCATTGGCAAGGTGGTTACCTCTGCTATGCAGTCAAAAATTGATCCAGAGGGAAGCATTTACCCCCCTTTGACTGTTCACTATTTGGTCCCTAGGTGATATGAATGATATACAGTGTGCTGTATATTTTATTAGGTGAAAAAGTACCCACTGAGGCATACTATCATTTCCAAGGGTGACCTTGTGACAGCGGGTGGCAGCAGTGCACATAAAAATGATAAAAGCTTGGCTAAATCCCCGGCTGCATAGGTTGGAGAGGTGGCTCAGAAACTGTTGATAGATGGGTTAGATTAATAGATATGCTTCGGCTCAGAGATTGACTTTTTTTTAAAAAAGGGCAAATCAGAAAGAAATGAATGCAGATGAGCACACAGAAAATCTAGAGAAAGGCAAATGCAGTTGGACAGAGAAGGAAGAGAGGAGAAAGGTTTGGTTTTTTTAAATAAAGCATTATACATGAGGAAATATGGCCAGACTGGGGTGTTGGCATGTTGCTTTGTGCTGCAGAGGGAAACAGGAGTGCAGACTGCACTAAATTGTACATGGGTTTTTTTGTCACTGTTAAGTTCTCTCTGTTTCACTTCTTTATTTGTGGTGTGTGTTTTTAGTGAGTTTTCAGGCAGTGCAGATAAATTATCACATTGATTTTTCATTCTCACTTTTTTGGGAGGGGGCAATGGAGAAAGTGTCTATGTATTAACAACCTGCTGGGTTTAGTATCCCACTGTACAGGAGAGTCACCTGAACCAGAACTTGGAAAACAAATACTGTAAACTGCAGGGCAGGTGGGGGTCTGCATCTAAATTTGACACTCAGGACCATTTCTAGTACCCAATACAGGAAAATAAAGTTGAATACTGGCTTCCCAGGACTGTATATATCACAGCTAAAGACAAGGAATATCATAACTTGATATATTCAGTGATTGATGTGATCATAGTCAATCTAACAGAACTGATTGTTTTTGCAGCTGTCATTGCAGTGGGAGCATAGAAGTAATGCTTTCTGTTCAGCACTGCTTGGGTTTTCATACTCTGCTCTGCCAAGACAGAGATATTAAAGGTGAACAGCTGAGAAAAGGGCTTTAAGCAGTCAAAGGAAAAGAGAAAAGATTAATATTTCTGCCCAGAAGCTGGAGATGAAAAGAGATGACGAACTCTACCTTGAGTCACTGACAAATAGGTTTGTAGACCAGAAACCATCATTTCTCACTGAGGAAGCGTGGCTTAGATGGCAGACTGGTGACCAAAAGTTTAACTGGATGTCCCTTAGCTACCTTTCAACACAATGGGATTTGCTAGCAGGTTGGGAAACAAATAAACTTAACTTTCTTTTCCCCAGCCCGAAAGGTGTTGCTTAGAGCGTGGATAAAGCAGCGGAAGAGGAGTGATCATTTCTGAATATGGTTATTTATTGTCAGCATTTGCCAGTCTTCCACATCTAATAATTCCCTCCAAGTTTGCTGTTGGCAATAATGTGAATCCTGTGCAATCTTTGTTGCCTCTTTATTCCCTAGAGCACTCTGAAGAGCAAAAGTGCTGTCCATAGCAAAAGTGTTCATCCAAAAAGTAGTGTCAGTGCATTGTCAGTTATGCTGGAGCTGTTGCACATTGGTTCATTGCAGTTTTGGTGGCTTCAGCTGGCATTGCACTTTTGCATCTTCTTTTGTTTTCACTTCTTCACTCTGGAGTGTTGGATACCCATATGTATTGTCTTTATAACTTAGGGTTATGCATGCCAAGGTCAGTCTTAATGGCTCCAAGGCAGGGGTGTCGTGGAGTGAAGCTGGGATTTCTGGAGGCTGGGAAGGGAAAGGTCTGGGGTTGGGATGGTGTGGCTGCAAGCATGGCTGTCAGGTTAGCAAAAGTAATCACATGATCCTATGAATATTTACTTTCAACTATTTATAGGGGCATGTGTTAGATATGTTTACACTTATTTTAGTAGAATTAATGCTTAGAGGATACTCTCAATGAAAAATGCTTCCCATGAGTGAGTCAAATCAAATAAATAAATTCGCTGGTCACCATAAAATAGCAAAGGTACACTTAATTTTCCTGCTAGGATGACATAATTTTTGTGGAGATGCTAGCAAATATTTCTAGTGCATACAGTACTTTGAAACGAAAATAACTACAATATAAGGTATTTTGAGTGAAATGCAAAAATGACTGCTAAGGTTGAAAAGAAACATGTAAATTTTTACTTTGAATTTTGCTTCAGTTTTGGAATTATCTGGATTATAAGCAGCCACCTGAATCTAAACTGGTGCAGAGTGATTAACATTTCTATATACATATGCCAAGGAGGTTGAGGACAATAAGAATTCAGATACTGAAATGAAAACCATCCCTTGAGAAAACATGAGTTCATTACTTGGTACAGTTGTCACTACTGCAGAAAAAAAAAAGAACTGTTAAATTAATATTCATTATGGGTGAGGAAAGGTGCTTTGTCATACATTTGGAAATCACAGTGAGACTGAAATTCTGTTCTGAAAGTAGGTAATGAAAATGCTAGAGAGTCATGGCTGTCATTCAGCATCTTAAAATTTACATGGCCAAGTAAGTCTCACTCAGGAATTCAGAAAATATTTAGAGAAGAAGAGCACACATTGGTTATCAGCAAACCATGAAGAGCACATCAGAGAAGGGTGTGCACACTCATGAGCTTGTTTGCATAAGGTTATACCAATTTTCAAAAAAGATACTTTGAAAGCATAGGTGACTGAAGGCTGATTTGCCTATTATTAAATCTGGTCCAAAAGGAGAAAGATATAATTAGAGGAGAAATAAATAGGAAGACAACTGATGCCTTTCTGTATTGTTTTTTGTGGAAAACACATCTTATGGAATGTAGACAGTTTTTTGATGTGATTACAATTTTGTTGATTATGTTCACATGATGTACTTCTCATCACGTGTCAGGTGTTAGACTTAGTGCCATAGAAGATTCTAATCAAAGGCTAGCAGTGGGTAAACTAAAAGTAGCACATTTTAAATGGGTTACAGCCATCTCACAAATAAATCTCAAATAATAATTGCAAATGAAGCGTCATCTCACAAAAGAAGCATATCCCACAAGAGTTCCCCAGAGATCACTTCTAGGTTCAGTTCCTTTTGTATTCCCCCCAGTCTTCTGTAAGAATGTATAAAATCATTGCTAATAAAATTGGTGGATGACATAAGGGTGAAAAATAAGGACAGCCTAGTACTACAGACTGAACTGAATTACTTGATAAGGCTGGACTTTTCGGAGCTAAATCCTTTTCGATGCAGCCAAATTCAAGGTCATGCATCCAGAGCTGGAGAATTCAGACCATGCTTATAGGATTAGAGGCTGTCTCCTGATAGATAGAAAGTCTGAAGAAGACACATGGTAGATAACCCACCGGCCCCAATGGGATCTTCTTGCTGAAAGCTGCCTTTGACTATATACTGAGAAAATTAAGACACCTATTCCCTATTTCTAGTGTCACATGCAGGACCAGCAAGACAGTTTGTGAAAACCTGTGAACAACAATGTTTTCAGGAAAATTCTGAGGAAGCAGGAGTGATTTACAAAGAAAAAGACAAGGACTGGCTTAAGGCTTGAATTACACCTGGTTATTGTTTCTCTTTTGTTAACTTGTATTTTTGCTCTGCATATTTAATGTAGCTCTTAGGCAGAGGAGAGGAGGAAATTAATCTCAGGTTTAACATTCTTTATTGTTCAGCAGTGAATAAATACATTTCCTATCTCTAATTCTAAGTTAGCATGCATGACTCTACGCACAATTATTCTTTTTATCTGCAGTGTCTGTCTCTAGTACCTACTTTCCCCTCTTGTCTAAGACTGGGCCCAGATGTTGCTATCTGCTACAGATTAGCTGAAATTCCAAACCCTTCCAACTAACCAGCAGGGGTTTCAATGTTTTCATAACCTGCTGAGGAGGTTTCCTTTACAAAGTCTCTATTAGACCATAAGAACGAGAGACAGGACAGAAAGAGGAAGGATGCAACACCCAGCTGAGTAGCAGAGACCTCCACAGATGCAGCAATCTTCTGAACATTGTGACTGCACAGTGGAAACTGCACAATTATTGTCACTTCGGTGCTTTTGTAATATATGGCCTGAGCCCAGAGCAGTCTAGGAATAAGCCAAGAAAAAATGAGAGCTGCAGCTAGAACTGAGTGTCCTTATAATCCACAGATGACTTGTCTTGCTGTCTTGATGGGGAGAGGCCTGGTATCCTATCTATGTACCCAGTATAGCACCATTATACCTGGTGGTGCTAAGTCCCAGAGAAGTTTGTTCTGTATGTTATGCTGAAGTGCAGGGCAAGAGAAGGAATGGTGGTTATGGTGATCTAAGGACATGGGGAAAGTGACAAAAATGGGACAGGGTCTGTAGGTCTCTTAGAGAGAAGAAGAATAAAATGGTTTTTATTAAAATTAATAAAGAGGTTTTAATTAAAAATAATAAAGAATAAAGGTAATATAATAAATAATAGTCCAGATACAAGGCAGGGTAGAACTTTGTTTTCTATGTTTCATGAAGTAAGAATGATAGGACAAAGTGGTGGAATTCAGTAGTGAAAAGATTAAATACTTTCTTTCTCTGCCTGCTTGTAACTAAACTACTGAGCAGATTGCCATGGTATGATACAGAAATACTTTATTAAGCCTGTAATTTGAATTATTATGCTAATTACTGTAACTTGTGCCACATTCTCTTGACACTCTTATGTCTGCCTATTAAGAATACCCAGAGCAGTCATAATGACCATTGTTAAAAACACCAAGGGATGGATAGATCTCCTACTTCAGAGTTTAAACCAGTCTTCAGCTACCAGAGATGGTATGGGACAGAACATGGCTTACAGGGAAGCTGTGGTGAGATAAGGTGCAGACCACAGCCAAGGCCAAGCCCAGGGCATAGGACAATCTTGGTTCTGGTTAAGTGACTTCAGTTCATAGCTTTAGACTTGCCTTGCTGATTTTTAGTTCGTCCTGTGGTGTAAAGTGGCACAGGGCTTTTGGTTTCAGCAGCATGCTGCTGACTGACACCATGCTTTGCCTAGACACAAATGCATCAATATGGTAACTATCCCTGCTGCATCAGTCAAACACACAATCTTTTTTCCTGATACCCTGGGAGAGTTTGCACTTGGGAAAATCTCCAATTTTTTCCATCCTAAAAACAAGTAAAATTTTCATCCTGAGATCTAGGAATAAGGTGTTTGTTTCTGGTTGGGTTTATTTTTTTTCAGCTGGGACTGAACAGGCATTCTGTGAGCAACCAGGCAGAGAATTTTGGTCCTGCTGCATGTGCCTCACTCTTCAGGTGCTCACTTGCAATTTACAAGCACTTCTGAATATGTCTGGTATGTGAGCTCTCTCTTCTCTGGATGATGTTTTTTGTTTCCTTGTATTGTGCAAATGTTCTCACAGGAGGCAGGCAACTGCAGATAAACCTTCTGATCCTTCGGAATCATCAAACTCTTGTAATCGTGTTTTCCAGCTTTGTAAATGTTACCCCCACACGCACCTTGTTACTCTCAGATCTTCACCATTACTTCTTCATTTCAAACAGCAGCATCATCCCTGTCTCTCAGTGTGTCACATCACATTTCCCCAAGAAAAAGAGAGCCTTCTAGAAATGATCACTAGATGGCTACACTACCGCACAGAATTTCACAATTCTGCTTTTCCAGACCTTCAAACCATTTCTCACAGTGCTCTAGTTCACAATATCTCTGGTCTGAATTGCATTTCAGTCACAAAATGCAATTTCCATATATTCAATTTTCTTCTCAGCAGGTAGGAATATAAGTCCACACCGTTCAAATTTATTGTACAAAGAAGTCACTGGGGCTTAAATGGCATCTAACCTCTGAAACATCTGGCATTGTCCAGCATTGGAAACAGTATCCTGGACTGCATGCGTCTTTGGTTTGATCCAATAGAGCAACTCCCGTCTTTCTGGAGCCTGCAAAAAGCCTTTGGAGTCAACTGTGCAAGACTAGTGTGTCTATTGACCTGGCTATGGCTGAGCAGCTTCAAAAGCCCCAAGATTTGGGACAGGCATCAGTATATGACTCAAAACTTCGCCAGTCACCACTGCTGTTTCACAGGGATTAAGGAGAATTTCTGAAGGAGAGGAAAATATAAACTTATTTTCCTGTTGTAGGCAAGCACAGACTTTAGGAACAAGAAGCAGCAAATGCTAGGGAAGAGCTTGCCTTCCTCATTACATTTTTTTCTGTCTCTCATTCAAATCAAAGACTAATGCAAATGTTAAAGTTTTTAACAGAAGTAATTTCTTGCAATAGTTGCCAGGAGGGACCTAAAAAAGGCACACTACTAATTATTTTTATCATTTATGTTGTGTTTAGACTCATGCAGAATAGAAACGTGTTCCTCCTCTGCTGAATGTCCCTGTTTGTGCCTTTACACAAATCCTCCCACATTCTTGTGAGTGGTTACACTAATGACGTTTATGTAATTTCATTGGTGTTTACAACTGCGTAGTCTGAATGCGAATCTGTATATAAATAATATCATCATTCTCTCCTGCGAGCTAGAGAAATGTTATCTATGTTTTACAGATGAGGGAATTGAGGTAAACGGGGGGAAGTGAAGTGAAGTGAATAACTACTCTCGCCTGCAAGCTGTGGCATGAGTGATGCATGGTGCAGACAGTCACCAGCCCTATGTGCCAGCAAGCACTATGATGGTGTTGGCAGCTATGCTGTCCTGGGGGCAGGAAAACAAGGCAGGGGAGCATTTTGCAGAGGAGAAGTCTGGTGAAGAGAGCTGTTTTGAGAGAAAGAAAATACCTGACTGAGGAGTAAGCTGTGCCATGTGCCATGGTACCATCCCAAGGAGCAGGGGACTAGAGGTTTTCAAATTAGTTTTGGAAACACGATATGAAAAGCAGAGCTATAGATATTCTATCTTGGTATACCTTCAATGAGAGCCCATGAAGGAGGAAAAGGACCAGAAGAGAATTGGTGGAGAGCAGGATGGAGCTCCCTGCCACATGGCCATTTGGAGCTTGGGGAGGATGACATGTCCTCCTTCTTGACAGATTGCCTTGGCTGGGTGCTGCAGAGGTGGCTGCTGCTCATCAGTAGCCCCAGGGGCACCCAGTAGCTTACAAGGAACAAAGCAGACCTGGATGGTTTGCCTATGAATTTCCTATGGGAAATAGAGCTCCCTATTTGGCAAACATTCTGCCTGTTGTAAAAGCTAAATTGAAATTGCAAACATCATAAGTGCATGGGTTCTGAACTGTGTGTTCACAAAGGAGCATTCCAGCTGTTTGCTCAGAGTCAGGGATGCCCTTCCTTTGGCTCTAAAAGCTATCTCAGCCATTTCAAAGGCGAGAGAACTTGGAATCACAGAGTCAGAGAATATGCTGAGTTGGAAGGGACCCACAAGGATCATCAAGTCCAACTCTTAGCACTGCACAGGACCATCTCTTAGAGTAACACCTGGATGTGCCTGAGAGTATCATCCAAACACTTCTTGAACTCTAACAGGTTTGATGCTGTGACCTCTTGCCTAGAGAGCCTGTTCCAGTGCCCAAAACCACCCTCTGGGTGAAGAGCCTTTTTCTAATATCCAAACCAAACCTCCCCTGACACAACTTCAGGCCATTCCCTCAAGTCCTATCACTGGTCACCACAGACAATAACTTCAAGCTGGTATGGGCTGATTTGCTCCCAAAGTTTCAGAAAAATATTAAAAAACAGAGTTGGTGTAATTGTCGGATATACAAAAGTGTACATTAATTCCTAGGAAGCATTGTGAATTTGTAGGCAAAGCCAGTATTAATTTCAGATAGTAATCTATAGTGACAACAGTCTGGTTTCAGGGAGCTGCTTTGCAGTCTATGCTATTGAAATTTAGAGGCAAAGGAAGGTATTTATGGGAACCAATATCTCCAATGTGGCCATCTCAGCAAAACTCCAAATATGTTGATCAATGTTGCAGCAATCACTTTATTTTGTCAGCACAGAGCTATGAATCAACAGTAGCTAATGAGACACCAGTTAATAGTGGCACTATGGCAGAACTGTACAGACTGCCTTAGACAGCACAAGTAATTGTGGAAGCAGAACTGGCACTTGTTTGAAGGGAAAGGGTTTAAAGGCAAAGTGGTTCTTACTGAATCCTCCACTTAGTTGTTGTAGAAATACTGATGTGTTGGCAGCAAGAATGGCTGCTTGGCTTTCACTTTTTTCAGATTTCTGCTCCAGTCCCATATTGCCTGTCAGGATTCTCAGTGAATAGGTTACATTAAAATCATACACATCATTATGCAAGTAACAAGAATCCCTAATGACTTGATGGGCACTGTGTTGTTCTCCCAAGAGGTTGACAGCTACAGAGGCTCCCACTTCTTGCATAAGGAGATGGCATTGCTAAAGTAGCTTATACAGCACTGTCCTCTGCTCTGCACCTCTTCTTAGGTACTGCTTTTTCACAGGAGGATCAATAGTTTTGGCTTTCCTGTATGCAAGAACAAAGGAGAAAATAATCTGGGCTAGGAGCAAGGCCCACGGCTCTAATAATTCCTTACTGCCTCTGGGGCTGCGCTACCTTGAGTTTTTCCAAGCGATTGTGTCCTTTCACAGGTTACAGGACAGGCCCCCCAGTTCACAAACCATTTTTGTTGAAAAGATAAAGCCAGCTGTGGATCACAAAAGGTGGGGGCAATTCTCTGTGCAGGAACGTGCTTGTCCCTGAGCCCTAAAATTGACCTTCCCTCCTGGAAAATACAGCTGAAGAGGACAGATACCCCTGCCCCTGCCATGTGACAGACTCTATCCCATCACAGGGGTTGTGCAATGCTCCAGAAATCTCAGGGGGGGGGGAAAATTAATTTAGTCTCTATTCCACCCCAGAGCTGCCTGTGGACTTTCTTACAGCAGCAACTTGGCTTTAAAAACTGCTGATCCCTGCACTAGACTTTTCTATACAAATTTCAGGGACTTGTTTCTCTGGGATTTAGCTTTATTCAGCCTCCATTTTGAGATTAACAAGATTACTGACAAGATTAAATAATTCCCCTCCTTTTTTTTTTTTTTTTCACTCCCCAAACTCAGAGATAAAAGAGGCCCTGGATGAATTTGGTGGTCACAAATATAAGATGCAGCCTTTCCCATGATTGTGCTTAAACCCACTTGAAAGAGAGACTTTTGGAACCATAAAATACTTTTATCTGTAGGATTGAAATTGGGTTAGTAACTTCCTCAAAGAACAGAAGAAAACTGACTGCTCTGGGTCATGCAGTGTGCTTGCATGCCTTTGAAGTCTTTTTAAAATTAATGTCCCAATGCAGTTAAACTTGCTGCTTTTTTTTTTTTTTTCCCTGACAGTAAGAGGTCATTGGAGTCAATAAGGTTACTTTTCCATCTTGTTGGATAACCAGAGGATGGCGATGGGAGCTGTGAAGTGCACAGATCCCCATCAGTGCCAGACTGAGAGTTTCAGAGGAACAGTCTCAAATGCTCATTCAGACTTTGGTTATATGTGAGCTGTTCCTGATTCTGGCCACAGTTACTGTCACTGCTGTAGATTTATGTTGTTGTGCTTTTTCTGCTCATTACAATTTTTCGAGTGGAAAAGGCATTCATCAGGTCTGACATCAGACAACAAGTAATGAGTGTTGTTACCCAAGCCTATTCAGCAATGAGAGCCCCAAGAAAAGTCGTAGTTCACTCTGCACCTGTGGACCATGATAATGTGTAAAAAGCACGAGGCTTGAAGTAATTACAAACAGGAAATAATTAGCTGGCTCCAGCCTCCAAGAGGGAATGTGGTCAAATGATTTTACCTCTGAACTGGTGGGCAGGACTCATAGATCAGTGCTTGGTCCTGCAAATAGCTCTGGGCAAATCATTTAAATCTGTATTTTGATTTCTTTGAGAAGTATATGTAGTTGTTGTGTTTTCTGGAGTGAATGGGTACTGTATAAATGCAGTCTGTGATCTCCCTTGCTTACTGGACTTGTACTGTAGTGAATGGCAGCAGAATATGAGCCTTTGAGTATTGTAAACTGTTATGGAGGCAAACCAGAAGTGAAAAATACTGACAATCAAATGCATTTAGCAGTACTTGGAGATAATATTTTTTAGCAGGGATACATCATCTAGACCGGAACAGCTTCTTTTTTTCTTTATGTTCACCTGTTGTTTGTCCTCTAATCTTTGTATTTCAGTCCCTGTGGGTCAAAGTCAGTCTGTGATATGCCCATGTGCAGTACCTGCTACTGTGAATTGAGGTCGTACTGCACTGTCATGTAGTTAATGATTGGTTTTCTGGTCTGTGCTCTGCCAGATGGCTCTGGACTGCCTGGTCTTATTTGGGCTGCTGCTACTCTAATGTAGCATTGCTTTTCTTTTCTCATTTTCACCTGCATGGCAGTACAAGTAAGCTGTTAACTATAACTGAGATAGGGCAGGGGATATCATTGTCTTCCTCTGAATACACAGGTGCATTTTGACACCTAATTCTCAAGGCCAGGATGTCAATAAAAATTTGAAACACTGTGGCATCATCATATCTCACCTTCAATATAATCTGAATGCAGGGCCTGTGGCCTTGGCTATATGGTGGATGAGTTTTTATGACTGTGTTCAGTTGCTTTACAATGGCATATGATGATTGTGCTGTCAATAAGTAGCTATAACCTCTGCCTGCTTTACGAGTTGTTCTGCTCCCTTAACTGCTGCTCTATGGCCCTGAGCCCTAAATTTTAAATCTGTGTGAGAAATAATGAGTTTCTGTGAAATTAAGACTTATATTCCTCTCATTATTAATCAGCCCTTCCTGGCAGCTCCTGATTGTGCTCCATGTTGTATTAGCATAACTGCAATGCTTGAGATCCACCACCCCCCTCATCCTTTTCTTTCACTGATTCCTTTTCTACCTTTCAGGCTGAGAAGGGCCATTCAGTCAGAAGGTGGCAGGTGTGAAGTGGTGGAGTTTAATAGGAAAAAAGATAACAGAAGAGAATCCATGAACAATGCATTTATTAGCCTGTTTCATGTTAAGAGGGAAGGAAGGGCTTTTCAGAGAATGGAGAAGGAAAATTAGAGAGCTACGTGACTAGATCTGAATTCAAATTGAGGTTAGGTAACTTCATAGCATTGCCTGGATGTAATTTCTTTTTAATTTCCTAACTCAGGACAG
This sequence comes from Hafferia zeledoni, assembly GCA_035583235.1. Taxonomy (NCBI): domain Eukaryota; kingdom Metazoa; phylum Chordata; class Aves; order Passeriformes; family Thamnophilidae; genus Hafferia; species Hafferia zeledoni. Next base: position 83,969,712 of record JAWWEV010000083.1, on the reverse strand, counting down.
CACTTGAAGACAAGTCAACAGATAAGAGAGAACTAGGCCTAAACCTAAATCCTGGTCTTAATTTACTGACACGCTGGGGTGTTCAGGTTTTGCTCTGTGCCCAAACTTTACATTTCTTGGCCAGAGCAGAGGTAGTTTGGAATTTGGATCATCCTGTCATTGCACCATCTCAAGTGGAATGCCAGGCACCATGGGTGGCAGTTCATGGCCACCACAGGCAGCTGTGCTGGGGACACCTGCACCACCACCACTGGACTGGGAGGCTCCACCTTAGGTCAGGGCTTCCCATCCAGCGCTGTCCTACATTAGACTCTCACTGTGAGCAGTCTGTCTCCTGCCTAGTCTTGGACCCTTTCTCCTGGATGGACCTTGGAGACACAGTGCTGGAGGGTCCAGCTCCAGCTCTGCCTCCAGCCCCATCTGCAGCTGCTCAGTTGAACCTGGACTGCATCCTGGATCTGGCTTATCCCTGCTTGTGTCATCCCATCAGTGAAGCCTGTCACCTGTCCCCAGCTCTGCCCACCCAGCTCAGACCCCAAAGGATGGCAGCCCATGAGGGGTTCACCCCCACTCAGCCTTCCTTCTGCCACAGCCCCACTGGCATTACACCCTGGCACAAAAGTAAAAATAAGCACATATTAATAGTGCTATGAACATTAAACTATGTGGCTAACTGCAGAGGTTATTTTGATCTTGCATCAGGCTTTCTTGGGGCTCTCTAGTGATCAAAAATTTATGTAAAATCTGTTGTTAGAAATAGTAAAAAATGGAAACAAAAAGCTGTAATTTTTTATGAAGGTTATTTTTTCTTAAAGTTCAAAAAGAAAGATAGTTTAATTGTATCACTGTTTCACAAGTATATTTATCACAAGTTTTCCTGTGAAAATTTTAACAACTTTTTCCTGATTTCTTCATTCTACCTTGCTTAATTTTCCTTGGAAAAACCAAAAACAAATACCCAACCAACAACCAGACAAAAAAAAAAAAAACCCACAAAACAAACAAGGAAAGGGAAAATTATCAAAAGAAGGAAGCTGGGTTTGGGTTGGAAAAAGAAAGGGAAAGTATAACTATTACTATTGTTTGCCATATCTTTTCTTAAAAAAAAAAAAAAAAAAAAATTGAAAAACAGTCAAACCCTACACCTGTCCAAAAAAAAAAAATCTACAGTATTTTAAATGTACATTTGGCAAAAGCTTTAATTTTCATCAGCTTCTTTATTGAAAGATGGAGTCTGCTCATATAAGCCTATTTTCTGGTATGATAGCCTTGAAATAGGGATGGAAAGATGTATTACTATTTGATAAATTAAAATCTTAGAGATGGAATAATGATCTCTGTGTAGAAGTCATGAGGGTCTTAGAAAATATTAGGAGTTTAACTGTTCTAGCCTGCAGCTGGAGACATTTTTTTTTAGTCCAAAGCTGGGAATAAAAATGCTTTTTACAAGGGTAGCTTTTTTGCTGCATGCATGATGGCTAATTCTGTCTTTTTGGTTTATTAGACTTTAAGAAGGCTCTTGGAATTATTTTAGATTTTCATTTTCCTTGGAATCTTTATTTCTTTTATTTCTCTTAGCAATAGATGTATTAGATTTAGTGTGATGTAGTGTTCATTATTAGATAGTCATATTATCCTTTGTATGACAATATTATTTCCATGGCTTTTGCTATAAAATTTCAGTTTGAGATCTCCTGGCTCAAGCTCCTGCAAGTGTGAACATGTAGAGGATGGGTGGTTATGCAAAGAGTCCATGATTCAGACAGGCAGGAGAAAGGAAGGGGCAGCCCAAAGAGGTGAAGCCCTTGGTCACTGTGGGTCAGTGTCAGCAGCTGAACTCATCTTCAGCTGTGCCATTTGGGCACAGCATTTATCATCACATGTCACTTGCTCCACAGGCAGGACAGACCAGTGACTAGATGAATTCTGAACTGACTAAAATGAAAGAGAAGTGCTTTTCCCTATAGAGAAAGAAAAAAAAAAAAAAACACAAAAAACAAAAAACAAAAAACCCACATATTTTAACACAAAATGTTATGTTTTAACATAAAATTTCTGTTAGATCTCACACATGTGATGCATTCACCTTGATGAATCTGGGTCATAACTGTATTTTGTGTTGGCAGATAATGGCGTGAGTTAGCCTAAAATGAGCTTTTTTCAAGTGTGGGTGCAACCAGGCTTTTGGTAACACAAAGCTCTGGGGGCAGCCAGCCCTGGTCTCTGTGCTGAGATGTGGACACTTCACTGCAGTACAGACACACTCCATACATCTTCAAGGTCTTGTGGAAGGTTTACCTAAACTTTCCAAACCCCAAGCAGGTAAAAATTACATTCTGGCAAGGATTTTCAGTTAAGCTCTCAGTGGCTTCTTGCTCATCACTTTGTTATTTTCAGAGAGGAGGTCAAGAGGAACAATGAAGTGTGATGAGGGAATAATCCATTTGCTTCTGCTAAAATATGCCTAACAGAGCAAAAGGGAAATGGGCTGTTCTAAAGATAGGGAAATAACCTAGCAAAAGAAAGATGGTTTCATAAATACTATTGCTGAGGAAGCAGAAACTGTATTATTAAAAGAATTATTCTTTTGACCTCTAAATAATTTCAACTCTATAAAAGGTAGACTTTTGTCAATAAATGAGTGTCATTAAGACAGATCCATACAGAAAAAAAGTTCATAAATCAAAAGGAGGAGGGCTGCAGTATTAGAGCACAGCTACAAATTGCTGTTCTGCTCATTTCTGCATTGTTAGCAACCTGCTGATAAGTATGAAATGTGCACAAAATGTCTGTAGCTATTTCATCAGCAAATGGCCCTGCTTTAGAAAATAGCTGGAGCAGGTGGCGTTAGCTGAATACAGGCCTAGAAGAAAAGATGGTTTAGGTCTCCTCTTCAATGAGGGTCCCCATAGAATACTGAATTCTTTCCATTGAAGTTATTTTCATTGTACATTTCTTCTAGGAACGCTGCAGTGAGGGCTCATTAGGGTGAAGTGGCAAAGCCTGTGAGGCATGGTGGTGGTGATATGCTTTAAATATTGCACCTGGCTAACTCCAGGATTTCCAAGGACAACCTGGGTGCTCAGGGGCAGAACTAGAATGTTTGGGGAGTGATAAGCCACTAAACAGAAAAAAAAGAAAAAATATGTTAAAGCCCTTAGTACACACACTGCTTCAAGCCTCTCTTGAGTATTTTCCAAAGTTTCAAAAACAAGGCAGGAGGTGGGAAGCTACTCTAGTTAACACTCTCAGACTGCTACTCCAAGATCTTATCTTCTACAAGGTCTATTGAACAATATATGATAACATGCATAGCATGCCCTCTCAGTGGGTAAAAGAAAATAATTTTGCTAGGGAAAGTGGGAGAGGAGGCAGGGCAATGGTATGCAAAGCTCATGAAGTAGGAAGGGAGGAGGGAGAATAGAAAACATCTGATACACATTCAGGTGTCCAGCCCAGGCTTAGGGAGCACACTGAGTGCAATGTTCTTGCAGCAGGCATTTTCCACAGCTGATAGAGACAGAAGGAGAGATGTCTTGCAATGTGACTGGTTCTCTCCAGAACTCAAACCCATGCAACACTGTAGTTGACTTAACCAAGGCAGTGGCTAGTGCTGGATAATGTCCTGAACCTCCTGGCCTGAACATCCTGACCTCTGCTTTGTCCCAGTTCTCCTGCTGCCCTTGTGTGGAAGGAGTGGCCCAAGTACACTTGCATGGGGCAGAGAAACAGAGGACCCAGCCAGGGGCAAGGTTGTGGGGGAAGAGGTAGTGCCGTGTTTGTGGGCAGACACTAAGAGAAGAGGTGAGACCAGGGCAGAAAGGGACATGTGAGGCAAGGCCTGGGAGTCACGGTGGGGAGTGGTTGAGGGGCACTGAAGCAGCAGAGAATGAGGACAGATATAAAATGTTCCTCAAGGAGAACTAATGTACTTCATCTTGCAAAGAGCTGGCCTACAGAAAAGTGTGACTTTCCCTCATCCTGCCAGCCTGCCAGATAACATTTGTCAAATGATTTGGGACCAGAGCATAGCAGCAAGATAAAGATGATATCATCTTCCATTATTAAATCCTGATGGAGGATTTCTTAAATGCAGTCATTTGAGATGAATGTGTTATTTTTTCCCTTGACATGTGAGATAGTGAAAAAGTAGGACTTTCTCCTCCGAGTTTGGATTGTGGATTGTCACTGATTAGAGGAACCAGAACTTCTCTGTACTGAGTGACTCTGAGCCATCTTCATGAAGCTGGTGCAGTAAACACACTCTGACAGTAGGAATTAATGTTATAATCATATCAGGACTGTGAACCATAACTTGTTGATGAAGTTGTGAGAAGTGCACTTACCAGATATAGAATGTATGCAGAGCATTTGATGCATTAAATGTCAGATCCCTACAGCCTACATTCCAGAAATAAAAAAGGATAATTAATTTCCATACATCTTGGCACACTCCATTAGAACAGTGACAGCAGAAGCAAATGCTGTTACAAGTAGTTGCTGAAAAACTCTATTGAATTTGGGGAATAAGAACAGCAATTCAGAATCCGTCTAAAAGTTCATCTCTCTGTGTCTGCTCTCCATAATGGCTGGTGGCAGAGGCTTAAGGAAAATGTAAGAAATGAGAGAGCACAAGGTGATTTTTCCCAGATCTTGTCCTACCTTCTAGAAGTCTGTAGTTCATGGACTTCATATATTTTCATCATGTAGTTAAGAGCCCATGTTGAACCTAATTTTTTATTTGTCTAACCATTTTATTTCTAACCTTGTTTTATTTTTGGCATCAGCAATGTCTCAGAGCAGTGAGTTTCACACTTATGTATACATGTGTGAAAGAGCAATTCCTTGTGTCTCTTTTTAAATCTGCCACCTGATAATTTCTCCAGTTCCCTCCTACTTCTTTCATGGCGATATATTATGAAACTGAATAACAGTCACTTGTTCACCATCTCCAGCCTGCTTGTTAAGACACTGAGCTAGATTATTTCCAAGTTGAAAAGGTGTACTTCATGTATTATGTCCTCTCCTCTGGCTCATCATAGCATGGCCTTTCAGTATTCCATGTGGTAAGCAAGGAAGAGCTAAACTTCAGACTCATTTCTTCCCAGAACTGTTTGCCATCTGTTGTCCTACAGCTTCACCCTAAATGGTTGTACTGATCCTACCTGGCACTGCATTTCCTTTCAGAACAAACCATTTTGCTTAGGAACTCCTCATCCTTCACTGGAGTTCTTTTGAAGCACAGGCAGTTTCCCCCAATTTTAGAGACTCCTGGAAACTCTTCTTTTTTTGAACAGCAGCAAATCCAGAGCAGTATTTGGTAAGCAAGGCACTTATTCTACTTTCTTTTTTCAGCCTCTGGAGAATGAGTGAAGTCGGTCAGCACAGCTGTGCTACCCAGCCTGAGGGAAGACCTCCTCTTTTACAGAGAAGAGGAAGGAATGCCAAAAAGGCACACAGATGTCAGTAAGGTGCAATGAAGATCTCAAAACCTAGAAATGTGCTTGGCTCAGGAAATTCCTGAACCACATATAGTGCAAGGGAAAGTGCTCAAGAAAAGTCTTGTGGACAGTTCATGTACTCTTTTCTAGATGATGACTTTTGGCCAGGGTTGGAGATAAAGTGCCAGGCTAAATGGACTTTTATTCTCACCTACTATAGCTGCTGTTACTCTTAAAACATGGATAGATCAGCTGAATCATGTTGAGCAGATGGGCCACTTCCACTGGGATGGATGCAGACCTGCTGAGTACAGATGGGGAGTAGGGTTAGGGTGGGAGGGAGAATGTCAAGGTCTTTCCATCCTCTAGCAAAACTGTGTTAGCAAAGTAAAACACCTGTCAGTGCATGAGACATTCCCTGCTGGGATGTTCACTGAGATGGTTTTTGGCCTCAGTGGTCTCCAGCCTACTCCAAGCACCACTTAGATTCCTCCCATTTAGGCTTGAGCAGTTTCTTGTTGCATTTGTGGACCACCTAAGGGAGAGGGGAACACCCTGAACCTCAGGGTGGTGCTGCAGTACTTGCTCCTGATCTCCTCCTGAAGACACTTTCGTCACTTTCCTTCCCTTCTTGTTGGTAAACATATGTAAGCCTGTTTGAGCTGAAAAACCAGAAGAACTTATACTAAGATTCATGAAACCTCTTTTCTCTGATGTAATCAGTTTCAAAAATTTCTGTTCTTAAAGAAAATGGAAATGCTCAAAATATAGTTAATGATTGTTCTGGAACTTAATTGAAGACAGATTTTGAGGAATGGAGAAACATTTGTTGGGCTCTTATAATAAATATCTCTGGCACCTTTCTAAGGATTTCTCTCACTGTAGCTCTTGTGATTTCATGAAGTTTGATAAATAGCCTTTGTGTCTCATTCCCATTCAACTGTTTCTAGATTATGGTATTCATGCACCTTCTACAGACAAAATTAAAATATAAAGTCATAGTGTACTCTTACTATTCCAGGCTTTGGGTTGTGGCACTGACTGAATGGTAACAGGAATCATTTTACTGCTGCGAATAGTTAAGGAAGTGTCTCATTTGAACTGAATAACCACAAAGAGTTCTGTGGTGAAGACTCCTCACATAAAGCAACATTATGTAACAATACTAGGATAAATCATTAAAGAAATAAGCAAGGAAAAATAAATCTGTGCTTACATACTAAACTCAGGATGTCTAGGAAAAAGAAGGAAGAAATTATGACTATTATTTCAGAGTCAGCCTTCTCTGTTCTGTAAGGGCTAATAGCTAGTGGCAAAATTAGATGTTATCTGAATTATTATAAACTGTGAAAAGGTACTGGGATTAAAGGGCAGAGACGCAGAAGAAGAACAGTGCATAGTTACACTGGAGTTAAACTCTCTTTACAAGTATTAGCATTTAAGTGAGTAATCAAACCTCTGAACGGGGTCCTGATCTTGGAAGACTTTTAAACCTGTGGAGGTTTCTGTGAGTGAGTAAATACACTTGAGGTTTTATCGTACTCTAAATGACCTCTACCGATAATGTTCCTCTCTGTGCACATTACAGCTTGAGCACATGTAACCTCTCAGGTATGTTCCACAGCATGAAACATGCCAAAGTCTGCATCATGCACCTTGTCAGGGGTTTTCCTTGATGGATTTCCTTGGCGACTGCTGGTGGAGACCTTTGTCCTGATGTCAAAAAATACTGTCTATTTTTTATCACACCTCTGTGGTACAGATTTGAAAGCGATATACAGAAAAAACTGAGAATTTTTTAGATTCTACCTGTAACACACATGGCTTAGAAATGTCACATTAACTCTTTAAATGTTCCCATTTAATTTGTATGTTATGTAAGAACTTGTTAATTTGCAGAAGTTGAAGCTACACCTTGCTTTTCTTGACCTTCAGACTCTATTTTGGAAAGCTACCCTTTCTGTGAATTTATTCTTCTAACCTTCTGTGTTTAGCTTTGTGATTTTTTTAAGCTTAGAGGTGGTTTATTCCTAAACTATAGACACATTTGGGGAACTAGAGAAGATGTCAAATTGTTTCAGATACAATATGTATCCTTATGAACTCCTACTGGTTGTTAAAGCAGTTTCTTTCTTTCTCAGAGAGTAGGGACAGATTTGCCACTATTTCTGCTTCAGGACAAATGAACTGGCATTGGAAATGACATTTTCTTTATGTTCCATCACATCCTTTTTTGTTTACACACATGATACCACTGAAGTTGCAAAGGTATCTTTTGTGCCAAGAACGAGTACACAGAGTAGCTTATCCTGTTGTAACTTGACTGGTGTCAGTAGAGTTGAGCTGGAAATGAGCGTTATGCATTATATTCCTTTCCATAAGTGACGGTGCAGGAGTTTACTGCAGACATGCTAATATATCAAGTATGATGCACTGTTGCTGCATATTGCTCTTGCTGTGGTAGGAAGGGATGGTGCTCACACCCAGCACGTGGGGCTCTACGCTGGGCACAGCTTGTCGCTGTGTAGGTCTCCATAGCATTTGCCTGAAGCCAGGATTATTTGCCATTTGCATCTTTCTAGTTCATAAAAGTGCCTTGCAGTCATTCCTCTTCAGAGGGCTGGTGCCAAGACGAAGCCATTCAGGTTGATTTCTTCTTAAAAAACTATTGTAAATGCCTACCTTGGTAGCCGCTCATGTCAATAGTGGATTGGAGCAGTGAATTAGAAGGCACCGGGCACATAAAGACTCTCTCAAATGCCTTCTCAGCAGATGATTGATGAAGTATGAGACTGATTGGAAAACCTGTAAACTGTTTTTTTCTTTTAGTCCTTGCCTACCTTCCTCTCTGCCAGCAGTGTTTTCATGCATTTCTTTCTGAAAGATCAGTTATTCATGACCTGCAGTTTTTATGTTTTTCAGAAATGTTTGGCAGAAAGATGAACACCCACAAGGAGCAGCTGTGGGGCAAAGTCAACCATCAGGAAAGAAGCATTGAGTGGACTGCCTTAGGATTTTTCTTTTTTCTTTTTTCTTAATTTTTTTCATCCTCACAGCATGCTTGTGCAATGGATTTCTGCATCTAAGGTGTCAGAAGTTAAGTTTTAGCTGATATTTTTCTAACAACTATATGGGACACTGGCACATGGCCATTTATTGCTCCAGGGTACAGAACAACTCAGAGCCTCATTTTTGCTCTGTGGCCACTGAGGGAAACTGCCCTTCATCCAGTTCCTCAGCTGGGAGTTTATAGGTGGATGCCATTATACCATGCTTATGTATGGAAAAAAAATTCTGAACACTTCAGTTTTTAGTTTGAAAGAGTCAATACATCTAGCTTGTTACTAAAACATGCCTAATGATTTTTGCACAGATATTTGCAGAAAAATAGTGAATATCTATACTCCAAAAAGTTATCTTGCAGATATTTCTGGCAAAGAACAGCTGTACCCCAAATTAGGAGACTCCATGAAAAATAGGTGCCTCAGTTGGACTCTGTATGGGTCCTGCACTTGGATCAGGGCAATCCTAAGCACAAGTAGACGCTGGGCAGAGAGCAGCCCTGAACAGAAGAACTTGGGAGTGGATGAGAAGCTCTGTAGAGCACTTGGTAATGCACACTTGTAGCCCAATTCTATGCTGGGCTGCATCAAAAGAAGTGTGACCAGCAGGCTGAGGGAGGTGATTCTGCCTCTCTGCTCTGGTGAGACCCCACCTGGAGCCCTGTGTCCTGCTTCGGGGCCACCAGCATAAAGATGTTTACCTGTTGGAGCAACTCCAGAGGAGGGCCATGAAGATGATCAGAGGGCTGGAGCACCTCACCTATGAAGACATTGAGAGAGCTGGGTTTCTTCAGTTTAGAGAGGAGAGACTAAAGAAACCTTGCAGTAGCCTTCCAGTACCTAAAAGGGGGTTGCCAAGAAAGCTGGAGAGGTACTTTTCACAAGAGCATGTTGTGAAGGGCACAAGGGCCTGTAGTGACAGAACAAGGGGCAACAGCTTTAAAATGAAAGAGTGGGATTGGACTCTTTATTGTGAAGGTGGTAAAACACTGGAACAGGTTGTCCAGAGTTGCGGATGTCCCACTCCAGGAAGTGGTCAAGGTCAGGTTGGATGGGGCTTTGAGCAACCTGATCTAGTGGAATTTTTCCCTGTCCATGGCAGGGGTGTTGGAATTAGATGATCTTTAAGGTGCCTTCCAAGCCAAGCTATTTTTTGATTCTCTGAAACCTTGACTTACTTTTGGAAAGTCTGAGCAGTGATGGGAAATGCTGAATCTCCCTCCAGAGCAAGCCCCTCTCACAGATCAGAACCCCAGTTTCCCTAGCCAAAATCTGGACTCTGTATTCAGAAATGCTCCAGAACTTCTTTCTGTGAGACCTGTGTTATAAATGATATAGCACTAGATAATTGCTGGACACTACTACAAGCAGGAATAGCGGCCAATTGGCAGAAGACTTTGGCTTCTGTTTCCCTCCCACTGTATACATCATCATGGCTAGGCTTCATGAATGGATATTTGAGAAGGGCTCTCCCCACGTGGGTGTGTTCTTTGAGCCTGCACTGTGGATTTTTTAGGTGAGGCACAGCATGCGCCGAACTGGCCCCACCCTTTACTCCTAAGGTTCATCTGCCACGGTCGATCGAGCTTGGACAGTGACAGTGAAGTCCTCAGGACTAGAACCTACAGCACCCAGTATTCCCAGAAGGTCTCCCATCCAACCATGGCTGACTCTACTTAGCTTCTGAGAACTGTCAAGGAGGCATTTAACTGCCTTATATATTTGCATTTGCATTTACTTTGGATACAGAGTTTGTTTATCCATTCAGCAAATGCAAATCATTCCTCTGTTTTCCTTGTTTTCTGAAAAAGCGGAGGGCTACTGAGCTTGTGGAAATCCAGGTATCCCACTAGCACCAGCTCCTGTCTTGGAGTAGTCAGCCTGTCGATGTTGATACTCTTCATGTTTTGATCCACATGTATGATCTGTGTGATCAATTGCACAGATTCACTCCCTGTTGCAAGGATTTTTTTTACTGATTAACTCATTTATAGTCTAAGTAGTCCCAAGCCTACAGTGAAGACATTTCACCATTAGAATATTTTACAAACACTTTTTCAATTATTAGGAATATTTATTTGAACAGCTGTAGTAATGACATGACTGGGGTTCAAAAGTGTATATTTGGAACAAAGTCATCCTTCCTTTAATTGCAAATTAGTGTAAATCTACCCTTCATAAAGCCACAGAGGCAGGAAAATGTCAAAGACTATTACACTGTGGTGTGTTAGACTGGTGTAAGAAACAATCAGTAAAGGCTCATTTCAATTATAGCAGGGCAATAGACAACTTTGTTTTTTTTAAATGACTGGAAGGGGACTTGGGGATAGCAGTTAATACCCTATTCCTTATCTTCCTATAGCATGGTCCAAATATCTTGTCCCACTGATGGGAAATATGTGTGCTTGCTTGCTCTGATTCGAACAGCCTAAAGAACAAAGCCATAGAGTAGCTCAAAAATAAATGAAACCAAGAGCTGGGGGTAAATACAAAGAAAAAAAGTGAACTTGTGTCTGTATTTATATGTGTCCCATGTCCACTCTTTGTTAATATTGCCCTAAGAGAAACATCAAAGTGCTTTACAAATGTGAGCTGAGCTATCCAGCTGTGTCATTATTTTTATCTAGAAATGCTATGCTACAATACTGAGCTTAAATCAGACCAGCTAGAAGTTTATCACCTTTAAAAATCTGGTAAAGGTGAGATGGATGAAAAGGAGTGAGGACTGGAGGCCATGGTAGTGTTAAAAATGTAATTGCCTTATAGATGTGGCAGACATTTCAGATTTTTTTTTTTTCACTGATTTGACAAAGCTGTGTATTTGCTATTTCAGAACATACTTTGTTTTCTCTACTACGTTTGGAAAGTTCAGTTACTGAAGAGTGCATCTCTTTTCCTTATTAAAAAATGATATTTCATATAACATTTTTTATAAAAGCTTGAGAACTTTTTTTTTTTTTTGCCTCTTCCACAGCTGGTGAAAGTTAGTGTGTTTATTTAAAGAATTAATGTCCTTCTTTTGTCCGCATGATGTGGCAATCTAATTGAGAAGATGTGTTGGTTTAAAGGTAAACTGGTAGGAGGAATGAACTCAACTCAAAAAGAGATTACAAGTCAGAGTTACAATTTAATAAAAAGATTACAATAAATACAATGATACAGAGAAAATGTTGGTTTTAACCCACAAAACCCAGATGTATAATCCAGCCCCCTGGGACATGAGCAGAATGGTGTTTATTTGCCCCTTTGCTGAAGGCCACGTAGTCCCCCTGAGTCCAAAGTAAAGGGAAAGAAAAACCTGTTGATGAGAATGATGGTCACAGTCTGGTTGAGAGTGGCAGTCTCAGTCTTGTTGGGGTTCTGTTCCTCCTCTGGATCTGATGAGTTGTACCTTAAGTCCCAAACCCCAAGATTATATATGCTCAGGTTCAGATGGGAATGCCCACTACCTCCTCAAGGGCAGGGAGTTCCCCAATGGGTGATTTAACTCTGTGAGTCATGGGATATTTTTGGAATCTTTGATGGTCTAGGTCGTTGCAACTGTGTATTGTGCTAGTCCCTAATTGCCCATTAGCAGACATGACCCCACAAACTGGATGTGAATGTGCTCATGCCTCACCGGAGGGGAGTTATCACAGCTGAGTCACTGGTGTGAAGGCGGGAGCATTCCCCTGCCTCACAGGTTCCTTTAACACCCAGCTTGTAGCCTGAGGGGTCAGGTGTGCCCTGGGCAGCTGCTGCAGATGATGCATTATTAACAGTTCATCAGAAATGACATAGAGGATGTAGAATATACAGTTTTGTTTATACCCACATAGCAATAAACTGGTCCCAGCCGCTGTAACTAGGACAAAATTATAAGTCTGAATACTTGTAATTCTTATCTTCATAGTCAGGTTGCAAGTCTCCATGCTAACATGCCTGGCTAAAATGACTTTTTCCACGTGGTTAAATGTAGGCCTACTTGAATTTATTTTTTTTACTTTTGCCAGAGGCATTTTGTTTCAAAACAAGATGGAAATTTCTCAAGACTGAAACTTTCCCCAGTTTTTGATTAACCTCCCCTCAAAAACTGCAAATTTCAACAAAAACATTCTTTCGGCACACCATTTCAAAATTTCCTTTTCAATTTTTCTGCGCAAAGGTGTGATTTTTATTTGCAAGTCAGCTTTACCTCAAAGGCTGTAGGAAAGCATCTCAGAAGCCACAGTTCTGTGTTTCAGTCAGCAGATTTGCAGAACAGGGACTTTCTCCACCTGGGGGGAAAAAATTTCCTTTTTAGATCTATAAAGCACTTTAGATACTCATGTTATTTTCCCCTAAAAAGTATGTGTGTAAGTATGAGACAAAATGCCAACTGAATGTCAGAGACTGGGTCAGGCTATAGTAGTTCTAGTCTTGCAATGTAAAGTCAGAAAATTACATCCCTAAAGGGCAGAAGGATGTAAAGGATGGAAGGCAGCAGCTATGCCACAGAGAAGCATGCAGCTGTGTCCCACCTGCACTGGTTGCCCCTCAGTGACTTCATAAAGGAAGAGTTCTTCCACCCCTTGCTTTAGCTCATTACCATAGCTCCAACTACAAGAAAAGATGTCCACAGAGTACCATGAAACCAGAGAGGAAAACGGTAAGTGAAGAACACTTAATGCTTCTAAATTACCTTCACTACTGTATTGTTAACTTGGCAACAAAATGAGTTTGGAATAGATCCTGAAGTTTTTAATTGCTTGAGGCAATCACCTTAGTTATTAAGTCACTGAGGAGGATTCAGCTAAGGGAATCATACAGCAATGAGGTGATGCAAATCCATCACTGGTAGGTGCAAAATAATTCACTGCTTCGTTTGGGTGCTGCTATCAAAGTCATCACCGTAAATTCAGCGGACACAGGCTAATCTTTCTGATGCGTTGCTGCTTTTTATAAAGAGGTGTAGGAAGGCCAACAAACTCACAACACAATAGAGCATAAGCTGTTAAGTTTGGCACTGCAAATAGGAGGAAGGGAAATTAGCAACTGATTAATGAACTGACAGTGTACATGTTAATAAGGGAAACAAGACTCAGATGTCTACACTCACTGTATGATCCCACTTCTGAAAGCATGAGCAACTTTGCAAATACCTGTCTGAGCAAGGTAGGATCTGTTCTCTTGTATTACGGAGCTTGTACAACTGTAGAGCACATTGAGAGCAAAATGTCTCTGGGTGACATGACAAGAGAGAGAAGACATTTCAAGGACTACCTTAGACAGAGGACAATGCTAGATACATAGTTTGAGAGGTATTACATAAGCTATAAAACCAGATGGATAAATATGTTTACAGAGAGACATCCTAAGCTTTGTAATTTTTAAGTGTCAGCCACTTGGCAAGCTATGATCTCTATCTTCTCTTTCTTTTGTGAAAATCATGGAAATTCATCTCAGTTTTCACTTGCTGTAAACTGGAATTGTTCTGTGAAAGCCAGAGGGTCTCAAGCAATTTACAACAGGTGAGGAACTGTGTTTTAAAAAAAGAAGACAAGCTCACAGTAGCTTGCAGGGCAAGAATTAAAAACTGTCAGAAGTCTCCACCTCTTCCTACAAGGGATGTGAGGTTGTGGAATACACTAGATTTCTGGTGACCCTGACCCACACCTGCTTTGGCTAGTCTGAATGCAAGGCAGAGGAGATATTCCAGCTTTTTGTCTTTTTCAACACATCACACAGTTTACAAGAAACTTCTCAGTAAATTATCTCAAGGCAATAGTACAACCAGCTGAGCCCTGCCCTGTGCAGTCTGTCTGAACCAGTGTACCGATTACACCTCACCTGAAAGGTGTCATTGCAGTTGTACAATAGTTGTAGTTGATAATTATATGGGCTTTGCCAAGGCATGCAGAGATGCAGTGAGAAAAGCAAAAGTTCATCTTGTTTTGAAAGTGGTCAGAAATGGCAAAAACCACAAGAATGGGTTCTTCAGGTACATAAACAACAAGCAGAAGCAGAAGGAAAATATTAGCCTGCTTTTAAACAGGAGAGGTGAATCAATTCCCAGTGATGCTGAAAAGGCAGAGATTCTCAACATGTCCTTCATCTCTGTCTTTACCAGTTCTGTAGGTCCCCAGGTCTTGATGACAAAAATCCAGGTTGATCTGAACTCAGACCCACTGTCAGTGAAACAATCGGTGTGTGAACATGAACTTCACCCCCACAAACTGATGGGCTCTAATGTTTTCCATCCAAGAGTGTTAAGAGAGCTGGTTGACACCATTGTGAGGCCACTCTCCATAGTATTCGAGAAGTCTGGAGATTGCGGGATGTCCCAGAAGACTGGAAAAAGACTGATGTCACTCCCATCTACAAGAAGATCTTGGAGGGCCCAGGCAATTGTAGGTCCTGGGAAATTTATGAAATGAGTCACAGAATCACAAAATCTTTAGGATTAAAAAGCACCTCTGGAGATCATCTAGTCCAACCCACTGAGAGGGCAGAGTCACTTGGAGCAGGTTATACAGGAAAACATCCAGGTGAATTTGGAATGTCTCCAGAGAGAGAGACTCCTCTGGAGTCTCCTCTGGGGCAGCCTGTTCCAGTGCTTTGCCATCCTCAATCCAAAGTCCTCATGTTGAGGTGGAACTTATGTTTCCTTGTCCTGTGACTGGGCACCACTGAAAAGAGTCTGGCATCATCCTCTTGGCACCTGCCTTTAAGATATTTATATGCATTGATGAGATCCCCTCTCAGTATTCTGTAAACCAAACAAGCCAAGTTCCAGCAGTCTTTCCTCATAAGAGAGATGCTCCAGACCTCTAATCATCTTTCTGGACCTCTGTTGGACCCTCTCCAGTAGGTTCTTGTCTTTCTTGTACTGAGCAGCCCAGAATGGGACACAGTACTTCAGATGTGTCCTCATTAGGGACGAGTAGAGGGGGAGTATCATCTCCCTTGACCTGCTGGCCACACTCTTCCTGATGCGCTCCAAGATGCCATTGGCCCTCCTGGCCACAAGGACACACTGCCAGCTCATAGACTACTTGTCATTCACCAAGGCTCCCAAGTCCTTCTCTGCAGAGCTGCTCTCTAGTAGGTCAGCCCTCAACCTGTACTGATACTTGGGGGTTTTCCTTCCCAGTGACAGTACCCTGCACTTGCCTTTTGAGCCTCCTTAGGTTTCTCCCCACCCAACTCTCCAGCCTATGAAGGTCCCACTGAATGGCAGCACAACCTTCAGGCGTATCAGCCACTCCCCTCAGTTTTGTATCATCAGCAAACTTGCTGAGGGTACATTCTATCTCTTGGTCATTGATAAGTTGAATATGACTGGACCCAGCATGGATCTCTGGGGAGCACCACTGACTACAGGCCTCCAGCTGGATCCTACTCCACTGATCATGATCTTCTGAGCTCAGCCAGTGCTTAATCCACCTCACTATCCATTCATCTCACTAACAGTTCCGGTGCTTACCTATGAAGGTTTTAGGGGAAACAGTGTCAAAAGCCTTGCTGAAGTTGAGGTAGACAACATCCACTGCTCTCCCTTCATTGACCCAACCTGCCATGCCATCATAGAAGGCTATCAGACTGGTCAAGCATGATTTTGCCTTGATGAATCCATGCTGACTACTCCTGATGACCTTCTTTTACATGCTTGGTGACAGCCTCCAGAACAATCTGTTCCTTTAGCTTTCCAGGGATGGTGGTTAGGCTGACTGGTCAGTCTTCCTTCTTGCCCTTTTTGAAGATGGGAGTAACATTGGCTTTCCTCCACATCTCCTGTTCTCCATGGCTTTTCAAGATGCTGGACAGTTGCTTAGCAGCATCTGCCAGCTCCCTCACCACTCATGGGTGCGTCTCAGGAGGGCCCATGAACTTATGGGTATTAAGTCTGTCTAGTTAATTTCTAACCCAGCTCTCTGTGTCCAAGGGGAATTCTTCCTTTCTCCAGCCTTCCTGTCTTTCCTTCAACATCTAGGGCTCCTGAGGGCTGACCTCAGCAGTAAAGACTGATGCAAAGAAAGCATTCAGTAATTCCACTTTCTCTGTGTCTTCCTTCACCAGGACACGCATTTGATTCAGCAGTGGTTCAGGGTTCTAGTTCTGCTTCCTGCTTTGCTTGCTCCACACAGGATCCTGAGTTCCACCTTCTCAAGGTCACTACAGCCAAGGCTGCACACAACCTTCACATCTTCAACCAGTCCCTCCAGCTTAATAGTACAAAGTCCAGCAACACACCTTTCCTTGTTGGCTCATCTACCACTTGTATGAAAAAGTTATCATCAATGATCTGAAGGAACTTCCTGGACTCTGTGTGCTGAGCCATTTTTTTCTTCAACAAGTATCAGGATGGTTGAAGTTTCCCAGGAGAATCAGGGCCTGGGACCATGAAACTACTTCCAGCTGTCCATGGAAAGCTGCATCAACTTCCTCCTCCTGATCAGGTGGCCTGCAGCAAACACCCACAACAGTGTTACAAATATTAGACTATCCCTTAATTCATATCCATAAACTCTCAATTTCTTTGTCTTGCCCTGAACAGAGCTCAATACATTCCAGTTGCTTTCTCACAGAAAGAGCAACTCCATCACCTCACCTCACTGACCTGTCCTTTCTGGAAAGTACACAGCCATCCACGACAATATTGCATTCATCCCACCATGTCTCCTTAGTTGCAATGAGATTATTGTCCTGCAAACACATGTAGATTTCTAGTTCTTGCTTATTCCTTATGCTGAATGCACTTGTATATAGGCACTTCAGAGAGGTAATCAAGCATGAAGGTTCCCCAGGAGGGGTGTAAGAGGAAAAGTTACAAAGATGATCAAAGTAGTGGGAAGCCTGACATATGAGGAAAGGCTAAGAGAACTGAGAGGTTTCAGCCTTGAGAAAAAAAGGCTTAGAGGAGACCTTATCACCATGTTCCAGTATTTAAATTGTGGCTGCAAAGAAGATGGAGAGTATCTTTTTACAAGATGTCACACGGAAAAGATTAGGGGTAATGGGTGTAAGTTACATCTGAGGACATTCTGATTGGACACAAGAGAAAAATTCTTCACAATGAAAACAATTGGCCATTAGAATAATCTCCCCAGGGAAGTGGTAAATTCCACAGCATCAGACACTTCTAAGATTTGGCTGGACAGGATGCTGACCTATCTTGTCTAGATTATGCTTCTACCATGCTTTTGCCAAGAAAGGTTGGACCAGATAATCCTTGAGGTCCCCATCCAGCCTGGTATTCTGTGAATAATGTAAATTTATTTTTAGAAAATTAAGTGTGTGTTCCAGGCAGTAGTCCTGGATCCTCAGGAGACGGCTTCTGATTTCATGTGAGTAGTCCCAGCTAGAGAAACCTTGCTTAGAAAAGTTGCTTCTCTGCAGGCAACTTGACATGCACAGACAACTTTTTTGTTACTTTTTTAGGGCAAGTGACTTATAAAACGCAATATGCATAAGAAAAGGAGAGAGGTAAAAGCCGAAGTGTAAAGAAGGAGGAGGTCCTCAAAAGCCCCTGTGGTGACGTAAGGGAGAATTTACAAGGTCATGCTGAACCTACTTTAAAATATGCTGATATAGAGAGGATGATGGGAACTCTTCAAGCCAACTGGGAATTGACTCACTTGTCCCTGCCTGCTGCTACCTCCGCTTGTGAGTAATATTTGCAGCTCACCTTTTTCTTCTTTAAGCAGCTGGTGCGCCTGATGCTGACTCAACTCCAGGGGATGGAAATGTAAGCCAGATTGAAGCCAGAGGTGATCTTGTTTCCATGCATGGGGTTTTATTTTTCATTGTTTGATTAGGATCACAGCCACATCAAAACAATTGGAGAAAAAAGAAGGCACAGTTTTTGCCCTTCATGAACGGCCTTCAGGAATTTTACCTCTACCAATGGCAGGGGGGAGGTGGTAAAGTTTACAACTGGATGAGCCAATTAATTTCTTTCCCTCTCAGCTCCCCTCCCCCCTCCTTGCCATTCCCACACTTGTCTGAGCTCTTTTTGCAGAGAAAAGATAGGGGAAGGTGACTGCAACAGATGAAAGTGATGTTAGTTATGTCAGCTGCTGTTGGAAATGGAGCCGAGGAATCCACCTACTAAGAAATACAGCCAGAAAATAATCCATCCTAAAGAATTACTGCAGTCTCTGCATAGGGCACCTGAAGAAGCTTTTGAAGGACGTCTTTTTTCTTATTACAGTAATATTTTTCAGGTTCACAAGGTGAGCACTGTATATGGGATGCAGCTGGCTACAGTGATTAATGGCTCTTTCTGCTAGGAGTTCCTCTGCAGATCCTTTGGCATTTCATGTATTCAGCAAAGCTTATTTCCACTTAACTGCAGTCTCTCTTTGTGGCCCAACATTCATTTGGACTCTTATGAAGTATATCTATGTGCTGGTTAATCTCTGCTGTTGGCAAAGAGTCTGCCTATGCAGCATGCTGCTTCTCCCTATTCCCTTGCCTCAGGATTAAGATGATATCTTCTTCCTAACTCAGGCTAGCTACATCACCCTACAAAATCTGCTTTTGAAAATAAAATATTGAAAACCGTTTCCTCTGAAGCACTTGTTTGTTTTCTTCTTAAAAAGGAAGTGGCATTTGCCTATTCGATACCATGCTCTGCTTAAGATGATATCGTCTTATTAACACAGGCTATACCTACATCATCCTACAAAATCTCCTTTTGAAAATAAAAATTATTGAAAGCCATTTCCTTTCAAGTACTTGTATGTTTTTGTCTTAGAAAGGAAATGGCATTTGCCTGTTTGATACCATGCTCTTTAGGTTTGTGTAAGAGATATCTTTCCCTCTTATAGATATCTAACATTCTTTGCACAAGCCAGTGAGGTTGCATGGCTTGATATAGTAGCATCCTAAATGTAATCCACTGTGCAGCAACATCACTTTATGAAGGGGAGACAAGCAAACAAGGGCAAGAATCTGCTTTGGAGCCAGAGCCTGCTGCTGACCAAGACGTGGGGAGAGTTTCTCTGCTGTGTGAATTTCTCTGGCAGTGACTGTTACAAACCTACAGAACTTGGTTGGAGAGGCTTTAAAAGCACAAAGGATGTCCTTTATCTGTTTTCTCTCTCTCAAGTGCTCCTCTTGTAATGCCTTTTGTCCGTTCTTCTCTGACTTAGGTTCAAGGTAGGAGCACTGTGGAAAGAGGGGCTATTCAGGACATCAACATCAAGGTGCCTTTTAAGGAAGAAACAGTTGCTAAAAATATGGGCACAGGAAAATGTCTTGTGGTTGATAAAGAGATCAATCCTCTCTGATGGTGGATAGGTAGGTGGGGGAGACAGAAGCTTGGCCATCAATAGTGGCACCTCCTGGTTGGTACAAAGAGTCTCTGTGGCATTGAGGTTATCAAGAAGTAACTGAAATGCTCAGTCATCCTTTGTATTTACAAACTACTGTCACCCCCACCCTTTTACAGCTTTTTGCTTGCTTGGTGACTGTCATGCTTTAGGAATGGTATTCTCCAATTTAGTGATCCCACTAAAACCATATTGCCACTCACTCTCCACCTCCAGGTGGAGGCACAAAAGACAAAGATCACAGGTTAGAGGAAGAACAATTTATTGGAAACAGCAATGAGATAAGAAAACAAAGAGTAACAGCAACAATATTAATCACAAAATGTATAAGACAAAGAAATTATTTACATGCAAAATCCCCCAACAATAAGAAAATACCTGACCGTTCACCTGCCATGTTTTCTCCCAACTGGAAGTAATGTCCTTCTTGGAAGCAAGAGAGATTCCCTTCCTCCCACCCCTGGCAATGACTTGAGGTGGTATCGAATAGCATTAGAGTCCTGGCCATGCTCCCTCTCAGCTAATTGCAAAGAAGTTAAACCTGTCCTGGCTGAAACCAGGACAGTGGCACAAGCAAGGCAACAGAAAAACAGAGCTACAGATTTTCTTCCCTTCCTGTGTGCAACTATGCCACCCCATTGCATCGGAATTATTTCTCACAGTCATTACTTTCTGACTGTCCCTGCTGCCTGCTCTGCAGCCATTGAAGTATGTGCCAAATGCTGCTCTTTGTCATTTTTTGCTTTTTTACTGGTATTATTTCAGGGCATGATTACACTTTTCCATGCTGAGCTCTCTGCTAATTTGGGATTGACCACACAGCACTGCCCACTCAAACTCTGTTTTACTTATAAGTTACTCTCCTCCTTGTCAAAACTCTCTGTGGATTGCTCTAGGCTAACTTGTCTGTCTTGCTCTTCTTCTGATGATTTCTCTGACCTGCCACACAGCTTGGCTTTGGCTAGTGAGAGGTGTGTCTTCTCTCAAACCTACGCCAACCTATGTCTTGTGCACTCAAATCTCAGCTGAAATGTTTCCCCACTTCTGCTTCCCTGGGTTATTATTATTAGGATGACTAATATATCGCATCTGTTTCTTGCATCTCTGCTGTCTTCCCAGCCTGACTCTGTGGGTAGTTCAAGTGAAAGTGAGTAATAGAAAGGCAGAGAGCATGGTGGCTATTTAGGGATGGAAGATGGTATATTCCAGGAGCATTAGTACTTGCTAGACAAAGGCTTGAGGTGCTAGTGTACAGCTCTGAACTCTTGCAGGCTTTAAGGATAACTACAACTTCAGTTTGCTGTCAGATAACTAGGATGAAGAAAAAGCTTAACAGTCAGAATGGGATACAAGTTCATCCCAGGTGCTGATTCTTTTGATCTAGAGTTTAATTCATTGTATTTGTTGGGGTTTTGATGTTACTTTGGAGATCTCTCCTGGAAATGAGCTTTGTCATCATGTTTGCACGAGCATATGTCTCTTCTGCACAAATGCAGCAGATGTGCTTCTGTGTTGGATATCTGTATATCAGGGGAGCCACAGGAAAGTAAGACAAAGCTGGCAGATCTGACACAACTTGTGGCAGAATAGGGAAGTCCAACACATCCTTCCAATCACACCTTACAGACCACAGTGCCTTTGTCTATGTTGCTGCTGCTGGTGGTATAGCTAGAGAGATGAAGTAGAGAGGAAAGTTTCCTCTCACTTCTTTCACTTCTATACAGAGAAGGCTGAGAATGAACCAGATGAAAAATGAGTTGTGTTTGCAAACAGTTGGCAGACTTTGAAACCAAAGTGTGCCTTTTTATGTGCATGCACCTTTTCAGAGGTCATTGTTGTGCAAAGGGGAGGCATTGCTCATACCAACCAGGATGGCAATTTCAGTCCAATGGCTGGAATTCACATAACTGTCAAACTAAATGAGTCTGGAGTACAAGCAAAGAGGGCTTCAGAAGGTTAAATCTGGAAGCAAACACCACTACGTGCTTCAGGCTTTAAATTGTGAGTCATAAATGTTAAACACTTGCAGGTATCAGCATAGTATGCTATTTATCACAAAACAAACAACTTAACTCACTGAGCATATTTATAGAGGTCTTGTTCTTCTCCCACGCTTGGCTTCCAGGCAGATGCAGAACCACTTGTGTAAGGAAGGACTCCTTTTCTATAAGACAGAGAGACATGAAATGGCTAATGCTGAATGCAGATATTATTCCAAAGCTGCTCTATAATGAATCCACAAGCATTCTCCGCAGTCATCTTTTAACAGTGCATTTACTCCTGTAGTGTATCTGAGAACCAAGTAAAAAAGTGTGTGTTAAGATGAAAAGGAGCCTCATTGTTCATACAGCGGAGTATGTTCATGCATGTTGTTCTGTGCCCTAATGGCACAGAATAAGAGGAGCAGAAACAGGTCCCAGCATACCTGTACCTGCACACACTCCCCAAAATCCCATACCATAAGGTCCCCAGCTCTTTCAAGCATGAGGTATGGTTTGCAGTGTCAGTTATGTGTACATTTTATGGTGTATCTATTCTGTGATAGGGTTAAGCCTTCTCCAGCTGACAGCCTCTAGCTTACCAAAAAGCAAGGCTTTGTCACACCCAAACCCCTTGTGAATAATGTTAAAAATAACAGGAGACACAAGCATTGGCCAGTGTTATCTCCCAGATGCTCTGCAGGATTGTGCTGCAGCCTCCTAAGAGTTTCTACTGTTCCATGGCTGGAGCAGGTAGCAGCCAGGAGGAGCTGTGAGAAATATGAAGCCACTGAACCTCTGCAAGGAGCACTCTTGGTCCTTCCGTTGCAGTGGCTGTGCTGGTTGTCTGTCCTGCAGAAGACACTTGGCTTCCCCCACTGCTGCTGGAGGTTGACATTAGACATGTATTCAAGTCCCCATCTTCTCTACAGCTTCCCTTGTGTTGTGATTTGAAAGTCAGCTTCAAAGATAAAGCTGTATGATTAGTGTGTCTTTTAAACCAAAGTGTGTATCTTAATCAGTCTGATTTACTATCTGATTCAGCACATTAGCTGCAGACTCTGCAGCTTCCCAAACTCCATGGTGTAATGAATATGCATACATTCAACAGTTGCAATTAGCAGGCAGCCACTGCTGGGGAAAACAAACTACCCAGGGTCTAATTCTACCCTTCCCATAGTGACTTCAGTGGGACATTAGCTTAAACTCAAGCCACTGAATCTAACCTGCAAAGCAGTAGTTAACAGGCCCTAATGTTTCAAAAGCCTATTTAAATAGCAAGGTTTGGGTCAATTCTAATTTTACCTGAATGAGTTTGCCTATTCCTCTGTGACCCAGGCAGGGAAATTGAAAGCACAGAGCACGTAGAGTACAGTACAGTACAGTACATACGTCAGTGTTTGCTCCAGGACTGGTCATTTGGGTAAGCTGTCTCCTCTCACTGAAAGAAATAGAATTAATTAGCAAACTTGCAGAAAGTAAAAGGGTTAAGATTTCCCTTTGGGATTCCCAACAGATAGGTTCAACATTATGCAATTGTCATGAGAATTAAGGAGGAAGTAGCTATGAAAAATATGAGCAATTAAAATTATATTTCTGTTCTTGTCCTTCAGCTTAACCTTTTGGTGGACCTTAAGCTGAAATGTTTGTGGGTTTGTTTTTTATTTCCCCAAGGCTCTTCAGACAGACTAACACAAAATTGAAGCTATGATTGGTATATTCAAGCCCTGGGTTTACGTTCTGCTCACAGCTGACACAGTGATTTGCAAAGAAACACTTTCACATAGTTATTTCATTAAAAAAATTTCTATTTGATATAAATCTGTCAAGCATTCAAAACCATATGTGAAGTAATTTAAAATGCTTACAGAGTCATGGAACATTGCACTTTGCTGCATTCAGAGGGAGAAAGCAAGGGCCTGACCTGCAGCAATAGAAATCTGAGCTCAACGTTATCCAAAGATGGAAGAGACAAAGGGATCCTGTTGTTGTGTACACACGCGAAAGGGAAGTCTGTAGCATCTCTCCATGTATCTACTTCCTCTCTACACTTGGCTTTTCCCCTTTTTCCACACCCCAGTCCCATCGTTATGCATGGATAGGGATTGTTGAGATTTTGAGAGGCTGTTGACCTCTTGACTAATGAATGCCCATGCCTGCATCAAAGTAATGTTCCTGTTTCATCTTGGAGTCAGTCTAACCAAACCACCAAATCCACTGTGTGAGCAGCTCATGACAGCTCAGCAATCAGAAGCTGTGACCGCTAAAGGAGCAGTCACTCTGATCAGATCCTCCTTCCTAGATACAACTTCAATAGCATCCCATTCAAGACAGCTTCTTGCAGCCTGTCTGCTTCTGTGGGATTTTTTAAAGTCTGTACTGGGGCAATGTCTCCATAATGCATATGGTAAAGGTGCATTTGACATATGCAAAGTCCATAACACTCACAGAAACAAACTGGTGCTTGTCCTGAGTAGAAACTGCTAAGCATAAACCAAGTAAGAAACTCTTTTCAGAGCATGTGACCAGGTTCCTTTCCTTTCCTTTGGAAAGGTACTTGGTGCTCCAGGAAAAGGATGACTGGTGCTTCTTCACAGCATGCTAATGCATCTAAAGATGACCAAAGAAAAGAGAAGGAATACAAGGAATGCCACCTAGCCTAGATGTTTTTTCTCATTTAACCCCAAACTTTCCAACATAATTGCACATTCTCATCAAATCTGGCCCATGACAATTCAGAGAGACTGGCTTCACTTTTGCGAAGCTAAATAGTGACAGGGAGACAAGATCAGACTTACAATGACAGGATATTTTCTACTTAGCTATGGTGATATTAGCTTCCCTCTATATGTGCTGACTCTGCAGAGCCTTCTAATTCACACTGCTTGCATTTATTTATTTTAATAAAAAGGAAATAGTTGCATCTGTTTAAAAATAGTAAAAATTGCTGTATTCATAAGATCATTTGGGTTGGAAGGGACCTTTAAAGGTCAATAGTACAAGCTCCCTGCAATGAGCAAGGACATCTTCAACTAGAACAAATTGCTCAGAGCCCTATCAAACCAGACCCTGAACTTTTCCAGGGATAGGGCACCTGCTACCTCTCTGAGCCACCCATGCTAGTGTCTCACCACCCTCATGGTCATCAACCGCCTTTTAGTTTAAAACCATTACCTCTTGTCCTATCACAACAGGCCCTGACTAAAGTTTGGCCCCATTGCAAAGCCCCTTTTAGGTACTGGATGGCTTCCCTAAGGTCCCCCTGAAGCCTTCTTTTCTCCACACTGGAAAAACCCAGCACTCTCAGCCTGTCTTCAAAGAAGAGGTATTCCATCCTTCCAATTTTGTGTCATTTTTCTGAGTCATGAAAAGAGTGTGTGGGATTTTGCCTACATGTTGTTTTGAAGTAAGAATGGAGCAAGCATTTTCAGGTCAATCCTAGCGCCCCCTGTAGTGCATCAGTGCTCTTTCTGTGGCGATACACCAGGGCAAGGGAGCAACCAGCTCACTTTCTGTTTGGATGACCCTTTAGTGATGTGTGGACCTGGCTGGTAAAGGACTTTCTGAGGTCATGTCCAACATCACAAAAGAGAAGTTGGAAAAATGGCCAGTGAAAAAACTCAGGGCCAAAACTGACTGAAAATCTAGGAAACAGAGCATTGAAATGGATGCACATATGGAGATTGCGCTCAAAAATTCTGACCTGGCACTCCACTAATTGCAATACCTGTATCTCTATTTACACATAGCATTGAGTATTAGATCTACTTGTGCCTGTCTGTTGGTAGGACAGCAGAAGGAGGAATTTCTTTTCCCTGGTTCAAGATGTTGGCTTACTTTTAGATTAAAGAAATGTGCTTTGTGGAAAGGAATATATGGAAAGGAATATATTGAAAGGAATATACTGAATTAATTCCTGAAGGGCAAAGGGAGAAAGGGAAAAGCGATGGCTAATGAATACAGCTTAAGAAGGAGAGTTATTTGGCAGATGCAGCCTCCTGGTCAATTTGTGCTCTCAAGTAGCTGCTGCGATGTCAACTAGAGGGAAGAGAGAGAAAGGAAGGGAACTTAGCTCCATGATTGTGCATAAAAATAACATTAAAGCTGTCCTATAACCCTCTTCTATCCATCTCCTCCAAAATGAAAGTCTAAGTGGTTTGCAAAATCCTTTCAAATGAGCGTACCCTGGTTCAAACACTGGGAAGTGCAGTGTGACAGGCTCTTAACGGCAGTAGGCACCATATGTAACTGTTGCTGTTCTCTGTCTATGTGCCGTGCATACATATGCTCAGCAATGAAACATGTGTATGGTAAGTGAATGAAAAGCAGTCCATGAACTCACTCCTTTTTTGTTTTCTCTGTATGAGGCAAGTGGATTTATGCATATCATGTGCACATACATCATGAATGTGACAAACAACTGGAGCATTTGAAGGCTGTTTTGTGGATTACCTGTCTGATCCCCTGAGGTGTGCCTTGCTAATTTTATTTTCCTTTTAGAAAGAATAATTTTCTTTTTTGTTGTTGTTGTTTTTGTTGCTTAAAAAAAAAAAAAAAAGAGAGAGAGAGAGAGAGAGAGAGAAAACCCAGCACATATGAAATGCACTTTTTTTTCTAAAAAAGCACAATTACAAATGCAGATTTGGGAGGAGGGGAAGCAAACCTCAGAATTAATTGCTTTCAATTCTGATACTATTTTTGAGTGTGCATTCTGATGTCAGGGGTGAGGGGATGAGTAAGTTGAGCAGGGACTGGACTTGGAAAGGGCTGACTGTGTCTCAGAGGTCTTCCTTACAGTAGCAGGGTGGTCCTTTGCTGAAGAGCAGAGCAATCTACGTCCCTTGGTACCATGTGGTGGTGGATCCAACCTCTGTGGACAACCAGGAGAGACTATAGTAGAGGTCAGCCCTAGTGGTAGTAGATAAGCCCTAGTGGTAGTAGATAAGCCTGATGGCTTGCTCTGCCTTCTGATCTTTACAAGTGCCCTTCTGGAAATTAACCCTGTTGCTGAATAGAGGATCTTGCTTGCTGTCTTGGGTTGAGCTGGCAAAACGCCAACTGCCCGAAGACAGAGTGAAAAGGGTGCCTTCCCCCCCCAACCAGCT